>CM076108.1:11200000-12400000 GCA_038048805.1 Hipparchia sbordonii | reverse complement strand
TGAAACGGAGCTGGCGATTTATGCCGCCTACAAACCCCCGAACACGACCTTCTGCAGCACCGATGTCCACACCCTCCTCGAGTCCGGAAGCCCTACACTAATCGTGGGTGATCTGAACGCGAAGCACCAAGCCTGGGGCTCGCGTATAGACACCGCGGTCGGGAGGGCACTACTCGAGGACAGCGAACGCCGCCGATACGGTATATTGGGTCCAGGAGCGCCGACCAATATACCGTCCAACCGGAGTTACCAGCCCGACGTTCTGGACATCGTGCTGCACCACCGGATTGACCACCCCATCAGTGTCGAGCCCCTATACGAGCTCGACACTGAACACCTGCCCATACTGGTCACGCTCAACCTCCAGCGCGACTTCACCATACCGCGTCCTCCCAGAACGAAGACCAACTGGGAGAAGTTCGCCGCCGCGCTGTCGGAGCTTGAGCTCGCAGGTCCCATTTCGACCCCAGTGGACGTTGACCGGGCCGCCATTACCATCACGGCGGCCATCCAACGCGCCAAGGAGGAGGCAACCACCATCTTGCCCCCCACTGGTCGACGTGACCTGCTCTCGAGCTCGCTCCGAGACATGCTGAGAAGAAAGCGCGCCCTCCGCAAACTATGGGCGCGCACTCGCTGTCCAACGGTCAAGCGTGACCTCAACCATCTTGCACAGGAAGTGAGGCAAGCACTCGGCACCCGCGAAGATGATGACTGGGAGAAAACCATCGACGCGGCAGCCGAGTCCGAAACGACGCTGTACCACCTGTGCAAGAAACTCACCGGATCCGACTCACCCGTCTACCCTCTACTAGACAGCCAGGGTAGGCGAAGATACTCCGCCCAGGACCGAGCAGAGATCATGGCGGAGTATATGGAGACTCAGTTTACTCCCAACCCGGCCAGTGACAATGCGTACAGGCACCACGAGAGCATAGACCACCTAGTGCGGGAATTCCTGTCGGCCCAGACTCCTCAACTCCGGGGAGGCGAGTTCATCTCCCCGTCTGAGCTGAGGAAGGCCGTCTTCCGACTCCCCAAACGGAAGGCGCCAGGCTACGACGGGATTCCGATCGCCGCACTACAGCAGCTGCCCCGAAGAGGTCTCGTAGCCCTCACGAGACTCTTCAACGGGGTACGAGAACCTTTGGTCAGAGGTAAAAGTATACTACTACATAATTGAAGCTTATTAAATTTGCAACAATAATAACTTTATCCATTTTTCTCGAGTTCCTAATAATTACCGAGTTTTAGGCCACTAAAAGATAGCTTTTTCGAAAAATTACGCTAGGGGCGCCCGGTACAATATTGCATTTGTAATAATATTTGACAACCATGTTTTATCATTTTTTTTTGGTACCAAAGGTAAATGAGAAAATAAACTTCACAGTTATGCACAAAAAAAGACATATTGTTTATTAAACAACTAGCTTTTGCCCGCTGCTTCGCTCACGTTAAGTTAAATTTTTCAAACCCCTATTTTACCCGTTGTACCCCCTTAGGGGTCGAATTATCAAAAATCCTTTCTTAGAGGATGCCTACGGCCCAATAGCTACCTGTATGCCAAATTTCATCCTGATCGGTCCAGTGGTTTAAGCTGTGCATTGATAGATCAGTCAGTAGAGAAATACAGTAGTAGTTCAGTAGAGTTTAGATGAAATACAGTAACAATGAAAAATGCTGTCAACGCACAGCTTAAACCACTGGACCGATCAGGTTGAAATTTGGCATATAGGTAGCTATTAGGCCGTAGGCATCCTCTAAGAAAGGATTTTTGAAAATTCGACCCCTAAGGGGATACAACGGGTAAAATAGGGGTTTGAAAAATTTAACTTAACGTGAGCGAAGCAGCGGGCAAAAGCTAGTTGTTTAATAAACAATATGTCTTTTTTTTGTACATAACTGTGAAGTTTATTTTCTCATTTACCTTTGGTACCAAAAAAATGATAAAACATGGTTGTTAAATATTATTACAAATGCCATATTGTACCGGGCGCCCCTAGCGTGATTTTTCGAAAAAGCTATCCTTTAGTGGCCTAAAACTCGGTAATTATTAGGAATTCGAGAAAAGTGGATATAATCATTATTGTTGCAAATTTAATAAGCTTTAATTATGTAGTAGTAAACTTTTACTTCTGACCAAAGGTTCTCGAGATATTAACAAAAAACCAAAAAAATGGCCCTGTTTCCGCTAATTGCCGCTAGAGCTCGCCTCGTACGCATGAGGACTTTTGGTATATTCATCCCTAGGAACCCATAATTCGATGTGCAAAGTTTCAAAACTTTCGCAATTTTCCAGAGGTTGAGTCATTTTTTGAGGTTTTTTGACTGGACTATTCATAATAAATCGTATTAAAATGCTAGTCAATTATTGCCATCAGCAAGCAGTTCAACAGCGATTGAGAGCCAAAGGGGTTAGCAGTGGTATGTTCGGATCCAAAGATATCAGATGCTTCAGTTGCTGTAACAACGAAGATAAAAAACAGGAAGCCCCTAAAAAAATAAAAAAGTAAGAATTTATTGTCTGCTTTATATTAACGGTATGCGTTTTGTGTGAAAAATATTGAGTTAGGTAGGTATACTATGACAAGTTTTTTATTAAAAATTTTAGACTTGATTTGTTTTAATGACATACTTAATTGTGATAAAATTATATGAGTACGTACCACGGTAACTGTTTTAGTTAGAATTGTCGATATTTCGATCCAGTTGCATGGACCGTGGTCACGACGGGACCCCTCCGTCACGTTCCAACGAAAGCAATTACCGTGGCACGTACTCGTATAATTTTCTCACAATTAAGTTTATGATTTTATGATTGTAGGACAAGCAATGAAAGTCATGATAATAAATCTCAATGTTGTTCGTCTAAGTCAACAACACCGAGCACCTCGAGCCAAAACAACATGCCCCTCAACAAAGTGTTGTGCAATTTGAAAGAAGTAAGTAAACATATGAGAAGTAAGACTTACGGACATAGTTCATCGAGTCGCGAAGTAGAAGTAGCAATGGGTGGGGCTCATACTTCGAAAAAGTTTCGAGGAACTTCAAAGAAAGTAAGCTCGTTGGTGTCCTAAAGTGCTAGATTGGCGATCTCTCACCGGAAAGCACAGTAATGAATTAGACTCCCACTAGGTGGACCGATGACATCAGACGAGTAGCTGGGAGCTACTGGATACAGGCGACACAATTCAAAGACATGTGGAAGTCTATACAAGAGACTGTCCAGTTGTGGACGTCTATCGGTCGATAAAGAGGAAGAGTATAAAATAGGAAAGTTCGCCAGTGGAAGTCGACACAGCGGCTAATTCATAATTTGCAACTATTTGTTTTCTCAAAGGCTGCCTCATTTGAGCAAAAGTGTCACGGAAAAGTTGACCAGTTGCTAGAAACACAGAAGGAGTTGCAAATGCAGATACAACTTTTGGAGGAAAAGGAGAGGGAGGGTGGAAAACTGTTGAAACAAGCTGATTGTATGTGGTCGTGTATGGAAGAGGCTTACAAGAAGAAAATTGCTGAGTCTCTAGGAAGACAAAATGAATTATTAAAACAGGTCCTTATTTTAGTAATTTCTAATCTTAATTAGTATATATATAGTACATGTGAATGTGATTAAACAAATTGTTTGGTTTTAATCCTTTAATAATCCCTCGTTTTTGAGTGAATCTCATTTCAATGATGATGCAAGAAAACTCTGTGTCAAAGTACAGATCAACCGGATCGATGGAACGCGAATGACGATGATGACGATGAACCAATTTTATTTTATAATTAAGTAAGAGACTATGAATCGGGAAATTTCAGCTTAAAGACACTGAAGCCAGCAATGGGAAATGGCGGAAAAATAAAAAAGATCTAGAATTTCAAATGAATAATGTGAATAAATGCTATCAAGAAATTGTAGAAAAGATAAATGAAAAAACAAGTGACATAAAATGCATTGATATGGAGATTGTGAATTTTAAAAAACGTATTGAAAGCAATAAAACTGATCTTCAAGCGGCTAAGAAATCATTTGGCACTAAAAAGCAGGTTTCAGACGTAAGATGTTAAATTGTTCATAGTAGATTTAGTATTATATTTTGTTTTCACCTAGGTACCACATTTCTATGAACATCTTATGCTTCATAGATTCTTTATCACTGAAAGTCTTGGTCCTGGCTTAAATTGTTTTTACCGGCTTCTTTTAGCGGCCATTATTTTCATTTTCAAGTATATGCTACTACACAACTAACAAGCAGCTGCTTCTTAGTTATAGAAAACTCAAGAAATCTAGCTGTTGTGGTAATTTAGATCAAGAAAAACGCTTTCAATATGCTATCTGATGCTGATGGGTTGTTGCTCAATAATATATACCTATTCTGTTCACCGCGACCGACTCCACGCAGTCCTGTGTTTTCTAGTCGTATCGTCTTTATTTAGAAAAAAATGATGGTATAGCCAATATAAATATTGCATTAACTAGTGAATCAAATACGTTAAGTACTTATAACGTGTTGGGGCATAATGTCATAAAATGAACGATGCGCAATTTCTGTCGCGAATCGTGATCTCTCTGAATTTTTTAGAAAACGTTGCGGTCGTTTTTTTTTGAAGTCATGGCATGAATGTATAGATTGTGGATATTTACATGGATAGATATACAACAGATTTAATAGCCGGGTCCAACGGCTTTTGTGTTTTACGATGCATGGAGGAATGGTGAAACAGAAAAAAGAACTGGCCGAAAATGACCATATTCAATCTGGCAAAATTTTGTCACCCCTCCGGTTTATGACATAGGTCGACATTGTTGATCTTACTTTACTTCTATTTTGTATATTTTCCTCAAGGCTAAAATGAACAGTATTGCTGCTGAAGTTACGAAACTAGAAAAAAAGTTAAATGACGAAAAGAAACACAAGTTATCAAAAGAACAAGAAGGTGCAAAGTATATTAAAGAAGCCAGAGAAGAATTGCAGAAACTCTGTAAAGTATTACTGCAGAAAAAACTGGAAAACGAGGACTTACAAGCTGAGGTATGTTTTTGTTGAGATGTAACTTGTAATACACTTTGTTTTTAAAAAGAATTCAGAGATTAATTTAAAATGTTATAATTTCTTAATTATGTACTCAGATCTAGTTATCTGGTTTTGAATTTTTAAATTTTTGAAAAAAATCAAATACCATTCTTGCTAGTTCTTCTTAGTGGGAAGAACATTCTAAGCTAGTGAAAGAATTCAACGATCCGAAAGCACTTTGTAAAAGTTTATTTGAATAATAAGTTTATTTGAATAATAAACTTTTCTATTCTATTCTATTAACAATAGAACGCGTAATTCTGTCCTATACCTTTCATCACTTACTATTAGGTGAGTTTGCGTTCGTGAGCTTATATGTAGTAATAATAAATACTTAACATTTTAGAAAGAAGCACTGCTATTGGAAATAGAAGTGCTTATTCAGACTTGTGATCAGTGCAGAGATAAATGTAAAAACAAACAAGAATCGATTAACGAAGAAATAAAAGCGATTGAAAAAGCAATAGCAGAATTCAAAGTTAGATGCATACAATGTCACGAATGTACTGACAAGGCTGATATTAGAAAGTTTTGTACAGATTGTCCAAAATGCCTCCAAGAAAGGAATTGTTTGATTGAAGGTGATCACTGTAACGTCGACCACACAATGGACTGTGTATGTATGACAGTGAAGCAAAAATTCCTAGACAATGTATTCGACAACATGTACACATCATTGGAAAGACAAGTGCAAAGTGGGCCTGGAAAAGCTGTGGCTGATGAAGTCATGAATTGCCTTAAGAAAAGTAGAAACGGTAAACTAAACGAAGGGACGAGGAAAATTTTGCAGGATTTCATTTTGACCACCGTTAAAAAGAATTTAAATTTGACAATTGTTGGTGGTGCTGTAAAGACGAGATGTGAGGTACATAATTTGCCCAAATTAACTTTTAATAAAAAATTTCTCCAAATTCCTTCTGCGAAAAGTGTTTACTCAACGTTTCAACACAATTCCAGCGTCTGTATTTTTTGTAACATTTAGGTTGAACAGCTTGAAGGCAAGCCTTATAGACACCTTCTAGCTAAGAGCGCTTCAATTTATACCTCGCCATTTTTTCCATCTGGCATGGTTGCCATCAAATGCAAAGTTATATTCAATAAAGAAATCATAAACACCATATTAAATATTTATTGATAATTTGATGATTTTAATTACACTTTATTTGATAATAGATGGATGCAGAAACATACAATCAGCTCATGGTTTGTCTGAAACAAATTAAACTCCCTAAACCACAGAAAACTGAAAAAGGGACTGAAGCTAAAAAGGTATTCATTAATTATTATTATAACAACAATAATTCTACAATAGATACTTATAAACATGTATAGTTCTAATATAATAGATAAAAAATTGTTAATGGATGTATTTATTTGGATTACCTAAGTAATGTTGGCGTTTCTGAAGATGAGAATCGTTCGCTTGACCATATGACACCAGCAAAGTTGTTCAGCAGTATGTCTTCATGTATAGGCAGTAGGTTTAAGACATAATAAGTTACCTGGTGTCAAGTTTTGTTAAGATGTTTTACCGATTTCTGCAAAGGAACCCTGCAAACGCTGGGGTGGCACTAACGAGTGTAACTGTCCAAAGGGACCGAAGGCTTGTATTTGTATTAAGAAAGCACCTCCACCAGTCAATGAAACATCTTCGTGTCCTCAACAGGCCGCTGACAAAGACGATCTAGTAAGTATTTCTGCATTTACTGTAACTGACAAGGACGTGTCGTATTCTTCATTGCTGAGCACTATCCCTATTTGTTTATGACGTAACAAGCTGATTCCCGCGACTTCGTCTGCGTGGATTTAGTTTTAAAAATCCCGTGAGAGTGGTCTAAGTCACTTTCCAGTTTCCAGGTCCTCAACTTTTCCCATGCGAAAAAAATCACGTCAATTACCATGCAAAAAATCACGTCAATCCATTGCTCTATTGTGGTGTGATTGAAGGACAACAAATAAATCAACAAACTAACAAACAAACACACTTTCCTATTAGTAAAGAAGTAAAGATTTCCCGAGTCAACGTAGCCAGGCTACATGACCTTCGATCGAATAATAGTAGCAACATACATATTATTGAATCATCTTTATTTGATTTTAATTAGAAACATTTGTGTTAAATTGTGGCAACGTATTCGTTAACCGGTTAAAAGTTTAACATTACTGGATGTGAGGTCTCTTGAAGGGACTTGCTTATTTAATGGGTGTTAGCACTGTGCTTTGCGGTTACCTTTTGTTTGATATTTTTTCAATAAGTATTTATAAAATAATTAATAAAATTCAGGGAGAAGTGGTTATATGTCCACATAAAGATTCGACGCCATGCGGTCCAGATTGTGGGATGCGCGGAGTACCAAATGCTGTGGGAAGCGAAGTTGCAGCTTGGCGGCCAAGCCCTTGCCAAGGTATATAAGTATTTACACATTACCCAACTGTTCTAGACCTACAAACTAACCTACAAACTGATGAATGATTTGATGAAGAGATATAAAGATGATATTTATCATCTTAAGTAACATTATGGAATTTTAGTTGATCAACTGCTAAATTGCATGCCATTCAAACCATCTGAACAGACGTTCAATCAAAATGAACCGCAAAAGGAGGATTTATCGTTGAACAAGTAGTGTTGATGGACTTAAATCGAACCGTGTGAACCTGCTTTTAGCTAGATAATTTAAACATTCCTCCATTTGTGCTCACATTTCTTTAATTTATTTTAAGTTAATTTTATCCTTTGTTTCTATGTAATGTGGTGTACAATAAATTGTATTCATTTCATTTCATTTAACAAAGACGTACTTAACGAATTAGAATTTCTTTATATTCGTCTATTTTTTTCTACCTCAAATAGAATCTAATCCATATACATAATATTTTAATAATCAGGTCCAACATGCCAATTCAAAAATATGCGAGCTGCACAATGTGTACTTGGACCGGAAATTCTAACTTCTGCTATGGGTCCAATTTCTCATTCTTCGTTTTCACCAACCACGTCCATATTGGATGATCAGGTATTTATTTTAGTATTTTATCTTTCTTTTTAAGTAATACTTTGTCAAATTCTACTCCTACGTCTTTCCCTACGTCACTAAAAAGAAATTAAATAAAATATAAATAAAAATTTTTCTTTATCACCATCCATTTTTGATTGCAGGTTTGTTTAATTTGAGATTATTTTTTAATTATATTAAATTTGCAACATGTTTGTCATTATAAGGCAGATAGATCCTTATTATACTTACTTATTCGTCTAATTAAATCAATAAGTACAAGGTTGATACAATAATGTATCATTTTATTTATTTAATATTTTATTCAACTTTCAGGTTGCCTGTCGATGCAGCGGCGTAGCAAAAATCCCATGCACTTGTCACAAAGGTAAGAAATATAGTGAAATAATATTGTAGCTAATATGGGAGTACAAGTTAAAAATTGTGTTAATATTAAGTGATATCAAAATATCATTTTAGATGTTAGAGATCAGCCTCGTGAGCGTATTATTGAGGAAGTTATGGGAAGATATACTGACGTAACCCCGATTGAGAAAGTAAGTTATACGATAATTAACTCTGAATCTTTTAATGTTAAACGTTGAGCGATTTGAGTTCGATGTTCATTAAATATTTATATCAATTAACATTTTTCGTAAAAACTGTTCGTAACAAAACATTCCTGTCATTTTACATATTTACTAAAATAAATATCACAAAAAAACGTATGTTGGTTTTATTTTAATAAAATAGATCTGCATTTAATTATATATTTATCATTTTTTACTTCTTTAACCATGATCAGTTAGGTTGAGGTTATGGGGAGCTCAAATAAGGGAAATAAAATTGTAAAATGTAGAACTGCAAAATGTGCAAAATCTTTTAAATGTACACTGTCAAAAAACAAGAAACAATTAAAACTGGCTAATTGATCTTGGTTTCTTGTCATAAATATAAAATAACAATGTGAAACTTCACATCGATTCGTAGTTAGGTTCCTAATTTATTTACCAAACGATTTATGGCTACTTAACGATCTCTTCCACTTAAACAATTTTATGTGGAGTCATAAAATAATTTTTATGATTTCATATGATACATGCAATCAATATTGTACATTGGAATAAATTAGATCCAGGGATATCAAATGACAAAAGTAGGATGTAATGAAATAATTACTTTCATTTCTTTTGTACTCCCATATGTAATAGCTGCTATAATTAATTCTGCTAAAATTATACTGTTTTGACAACTAAGTTTAATTAAATTACAGATTCAAAACAAATGAAAGTAGAAATACCAAAACAATGTGTTAAAGAAACATGTGCAGTCATCCAGAAATCTGTACCATTTGAACCAAATAATAAAGATAATAATCAATTAAATATTGATGACACCCCAGTTCAAGAAATCCACTGTAAATTAGCTAAAAGTGAACAGAAGATGACTGTGCATAGCGATACAAAATTACTTACTCAATTTTCTCCTATTATTACCAAGACTACTTCAGGAGATTTACAAGTGGCATTAGATAAAGAAATTTTAAAAAGAATTCATAAAAAATTGAAAGATAATCCTAACTTATTTGAAGATTTAAAAGAAACTGGTTCAAGCGAAAGCAAGGTAAAACATAACTCAATATCTCACACCAATAATAAAGTTTTAGCAAAGAAAACACCATCTGGAAATATAATTTTAGAATTTGATAAAAAAGTTAGCAGAAAATGTATGTCACATCTTGCAAAATCAACAAACAGAGAGAATATTGAATCTTATAATAAGTCCTATACTAATGAAAAAGTCCAGAAAAACGAAAATTTAACGAAACTGATACTTGATACAAGCAATAAGAAAATAAATGTATGCAAAAAAAATTGTAAAAATATCAATAAGTTCTTCAAAGTCAGAGTTAAAGCTAGTGATAATAAAGCTAACGAAGTAGTCTTTGTAATAAGACAAACAGATTCGGGAGTTTATGACGTAATTTTAGATAAAGAATTTGAAAAATTGTATTTGCAAACAATTGAGGACCATCATGATATTACAGAAGAAAGTAATGCATGTGCTCGTTTAGAAAGAACTAACTCTGGACACTTCATCATGAACTTTGATAATAATCAAGAAGATTCAGAAGGCGTGAATGTTCTTTTAGTGAAATCTGATTCAGGAAATATAAAAGTTGTCATAAGTGAAAAAAACTCAACAACTGAATTAATCAAAAAGAAATTCGCATCTGTTTTATCCTTTCAAACTTTAAGCCATCTTCTCAAAAAATTTCCATATTCTAGTAGAGAATTTCACCGAGAAAATTTGAAAAAGTCTCGAATGATTGCTACAAAATCGAGCAGTGACTCTAACGTTTACGGAAGATTTAAATTTGACATTCAAAATAATCAAAATCTTATTAAATCTGAGGCAGTACTTAAAAAAACGAATTCAGGCCAGTATACAGTAGTGCTTGATAAAGAATCAAAAAACGCTTTCATCAGCAATTTGCAAAAAAAAATAAGTAGTTCTTCTGCAGGACTTATTCCTATAAAACGAACTGACTCTGGAAATATAATTGTGAGTTTAAATAGTGACCTCACAAGTTTGTATGGATCATTAAAAATCACACAGTCAGGAAATATTTATGTTCTATTAAATAAAAATGCAAACAAAGGAATCACAACGAATACTCAAACGTTTGAAGATAAAAGCGTTGATGGAGAATCAAAATTATCGCAAAAATTCGAAAAAGTTATTACTACTAAAGCGACTACAACTAGTTGTAGAGGTCATTGTGAAGAAAATTCTTGTGATGAAAGTAAATGTGTCTGTGAAATTAAAAGTTACGACTCAAATGAACATCGGACCAACACTTTGATTAATGAAAATTCCAATGAACATTCTTCTAATAATGATTTCAACAGTAAAGACAAATTTACCAAGAATTTACCTCATATAGTTATAAAGCCTTGTGGATGTCAACCTATAACCGAGAAGTCTACTACGGACGATAATTGTAAGGAAGTCAGTCAGTCCATATGCCCTTACCATATTGGTAGATATCAGGCATTATCGAATGATATTTTGGAAATATCTAGCTTATGCCAACGAGACTTGGATGATATTAAAAAAAATGAAAAATACGAACAAAATACTGCTCTCAACAAAAATGAAAAAATAGATGCTTGGGATTCATTAGAATTTCTCCCTCCACAGTTGCCACCGTTTCTTAAAGATTATTCCTTATTCTAAGTTCATATTATTATCTACTTATTACTTTTCTCGACTATTTTCGTCTATTACTTCTCGTCATGGTTTATGATCGTACCGATAGCAAAAAAAAAATGTAATCGTTACGTGAGATGTTGTGACCGTTATCAGCATTAAAATTTATGTGCATGCGTGATTCTTTTTTTTTTACTAAACGTACAAGGTGACCTACTCTAATGCAGGAGATAGTTGTGCTTTAAGTTGGCATAAAATTGGATGCTGCTTCGCAAAATGATGACGTCTAAAGCAGCAGCCTGAAATCGGTTTTTAAAAGAGGTTGAGGCAAATTATTGAAATAAATACAAAAAAATCTTCACCACAGCGATGTCAAATAGAACAGAAAAGCGGACGTGAAAAGTGTGCCAACCTTCGATCAAACAATTTGCAATATAAAATATGTAGCGCAATAGCTTTTAAATAAGCACTCGTCAAATTGCTATGTTACACTACTCGGAGCTATAGAAATAAAAGTTCGAAAGTTAATAATAGTTCTTGCAATTCACGAGGGCACGTGAGCTTTACTTGTGGTTACATCGTGTATATGCACATTTCGTAAGTGTGCGTGCCTGTAAGGAATCTAGGTGGGAGCCGTCAGACGCGAGAAAGCTCTCGCTCACACTTATACAGATAGGACACACACTCAACCATGAGCCACGCGCCGTCGTGAATTGAAAAAACTATATCAAAAAGCGACATTTTCATTGACAAGAGTCTATTTTCAAAACAAACAGCATTGACGATGTGGTTTTGTCCAGAAAAAGAAACCTACGGATCCTAAGTAAATCAATGGCGATAACCGTTGTATCACGGTATTATATTTTTGTGAATTGCACACTGTTTATTAACTTACGACTGTTTTTAACAAATAAATCTTTGACACCGAGCATAAAATGCAATTTGTGCTCCTGTAGCAGTTTGTTAACTGGGGAAACAAAGAACTGTGGAGTCGTTCTTTCTCATCTAAATTGTCGTCTAGACGGAGAGATAAAAATTATCCTTATTTTATTCAATTCCCTTGGCGGCGGGAGCGATTTTTTAGAAGTTTCTACTTGTTAGTAGAGTAGATACGCAAGTAGCGGTTTTTATTTCTCCATAACAAGCTACGAGTAGCTTGGGGGTTGCATCGTAAATAATATAGACAGATATGAAAGTTCTTGCACATTTACTTGTACTAGGAAGAAAAATGTCGGACCATAAAATGAACTGGGTTTTTTCTGTCAAGAAATTCTCAGTACTCGCCCGGAGTTAGGAAGTTCGCAGTGAGTCACCCCCGTGCCTCGGAGAGCACGTAAAGCTGTCGGTCTTGCGCCTGATCTCTCTCCGGTCGTGTCGGATTTCCGTCCCATCGAACTATGAGGGTGAGGGAATAGAGAGTGCACCTATGTTTGCACACTCACTTGTGCACTAAATATCTCTGTGGAGACCGGCTTCGGTCGGCAGGATATTATTAAAGTTTTTGCTGTCGTTAGACTCAGAAGCAAGTCATAATCTAGGACATGGACTCTTAATAATAAAATGTTTTATGATAAAACGACTTGCAAAAGCGGAAATCCGCTAGCACGTATAATATACGAAACACAAGACAGCGAAATGGTTAAACTTTGCTTGCACTGGCATGTGTGGGCGATCGTGTCTTGAATGCTAATTGCTTTGCATTAGGACTAAAGTTTTAATGTATGGCCAAAGCTATTTTGGAATCTGTAACAGGGTAAATGATAATTTCGCCAGATTTTGGTGCAAAGCTGATTAGGAGCCAGTTTACGTTTATCATCCCCTCTCTCTCGCACATTTTAATATTTTCAATTATTATAAAAATCTTAGTATACTTTGACCTAAGTGGTTAATTAGTATACTGTACCTATAATAAAATTACTGCGTGTAGAAGCCGACTAGGGGTATGGGTTGAATGTACCTACTTATGTACAATTGTACACCTTCTAAGTTAGCCCACTACCATCTTAGACTGCATCGTCACTTACCATCAGCTGAGATCGCAGTCAAGGACTATCTTATCATCGAATAAAAAAAAAGATTTTCACCTTGTTAAAAAAAAGGTTGTAGAAGATGTGCAACTATAAAAAAATGTCTTTATACAATTTTTTGTTTCTTTGAGGCAGCAGATACGATTCAAGAAATACGAAGTGATCATAAAAATTATAAATTTTTATTTGGAATTTTTACATTGACATAACAAAAAGCCATATCAAATCTGGAATATCTAGAAATCGAATAACCTATCTTTCAACTTAACAACACGCCCACCTGTACTAAGTAAAAATGTATTAACGTTAACGTTGGAAAGTCAGAGAAAACAAAAATAAGCGCAATTTGTATCTCTTGGCTCTAAATCTTATCTTTTGTAACAATAGAAGACATAACGAACTTTTCCACTTTATACCTTTTTTCCAGTATGAAAAGAATAGTGGAATAAAAGCCTGGCGAGTCTACGCTCTTACCTCCTACGGGGCTTATTGAATACAAATTGTTTCTTTATCAGAACAACTTTCAGGAACTGTATAAAAGGTGATAGTCAAAGAGCTCGGGGCTTAATATAGAAGTGTAAATCGAAAATTCAAAACACCCCCGACATTAGAAATTAAAAAAAATATGTATTTCGCCATTTTGTGGTGGCGGCCATTTTGGATTTGTTTATTCTACTAGTCAAGCTCTTTCATTTGATACCTAAACTGAGGGAGTTGTTAAAAAAATATGTACCTAACTCGCCATTTTGTGGTGATGGCCATCCTGGATCGATTTTCATCAAACATAGCTAAGAACATTCCCGATTGATTCACCGTTCGGCTGCTACCATGCCACACACACACACATACAAAACTATTTAGGTATTTCATGTAGGTCAACTTACAGCTCTTATGACAACTCAAGACTTTACCACCGGTACGGAAAGCAAAGAAGAGCCGACAAGAAACTTTCTACGATCGCTAACGCTAAAGCAGAGGCTCCCAAAGTTTTTTATCGCACGTTCTGTCCTTTCAGAAGGGAAACATGATAAAAAAAAATTGTGAACCTCTACTCTTCAGCGTTAGCGATCATGGAAAGAGAAATCGTTTATAATATGGCTAGGGTGGCAGTTTATCAGATTCTCAATTCACAGGTGATACAATAATATGTAGCTTATTTATCTTATGGACAGCTGAAGCAGCAGCTAGTATAACAGGTAATGACAACTTACAAAACTGTCAGAAATGCAAACACTAAGCCTGGCAATAGACGTCCGATTTTGTTTCCGATTGTCTGATCAGGCAACCGGATCGTATTTACTCGATACACATCCGATTTTTCCGTCAGGCTTTTTCTGAACTCAGTCGTTCCCGAGCTATCATCCCGAGTGCTTGCGTTTGGAGCAAAGCAGAAGAAAAGAAGATGGATGACGAGTTAATAGAAATAGAAATATTTCTTATTCAAATAAACTTTTACAAGTACTTTTGAATCGTCAATGAATCTACCACTGGTTCGGAATGCCGTTCCTGCCGAGAAGAGCCAGCAATAAACTCGGCGGTCGCTCTTTTCAAAAAAAATTTTTTTTACAATAGGTAACAAAACTATGCTATGTATACAGTGTTTCCACAATAAAGTTTCAAAAATGCAAAACAATCCAATGCATGTTAAGACAGGCAGGCAAAAGCAGACCCATTCCCGTTGGTGGCACCCGTTCACGAGCATGACGCAGGATCCAGCCATTGCTTCGCTCAACCATATTTGAGGGAACGTAACAACCCGCACCACACGACACCACCACAGAAATTTTAAAGAGAGGAAAGAGAAAGAAGAAAAAACGTCGCTATTTTGGATTCATCCAATTAATTTGACAAGACTTACTGAGAGTCATTTCTATTTAAAACATCCAAAATAATTCATAATAATAATAATTTTATTATTATTATGAATTATTAGTAGTGCCCTGCTCTACTGGGATCGGTCAATTATCACTGATAGGTATATTGTAGCCAATAGACCTGATATAGTGCTAGTTGACCGATCAGCGCGTCGAGCGATAATTGTCGATATCACAATTCCACATGATGATAATCTGGTGAAGGCGGAAAAAGAAAAATTGTCAAAATATTTAGACCTTGCCCACGAGATTACCGCCATGTGGAATGTTCATTCAACGATTATAGTGCCGATGGTCGTTTCGGTCAATGGTCTCATAGCGAAAAGTTTCGATCAACATCTTAAGAAACTTTCGCTTAATACTTGGATCAAGAGCAGGATACAGAAGGCGGTACTCCTTGAGACGGCACGCATTGTGAGGAGGTTCCTCACTCTGGAGCCCTGACCACTGGCTGCTTGGGTCCCTATCCCGCAGCAAGTGTTTTTAATTATGTTTTTATATTTATATTTGTATATGTATATTTGTAAACATTTTTAAAAATAATAGGATGAATGTGTATGAAAATAAATGAGAGAAATAATAATTTTATTATTATGAATTATTTTATTTTATTATTATTTTTTTTATTTTTTTTCATAATTTTCGCCCATTACTCGAACCACAATGATGCGTCCACACAGTGTCAGCGCTAGATTTTTTGGGCCCTAAAAATCCCAATCAGCAAAATTCCGCCCTAAATTTAGGGCTAAAAGCCCTAAGTTGGGAACCCTGACTGGCAAAATCGGAAGGAGTAACCGGATGTCTATTTTGTCTCATACTAGAAGTATGTAGACCGCGCCTTCAGGCAACCGGACCGACAGTAAAATCGGAAACGCCTCGCGCCCGTTTCCGACTCGGACGTCCGATCCGGCCACCGGATCGGACGTCTATTGACTGTTCATACAAAGTAATGGCTTCAACGCCTTCCGGTAGCCTGATCAGGCTACCGGATCAGACAATCGGATGAAAAAACCGGACGTGTATTGCCTGGCTTATTTTTGTAAACCTGTTTATCCGGACGAATGTTCGAAGTGGCTAAACCAATTTTTGCTAGCTAAAAACTAAAGCCTATGTAAATGACCTAGCTATTTTCTATCTAGTATTCACTGAAATATGCCAAATACTCTTAGTGTTTTGTAGAACGCTTAGGGTGTCGATCCAAACTAGAAAACTTATGGGTGCTCGCTCAAAATTCTAATCCTTTGAAAAGGTCCTAAGGGTCTTACCCTTTGCAAGGATTCAAGCGTTAGACCGCAGCTAACTTATTGTAAAATCGTCCGTAAGCTCTCATACTACAAATGTGTAAAAGATACTATAGGCAACTTGCAATACAAAAGAAAACCGACCTTATGGTTCTTGAATTAAGAGCGAAATGCATCTTGATTGTACAGCAGGCGGCTCAAAATCATTAACATCAACGTAGAGCTATTTTAGCCTCTAAAGTCATCGCCATAAGAGTCACCAAAGTGTGTGATTTGAGAGGAATCTTTCATGTATTTTGATATCCGAAGGTGCGATTGGATCGTGATTTCGCTTTTTACTGTCAATAAGAAAATATGTTTTGTTTAGAGCTGTTTTGTATTTGTATGAAAATAGGAATATTGATTCTTAAAATACCTGTTCGCCCTTTTTTGCTAACATAACATAACAAAAGGTGTATTACAATAATAATATAATATGTAAAGTTAGCTAATAATATAGAGTTATGGGTATTGCTTTCTTTTAGGTATACTATTTACATAATATTATAATGTACCTTTTGACGACCTCCCTGGTACAGTGGTGAGCGCTGTGGTCTTATAACTGAGAGGTCTCGGGTTCGATTTCCGGCGAGGGCAATTTGGGTTTTTACAATTTCTAAACTGTCTCTGGTCTGGTCTGATGGGAGGCTTTGGCCGTGGCTAGTTACCACCCTACCGTCAAAGACGTGCCGCCAAGCGATTTAGCGTTCCGGCACGATGGCGTGTAGAAACCGATAAGGGGTATGGGTTGAATTTACACTGCTATACCCCTTCCAAGTTAGCTCGCTACCATCTTACACTGCATCGTCACTTACCATCAGGTGAGATCGCAGTCAAGGCCTATCTTGTCATCGAATAAAAAAACCTACCTATGTATGTAGTATTTCTTCACGAAGTACCTGACAGTAGGTAAATATAACACGTCACGAAGCGCAGATTGTTTTTTTGAAGATATTGAATTTCTTTGAGAACTTTGTGGGGAAGTCTAAATGAAACATGCAGGTTTTCCCACGATATTCTTCTTCATCGTTAAAGCGGGTTATGTTAAATTGCATACGTGTCTAGGATTCGAATCCCGGACTCCTCGGAACGTAGGCTGACGCTTAACCATCGGGTACATTAAATAATGAGCTAATTTAATATGTAGAAATACGAATATATCTGAAATGTTTGTCATGAGTAATCAGTCCGGTATGGTCTAGTGGCTAGGATACTTGGCTCTCACCCAAGAGGCTCGGGTTCGATTCCCGGTACCGGAACTAGCTCTTTCCCATCTTTTGTTTTTTTGTTTTTTTTTTTTATCTTTTAATTGTACACAATATTTGTATTTATTTATTAGGAAAATAAAGCTATAAATGTAATTTTTATTCTACTTAGCTTGCTGAAAATCTGAAAAATTTTTTGCTACGGAAAACTGTAACGTGTACGTACTTCAGCAAAACCAATTTTTTTGTTAATTTGATGAACAAATAGCCCTTGATTAGCGATCTCACCTGATGGTAAGTGACAATGCAGTCTAACATGGTAGCGGACTAACTTAGAAGGGGTATGGCAACATTCAGCCAATTTACTTACCCCTAACCGGTTTCTACACGCCATCGTACCGGAACGATACATCATTTAACGTTATGTTTTTAAAGTAGGGTAATAACTAGCCACAACAAATAAAGCAAATAGGCTGAAATTTAAAATGGGGATAGCTAATACCGAGGATTAGCACATAGGCTACATTTTATCCCAGGGCATCGTCTAGTATAATATACGAGTGAATAAATATAATATATTATGTCTATGGCAAAAACTGAGCAGAAAAAGTCAAGCGCGGAGCAAACAAAAAGAGACCAACCTAATTTCGTATTTCGCTTGTAGTTCGTACTTGTGGAAAGTAAACAAGAAAAATCTTTTTCACAGGCCATCGTGCCTCGCAAGTTACGCGTCCTTCCCGACCGCCATTTTCGCCTACGTCACGACACGGGATCGGTTTTTTTTCTTTTTTCAGCGGATTGATTTACGAGCTCGTAGACGAGTTTTGTAAGTGGACTTCGACTGGAGTATCTATTTTATGACTTTCCAAATAAAATGTCGTGGTTTGCACATTAATTTCTCTTACTATTCTATATACAACGTGTATCGAAACTCCGAAATAATACTGAAGGAGGTGAATGTGCTCATAAAACTGAACAACTTTCCCCAAGGAACATAGGTAGAAATGTAAAAAAAAAAATTTGGACCTCCCATACAAAATTGACGATTAGCTGATTGATTTACTATGAGAGGTAAAATTTTTTTTTTTCATATTTTGACCTAGCTTCCTTGGGGAA
Organism: Hipparchia sbordonii; assembly: GCA_038048805.1. NCBI lineage: Eukaryota > Metazoa > Arthropoda > Insecta > Lepidoptera > Nymphalidae > Hipparchia > Hipparchia sbordonii. Next base: position 12,381,229 of record CM076108.1, on the reverse strand, counting down.
AGTTGTTGAGTTTTATGAGCACATTCACCTCCTTCAGTATTATTTCGGAGTTTCAATACACGTTGTAGATAAAAGAAAGTCGTGTTAGTTACATTATTTACAACTCATGAACGGCTGAACCTTGGTGAAAATTGGATTTTTTCTGCATTTTGCGCAGTCTTAATACCTACAAGCAATTCATCCACTAGGGCAGAAAAAGGCCGAAGGGGTAATAAAAGTTTTACCACCTGACGTAGCAGTGACGTATCTACCTAACGTAGGTAGGTATATACCGAGGAGCATAAAAGCAATTGGCAGTTGTACCTACGGAACAAATAAACTGGGTGTCCCAGCGACGTTTACGGGGAAACGAGAGCCTTTTTATCCTCTCTTTTTACATAAAATAAGGAAAGTTATACGGATTAAAATAAAGGAGATTATTCCAACTGGGGAAACAAGTGATTTTATCTAATTAACTTTTGGAAGAAAAGAACTATCAGACTCTACAATGGAAATAGAGAGTAGGGTCGTATTAGGTTGTAGATATCTTTAAAAATAAATTCCTATTCACGAACTCCATAGAATGAACAGACGAAGGGACATTTATTTATACTTATAATAAAACTGTAACGGATCAAATTCTGTACGTTAAATATATTTTGAAAATTTTAATCGGAGGATGCTTTATTATAGACACTGAGCCCAAAACAATTTTTTTTTAATTTTTGTCTGTCTTTCTGTCTGTGCGCGCATCACGCAAAAACTACTGAATGGATTTGAATGAAATTTGATATAGTGATAGCTGATACTTCGAGTCAATATATACGATACTTTTTATCCTGATAAACAATTTATTGTTTATCAGGATAAAAAGTATTTATACAGAATAGGGGATGAAAGTTTTTCTAGATTTTACTCCATAACTTCGTCAAATCTGAACTGAATTTGATAATTCTTTTTTTATTCTGAATGGTGTACTATTAGAAATATTTTGTCTAATTTTCGTGAAGATCTACTAAATATTATCGGAGATAGAGGACATAACTTCTCGCGGATAGTAGCAATGTCACTCTAAACTTTTTCCACGCGGACGAATTCGCGGGAATCAGCTAGTCTATAATATTAGTATGGATATTAGTGTAGATTATTTCGAGAATAATAAAATTTGTCTCCTCCATTGTACTCATCCATCATGGAGTATAGTTATTTGAATAGCGGCGTATAACATATTGCGGTGTATTTTTAGGTTTTCCTTCGTTTAAACAATCAATCAGTGTAGGATCTTGCTCCGGGGATGGAATCAGTTACATAAGGGCGTGTACAACGGGTGGCATTTTTTTGCCCAGACAATGGAGAATCCTATTAATATTATTATTTACTATTATATTATTATTGTATCCTATTACATTAATAATATTTGTTAATTTAATATTATAAATGCGAAGGTTTGTATGTTTGTTACTCAATTACGTCGCAACAAAGAACCGATTTGGCTAAAATTTGGCACAGAGATAGATTATAGTCTGGAATAGGACATGGGCTACTTTTAGGAGAATAAGGTAGTTCCCGCGGGAATAAAAACCTTAACCCACGCGAACGAAGTCGCGGGAATCAACTAGTGTTTACTAATTTTGAATGTTAGCTCTCCGTATTTTCTGTTGAAAATAAAAAATACACGTGAAATAATTATTTTGATACGTCAAGTAGTTTCAGAGATATGGAATTTTAAAATAAGCGCTGGCGAGTAACGAGTGAGCGGAGTATTCAAAAAATGACGTCACATGTATTAGGGGACTCTCTATTTAGGGGACTTTTTAATATCCGTGAAATCAAACTACTTGGTTTTTTAATGCAACAAAAACTTTTGTATTTGTATACATATAAGCTCTACTGTGACTTTTCAAGCTATTTTGCATACGTAGTAACATTCTTCAGTGTGGTAACGTACTTTACCGACAGTCACGTTAAGGAAGTCCTCACGCAGTCCTGACGCAGTGGTGAGCACTGTCCCGGGTTCGATTGCGGTGGGTCCAATTTGACAATTAACGTGACCGAAACCGCAGGCAAAAGTTAGTTTGATTTAAAACCGATGAACACAAACTTAACCAATAAATCGAAAAAGAAGTTCGAAAGTTTGTTCATTGTGATCGCACCCTAACATATTTTCCCTAGACGCGTTCCCGTCTCTAATGTATTGGAAAATTGAAAATTTCCAATGCGATGATGTGTGGTAATGTTGTAGTTTGCCTATTTCCCATCTACGAGTATTCTCAAAGATCAACGATTGAGGATTTTTCTCGGAAGAATTTCTTATCGCATTTTTTTTAATTCAAAGACAAGATAGTCCTTGACTGCCATCTGACATGATGGTAAGTGACGATGCAATCTAAGATGGAAGTGGGCTAACTTGGATGGGGGATGGGGGTACATTCAACCCATACCCCTAATCTGTTTCTACACGCCATCGTCCCGGAACGCTAAATCGCTTTGCGGCACGTCTTTGACGGTAGGGTGGTAACTAGCCACGGCAAAAGCCTCCCACCAGACCAGACTAGAGACAATTGAGATTCTACACGCTATCGAGCCGGAACGCTCAATCGCTAGAACCTCCCACCGGACCAGAGACAATTCAGAAATTATTAATTCCCAAATTGCCCCCGCCGGGAAGGGAACCCGAGGCCTTCCAGTTATAGGACCACAGCGATCACCAATGCGCCAGGGAGGTCGTCGGTTTAATAAAGGTGAAACGAGGTCTTACGAGCGCGTAAGATCGGCAGTTTACAGATGTAGGTACATTTTGTATTCCGTATTGTACATACTACAGGCCGCTACGACGCCCTCGCCGCCAGTTATTGTTTTCCGATCGGAATATTAACGAGTGATTGCGCGAGAGAACTGTGCAGTAAAACCGATATGAAACTTGTTCAAGGAAAAATAGCACGAAGTTAAAATTAAGTAATTCAATTTATTTCGTTAACTAGCTTTTGCTTGCGACCTAAATTGCGCTATTTCTGCTGGAACCCTGGGTTTTTTCATCAATTATTATCTAACTAACTGGTAACTATATAAAGATTTAAAGGGCGTACTCTGACTTAGCTCGGACTTAAGATAGAGATAAAACGAGGCTCAAGTCAAGTAATAAATGAGCTGATGATCTTCAAACGCTGGAGAGATCTTCACAAATTATAGCTAATAACCACCTCAACTATGCCAGCTTTCAAACAGAGAAAACATGAAAATCGATCCATTCGTTAGGGAGCTACGAGGGAACAGACAGACATATAGATACATCTTCACACAGATACAAAGATACCTACGCACGTCAAAATTATAGCACCCTTATTCTTTCCTCGAGGGATATCGGCCAGTAGGGAGAAGTGGCGAATGCTTGTGAGGCGAATATCATCTGCCGCTAAGAACGTCACTTCGTGATGACCACGACCGCTCTGCCAAGAGTGTCACGAAGGGAAAGAAGAAAAAAACTGATTGGTTCGTTCTTCAATAAACGGAGCAACAGTTTGAAGTGATGTTATTACATAGTTAAATAGCTGAAGAGTTACATGCCTACGTCACTCTTGGGTTATTTTTCCGGGAAAAACAAAAGGTTCCCGAGGGATTTTCAAAAGACGACGTCGCGAGCTAGCCAGCCGTATATCATCCAATATATTATATAAATGGCTTCTGTGGACTGTATACAGTGGGCAGCAGGCAGCAGTTATACCATCAACTGCTTATTTACTAGTCTCTTGGGTGCAATTAGACAATGGCTATATGTATTGAGGGACGCTCTGACATGAACACGGTCATACAAGACAAGTAATTTGTCTTATATACTAGGCATATTATTAACTGCCTCGTTGATATTATGATCAGTTCAGATGACTAGGTACAGGGTTCGATTCCCGGATTCAGACAAAAAATGTATCTAGGGTTTTTCTGTCGAGAAAATCTTAGTACTATTTAGGAGTTAAAAGTGTGTAATCCCCGTGTCTCGGAGAGCACGCTAAGCCGTCGATCCTGTTCTTGATCGCTCTTCGGTCGAGTCGGATCCGTCCCACCGGATTATGAGAGTGCGGGAATAGAGAGAGACCCTGTGTTTGCGCTGTGTTTTTGCACCTTATATATCGCTCATTTGCGACAAGGGTGACATAACTCAAAATTCACCAATTTTAGTGTCGAAAATTTTTTACTTTTTGCTATAAAAACAACATTACGCTAAGCACAAAAAAATAAGAGCGAGAGAGATTGTGACTTCATGCTCTGTCGCTTTGTTGGCCGCTGTGTTGTTTCGAGACCGCAGCATCCACAAAACATTACTCTCTAACGAGAGAATTCTCTCATCGTCGATTTTGAATTATGTCACTCTTGTCGCAAATGAGCGATATAATGCCTCGCGCGTGGCCGGCTTTGGTCGGAAGGATATTATTATTTCATTAAGTTATTATGTATATTATTATATACCTATGCCTTGTATGAGACAAATAATAATTATGTATATCCTATCCTGTCGCCCTGACCCCCGGCCGTCTGGTCTCCCCTGCCGAGGTGTAATCCTCCGCCCGCTACAAGTATTTATTTGTGTATTGTTTATGTAAGTTTATTTATCGTTATGTATTTAAGCAAGTAAATATTTTATTATTTTCCTCTGGCAGTTTTATGTATTTACTTTGTACGCGGCGGGTTTAAAATATACTGATAAAAATCAAATCCTTCCTAATAACACGAATGCGAAAGTGTGTTTGTCCTTTAAATACACAACAGCGGGACAACGGATTGATGTGATTTTTTGCTTGGATATCGGTTGAGTATTTGGAGAGTGTCATGATCTCCCTTTAATCCGGAATTTTTTTGGGTTTCCCTATTTTTTTAAGCCACCTCCAGGCGACACTAACGAACAACAATAAATAGCTTTTTATATAACTCGAAAAGGCGATTATAGTGTCGATTACACTATGGAGTGAGTTTGACAGGGGACTGTTTTATAGTTCCCTGTCTAGAGCCTGTCAAATTCACGCTGTGGTGAAATTATGGCACAATGTGAAAGACATTACAAACATCGCGTCAGTCCACGGGTTGGGAAGTACGCCAAATATTTTATTGAGCATTACTGTCGATTACACCGCGGGGTGAGTTTGACAGGGGACTGTTTTATGGCCTCTTCCGAGGAGGCGGTGCTTGTAAATCATAGACGATTTTTCCGTCGTTAAAAACAGACGCTGTTACGGTTGGTACCTATCTCACCTCACCACCTAACTTGGATAAGAGCGGTTTCAGACAAGCGTATTTCACACTTTTGCACTATAATATTTTCAGCTTAGTCGACTAGTTCCTGTTGAGATAGGCTGCCTAACCAACTTCTGCCTGAATATTAATTTATTTTGTGAAAACTACCCACACTCCCAAATGATCGGCTTCTATTTTTTCCTCTCTATTTGTTTTTTTCATTATTACTCACTGCCTACTTAGACCGGGGTAGATCCCTTTAAAAATAATAAAAAGTGAAAAAAAATAGTAGTAGGATGAAACCCATTAGAAAAGGAGGGGAATATTATAAAAATGAAAGGAAAAATAATTTACGGGCGATCTGAGGTCGGGAAGGGGTGGGGGTGAGTTTTTAAGGGGAAAAAACGGTTTTTCTCGATTTCCGGCAAAACTAAAAGTCCTATCGAAAAAAGTCAAATGGCAAAGTTGTAGGTAATAAAAAGATCTAAAACTTTTGTATTTACACTTTTTTCACATAAACTCAAAATTTATGTGAAAAATTCAAAAAACCAAGTTTTTGGTTTTTTATTTTTATCTTTTACAAAAATTTTTTTTTTTTAACGAAATTTGGTGAAAACTTACCTTTTTATGTCCCAAATACGCTGTAATTTATTTGATTAAAAATATTTATTTTTTCACCTTATTTTGAATTAATATCGAAAAAAACACCCTAATTTTCAATCGAAAAGTCACCCGTCAAAATATCAGCTTTTTTCAAAAAGTTGGTATGTTTTCTGTTCGTTGAAATCTCTACTTTCCGATGGTGAAAAAAAAAAATATATGTTACTACAGTAAATCTTCTCAGAAAATAATTTCAATCTTTAGGTTATGTTACGTTAAGCATACTATTTTTTAAAGAAAATATTAGATTTTAATGTTTGAGTTGATTTTCTTGAAGATAATTGTGACAAGTTTACTTAAAACAATAAAACAAAAATTTTTATCTGTATCAATCAATTTCATATTGTATCGGAGATATCACAAAAATATCATAAAGGCGAAGTTTGTTTGTATGTGTGTGTAACATACACTTTTTCGCGCCACAACAAACTCATACTCAGGAATAACGTATAGGCTAGGTACATTATTTTAATCCTGGAAATTTAAAGAGTTCCCGATGGAATCAAAAACCTTAATCCATGTGGACGAAGTCGCGGGCATCGTCTAGTAAAGGATAAAAATGATATTTATATAAACAGAAAATAAATACACCATTATCCTTCCCGCCTTTATGAGATAAGGAGCGATGAGAAGCTTTCCTTAAGGCACCCCGTAAAAATCATGTTTATAATATTACGACGTAAATATAAACACACTATTAGCCTACACAGTTCCTCCATAAACAAAAGCCTCAATAGCTCAACGATTAAAGGTGCGGACTGGAAACTGAAAGGTCACAGGTTCGATCCCCACCCGTTGAACTATTGTCGTACCCACTCCTGGCACGAGCTTTCCGCTTATTTGGAGGGGAGAGAAGAATGTAAGTCAAGTTCAGCTAATATTCTTTCATAAAAACAAGAAAAAAAAGATATTTATTTCTTTATTAAGAAGTTTCTTTTGATATAGAGCTGTGATAGCCCAGCGGTTAGGACTACGGTCTATTCGAGGCTCACGGGTTCGATTCCGGACCTTTGACATTTTGGAGTTATGTGCGTTAAAGCAATTAAATATCACACGAATCGCTGTCACTACCCTGTTGAATCGATATTGATACGGATACCTACTGCCACGTTCGTTTTGTCTATTTTAAGGACTCTTGTGACTCTTGAAGAATTGATGCCGTACGGCGTAATAGTGTCCTGTCCTTCTGCCGTGACGAGTCGTCTCCGTCGTGCGTCGTGTGTGTTCAGGGCTAAACGCGATGTAATATTTTGAGTAGGGGTAGAGTTGTTTTGTCAGGACGGCGGCGGCGGCGGTGACTTCGCTTTGAGATGGTCTGGCTGTTTATTTAGTATGTAACTCGCGACGAGACACTCAATTGATGTTTCCGATTGAGTGAGCGAGGGAACTGTGTAGAGCTGTGAACACTATGAGAGAGATACAATGTCGAATATGGCCAACACTATGAGAAACTACGAGTATTTAAAGCTGGTTGAATACAACGGTTTTGACAAAGAAATTATCGACGATTTAGTTGGACAACATGTGCGGGCTATATGTGTATGCCTATTAGTTGAACGACCGCAGACAATTTCACAATTTCAAGTTAGTTGACTATAGAACACAACCATTTTGACAAAGAAATGATCGAAGATATAGTTGGACAAGATGTGCGTAGGCCTATTTGTTGAGCGACTGCAGACATAGGTACAATTATTTCAAGTTGGCCGACTATCAAACAAAACCATTTTGACAAATGATGGACGAGTTAGTTGGATAAGATATGCGGGTTATCATAAGTAAGGATGCCTATTGGTATACTTTGCGATTTACTGGAAGAAAGGTAACATTTTTTTTAATGTATGATCCGCTAAACCATTGCATCTGCGATTTAGTTGGCCAGCTTGAAATTGTAAGTCTGCGGTGCTCTAACTTCTTCATTGGTCTAACTATACTGCTGTTGCGTTTTCACTTTGTGTCGAAGTGTGCGTCATGTAAGCTGCCAGAGTAACACATGCATTATGCAACAGCGCATGCGTCTACCTATGATGTGTGTCAGCCAACATGAGCTATATGATAGTAGTAGATTCATTTGACAATTCGAAAGCACTTTGTAAAAGTTTATTTGAATAAAAAAAAATCTATTCTATTATAGTGCTAAAATGAGGCAGGCATATGTCTGGGTAGTACTTATGTACTTGTACATACTTCTAACGCAAGTCGAAAGTAGTTAGACCTCATCTGTATCCTAAGTCTGCCTAAATTCTTCTCTTTCATGAAGATATCTAATAAATCCTTAGTATACCTACCTAGAGCAGTGGTGATAACCGTTTTATATCCTACTATCCGAAGTACTATCCTACTAATATTATAAATGTGAAAGTTTGGATGTATGGATGGATGGATGTTTGTTACTCAATTATGCCGCAACGACTGAACCGATTTGGCTGAAATTTGGCATAAACATAGATTATAGTCTGAAACATATCCCAGAAAATAAGAGAGTTCCCACCAGAATTAAAAAACCTTAAACCACGAGAACGAAGTCCCGGGCGTCAACTAGTCTACTATATTTTTGTGGGTAAAAACAACACTTTGTAAATACATAAGTGTATAGAAATCGAATCACATACTCCTTGATTTTGCGAACATCACGCATAGAATACAAATGAGCAGACCTCACCGATCGAACACTACCCCTCCGAGAGTAATCGAAAAAATACTTTCGCACACAAAACTAGAGGTATAAGCGTTTTTTGTCATGTGAATGAGGAATAGCTTTTTTTTTTTTTTTTTTTTTTCTGTAGGAGGGGAAATCCTCATGGACATCCGACATCCAAAGGCGACGGATAGTGTCGGACTCCTACCGACTAAAACCCCTCTGAGAATAGCTGAATGCCCCCGAATGAGGAATAGCTGAAACATGATCCAATAAACAAGTTTTCGGTTTTGTGATTTATGGTAAACTGCACAATAAGAAACATGTTTTGAAGCCGATATGTCTGGCGGAAGAATTAAAAAAAACAATATTAGCCTAGCTGAATTTGACTTTGACTCCTCTCCCCTCCAAATAAGCGAAAAGCTTGTGCTAGGAGTGGGTACGACAATAGTGCAATAGTGGGGCTCGAGCGTGCGACCTATCAGTTTTCAGTCCGCAACTTTAACCGTTGGGCTATTGAGGCTTTTATTTTGGCCGTGGTTAGTTGTTATAACCACCCTAATGGGAGCCGTGCCGCCTAGCGATTTAGCGTTCCGGTACGTGACGGTACGAGGCTGCTCAGAAACCAAAGGAGTCTCATAAAACTTGCCTTTTTATTGAACGAGCGAAGCGAGTTCTCTGAGTCAACTAGGGCGCTTGTCTGTACTGGACAGAGAAGTGTGTACGTCCAAATGTCTGTTAGAGCCCTATAACTTCTGAATTACTGAACGTATAATAATGAGCTAATTTAATGTGTACAAATACGAATATATCTGAAATGTTTGTTAAGAGTAATCAGTCCGGTATGGTCTAGTGGCTAGGATACTTGGCTCTCACCCAAGAGGCTCGGGTTCGATTCCCGGTACCGGAACCAGCTCTTTCCCATCTTTTGTTTTTTTTTTTTAACTTTTTTTTTGTACCTAATATTCGTATTTATTTATTAAGAAAATAAAGTTATTAATGTACTTTTTAGTCTACTTAGCTTGCTGTAAATCTGAAAAATTGCTACGGAAAACTGTAACGTGTACGTACTTCAGCATAACCAATTTTTGAACGAGCGAAGCGAGTTCTCTGAATCAACTAGGGCGCTTGCCTACTAGACAGAGAAGTGTGTCCGTCTAAATGTCTGTCAGAGCCCTATAACTTCTGAATTACTGAACGTAATTACTTCAAATTTAAATATAATATGTAAACTGATGGCCTTCAGTCGAACATTGTATAAAAAAATATAAAAAGCTTTATTTCAGGGGGGCTCTCATAGAAGCGTGTTTGAAGTAAAATTTTGTTTTTGCGTTACATAGACTTGGGATATATCTTTTTAAAGACGACTTTGAACAGAGCACAAAAATATTTTTTTTTTTAATTTTTCCCTTAAAATTGACGAAATTGGGGGCTTTCAAAGTGGTGATTTTAATTTGAGCCATATGTCAAGAATAACAAGATATTAGAACTTGAAACTTAGTGGTAAATTCAGTTATATCTTGTACTTGAACAACAAATACTAAAATTAGATAAATATTATAAAGAAACGAAATAATTTAACTTTTAAGTGGAGATTTAATTTGAGCCATATGTCAAAAAATATTGCATATTAGAACCTGAAACTTTGTTGAAAATTCAGTTATATCCTGTACTTGAACAACAAATACTAAAATTATATAAATATTATAAAGAAACGAAATTATTTAATTTTTAATGCTAATAGCTTCACAATAATGCTAATAGATGGCGCTGTATCAGTAAAACAGTTTTGCGTCAACTATTATTATTTTTTATTGCGTCTAATGTTAAAAGTTAATTATTACAATATATAATTAAAACTATTTTTTGGGAATTATGGGATACCGCGAGGTCTCAGTTCGGGGCGAACCACTAGTTATAGAATAACAAGATAAGGTAATGTAAGGGATGTTACCTTAGATTGTTATAGAATAAAAAACAGAAACGAAACGAAAGTAAAACTGCATGTTCTGATGCAGACACTTGACTAACTATGCGTTTTTCTTGAGCGGTGTCATGACCAGAATCTCACCAATTTCATCCATCCATTCATACATCCAAACATTTGCATTTATAATATTAATAGGAATTAATAGGGTAGGATAATCATCATCATTATCATTTCAGCCTGCGGACGTCCACTGCTGAACATAGGCCTTTCCCAAACAGCGCCACCACACCCGGTCCTCAGCCATTCTCATCCAGCCACTTCCCGCCACACTCTTTATGTCGTGGGTCCATCTTACTGGAGGGCGCCCCACACTACGCTTGCTTGGTCGCGGTCTCCACTCCAGAACTTTCCGGCTCTCCATCGCTCCTGCGACAAGCATGGCCTGTCCACTGCCACTTCAGGGTAGGATAATAGGATTGGATTAAATAAGCAATAATGTCTCCCAGGGTAAACTCGTAACCTTGAAACCTAACACGAAAACAGATGGTACGTTATTCATGGGCAGACACCGCAGGTCGTAAAGCTTTGCAACTTTATGGCGATTGGCGGGCGGTCAAGGCGTGGCCAGCGAAACGCCGGGCAAAATTGCAAATTAAAATTTAAATATTTCATGACTACTAATTGGAGGGGGCACAGTAGCAATGTTGGCAGATTTTTATTACGGACTCAATCCTATCTAAACTATTATTTAGATAGCACTAGCTTTTGCCCTCGACTTCTTTGTAAATCCTGAAAATCCCATGGGAACTCTTTTTAAAATCTAGCTTAAATCCACTCTCCAGGTCCTCAGCCATTTATTTATTATATTAAAATGTAAAAATTTGTAAAATATCGATGTACCGCATTATTGACCGTTTGGAAGTTGGTAACAAAAATAATTAAGATAATAATGTATTCCCACTATCCAACCTGGCAGAGGTTGGAAGATGACACATAAAGTTCCCAACTTCCAACCTAGGTTGGAAAGCTGGGTTGGAAGATGGGAATAAGTCGAAATTACTTCGTTGACTTCGTTTGCTTCGTTGCTTTTTTGCTGCGTGGCTGCAGGACAAACCAATACACCAACAAACAACACACTTTTGCATTTATATTCTATAGTCAGAATGCAAAAGTGTGTCTATGTCTTTTACCTTTTTAAGGCTCAATTGTTGAACAAATCTTAATGGAATTTGACACAGGCTTGTTTTGCAACCTAAAGATATTTGGAACCTAAAGATATAGGAGATTTGAAAATCACGAAAGATATTTGGAAACAATAAAATATTCCACAATAATTTAATCCTGATAAGTACACATTTTTAATTTATTCCAATTTTACTTATTATTTTAAATTATTTTACTATCATAATAATGTTTACAATTTAGCAACTAAATAATTTATTGCTTTCCAATTTGTTTATTTATTTTTTCTTACTTATTTGACATACAATAAATTATTACCATTCAAAATAATCAATGTGTGCGCAAGAGTTGATGTTGCCGCAGTGTCGCCTCTCTGTCAGAGCGGGACAGACGCGGCCTTTCTTCCTTTTCTCTCTGACTACTCGTCGATGGCGGTACTTGTTGCCGAACCCGCAGGTGACAGAGCACGGTGACCATTCGCCCCATTCCGACACGAGACAGTCATCTGCTGTAAAGTTAACAAGAATTTTTTTTTAAAACTTAAACCCGACTACGGAAAATTGGATCATTAGCATCGGATCATTATCTTCATCATTAGCAACCCATCAACTGCTCACTACTAAGTGCACGTTCTGAGTTATTGGCCATAGTTACCCACGTTGGCTTAATGCAAATTGGCAGACTTCACACACCTTTGAAAACATTATGAAAAATTCACAATGCCAGTTTCCTCATGATTCCTTCATTATTCAAGCATGTGATATTGAATTCGAACACACTTAACTCTGAAAAGTCAGAGGTGAATTCCTGGCACCTCTGACTTTTCAGATCTGGCAATCGAACTCACAACCCACCCAATAAGACACGGCAGTTCTGACCACTAGGTTATCTGCTGCTGCCATGGAGGAATCAAATTTATTATGGCTGCTGCGAAAACGCGTTAGTATTGCATATTTTTACATCTCATCCTTTTGCGAGAGATATTATAGGAAGCACTACAAATATTTAGATTTTTGAAAAATATAGCGACATTTCAATTTTCTCTATTTTATTATGATTGCAATCCACCGCGCTCTGTCAGATATGAATCGTCATATCATAAAAATATGAAAGAGATCTCAATGCTTACGTTGGATTCTGTTGACAGCATGGTGCAGGCGAGATCTGAAATGGCGCGGCAGATGCTTGCCGAGCCCCAACTTTCTGCCGTGAGCAACTGCCATTACTACGTCATCCATATTCTGAAGGCCAGTATCGAATTCTTGGACGGTTGTTGTTCTGGAAACAAAATTAATAAGTAACCATTCTAACTTTATTATGTTTATTTTGACACTTAAGTTATTAAATATCACATGCTTCAACGATCCCGTAATGTTCTCAAAAGTAACAGTGTAAGCATGGTGTAACCCTTTCTTGAGAGCAGACCTGCGCTCAGTTATAGAAAGGTGTTGATGGGTTGTTTATAATGACGATGATGATTATTTTATTTCATTGAAGTTTTAAGAGGACAGCTATATTTACATATAGCTGTCCTCTTTTTAAGATATTAAGGGGTCTTAAAAAGATATCTACTCACTTTTCTTTAGTCTATTTTTTTGTGGGGTTATTCCATCGATACATATACTTAACTTCAGGGGCGGATCTTGAATTTGTGGGGCCCTTGGCTAATACTGCTTAGGGGCCCTACCTAATTACTGAACTAATTGCCATTTTGACAAGAAACTGTTTTCTGTAGTGATGTAGGTATATGTAATGTCATATATATTAAGTACAGGAGTTAAGTTCCGAACAGTTATCTGTCAAATTCAAATTTTCGTTCGCAACATTTATCAATTAGGGTAGGTTTAGAAAATTTAAACGTCAAACATTTTCGTTCGAACGAAGTTGCGGAACGAAAACGAATCGTGGTAGGAAATACGCGAAATTTCGATCGATATTTCGTTTTTCGTTGAATTAGAGTAGACCCCCAGTTCAGTTGGGGGCCCTCTGTATTCGCGGGGCCCTGGGCTGCAGCCCAAAAAGTCTTTAAGTAGATCCGCCCCTGCTTAACTTAATTAACAATAAACTTATCCAACTTAACTACGAAGACGTCCGACAGTCACTGACGGTAAGCAGCGACCACATCGCATAATCTTCCGGCTAATTTTATCTACTCACTTGATAGGTGATTTTGTAACCACAATAACTTTGTTATCTTGTTCATTATATTGCACTGTCGGAACTGCACCTTCTTCTAGATCTCTCAGCTGGTCCATACCACTTTTTGTGGTAACATCCCTTGGTATTGGTTGGTATTCTTCAACCAAGTTAACCTTCCTTCGCGGAGAACCTTTACGTTTATCCTTCTGTCTGAGACTTGAGAGTAGTTCTTTTCGAGCCATATCATTAAGTTCCTTCTTTGTGTATTCTTTAACCTAAGTATGAACATAAATAGCATAGGTTTGGTATATTATGATCGACTATTTTAGGTGTAGAACCATGACATACCCCTTCCAAGTTAGCCCTCTACCATCTTAGGCTGCATCGCCACTTACCATTAGATGAGATCGCAGTTAAGGGCTGTCTTGTCATCATTAAAAGAAAACTGATACACCATCATCAATCGCAGTTCAATAAAATTTCTTATAATTTTCTTATTAACTAAATATTGTAAATAGATTAAGATATTTTTGATATCAGCTATATTCTGGCCATATTTTGTCGAAATCAGTTCAGCGGTTTTGGCGTAAAAAGCTAACATAGGTAGAGTCACTTTCGCATTTAAATATTAGTAAGGAAGTATGGATTACCGAAATTGATCAGCGAGCTGCGAAGCTGAAGTGAAAAGTGGAGCACATGGTTCAAAGATGGTTGTTGGGGTCCAAAAGTATTGGAGTGGCTAAGTGGCAACCCCATTGGGAAGCGCAGTGTTGGTAGACCTCCCACTAGATGGGCCGACGACATTAGACTAATCGCAGGGAGCCTCTGGATACAAGCGACGCAAGAGTGTTGAAGTCCAAGATACCTTTGTTCAGCAGTGGACGTATATCGGTTGATAGAGAAGAGAAGATGGATTACCTTGGAGAACTCAATCTTTGCTATGACCGGCAGTTCCCTCAATAAAGGGTAGTAGAAGCCTGCAGCTGGGTGATTGGGCTGTCGAGGCCCGTGCTTGGTGACGGGGTCCGGGGGCGAAGTCTCCCAGCGAGGAGCTGTGAAGGTCAGACCACTCGCAGCACCAGCATCGAGAGGTTCCAGCTGTAAGCATGAACACATAGAATGTTTATATTTTGTAACAGTTTGGGGCCAACGGCGTTCCAATGTTGTGTACCTATGATTTTATTTAATAAAATATAGTAATTGCAACATAAGGAATGCATTTAATAATGACTTAAATACATTGAAGTAAATACGAGTAGCTAAGAAAAAGGTTGACCGAACTAAAATGTTCATGGTTCCCAATATTCCGTTAGACAATAGACTTGACTTGGCACGATGAGACATCGCTTAGCAACCTCTTAGAAACAATTTTTTAGAAGGTTGCTAGTCAATTTTCTAGGAGGTTAAACCTTCTAAAAACAATATTCCAGGACGTTGCTAGTCGAGTTTCGAGGAGATTAAACCTCCTAAAAATAATTTTCTACGAGGTAAAGTTTTTAAAAAGTTCACGCACCAATAAGTCGATGCCAATGCTTTATTTTACCAAAACTTTCGAAGACAATCCAGATTAAATCTATCGATTCTTCCTTGCTATTACCGGATTAAACTCTATTTTATTTTATTTTGCCAAATCAAACGGTGGGCCAGTTAATACAAACTATCTATGTCTTTGTCTCTCTAGTTCATATAAATAAATCATTTATTTATTGTAATTTATTTATTTATTCATTAATTAGTACGGAAACCTCCAATTACACTAATTAAGAATTCATATTTTATAATTGCTGAGGGTAAAACATACGTCAAGTGTAATTTGATCCACCCAGGACGAGTCAACGCACAGGTCCAAGCTGTCGACGCCAATAAACCAGTCGGGTGATGGGATGATGCGACAAATTACTGAAATCTAAAAAATAATAATTTTAATCCACATATAAACCAAAAAATTATACTTGGGTATTTAGGAATCCAAAAGTATTATTACAATGTTCACATCATGGTAAACTAAAATTTCCAAGTGATCAAATCAGTAATGGGATATCCCTAGAAAAAAAACAGCGTTACCGAAATAACTCAGCGGTTTGCGAAGCGGAATTAGCGTGTCCAACAGAACATTTAAAACTTTAATGTTCTATTGTTTGCCACGCTCATAGCTAAATAAATAGGGAAAATTATTTAAAGCACAGATAGAGGCCAACTTCTATCTCTATCTGTTCTTTAAACAATGTTTTTTTTCCCCCATAAGTTCCCAAGATGATGACACTCTCTAGGTGAACCAAGAGTTTTGAGGGTACCCTTGGATACAAACAAATGTGTAGAGGTCATCTATCGTTTGACGACGAAGAAGGATGAAGAAGATTTATCCTTAGATGTATCGAAAGATGATTTTTTACCATTTGGGCTGCACGTATTAGTCGTACTTACTAAACTATGTTCTCCATCAACAAACACCATATTATCAGTTTCTCCAGTCCCCTCAGCAACAGCCGGAGCTGAGAACTGGTCGTAGACCCTCTGATCCTCATCACCTTCTTCCACCAGCTCATCAAGTTTGCCAAATTGAGCGAAGGTTCGAACGGACTTCCTTGCCACTTCACCGATATGGTAAAGGCGATAGGAGTTGTTGTGGGACTGACCTGGAAAGAAAATATAGGAAGAAAGCCAGAGTAAATTACAGCGTAAACCACTAATGTTTTAATTTCTGTCTACCCGCAGAAAACGGAATTCCTAGAGCTAAAAGGTACCGTAGGTACTTTAATGGAATTGATCGAGCTAGTTGAAAAACAATATTGACGCTATCAAGAAAACGGTCATAATGATTTATCTATGTTTTATCATTATAATTATATAGGCGTATCCGATTGTCCGAAAATAGTTTGAAAAGGGCACCTTAAAATTTTTGGCACCGAAAGTTACCTCATTAGTCATTAGCTGGGGTGAATGACCGCCTCTATTATTAGGAAAATTATAGAAGGTGCATAGTTTTATTATAAGTTGGATATTTGTATATAAAACTATGCACTTTGGTATCTTTTTAATTCTTCTTCTGTTTGATCAACAGATAAACAAACTGCTCGACAAAAACTCGATCTTACATCGTCAGCATTGAGCAAAATAATTGCGACAGAAGCATTTAGGTCTATTTGCAAGATCAAGCAAGTGCCATAAAAGTTGTAGAATTAAATAAAGTGTGTAGGTATAAGATTTTTCTAATAAAAATGTAAAAGAATTTTTGATTTTGCGAGCAAGCGAGGGTAAAGGAAGAGTGGACCTCAATATAGGGTATGTGACGTGGAATTCATCGCCTAACAGGAAATTTATTTTGTGTAACGCATTGGGCTACCTTTGAATATTGATCTTTGGTGACTGAGTGAAATCCTATGTAGGGTTGACACACTTCCATACTGTGAAGAAAATCTTTTTAATAAACCAGACCATCCGAAGAGGAGGCCGAATTCTTTACTAAGCACTAGGGATTTACTAGCTAATGCCCGCGACTTCGTACGCGTGGATTTAGGGTTTTGGATCCCCGCGGGAACTTCTGGCATAAAATGTAACCTATGTTTTAATTTTGTGCATGAGCTATCAGCCCAAATAGCTCATTCTTTGTGGCGTGAAGGAGTAACAAACATATACACACACACCACTCACATACAAACTTTCGACTTTATAATATTAGTGTGATTATTTTGTGCATGTGGTTAGGAGGTCTCCTGTTCGGGGGGTCGCGGGTTCGATCCCGGCTCTCTGACTTTTTGGAGTTTTGTGCGTTTAAGCAATTAAATATCACATGCTTCAACGGGGAACGAAAGTATCGTGAGGAATCCTGCACGCCTGAAAAAGGCTTTATTTTAAAGGTAAAAATGCGAAATGCCAATAAAGATATTTCATACAAAACGTAAAGACCGCCGTACTTTCGTGAACATAATGAGTTCAATAGGGTTAGTACAAGATTTAATTCGACTGATCGTATTCATATTCGAAGACATTAGCGTCAGATTAAAATCAACCTTAAGTGTATTTCATTAAAGTCACAAATTCAGTACGACCGATTTTAATTTGGAGCGTATCCGTATACGTAAATGTATAAGAACGCATACGCAAAATTGAGCTCTAATTTAATGTTGTTATGGTTAAATTTACTTTGACGCTAATATCATCGAATACGAATCGAATTAAATCTTATACTAGCCCTACAGGTGGCATATATTTTCTCACAATCACGGTAATGTACCGACTAGCAAGGCTCGATTTTATGGAGGTAATTAATTTTAGAATATGGCGACATTCGGTGCAATTGTGTATGATTTATGTTCTTCTTGCGAACTTAACAGTTTTAGAACCTCTATTTTATTTAATGTTCGAGAATTTTATAGAGCTGATTATGAAAATGTTTGATTTTAGGATTCCTTACCCGAATGGTAACCAAAGGGACCCTATTAATATAAGGCTACGCCGTCCGTCCGTCTGTCTGTTAGTGGGCTGTATCTCATGATCTGCAATAGGTAGTTGAAATTTTCAGAGAATGTATATATATATATATGTCTGTTGCCGCTATAATTACAAAAAAAATAAAATAAAAAAAAATTAAAAATTAAAGGGGGCTCTAATAGAAACGTATTTTTTCGGCGTTTTTTGGTACAGAACCCTTCGTATGCGAGTTAGAGATTTATATAGTTCTTAGATTAGTTAGATTAAATTGTGAGGATTTAAATGTACACCCCTATATCCTCTCGCTATTTTTTGATTGAAAACAGACAAAAGGATTTTTCGCGGGGAAAGCGGACAGCCTTTTACGGCACGACGTGCTCGAAGATTTGTATCGTACCGAGTAATTCAATATCATAACATAATAGAGGCAACTTTGCACCCTGGTCACGACGGAATTGTCCGGGAGACGCCTAATTGTATAAACCTTTTCTGTAGGGTAAGTATCAGATTTAACTCGATTGATCGTATTCGTATTCGATACATTAGCGTCGAAGTAAATTGAACCATTACTACATTTAATTAGAGCTCAATTTCGCGTATGCATTCTTATACGTTTACGTATACGGATACACTCCAAAGTAAAATCGGTTGTGCTGAATTTGTGACTTTAAGTCAATACATTTAAGGTTCATTTGACTTTGACGCTAATGTCTTCGAATACGAAAACGATCAATCGAATTAAAACTTATACTAACCCCAATGCTCTTCAGTGTGGAATGCGATGACATAACCTATACTCGTAATATTTGTACTTCGTTCGCGTGGATTAAGGTTTTTTTTAATTCCTTCGGAAAGTCTTTGATTTTCCGGGATAAAATGTAGCCTATGTGCTAATCTTGGGTATGAGCTACCTAAATTCCAAATTTTAGCTTAATCGGTTCATTCGTTATGGCGTGAAGCCGTAATAAACATCTATCCATCCTCACAAACTTTCGGATTTATAATATTAGTAGGATTAGTAGGATTCAACCAAATCGGTTAGAGTTCACTAGACAGTACAGCATTGTAAAGTCAACATCTCCTGAGGATGCTCCGGTGTCGGGGCGAAACGTGCGTCGAGAGTAGTATAAAAGTCTTATGTGGTGGTGCATGTGAGTGGTGTTGCCTTGCTTGCTTGGGAATTTGGCTCTCTTGCTTGGTTGGGGAGGTAAGCGGTGATTAGCTTGTAACTGCATGTTTGACCGTACAGATTTTTTGTGTTGGCGGATTATAGCAAATAACCTAACCTTTTCTTGCTATCCATCCATCCATCCTTACAAACTTTCGTATTACTATATATATAGCTACTCGTGCTGATTCACTGACTGACTGACTGACTGACTGATTGATCACCTCTCCTGTAAAATTTTGTATGGAAAAATTTTTTGTCACTCACAGTTTCTTATAGAGGACAAAAATTCATTCGGAACAAAAATATGGAGAGAGCTGATGATTGAGGATTTCGGAGACGGGTGAGGAGCACCGGCCAGGGTATCGAAGATAGGTGGGGGGTGTTCAACCAAATGTCACTCGAAACCTCATCCAATTGGCAGAGAGCCGAAAAAAACTTACAAAATGGCGGATTCAAGATGGCGGCCATACAAATGTCGTCGGTGTATATCTCGAAAACTATAAGAGATGGAAGAGTAGTTTCTTGGAAAAAGATGATCAGGACCCGAAGGTCTACTTGATGAATAGAAAAAAAAATTCAAGATGGCGGAATTTATTTTTTTTCCATACAAAATATACGCAAGACTTTAATAGATTTCTTTTCAAAATTTCTGATGGTTTCGTATAGAGGACAAAAATTCATTTGGAGAAAAAATATGGAGAGAGCTGATAGTTGAGGATTTCGGAGACGGGTGAGGAGCACGGCCAGGGTATCGAAGATAGGTGGGGAGTATTCAAACAAACGTCACTCAAAACCTCATCCAGTTGGCAGGGAGCTGAAAAAAAATTCACAATGGCGCAATCAAGATGGCGGCCATACAAATTTCGTCAGTGTCTATCTCGGAGACTATGAAAGATGGAAGAGTGGTTTTCTGGCGAAAATTAATCAGGACCCGAAGGTCTACTTGATGAATAGAAAAAAATTAAAGATGGCGGAATTTATATTTTTCATACAAAATATATGCAAGACTTTGATACGGTTCCTTTTCAAAATTTCTGATGGTTTCGTATAGAGTTCAAAAATTCATTAGGAGAAAAAATATGGAGGGAGCTGATGATTGAGGATTTCGAAGACGGGTGAGGAGCACGGCCAGGATATTAAAGAGAGGTGGGGGCTGCTCAAACAAAAGTCACTCGAAACCTCATCCAATTAGCAGTGAGCTGAAAAAAAAACATCAAAATGGCGGATTCAAGATGGCGGCCATACAAATTTCGACGGTGTCTATCTCGGAGACTATAAGAGATGGATGAGTGGTTTCCTGGAAAAAGGTGATCAGGACCCGAAGGTCTACTTCATGAATAGAAAAAAATTCAAGATGGCGGATTTTTTTTTATTTTATACAAAATATGTGCAAGACTTTAATACGGTTCTTTTTCAAAATTTCTGATGGTTTCGTATAGAGGACAAAAATTCATTTGGATGAAAAATATGGAGGGAGCTGATGATTGAATATTTCGGAGACGGGTGAGGAGCACGGTCAGGGTATTGAATATAGGTTGAGGGTGCCCAAACAAAAATCACTTGAAACCTCATCCAATTGGCAATGAGCTGAAAAAAAACACCAAAATGGCGGATTCAAGATGGCGGCCCCACAAATTTCGTCGATGTCTATCTTAAAGAGTGTACAAGTTAGAACAGTGGTTTTATGGTAGAAAATGATCAGGCCCTGAAAGTCTAAGAACAGAAGGTTTGAGGGTTGAAGGTTTGAAGAAGAGTTGAGGGTGCCCAAACAAAAATCACTTGAAACCTCATCCAATTGGCAATGAGCTGAAAAAAACACCAAAATGGCGGATTCAAGATGGCGGCCACACAAATTTCGTCGATGTCTATCTTAAAGAGTGTACAAGTTAGAACAGTGGTTTTATGGTAGAAAATGATCAGGCCCTGAAAGTCTAAGAACAGAAAAACCGCGGTCCGCTGCAGCGGGCCGCGCACCCACGCGCCCTACTAGTTTATAATATTAGTATGATTCGCGGTAGCTTGAAGAGTTTCCATGAGTTTAAAAAAGGTAAATCCACGCTGAACTAACCAGGAAGCCAGCGTCAGTGAACAGTAAGGATAGGGGTTTTCGAACGTAAAGCAATGGCTATTATCGCATTTCTGAAGTTGGCTGTTAAGCTATCTAGATCCAATACACCCTATCTAAAAGTAAGTACCCACTTTAAGCAGACGCTACGATCAGGTGGAATGGAAAGTTCCTGATAATATCGCCCTTAGTCCAAAGGTTGAAGGGAATACAAATAAATACCGTTTTATCTCTGAGTCTCTGCCAAGTTAAGCCTTGAAATGTCATCTAGTAGCTGAAGAGTTGGTGGGAAATATTATGTCGGTGCTTTAGACAGGCAGCTGAAATTTTATAATTAATGGGTGCGACTTCCATTACCTACATGGGAATCGAGACATGTAATATCAGCCGCTTTTCAATTATTTATTTGGAACTTTCTATCGTCAAGTAAACTTGACGGTACAAAATCTAGATAGATTTTGTAATATATTCACAATCTGTTTGGTCGCCTTTATTCGTCGGTTAAATTAATTCTTCACACTTCCCATTCGAAAGGAGACTTGTGGTCAGTTATAGCCGGCGATGGTCTGAGATGAACAAATGAATTTGCCCTATCATCAACTAATCATCGACTGATACAACTCCTCTGCTTGCTTCTTTTAGGTGGCACTAACCTTGCCCTTCCTCAGCCGTTCAAATCCAATCTACGCCAGTCACTTTCTGGATATCATCGCTCTATGTATTAAGTATAACGCAGGTATTAGGTATATAAAGCACTTAATCAAAATTTCCTACAAGCTCTCGGGTCACAAGTAAAGCCACGAAATGCCATCTAACTTTGGAGATAAAAGAAAAACTTCCTTCTAGCTCCCCTTCAAAGACATTCCGTTTCCGACGCTATTGTCCCGACGATTGTCCTAATTACATAAAAATTCTCTACATAATATAATAAAATTGGAGGAGTCGGTCTATCTGTAAAAAAAATATTTCGCTAAAGCTGATGCCCGCGACTTCGTCCGTGTGGATTTAGTAACCGACGGAACTTTTTGATTTTGCGGGTTAAATAGCTTATGTTGCTCTCGGTCCTCAAGTAAAGCTATGCAAAAATCACGTCCATCCGTAGCTCTCTTGCAGCGTGATTGAAGGACAAACCAACAAACAAACATGCTTTCGCATTTATAATATTAGTAAGATTGAGTTTGCTATTACATTTGCGTATGTAATTTTTCATGTCTACACAAGTGTCCACTAGCTTATGTTAATGTTTCACACTCAGTTATCCTCTGACATGATGTAAAAAACTTGTATTTTGCTTTGAATAGTAATATAATATAACCTCTTATGCCATAAAAATTCTTTTCAAAAAACCGACTTCAAACGCCACTACAAAGTATAAAAATAATTTTATTTTGTACACGTTTGTTGAAGTCGGGCGGGCTTAAATAGAAACGATGAAACCGATACGCGATGCTCGCCCGATTTCAATAAATGTGTCTCTTATATGTCACCATAAGGTAAGCGTCGCAAATCGATTTCATCGTTTCTAGTTAAGCCCGCCCGACTTCAACAAACGTGTACAAAATAAAATTATTTTTATACTTTGTAGTGGCGTTTGAAGTCGGTTTTTTGAAAAGAATTTTTATTTTAAGCTTTTTAGTGTAGCTTGTTCCTGCTCTCTTTCTCCCCTTCCTCCAACGCTACGGCACTAATGTAGTTCTACACTTGGTACCTACAGTACTTATTAACAATACACAAGAGGACAAGGACTAGGAGCTCCATGACGTAGTCCATGTTTGGTACCAACAATATTATTTCGAAAGCGTCAGTTCGTAATTCCTCCAACTCTGCAGCATCAGGATTGAAGAGCTAGAACCTTGAGCATTATGATGAAGTATATGCTCGGTACCAACAATATCAATTCGTAAACGACAGCTCCAAAATCCTCATAGTTTAGGTAGGCAGTACCCCTGCAGCATCAGTATTGAAGAGCTAGGACCTTGAGTTCCACGATGTAGAATATGCTTGATACTAACAATATCAATTCGCAAGCGAAAGTTCCTAAATCCTCATAGTTTAAGTGGGCAGTACCCTGCAGCATCAGGATTCAGGAGCTAGAACCTAGACCTCGATGGTGTAGTATATGCTTATTACATACAATAACAATTCATGATTAGCAATTCCTAAATCCCTATAATTTAAGTGGGCAGTACCCTACAGCATCAGGATTGAGGAGTAGGACCTGGAGATCTATGATCTAGTATATGCTTAGGCTAAGCATACCAATTCGTAAACGACGGTTCCTAAGGTCCCATAATTTAGGAGGGAAATACCCCTGCAGCATCAGGCTTGAGGAGTTGAAGGTAAAGATTTTTATGGGACCATTTCGCGAGCTTACTCTGTCGATTAAAAAAAAAATCTCGTGAATCGGTCCAGAAACCTCGGAGTAATCGGCGGGCATACATAGAAAAAAAAAAAAAAAAAAAAAAAAGATACCGGCCGAATTGATAACCTCCTCCTTTTTGGAAGTCGGTTAAAAATATGAAAATATTTCGCAAACGGCTATACAGTCCCCAGAGTACTCAGAATTTGGGCCAGCGTCAGGTTTCGGGTAAAATGAGCTGTAAATACACTTCATTGAAGATTTTCGGCAAGAAAAAGTAGCATCAGGATCAGCAATTTTCAGAAGAATGTTAGGGTTATATAATAAGATTTATATTAAAAGGATTAGCGTTAAAATATTTGATTTAGTTTGAATTCGTGTTCCAAATCTAATAAAGGACGGTGGTAGTCCATACTTCTATATTCATATTATTGTAAATATTTTCACAGCTCAACATACTTATCTAGGTATGTCCTAAATATAAAAAATATCATCTAAACCACTTCGATCCGGTGCTGCGTTGCTGCGTGATTGAAGAACATACCAACAAATTAATAAACTAACAAACAAACACACATAAGCAACCAACATAGAAGCAAATTAAGGCATTAATAAAATTAGTAAGCAACTGTCAGCAAAGCAGTGTGTTTCTACTAGCTAAAGAGACAAAGGTTTCCGCAAAGGCGTGTTTTCGACAAAAAACGAAACTTGTCTAATTATCGCTTCGACGAATTTGTTGTTTTTTTTTTTTGACAATAAAATGAATTAGCGGATGTCCCGTCTATTGTCTACTGTCCTTTTTTGATTTCTTTGAAAGCTGTTTGAAAGCCGTTTATGAATTGATAATGTTGTAAGTATTGTGATGTAAACCGGTATGAAAGTCTCTAGCTCAGCGCAATTTTTTTAGTCCTAAAGCCCAACGTTCGATTTTGGGTTCGTGGTCGGTACTCCCACGTGCCTTGGAGAGCACGTAAAGCTTATCCTGTTATGTCTTTTGTCAAATTTTATTGCTGTCCCAAAACATGTGCTTGGGTTATATATGTCATCCCAAAACTTGAGCTTGGGTTATAGGTAGGTATATTATCTTTTAAATAATAAAAAAGCTCACATGCTTAATAAGAAACAGTTATTTCGGAAACATAGACACTTTAATTTTATTCATTCATGTTTAGTTACAAGCATCAGAAAATAAAGCAGTAGAGTTACTTGGGAAATTCGGAAAGTAAGTTTAGATGATACGAACCAAAAACCGATGACCATTGCGCCTTCGGCCGATATAAAGGATAATCCTTCGGGAACGTCTCCTCACTCCACAAGAACTTCACCGTCACTTTATAAACAGCCATATCAACATCACAGCCAAAACAAATACCTACCCACGTGGCAATAAAAAACAAGATGGCCGCCATTTGCGGTCGCGCCGCCATCTCGAGCAGACGCGTTTATTGCTAAACTAATACACTTTATTGGACAATAAAAATTTTGTATTAGAATTTTTGACTTTAATTTCACAGTGGGTAAACACAAATGTTTTAGTTTTAGGTATATTTGTTTTAGTACGGTTTCCGCGTGCGTGCAGCGTGGAGAGAGATCGTGGACTTTTCTATTTTGAGTTCTCTTTGCTTTGCGACGGAAATAAACTTCGGGTGACGATCCCGTGTTAGCGAAAGCAAATTCTGAAACAGTTTCATTTGCTTCAAACTTGAATATAAATACACTAAATCGAGTGGAATTTGTATTGAATTATTATTTTATAATAAACGACGATAAAGGTTTACCAAAGTTTGATTCGAACAGTGATAAAGTTTTATGATTTGTATAAATATTGTATAATAGTTTTATATATTGCATGTAACTTTCGTAAATTACTACATTTAGGACCGATTTCACCAACGTTAAATAAGTCTTATCCGAGCGTTTTGATATTTTAGCAGATTTTCAATATAAAAACTGTCAGAACTCCCAATTTATTCCTCGCTTAAGCGTCTCGAAGTTGGTGAAGTCAGAACTTAGTGCAATGTCAAGACGTTGTCGAAATGTACCTGGCACAACACTTGGTAGCTGGTAAACAGAAAAAACTTATGATCGCTAAACCAAAACTTCACGTGGACAATTTCGCAAGAACATTAAGTTCATGTTCCCTCTTAATTACAACATGGGGTTATTCAAGGGGCGGCGATGACAAGATAGTCCTTGACTGCGATCTCACCTGATGGTAATTGATGATGCAGTCTAAGATGATAACGGACTAACTTGGAAGGGATATGGCAATGTACATTCAACCCATATACACCCCTAATCAATTTCTACACGCCATCGTACCGGAACGCTATATCGCTTGGCGGCACGTCTTTGACGGTAGGATGATTACTAGCCACGGCCAAAGCCTCACACCAGACCAGACCAGAGACAATTTAGAAATTATAAATTCCCAAATTGCCCCCGCCGGGAATCCGAACCCAAGACCTCCCAATTATAAGATCACATCGCTGGTCATTACGCCAGGGAGGTCGTCAATTTGTATAAAAAAAATCACACCTATATCTTATTGAACATATCTTTGTTTACCATCAGGCTCGTCATTTTAATAAATCCTCGTATATCTGTTATCTGTCGGCTCGTACAAAGTGCAGCGTTAATGGCGACTCATCAATCACCGCGCGTCCATGGATCGAGCCGGGTCGCTTCGGTGCGTTTCATTACCAGTTATCATCAGCTACGTCATCTACCCTTCGCCGGGCAACTACTATGTAGGTTCGGGCCTCCCCTCAAATGCGAAGGGTTAAGACCAGAAATGTTGCCCAAGTGCGGATTAACAGACTTCACACATCTTTTAAAACCTTTTGGCAAACTCAGGTGTGCAGGTTTCCTCGCGATGTTTAGCAAGTTTATTTTATTTTTAACCGACTTCCAAAAAGGAGGAGGTTATCAATTCGGCCGGTATCTTTTTTTTTTCTATGTATGCCCACCGATTACTCCGAGGTTTCTGGACCGATTCACGAGATTTTTTTTTAATCGACAGAGGAAGCTCGCGAAATGGTCCCATAAAAATTTTTACTTTCAACTCCTCAAGCCTGATGCTGCAGGGGTATTTCCCCCCTAAATTATGGGACTTTAGGAACCGTCGTTTACGAATTGGTATGCTTGGCTTAAGCATATACTAGATAATAGAGCTCCAGGTCCTACTCTTCAATCCTGATGCTGCAGGGTACTGCCCACCTAAATTATAGAGATGTAGGAACTGCTAATCATGAATTGTTATTGTATGTAATAAGCATATACTACACCATCGAGGTCTACGTTCTAGCTCCTCAATCCTGATGCTGCAGGGTACTGCCCACCTAAATTGTAGAGATTTAGGAACTGCTCATCATGAATTGTTATTATATGTAATAAGCATATACTACTCCATCGAGGTCTAGGTTCTAGCTCCTCAATCCTGATGCTGCAGGGTACTGCCCACTTAAACTGTGAGGATTTAGGAACTTTCGCTTGCGAATTGATATTGATATCAAGCATATTCTACATCGTGGAATTCAAGGTCCTCACTCTTCAATACTGATGCTGCAGGGGTGCTGCCTATCTAAACTGTGAGGATTTAGGAACTGTCGTTTACGAATTGATATTGTTGGTACCAAGCATATACTACATCATAATGCTCAAGGTTCTAGCTCCTCAATCCTGATGCTGCAGAGTTGGAGTAATTACGAACTGACGCTTTCGAATTGATATTGTTGGTACCAACCATGGACTACATCATGGAGCTCCTAGTCCTAGCTCTTGTGTATTGTTAATAAGTACTGTAGGTACCAAGTGTAGAACTACATTAGTACCGTAGCGTTGGAGCCTCCCTCCAACGCTACGGTACTAATGTAGTTCTACACGGAGAAAGAAACAGGAACAAGCTACACTAAAAAGCTTAAGGGTACATTACGGTGCGGCTCGTTGTCGATTTTAGGTATATTTTCGCGCAAGCACGGATTTTTCGGCGCGCTCGCTCCTTCTCGCTCACACTATATGCAGGCACAGTGGCCATTGAACTCGTACAAAACCAGGGTCTTGACAAATAATAAAACTATTATCATTTTCCGAAGTTTGGAAAAACTAGGTGAACTACCTAAACTGAAGTTTTCGAAAGTTTATTTTAACCACCTACTGGAAAACAATAAATATAAATAACAATAAATAAACATATAATGTTTTTAATAATAAAAATTAAAACTAAATCCTAAATATCCTTACTAATATTATAAATGCGAAAGTGTGTTTGTTTGTTGGTTTGTCCTTCAATCACGCCACAACAAAGCAACGGATCGACGTGATTTTTTGCATGGGTATAGTTGAGGAGCGGGAGAGTTACATAGGCTCCTTTTTATCCCGGAAAATCAGAGATATAATCAAAACTGTATCCACGCGAACGAAGCCATGGTTGCCAACTAGTAGATAGGTAAGTTACCTATAATACTATAGTAATGAAACAAGTATACTAGCTAGTAAAACTGTGATAGCCATGTTTAGGACTGCAGTCTTAGGAGACTACCTAGGGGTATTCGGGGGGTCGCGGGTTCGATCCCGGTCACGCATCTCTGACTTTTTAGAAATTTATCTTTGTGTCTGTAATATAGATAGGTACCTACCAAAGATTAATGCAAAAATGACTGTTCTGAATTCATTGTAATACAGTGGATATTTTAAGATTATACTTCGCATCTTTCCCGAAGATGATTATTGTTTACAAGCAGCAGATCGCCATGTTATGCTATCCTTATCACACATTTAGAGTTATTTAATATATATATAAAATATAAATTTTTATTATTATTTTTAAATTTTACAATGATAAAATAGATTCTTTTTTACCTCCGCTCAGTATTACCAACCTCCTAGCAAATACACCACCGGGCTTTATCAAATCCCGCCTAGTGTCATTACGTTATTTTGTGTTGTCCAAGTCACACGTCCAACAAAAATTAAGAAAGCGTGATATTTTAAATTAATTTAATTTGTAATATTGGGTGTAGGTATAGGTATAGGATATTCAAAATAGAAGAAAAATAGTCTCATCAAGTTCGTCATCTGAAGAATCATCGCAACAGTATCTCCGGACAAAGGAATCAAGGTAAGATTTGAGTATTTTCTACCTTCTTTAATGTTCAATATTCATTCGAAAGTTTTAGCTATTTATACTCCGACAAAGCGTGTTTGAGAATTATTTGGAGGATTTCAAACTACCTAGTAATTAATTTGTAACTTAATGTTACACATTATCCCGACGTAAATCGTGTGTGGAAATTGTATCCCGACATATATTGTGTGTGGATTTATTATTAATTACTCCGAAATTATTTTGAGGATTTCAAACTACCTACCAACTAATTTGTGACTTAATGTTACACATATCCCGACGTGAATCGTGTGTGGAAATTGTATCCCGACATATATTGTGTGTGGATCTATTATAATATTTTAGTTTGGTTTGGTTTAGTTTGGTTTACCATTTTAGTTTGGTTCAGACGCAAAGCTTGTGTGAGATTTAATAGTAAGAATTTAAATTGCCTACCTTACAAGTACATTAAAATAAAATTGATAAATATCGACTCCAAAGACGATATTTAAGTCTCTTCCGAGAAAATGAAGGTTTTTGTAATTTTTGGGCTCAGACCCAACGCAAAAAAGACAAGATCAAGCTTATGCGTCAATGTTCACCTGTCGAAAACTGTACATAATATGATTAAAAAGTACAGCAAGGAGAAACAGAATCAGATTTCGAGTTCTATGTCTTAATTGGCCAAGAAGTTATTAAAATACTAAGCGATGGAGGGCGATTGCTGTAAGCAAACAAAAACAAGATGTATAAAATAATAATTAAAATGCTATAAGGCCATTTCTACTTCTCAGAATTGAGATTTAACAGCGATAAACCAAATCAGCTGCGCTCACAACCGGGTGTTTCGATTTGCAACCTGGAAGCTCTAAAGGCACGGGGGGCTCCGCGTCGAGACGCGATTATACTTGCACTAGTATCAGCATCCCCCATGGCGGGTACCACAAGCGTCTGAGTCCGCGCCATGCGAGTGGGACGGGACACCTTAGTGTTCGACCCTACGCGCAAACTCCAAAGGTCCTTTGTCACAGGTACAAAAAACAGAAAAATGTTTTGACCTATCGCTGGCAGACTGCAGTATTTTCTTCATGACTGTGAATGATAAAATAATTTTGGATTATAAAAATTTTACCCTTATAACCTATAAAAATTAAAAGGTTAAAAAAAAAAATTCCATTTCATAGTTCTAGAACATCAAACAATTAATGAATCTAAAATAGATCGTATTCTCTCAAAATCAGTGAATGCATTACGGAATTGTTATATTCAGGTTATATTTTGATTTGCTGGGTAAATTCATCACACAAATCTTTACAGTCCCTAAACCCTTGGTTTATTAAATTTAAAAAAATTTAATAACCTATGCCATTCACTTGAAAATTTATATGGCATTAATGTTGATCTAAAAAATCTGTTTCATGGCCACTTTAGACAAAAAATGCATATTTTTTACTAAATGCATATTTTATGAAGAAATCGACTGTATTCTACCCTCCTCAAGCTATAACGCCGTTAACCAACATTTGACCAAATACGATTTTTTTGTTTTTTAATGCTACCTTAGTTAAAAAATTCTCTATCAATCCATCTAATTGGCATTCTACTTACTGCTGTAGTTTTTGATATAGCAATATGAAAAACGCAATTTCTTAATAAATTGCAGTTTTTTGGATCATAGATCGAAATATGGTTTTGGTGGTTAACAACGCTAGCTTTACTATTCACTGTATGAATTTAAACTTTGATTGCTTTTCGTTTGTATTTTACTATCTCTTATGTATATTACAGAAGATAAAGTTATTGAAACCTTTCCTCCGTCTTCAAGTTCGTTAGGTCACTTATCAATAATTCTTTTTTGACGATTTCTTGTGTATTGGAAATTTTTTACGTATAATGTAAAAACAATAATTTTACCAGTATTATTTTATTCAAAGATTCATAATGTACACAAATAAGGTTGTTTAACTAATTAAGAGAATAAAAAAAGTCAAACTTGGCCCACAGAAAAGATATTTATTTGTGAGTTTTAAATTTAAAAAGAAAAAATGTATAAGTACATTGTAACGTAAGAATGCGTACCCTTGAACTATCGAATACAGAACAATGTACCTACCATCAGAAAACTAGCTAGTTATGTTGGTTTGCTGACGCTAGACAGCCCAGTGACTATGGATGGGTTGTTTACAAAAGGAGAATTTTTTGGCACTCAACTATTTTGACAATTATAACAAATAATATATATGACTCATTCCGAACGTTTAACAGATGATTTCGTATGGCGGAAGGACTGGAAGGATTATATTGATTCTGCAGGTTCCTCATTTTAAGACTTTTCCCTAGTAGAATAATTCACAAAATACATATATCGCCTTCTTCTTGTCTCGCCTTGCTTGTAGCCTTTAAAGCACCAGTCATGCATCATGTCTAAGTAATCGCAATATCTTATGAGGAATAGACAGCTATTGCCTATATCAATAAAATGGGCGCTATATTCTCACATCTTTCAAATCAATTTGGGTTCCTTCAAATCAAGAGTGAAAAGGTAGTTTCTGGGCAGGCGCTTTCCATCTTAGGCTGCATCTTCACTTACCATCATCGCAGCCAAGTGTTAAAAAAAAAAAATACCAACACAATCGCACGTAATATATGGCAATGGTGTGAAGAATCCAATTTATACTTTTATTGCGTCAGTTCAATACGAACCTAATCTCAGATTTTGAATCTCGTCAAACTGTTAATATAAACACTGAATAGATTACGCGTTTCGTCAGATACAGGAATTTTTTGATACACCTGATTTGGATTTATTTACCAATAATCAAAATTATGAATGTCAGAGATATGCTTCATGGAAATTAAGCTTAGTCTGAAATTATTGATGCATTCAACTTAAATTTTTATATTTTTTTTACAGATTAATCTAATTGCTACGCCACATTAAATGTGTCAAGGCAGAGGGCGTTGTCGTACTGCTATATTGGCACATTTAACCTTGTGCCCGGTACAGACCAACCTGCTGGTTTCGAAACCACCTAACCTATATTAAAATCCTACTTATCTGCTCTTTCAAAGAGCATCGTCCTTTCCATGTTAATCTAACCCTAGTGGCAGGGAAATTATTAGGCAGTCACTACTGAAGCGCGATGTCTCTAATGCATCGCTAGACATAGTAATGGTCTCATTCCTAGTACGATTAAGTCGTGGTTGTTTTATGCAAGAACAAAGGTTTAAATTATTGTGGTTCTAATATTATATTTTTATTTCAGGAAAACAGTTATCAGTTTGTAACATTCCTAACATTATAAACAATACCTAACGATTATTTGATCTAATCAGCCACCACGTAAGTAAAGATGCCACCACGACACCATAGATGGCGTTAGTAGTATTCAAATGTAACACAACGTTACAAGTTTGCGCTATCTTTTTATCTGGCCAAATAAGCGAAATCTCTGGTCATTATACATGGTATAAAGGTCTTTAAAGGTGTCTTGATTTCTTAATCTAGTACCTATTAATGTATCTACAGAATAATTTCCCTAATGAATTAATCTCTCTAAAAGACTTGTCTTTAAACACATTAACCCTTAAAAAAGAATGCAAGCATCCTTAGCATTATAAATATTCAAAACATTCCCTTTTGAATCGGAAAATATTCGTATTAAAATAGATGATTTTAGAAAGGCTCAAAACCAAATAGTTTTTAACCGTTCATTGTTTTGCCATATACTTATTAAAGAAAATTTTAAAGTGTATCAGATAAAACCTATTCCTTGCATCAGTAGGAAGGTTGTCTTTTGTCAGTTAAAAAAAAAAATCTCCAATTTTATCTAATTGTGTTAAATCGATTCTGGATAAGTGGAATTAATTACGTATAACATTAAACGGTGCCCCTAACACGCGACATGCGTTGAAGTTAACTGACCGCAAAGCAGGTGTTTCTAAAAGCAGCAAGTTAGTCTGAATCTTCATTTAATATATTTTAAAGTAATATTACAGTAGTACAATAAAACTTCTAAAAATCAGGTAAAACTGAATTCTTAGATACTTAATTTCAAAGTTAAAATTATTATTCAACAAATAACTAATTTCTACCTTAATACGAGAATAACGTAGATGTTATTATGACTTATAGTTTGGTATGTAAATTATTTCTGTCGATTAATTTGTCAAGTATCAACGAACAAGAAATAATTTATGTAATGTTGTTGCATTTTTTCGATGCTCTAAACATCTGCTTGTAAACAATAATCATCTTCGGGAAAGATGCGAAGTATAATTAAGAATCAAACGAACTTACCTTGTGAAGTTTGATATCTAATTAATTATACGAGTGTCTTGACCGAAGATGATTACAAACCCACCCACCCTAATTTTTTCAAAATCCCTCGACCTATCGAAAAAATACGGCTCTAAATAATGACACTAGGCGGGATTTGATAAAGCCCGGTGGTGTATTTGCTAGGAGGTTGGTAATACTGAGCGGAGGTAAAAAAGAATCTATTTTATCATAGTAAAATTTAAAAATAATAATAAAAATACATATATATTTTATATATATTAAATAACTCTAAATGTGTGATAAGGACAGCATAACATGGCGATCTGCTGCTTGTATGACAATAATCATCTTCGGTCAAGACACTCGTATAATTAGATATCAAACTTCACAAGGTAAGTTCGTTTGATTCTTAATTCTGATTAGACTTAGATCCTGCAACATCGGGATATTATTGTGACAATGTTATGATAATGATAAGCATAAAATAAATCGCGGACGAAATCACGGGAATTTATAAAACACAAAAGTTAGTCTGAGTAGGTAGGTAGGTACCTACGACGATACAAGTTTCAAATGGTGGGCAATTTATTCGTTTTTACTCATGTGCAGCCCCCCGATTCAGACCCTTCCGATAACTTATTTATCGATCGATTCGGTTTGTAACACTACAACTAACTTCGTAAATGCTCTAGTAATCGAATGTATCTTGTCGATGTCGATAACGTAGTCGATACCGAATCGTATCCTCAAACCGAACGCTCTGAATCGCCCGACAAAAAATTTTCGATACGAGATCGATATCTAACCGTATCGACACGGTATGTTATCGAACAGGTCTGAATCGCCCTGCTGGTAAGCTCGGTAAATGAAACAAGCACCTAATAAATTAAAACTATTTATTGTAGATTTGTAGATACACTTTTAAAATTAAATGACATACTTATACCAATAATAATTTAAAGTATTTATTGTAGGTACCTACCTACTGTTAATATTCAAATGTTTGCTACATATTGACGCCCGTTACATATTATTAGTACTGAAAGAGCAAAATGAGAACTTTGTTACTAACTTACAATAAGACTCCTTTCATTTGCATTTTGATTATCAGACAGACAGACAAAAATTTTAAAAATTGTTTTCTTGGTATAAGTATCGTATTTACTTTCGTATGCAGTTAGTAAAAAGCTGTTCTTTTGATATTACAAACAGACACTTCAATTTTATTTATTTGTATAGATGACAAGAAAGCTGTGAACGTTGTATATAAAGACATTCTGTAATATACTAATTGTTGTAAAAATAGAATAAATAGGTAAAAATGTAAAAAGTAAATAAGTGAAAATGTTGTGTATTTTAGATATTCCAAAGATAGCAGGAAATCTTCATGGTTTAGGGAAAGAAGAATCGTTTTACTCTAAATTTAACGCGTGCGGGCCACGGGTAATGACTAATGAATAAATCAAAACTACTGGATCGATTTTAATCATTTTATCAGTGAATGACATAGGCTATATATTTTATACCCGTGCGAAGCCGGAGCGGGCCGCTAGTCTATACTATATGTATCCTAATCTGACTAATAAAGTGGACGAATTTGTTTGTACAAGGGCTACTTTTTATTCCAGAAAATCAAATACTTCCCACGCGGACGAAATCGCGGGCATCAGCTTAGTATACCTTCATAGCTCAACGGTTAAAGGTGCGGATTGAAAACTGAAAGGTCGCAGGTTCGAACCCCACCCATTTCACTATTGTCGTACCCACTCCTAGCACAAGCTTTCCGCTTATTTGGAGGGGATAGGAGAATATTAGTCAACTTCAGCTTGGCTAATATTCTTTAAAAAAAAAAAATTATTAAATAAATATTCTTTGACATTAGCGTCAAAGTAAAATGAACCCTAA
This sequence comes from Hipparchia sbordonii, assembly GCA_038048805.1. Classification (NCBI taxonomy): domain Eukaryota; kingdom Metazoa; phylum Arthropoda; class Insecta; order Lepidoptera; family Nymphalidae; genus Hipparchia; species Hipparchia sbordonii. The sequence continues at coordinate 12,346,161 of CM076108.1, read as the reverse complement.
TTTCATTGAATTAGAGCTCAATTTCATGTATACATTCTTATACGTAATACGAATCAGTTGTTATTTAATTTGTGACTTTAATGATTTTACAAATTAGGTTCATTTTACTTTGACACTAGTGTCATCAAATTCTTATATCAATCGAATTAAACTTTAGGTATACCTTCTACATTTTGACGACCTCCCTGGTGCAATGGTGAGCGCTGTGGTCTTATTACTTGGAGGACTCGGGTTCGATTCCCGGCGGGGGCAATTTAGGAATTTATAATTTCTAAATTGTCTCTGGTCTGGTCTGGTGGGAGGCTTTGGCCGTGGCTAGTTACCATCCTACCGTCAAAGACGTGCCGCCAAGCGTTTTAGCGTTCCGGCGTGTAGAAACCGATTAGGGTATGGGTTGAATTTACACTGCTATAATTCCCCATCCAAGTTAGCCCGCTATCATCGTACTATTGCATCGTCACTTACCATCAGGTGAGATGGCAGTCAAGGGCTATCTTGTCATCGAATAAAAAAATTCATGTATGCATTCTTATACGTTCTAAATTAAAATCAGTTGTACTGAATTTGTGACTTTAACATTTTACAAATTAGGTTCATTTTACTTTGACACTAATGTCATCAAATTCTTAGGTAGACCATGGTAGTTCGTAAAGAAATTGGTGGTGACTGGTGCCTCTGGTACTACAAGTGTTCATGGGCGGCGGTAATCACTTTACATCAGGTGACCCGCCAGCTCGTTTGCCCGCTATTCATATAAAAAAAAATCTAAGTAGGTACGATCTTTATCAGTGATATACACCTATTGGTTATATCCTCCCTGTATACACACGTGCCTCGATGAGTAGGTAGGTAGGTAGGTAGGTAGGTACGGTAATAAATCCGTCGGTCCTGCGCCTGATCTCTTTCAAGTCACATTACCATCAAATAAAAGTATAAAATTGATGGTATAGAGTGAACACATTTGAGCAAATTATACTTGTAATACTTACCTAATAATGTCCTTCCGACCGAATCCAATCATGGTGGCTTCCTTAGAGGCTAGCCATCTGCGCGAGAGATAATAGGTGTAGTGTACAAGTATGTGCGCAAACACAGATGCACTCTCTATTCCCTCACTCTCATAGCCCGATGGGACGGAAATCTGACACGACCGGAGAGAGATCAGGCGCAGGACCGACGCCTTTACATGCTCTTCGAGGCATGGCGGTGGATCACCGCCAACTTTCAAACTGCGGGCTAATAGCTAGGTACCTACCGACTGCACATTTCTTGACAGAAAAATCCAATAAGTAGGTACATTTTGTGACCCGACCCGAGAATCGAACCTCGGACCTCGTCTACATCACAACGTCACACATCACAGGTGCTGCGCTATGCGCTAGAAATGTATAGGTAGGTATAACATATTATATTATTATGTAAGTATAATAATAATACATAAAAACCTAAGAAAAAAGTCAAAATTTTATAAAAATACAAACCTTCCTCCTCGATTTTGATAACCCTACCTCCGTACGCACTGTACGGATTCCACTATCGACATACAAATTCGCGCCTAAAATAAATTGAAAAAAAAATTGCGCCGAGAAGCGTCCTTCCTCCTTGAAAGCCCGAATGGGAATGAAATTGGAGGCCTGCCGCTGTCCATTATAACGCTTCCCATACGAATTTGTAGGAGAGTTTTATGATTATATTTTTCATTAAATAATGGGAAGATGTAAGTCTAAAATAAAAATTGCTGAATATACTTTGATTCCTTTACTTTTGAAAAAGAAATTATTTTTCTGGTTTATATCAGTAGAACATTTCACGCTCCTAGGAATTCCACAAGTCGTTTTTCTAGTAAAAGTGAGTTCTTAGTGATATTTGAAAATTTTTTTCTCAATAAGTATTATACTTGTATCATATATAAATTTGTTGAATAAACTTCAACTATCGAAATAGCTGAACAAATTTTTTTTTCTTGAAAATATATCTGTTTACTGGGTTAAACTATGGGAAGCAGAGAGCGTGTTTGGCGTAATGCCCCGTTAAAATAAAAATTCTTTTCAAAAAACCGACTTCAAACGCCACTACAAAGTATAAAAATAATTTTATTTTGTACACGTTTGTTGAAGTCGGGCGGCTTAAATAGAAACGATGAAACCGATACGCGATGCTCGCCCGATTTCAATAAACGTGTCTCTTATATGTCACCATAAGATAAGCATCGCGCATCGATTTCATCGTTTCTAGTTAAGCCCGCCCGACTTCAACAAACGTGTACAAAATAAAATTATTTTTATACTTTGTAGTGGCGTTTGAAGTCGGTTTTTTGAAAAGAATTTTTATATTCGGTGCGGTGACAAGATAGTCCTTGACTGCGATCTCACCTGATGGTAAATGAAGATGGTAGCGGGCTAACTTGGAAGGGGTATGGCAGTGTAGACTCAACCCATACCCCTCATCGATTTCTAGTTCTACACGCCAACTTGCCGGAACGCTAAATCCCTTGGCGGCACGTCTTTGACGGTAGGGTGGTAACTAGCCACGGCTAAAGCCTCCCACCAGACCAGACCCGAGACAAATCAGAAATTATAAATTCCCAAATTGCTGCCGCCGGGACTCGAACCCAAGTTCTCTCAGTTATAAGACCAAAGCGCTAACCGCTGCGCCAGGGACGTCATCAAGTGATATTTAATTGCTTAAAACGCAAATAATTCTGACAAGTCATTCTCAGTAAGTACAGAAGTTCTCAGTACTAGCCCCAATTTAGGAAGTTGGCGGTGGCGGTGGTCGGCGGTTGTGTTGGATTTCCGTCCCATCGGACAATTAGGGTGAGGGAATACAGAGAGAACAAGTGTTTGCGCACTCACTTGTGCACTATAATATCTGCCGCACAGATAATAATTTCTGTGGAGGCTGGACGCCGTGGCCGGATTCGGTAAATGTGTACATGAAGAAATGATAGATAATAATCTATCATTTATTTATGTACACATTTACCCCATTGTTTCTAAAAATGTTTACAAATATACATTTTACAAATATAAATATAAAAACATTATTAAAAACAATAAAATAAATGGGTCCCACTTGCTGCGGGATAGGGACCCAAGCAGCCAGTGGTCAGGGCTCCAGAGTGAGGAACCTCCTCACAATGCGTGCCGTCTCAAGGAGTACCGCCTTCTGTATCCTGCTCTTGATCCAAGTACTAAGCGAAAGTTTCTTAAATAATATTATTACATTTGTCATACTCCGTCATCTTTTGGTCCATTTACACTTGGTAGGGATGAAAGGCGTTAATATCCGCTATCAATCAACCCCTCGCCCATCCCGGGATATTATAATTGTAGCTTTGGCAGCTTCGCTTTAAGTAATGTATGGAATTTTAAATGGCCCTATTAAAAGTATATGTATTACAGTACGTTTATCCCACGAAGTTATGGGCGCTTTACTTGTGGTTACGTCGTGTACATTCACATTGTGCGTGCCTGTCGGGAGCCTAGGTGGGAGCGGTCAGGTGCGAGCAAGCTCTTACACACACAACCATGAGCCACACACCGTCGTGAATTGCAAGAACTATACTAGATGATGCCTACGACTTTGTCCGCGTGAATTAAGGTTTCGTGATTCCCGCGCGTATTCTTTAATTTTCCGTGATAAAATGTAGTGACAGAGATACTTACAACCGTTAAGAAGAGGAAATTGGAGTATTTTGGGCACGTGATGCGTAACACCGGCAAATATGAACTCCTTCAACTGATCATGCAGGGGAAAGTGGCTGGTAGAAGGAGGCCTGGCCGCAGAAGGATATCGTGGCTAAAAAACTTGCGCCAATGGTTCGGGAAGAGCACAAAGGCATTATTTAGAGCAGCGGTCTCAAAAGTTCAAATCGAAGAAGAAGATAAAATGTAGCCTCAGCTAAATCAGTTCGTTCGTTGTGGTATGAACAGAGTAGGTATTACGTAGGTATATAATATTTGGTTACAATTATTATCTAATACAAAACTTCTTAGCTCTAGTTCAGAAGCTAACAGAGCTAACATTAAGATTCGTCCCCTCGAGAGCAATAGAGGGTGGAATATTATGCACTTGAAACTTTCTGTTCGAACTCCAATATCCCCTTAGGGCGCTTTAGAACTTCCACTTAAACGGAATAAAGTAACGGATGAGGGAGAACTGTTTAAATAGAATTGCATGACAACGATTATTTGGGTAGCCTTGTATTTGTACTCTGCGATGGACAATTATAGTGTTATTTTTTTTTATTCGATGACAAGATAGTCCTTGACTGCGATCTCACCTGATGGTAATTGACGATGCAGTCTAAGATGGTAGCAGGCTAACTTGGAAGGGGTATAGCAGTGTAAATTCAACCCATACCCCTAATCGGTTTCTACACGCCATCGTGCCGGAACGCTAAATCGCTTGGCGGCACGTCTTTGACGGTAGGGTGGTAACTAGCCACGGCCAAAGCCTCCCACCAGACCAGACCAGAGTCAATTTAGAAATTATAAATTCCTAAATTGCCCCCGCCGGGAATCGAACCCGAGACCTCCCAGTTATAATACCACAGCGCTCACCACTGCGCCAGGGAGGTCGTCAAAACTCACTATTCACATTATCTGCTGATCAAGATCTAAAGGGTGATGGGGTCCCAAGGTGCTGGACTGACGACACCGCACTGGAAGCGCAGTGTTGGCAAACCCTCCACTAAACGCACCGACAACATCAAACACGGAGCCGCTGGATTCAGGCAGCGCAAGATCGAGACCTGTGGAAGTTAATGCAAGATTCCTTTGTCCAGCAGTAGGCGTATTTCAATTGATAAAGAAGAAGAAAAAGAAGACTATCGTAGCGTAAAGACCACTATCGTAGCGTAGTAGAAAAAACATGTAGGTACTTATAATCAATTTTTCCTTAAACGTCGGTAAAAGCGTTTAGTAGAAAGCCGTAAGCGACGCAGTTGTGGTAAAACGTCCTAAAGCGAGTCACCCTATCCGTTTAGTCCATCCGATCAGGCTGATGAGGGCCGATGTGATTGTATTGCTTCAGACGCGCGCAAATCTTGAGGTCGGATTAGCCATACACGGTACGGATTTATATAAAAAAAACAGGCGAAACTGAAGGTAAAACTCTTCATGTTTAGCTTAAGCGTTGTGCTTACGCCTTTCTGCGAGAAAGCACTTGTTTACCTTTTATGAGAGCAACTGAATACAACAAAACAACATTAAAAAAAAAATTCGAAAATAAAGGCCAGTATACACATTGGTCATACATACATATTAGACTAGATAAGAGGCATATTGTGTAACCCCTCACTATAACATTTTGTTACGGCTTCAAAGTTAGCTGGAAAATAAAAATATCTAGTCGAGTACGAGTGTGCTACAATATAATAATTAAGTTAAGTTAGATTTATTGTACTTTATTCTAGTCATAACATTTACAACACAAGCACTAAATTCTCGTATAATATATATTTTGGCGACAAATCGTCTATCTTTAAGCGCCTTTTCTTTTATTAATTACAAAAATCATAAGCGATCTACTAACCATCCCCTAATACTGGAAAAATGAAAAAGTTTCAACACGTCGTTGATTCTTTAATATAAAAATTTAGAAGATAATATCTTCTTATAATGTTAGAAAATCGAGTTTGATATTATAATGATAACTCGCTAACCAGCATTATAACTATATATGCTCTGCTGTTCTGTATGCATTCTATCTTGAATTGGATGAATCTGCCCGGTTATTTGCTATAAACGGGCATTATATACACAACCGTAATCTCAGCGTCCCACCTGAACTAATTATTCCCTACCGTACCTATATAGCTCAGTGTGACCCGCTTTAAAATGTTGCCATGCTATTCATTAAAATAATTGTATCTATGACACTACTTTTCATTATTTACCGATTCTATAAATCAATTCAGAATCTAGTCTGTATCGTTATTTTTATAAAATCATGACAATATAATAGTGTTAAATTGTGGTTTGCGCAAACTAAATTTCTAGTGGCCATAAGGTTCGTATCTACACGCTACAGTAGGTAGTTACTCGCACGATGTCGAACTTTTGCCAACTTTGTTCTAGGGTTTAATGCACTAAGCCCCGGCTCTTGTTCGTATTTATCTATTTCCGAACGAGTGGTCGGTCGGATAAGACTAGAATTTCAAATGCAATTCTCAAGTCGTAAACTGTAGAGTTAGTAATTTGAACAAAAAATGAACAAAACCGGATTTTTATCTAGTTTTTTAATGAAATACATAAAATAAGTGTTGCGCAGTGTTGGCAGACCCCCCGCTAGGTGGACCGACGATATTAAACGAGTCGCTGGATTCAGACGGCGCAAGACCGAGGTCTGTGGAAGTCCGTGCAAGAGATTTATGTCCTGCAGTGGACGTCTATAAGTTGGATAAGAAGAAGAAGAAGAAGACATAAAATTATATTTAGACTTTCTCTCTTTGCTTCCAAATCTACATCTTTATATATATATATATATATATATATATATGTGAAAGTGTGTTTGTTTGTTGGTTTGTTACACGCAAGACATAGTGCACAAGTGAAAACATCGATACTGTATCATAGTCATTATTATGGTTCGAAAGGAATGAATAAAAGATCTCAAGAACGACTAGCTAACTGCGCAGGAGATAATATAGTGCACAAGTGACTGCAAGAACACCGCTGTACTCTCTATTATAGCTTATAGCTTTGGTGAAAGACCTGAATTCAGGCGGACTAAATATATTTTTTATTAAAATCTAGGTCAAGCTAAAACACAGATTAATGAATTGAATTTTTTCGATCAAAGCTTTATCTAAATGTAATCAAGCAAATGAATGCCGCAATCCAAATTTATTTCGTTAGGTAAAATTGTTTCAAAAAAGCTAATGGTATTTTATAACTAATTTTGCTAGTCATACATAAATTAATTAAATTCTAACTCTCCACTCAAAAATATACGTTATTAATGAAGCATACATTCCATTTTAAAATTTCCTTTGCTACTTTAAAGCAGAAAAATATTTCATATTTCATTAAAAGGTATAATCCTGAGAGATCTTGAAATTCATTTAAAGCGAGTAGTGAGGGCCCACTCTACCTATTTATGACTAAAATTTAAAATGAAACTTTATTTTAATATCCATAAAGTCTTTAATTAATTATCATTAGAATTTTATTATTGTTCAAATCCGAAAAATTCACTATTTCAGAAAAAAATTAAATCGTTTTGCACCTGCTTAAAAATAGTTCGTGTGTATATAGACCTTAAAGATCTATAATAGGTTAGTATAGGTTAGTAATAATAATTAAAATATTTAATTCTATTGGTTTACTAGATAATGCTATTATCATATTAATATTATAAATGTGAAAGTTTGGATGTATGTTTGTAATTCAATTACGCCACAACGACTGAACCGATTTGATTGAAATTTTGGCACAAAATTTTGGTCTGGAATAACACATACTAGCGATACTTTTTATCCTGGTAAATAGGACAGTTCCCGCGGGTATTAAAAACCTGTATCCACGCGAACGGAGTCCGCGGGCATCATATTGTATTATATATATGTGAAAGTTTACTTGTTTGTTGGTTTTTGTTTTGATGATTTATTGGTTTGTTCTTCAATCATATAGCAATGGAAAACCGGGGGTACTTTTTTGCATGGATATACCTACCTACTAGTTGAGAGTTTGAGAATTTTTGTTGTTTTGTTTTTGTACCCATTTAGGTTTTTCTGAATCTCTCCATGAGAAAATGTGTCAACTTTTCTTGTGACCTGTATGTTAGCCCCACTGTAGAGTGACATAGGCTTCTTTTTTTCCGGAAAAATAAAGGGTGCGCTCTGGATTTTTAAAAACCTTATTTCATGCGGACGGAAGTCACAAAAATAAGCAAAGTTAAACACAGCAGTAAAAGAAATAATAAATTATCTTTAAAAAAGCAATGGTCAAGACATATAACGTCAAGGAATATTTGATAAATAAAAGACCGAGCAAAATCAGACGCAAAAGTGAAAATTATTCTCATTTTCGTTGCTCTTATTTCCTGAAATAGTATTCTTCTACGAAAGGTTGCCTAGAAGAGATCGCTACATGCGATAAGCGTTATGTTTGTTAGTGGGAATTTATTTATTTCTGGTTATTTTATTTTTATTTTATTTTAAAAGAAAACTTACAGCTTAGAAAAAATTAGTCAATAAATACAAAAGAAGAATAATTACAAGTTTTCACAGATAGAATTTACCTAGGTACATATGAAAAAGAAAAAACACTCAACTGGAAGAAAGAAAAATAATAAGGAATACAGGGAAAAAATTGTAAAGAATAGTAAATAAATAAAAAAGCTATACAATGAGGGATTTAAAAGAGCAAATTCGAAAAGTGGCAAACGAGTTTCTTAACGAGGTTAAGGAATTATTTGCCAGTGTTTTACGAATGGTGGTGGCAGGGACGGCAGTGTACCGATGCACTGTATTGCAAATCTCTCTTATATTATCTATCTATAATATAACTCTCTTTATCTATGTTTATTTCTCCATGAAGAAAAGTTATATATAAGTATATATATAGTAAAGTAGATCCAAACGTGCCACATTATTATGAACTTATTATGAAGGACCAAACATTTAGGTTTCTCCCACTCAAACTATATTGTACCCATTACCTAAAAAGGTTTGGCTTAAATGTCGTGCCCCTTATTGTGTGCCGTATCATAAACTTTCATGCCCTTGGTCCTTAAGTAAACAGGCTCTCTGTATAAAAGTCTATAGTTTACATCCTTCCTAAGTCGCTTGCAAGAGAGAAAAAGCGTGGACATAACTCGCTCCAGCGATGCATGAGCATAATTAAGCCTAAAATTGTACATATATATTTTATTTTTAAAAGAGCAACCGATTCGAACCGACGATTCGAAAGCACTTTGTAAAAGATTATTTGAATAAGAGACTATTCTATTCTATTTGTATCTTCTATCATCTTTAGCCCCTGAGGTATCATCATAGATCATCATAGATCATAGATCATGGAGATGCAGACTTGAAATTTTGCAGTTTAAAAATTCGCTCTCGCGTAAACGTAAAACATACACACATAGACGTAAAAGTAAGTATTTATTTATCTCTTGAATCTTGATACTCGGATAGATATAGATAAAAAAAAATGTACAGAGTTTAAGGGTCATGCTAACGACAGTTTTCATTGAATCCTTAAACTCTGTACATTTTAAATCAGCCGCCCTAGCCATCTTACAAACGTATTGTTTCTATTCTCTTTCCATGATCGCTAACGCTGCAGAGCAAGGGTTCCCAAAGTTTTTTTTTATCAGGACAACACACACACATACAAACTTTCGCCTTTACAATATTAGTAGGATACCGAGTATCTCTAATAAAGATTTCTTATTTCTATCTGCTAATTTTATTTGTTCAAAGCACCATATCGTCGGCGATAGTGCAAAACCGCGTATGGAATCTTTATCACTTTATAAATTTCTTATTTCTACGGCTATTGGACTAATTTTTAAACAGAGAGTATTAATTCATGTGTTCTATATATTGATAAAAATAAATATCTTTTAAAGTGATTAATTTAGTCGCTATGACACTTACGCGGTTTTCATTTGACCATAAACGTATGAAAATGGATTTTAATGTGTCAATGCTAGTTACGCGTATTTGCATATAGCCCGACGATATAGCCTATGGTTTTCATTTCCCAATACATGACATATAAAATAATAACTTCCGTGAGTACCTCCATAGGCGAAATAGTATGAGGTCTCCTCATATTATCCTCTATTTTCCCTCCAACAGGCTATAAATAAAATGTAAAGTGGGTGTTTTCGCTCGCAAATATCATATCGCTTGTAGTGACAGCGCGGCGCCCTCGTGGCTTCTAGAACAATTTCCGGCCGATCGTCCCCGGCACGGCGGAACTTACGCCGGATATATTACATTGCGGGGGTCGCGAATTTACTTCCGCTTCATACAGGGATGATAATACTTTGTCTGTACTCATATTAGTTATATTGTTATTCTGTTCAAAAAGAGAATCTTCGTGGAATTAGATGGCGCTGCTAATTGCCTTTTTTGTTTAGCGGGCAATACAATAGCCAGCTCTACACAGTACAGTAGGTTATATCGTTTAAGACAGTAGGTAATAAATAGCGTTAGTTCACTCTTTGGCTACGACGGTTCTCTTTACGACGGACTCATATAACCTGTCAAGATAGTTTTTAATAGTTTTTGCCTGGAGTCCTGGAGTTTATTTATTTTGAGCCACCAACGAGTATAATTTTTATTAATAATATTGTGTTAAACTTACTGGCTAAAGTGGCCGCTACATTATGCATACACAAGAAAGTCGCACACTAATAAACCACAAAATACATAATAGTACCTAACACTTACACAACAATAGAAATATAAATGATTTAGGTCGCCTTTTCACGTGGAGTTAATCTTTATGAAAATTCCGCGAGAACAGTTGGTTTTTCCGGGATAAAATGTTGCCTATGCCACTCTCCAGATCCTCAACAAATACACTTTGGTATTTATAATAATAGTAAGGTATGTAATATTCGGTACTATTTAGGTATTCTGTGGTAATACTTAAGTTAGTGTCTCTTTATTAGCATTTTAGCACTTTAAAACTTTGATAATAATTGTCATTTCTGCACTACATTAATTCTCTAAAATTGCTAAGCTCTGACGTAATGACTGGACATCGTGATTTTAGCACGGAATACTGCTAATACGTAATACTGCGTAATAATATGTAATACGGAGTACTGCGGAATACGGAATACTTAGCACTTCGTAGCAGTATTCCGTGCTACGAAGCCAGTTCTGTAAATATACAATACAAAATCTGAGAAGCCCAATAAGTAACAGATGTAGTGAAAGGCAAATAACAGAAAAGAAAACAGAAAAAGCTTTACAATAGCAGTGTAAACAGCGTTAGAATTCTAAAGCCTCCCTTCTTAGAATAAGAAAGAGGCTTGAGTGCGATATTAAATATGAAATTCCTAGTCATCGCACGCTCCAGTCCGTACCCCGTACCGACACACTCCGCGCGAATATTTAATACTGCCAGATACTCTAAGGCTTCCTACAAGCCAAGAGGAGATTGGCGCTTTTCATGCTCTCTTTAAACATTTCTGTGGTGGTGTCGTGTGGTGCGGGTTGTTACGTTCCCTCAAATATGGTTGAGCGAAGCAATGGCTGGATCATGCGTCATGCTCGTGAACGGGTGCCACCAACGGGAATGGGTCTGCTCTGACTGCCCGTCTTGACATGCGTTGGATTAATGTACCTACGTATGCATTTTTGCATTTTTGAAGCTTTATTGTGGAAGCACTGTATACATAGCATAGCTTTCATTAACTATTGTAAATTTTTTTTTTTTTTAAAAGAGCAACCGCCGAGTTTCTTGCTGGCTCTTCTCGGCAGGAAAAGCATTCCGAACCAGTGGTAGATTCATTGACGATTCAAAAGTGCTTGTAAAAGTTTATTTGAATAAAAAATATTTCTATTCTATTCTAAAAATATTTCTATTCTATTCTATTCTATACAGGCTTACTAAATGTTCGTATCTATTAATAATGGCTCGTTCGGAACTAAGATTTTGTATCCTCTTTCTAAGGTAATTTGCATTTTTCTTGTTTTTCTTGTATCAATAGACGTCCATTGCTGAACAAAGGTCTCTTGCATGGACTTCCACAGGTCTCGGTCTTGCGTCGCCTGTATCCAGCGGCCTCCTATGGTTGTCTATCCACCTAGTAGTGGGTCTTCCAACACTGCACTTCACGGTGCGGGGTTGACAATCCAGTACTTTGGGCCCCAAAGTCCATCAGTCTTTCGAACTATTTTCCTCTCTCATTTCCATTTCAGTTTCTTCGACTTGCTAAGCTATGTCGGTAACTTTGGTTCTCCTATGAATCACTTCCTTCATCTCGTAGAGGTAAGAGAGAGAGATTAATTCAGTAGTAAAGTGGGTGAAATTCCACGATCTCGCATTAATCGTTTTGCTTCCTCCTTCCTTATAAGAACCGTTACTGAAAGCTCTTCCGGCTTCCGTTTTTCAAAACTACATAATTAATAATTATAACTGGGGTGTTTTAAATAAAAAGTGAATAGGCATATTTTAGGCAAGCTTGCTTTACCTTATAGGCTGCAACTTCACTTACCATCAGGTGTGATCGCAGACAAGCGCTAGTGTTTAAGGCTTTGACAAAAGGACAAGTGCTTAGACTAGTAGTTACTACACGCCATTGACGTTAGGGTAGTATAACTAGGTACGACCAAAGCCTTCATCTAAAAAATATTGATTCCGTTTTCTTACTAAAAAAAAAATTATCCCCTTGACATCGTTTTTGAAAACGCCCAGTGTGTAGTTATCGCTTATCATGACAACGGATATTCAGAATTCATTAAACTTGCACGGCTTGGTGGGTCGGAGCGAAACATTGAGCAAGTTATCTTTAAAATTGACAGCTGTAATGTGAACCATAACTATTTTTTTTTTGCTTTTTTTTTTTGAAGATAATGTCAATAAATTAAAAGTAAAAATATTTTTAAAAACGAGCTTTTATTTAAATGCCCTTAAAAGAATAAAAGAACTTTTCTTTTAAAACTTTTACTATCAACTTGTAACGTCATTACACAATTTATATTGACTTTTTAGAAACACAGCTTTATAGAAATCTTGATTTTTTCAATTCGAAAACGGTAAATAATAATTATTTGTTTTAAGTAAATTAATTACAATTTCGAAAATATTACTTATTATAGTTACATCCAATTTTCCGTAGACGGGTTACAGTTTTTAAACTTTTGTCCTTGTATGTGTTAGAATTCTTTTTATTATAGCCCTAGATATAGTTATAACGCCAGCCCTCTCATATATAGCCCTCTCAGTTATAACGCCACCACAGCGCTCACCACTGCGTCAGGGAGGTCGTCTAATTATACTGAAAATGAGGAAATATTTCACGTAACTCAAATGACTCTTAAGGTACGGCAAGATACGACATATAAGGTGAACTAGATACGATATAGACTACGATATTAATTGCGACACAAATGTCTGACACTAATGGCCGTTTGTACACACATAAGACGGTTTAATTACACATGGTTTTGCAATAAATGGCGCAGCTCAGATATATCCCTTCACTAAAATGTCCAATATGAAACTCCAATTGTCCATAATGAAAAAGTGAATTAATAAAAAATTGGATTTCAGACCTATTCTTTTTTAAATATTCCATTTCAACAAAAACTCATTTAAAACAGCAGTACCTAAGTACAATACTTTAGATACGTTTTTATGTAAGGCCAAGTACCACAAAGTGCAGACTCGCGCAGTAATCATACTTTCCTCAAAGTTTCAAATAAACAAACACTTTTCACTGCCGTGAGCTGCAAATTAAAAAACTTCCAAGACGGACGCCGCGTTACTTTGAATTTTTAACCCGAAAACGGTGGGAATGAAAATTCATAAGATTCCGTATTGCATATTAAATTTTTGCCGAACTTTAAATGACGCTCCTCCGAAACGGGAATCCTTCCAACGGGAATGGGTCTGCTTTGACTGCCCGTCTTGACATGCGTTGGATTGGTGTACCTACGTATGCATTTTTGCATTTTTGAAGCTTTATTGTGGAAGCACTGTATACATAGCATAGCTTTGTAAAAAAAAATTTTTTTGAAAAGAGCAACTGCTGAGTTTCTTGCCGGCTCTTCTTAGCAGCATCTGCATTGCGAACCGGTGGTAGATTTATGACGTGTCATAAGAGCTACATGAAATAAATAAATTTTGAATTTTGAATTTGAATTTGAAAAGACCAAGGAGGTGGGTAGATAGATTCTACCAATGACAGCTTCAACTTGACGTCTCGCAACACCGCACTCCCGTCGCGTCGTGACCATGGTCAAAGCAACTGGATGGAAATATAGACAATCCCAACTAAAATAATTACCGTAGTACGTACTCGTATTATTTTATAACAATTAAAAAGTTCTCCTAATTTTTTTGTAGCGGTATCTGAAACACGATTAAGTAATTGTTTAAAACAGGTCCAAAAATTATATCTATCTATCTATATACAACTATATGAATTAAAATACGCGGCCAATTGTGTTCCGTAGTTGCCTGTCATAATATTATGCGTACTTATATGAGGTGTGTGTGTGTCTGTCTGTGTGTCTGTAGCATTGTAGCTCCCACACGGATGCCATCACAAAATGGCGAATTGCATATATTTTTTTTAATTTCACATGTCAGAGGTGTTTTAAATTTTCAATTTACATTTATTTATTGGATAGAGTCAGGCGTTACTTTGCGGAAGTTCATGATTAACAAAAAATTTTAGAGTTATTTTGCTGTAATCCGCCAACAGAAAAAAATCTGTATGGTCAAACATGCAGTTATAAGCTAAGCACCGCTTACCTCCCCAACCAAGCAATAAAGCAAAGTTCCCAAGCAAGCAATGCCACCACCACTCACATGCACCACCACACAAGACTTTGATACTACTCTCGACGCACGTTTCGCCCCGACACCGGAGCATCCTCAGGAGATATCGACTTTACAATGCTGTATTGTCTAGTGACGTGTGTGTGAAATGTGCGGTATTATATACTATTTTTATCCCCACTACTGTTGCCCCGCCCACTACCCCCCGAACTCCCCTCGGACCCCCCCGGATTCGCCCCTTCGAATAAACGGAGTAACGGTGAATTTGAAACATTGACTTGTTCATTTAGTAATTCAAACTTATTATTTTTATTATGTTTGATTATTTCTAATTGTTCTAACATGCTCAGTCGAAAGCCTTTATCGCAGGTGTGTAGGATTTTATATGTATGGTTGGATGATAAGAAAGAAAACTATTTAAAAGAGTTAAAAATTATTTATCACATGGCACAGGCAAATGGATACAACACTAATATTGTCAATAATATAATAAAAAAACAACAATTAAAACGGATCAAAAAGGATCTATATTCTTCATCACCCGAAAAAATAAATAAATACAAATCCAGTCTAACTTATTTAGGTCCAGTGTCCGAGCGTATTGCTAAGACACTTAAAGCACATGATATACATGTTGCATTTAGGACAAACAATACACTTAAAAATATTTGTAACGGTAAAGACAAATTAAACAATAAACAAAAATCCGGTATTTATAAACTCGAATGCTCAGACTGCAAAGCCACGTATATTGGTCAAACAGGTCGAAAATTTGAAACACGCTACAAAGAACATATAGCCGCGGTTAGGAACAAACAACCACAAAAATCACACTTTGCTAAACATCTCCTAGACAGTGGGCACAAATTATCATCCAACCATACATATAAAATCCTACACACCTGCGATAAAGGCTTTCGACTGAGCATGTTAGAACAATTAGAAATAATCAAACATAATAAAAATAATAAGTTTGAATTACTAAATGAACAAGTCAATGTTTCAAATTCACCGTTACTCCGTTTATTCGAAGGGGCGAATCCGGGGGGGGTCCGAGGGGAGTTCGGGGGGTAGTGGGCGGGGCAACAGTAGTGGGGATAAAAATAGTATATAATACCGCACATTTCACACACACGTCACTAGACAATACAGCATTGTAAAGTCGATATCTCCTGAGGATGCTCCGGTGTCGGGGCGAAACGTGCGTCGAGAGTAGTATCAAAGTCTTGTGTGGTGGTGCATGTGAGTGGTGGTGGCATTGCTTGCTTGGGAACTTTGCTTTATTGCTTGGTTGGGGAGGTAAGCGGTGCTTAGCTTATAACTGCATGTTTGACCATACAGATTTTTTTCTGTTGGCGGATTACAGCAAAATAACTCTAAAATTTTTTGTTACATTTATTTGTTTTTTACACACACCAACCTCAATCATAATTTGTTCTAATTGTTGATCGCAGATTCCATAGATAGTTAGTATATCATTATTACTATTAATAGTATTAATTATTACCTACTAGTATTAATTTAAAGTTGTTTTAAAACCTTTCCTATAGAGGTTAATCCGAATTGTAGATCGAAAAAGATTATATTGTAATGGGCAGTAAACATTGACAGGACCGGAACGTGACCATTCACCCCGATGGGGGATCAAGAATTTTTTCTTTTTAAACTACCCCCGGCCGGGTGTAGGTACCTCGACACTCGGCATTTGAATAAGGGATAGGCCAACGAGTATAATATTTCATACGATCAGCATCCCGCATAATACATCTATTACCTAACTTTGATCTACTTTAGACCCGTGTAAAAGGTTTTAGTACACCCCGCGCCAATCTTTTTGAGCGCTCCGAACTACGTAGCGAAATCAAACTCTCAATTCAATCTTTGAAATAATTACACTATTACCTGAAAACGTAAAAATTATCCGAAAAGGAAACATGTTATATGTATGTTTATTGTTCATACACGAGAGTTGGGTTAAAGTTGTTTTACAATAATAGTATGCTAATGCAATAAACAAATTTGTTATGACAGCTCTATGCTAAACGGTGAACAAAATAAATGAGAATTTTTCATGAATAAATTGCGAAAGTTACAAGCGTGCCAATAATTTATTCAAAAGTCATACAATATATCGGCAATTTTTATTTCACATACCTACGTTTTTATGTGATATTTTGATATTTTATATTTAGCTGGATTGTATTTACGACCTGCCTTTTTATGAATAAAAGGTTTATACTTGACCAGCCTGCTCGTAAAACGATGAGATTTAGGCGTGCGAACCTTAAAAGGAATTGCGTTTTTTTTTTATCCATACTCCTCATCGGTTTTTATAGAAGTGGCACTCGTTCATAAAAAAATCCAAAGCCGTATATCTTCATCAGACTTGTCATGTAATTTCAAGAGAATAAGATAGAATGTCATAAAATTCATGAATAACTATTATTGTTTTATTATTTAAACTCGTACGTACATAGATATACAAGATTCTTCTACGAGTTCAAGCATTGAATGATGCAATGCTTGAAGACCAAGCCTTTGAATAGCGCGTGTTGCCAGCGATGACTCACGGTTGACAGAGAAAGCTATGACATCTCTAGGAGAACCTGAGCTACGACATAGCTTATTGAGTCGCAAATCTGAAGTAGAACTGCACGGGACACAGGGCTTAAAGAACCGATGGGCATTGTGAGCCCAAAGCCCAAAAGAATACCGACCCCGCACAGAGACAACCTCACAATGTAGTCCATATACTAATTGGTAGCAGGAAACCAAAGTTAACATTTTCGCGAGAGAAGCGAGCGCGAAATTTTTTACAATTGCACTACGTCAATATGTAATCCATACTTGGTACTTACAATTTCTTACCCCACCATTTAAGCGAGCCGGTACTCAGCAGCATCAGGATTGAGCAGTGGGTACTTGTTAGATGGACCCCACACTTATGGACTTTATGGACCGACAATCTCGGGTGAATTGCTGGCAGCCTGGGGATCGTGCTCTGCGATATTTCAAGAGACTTAAGTCCAGCAGTGGACAATTATCAGTTGATCGTCGTCGCTGTATCATTCGTCGTCGAAGATGAATGATGATGATTGATGTGTTTAAGTACTTACGCATCGGAATAAGTAGGTACTCACCGCAACAAGACGCACAAACGATTAATATGATACCCTGTTTAATCGGGATAAAACAGACATGTGTGACTTTGCAAGGATTTTGTATGTTGATATACCTATTCCAGGGGGCAGATAACGTGTGTATTCTAGCGGACGAAACTGCAAGCGTAGTGGATTATAAATCCCTCGAGTTTGAAGCCGTCGTCAAGTTAAGACGAAGGAATTCTGTAGTAAGATTACCAAAGTGTCCTTCCAAATTACAAGATAGTTGAGTTTGGCACAAACTTCTAGAGCACTTTAGGCCCGAAATTTTGAGAGTAGTGGTGGGCTCAATTGTGTTAACCGGCCGATAGCGGAAAAACAACAATTAAAGTTACAGTAACAAGTCTATAGGAATTTCACACATGTAATTTCTTCATTCGACGAACGTGATAATGAATAAAATCTTATTGGATACTAGCGGACGCCCACGACTTCGTCCGCTTCTTCAATATCGATAGTTTCTAAATCCCCATAGTTTAGGGGGGCAGTACCCCTGCAGCATCAGGATTGAGGAGTTGGAACCCGGAGTTTTTATGGGAGTATCTCGTAAAGTTTTTGTATCGGTCTAGAAATTACAGAGATATCAATATACATAATAAGAAGAACACAATTATTTCTCCTCCTTTTTCAAAAATCGGTTAAAAAGTAACCTATGTTACTTCCGATAATATCAGCTATCTACTAGCAAAAGTGCCGTCAAAATCGGTCCAACCGTTCCCGAGAAGCTCTGACCTAGGATTAGGACGTTGGGACGAACTTAGCGGAGTGGCTGGACTAATATTAGCCTGTACGTCCCCGTGATCGTGACCTCATTTGTCCGCCTTTCGCTTATATTTTAAATCGCTATCTCGCATGCCATGTGGCGCCACCCCTCCACGTATAAGTTGCGCCGTTAACCCTTTGTTTCAACATGTTTAGAATGACAGAGGCTATGATGTTTAGAAACTCCCAAATAATTGTTTGATGCCCCTTGAATTAACACCAACCCTACTCGTGTGTAAACTTTCTAAACCCTATTTCAAAATTCACTTGGAATATTTTAGATGATTAGTATAGATACAGTTTGCTATTCTGCGTTAGATGGATTGACAGCTGACTTCAGAAAACTTATCTTTCGAGAATGAATAATTTACAAATGAAATGAGATATGGGAATATCAAAAATACTATTCTAATAGGAGCATCTCCTTCTCTTCTCTTCTTTTCTTCCTGGGAATTGTTTACGCAATTATAGAAGTTGAACGCCTGTTTTTCGTAATTGCGCTGGTATGGCTCCCCGCCGGATGACAGCCTGCCGTGTTCACTCCAAAATCCAAGCAGGTCACCCAGGTTGGTGAGGACTTCAGGAAGTGTTGCTGGAGAGCCAATGTATCTTAGACGTTGGCCGGGTACACCCCTACATTTAGGTAGTACGTGTTCCAATGTCTCGTCACTTTCCATGTATGCTCTGCAGCATGTTAGGAGCATATAGACGTATATTGGCCAGGCTCAATATCGCAACGGTTAAAGATGTGGACTGAAAATTCAAAGTTTGAGGGTTCAGACCCCACCCATTGCACTATTTTTTTTAATTTTATTGCATGACAAGATATTCCGGAAAAAGTTTACTATAGTATTTATAGAGTTCTCTGTTTTACACAATGTCCTTTACACTTACAGAAAGAAACTTGGTGCTTAAAATACTTAGGACCTACGGGTATAAATGCCTTATCTCAGAGTTAGCGTGTAATTGTAGATTATTGTGTAAAGAGGGCCAACAGCGAGTTATTCGTGGGCTGCCACTTGTGAGTGTTATGAGGGTTTTAACTGATATTATGTATGTATGTGGTATGAGTTGAGAAATGTAGCTCTTCTCTTTGCTAAATAGTTTAAAACGATGTAGCCGTCTAGGTATCTTTTTATTTCCATAATAATTGGAAAGATTTGAACCGATCGAGATTTTTGTTTCAGAGTTTTCACACTGTTTTCACATTTTTTGCAACAATTTTTATACTATCCCACAGTTGTTTTCCAATTAAGTAAATGGATTTTACATCTGGGTAATATTCGATCTATCCAGCGCAGTTTTGGTCTACCAATATACGTACATTTTTAATGGTCAGGCCACTGTCAGGCGTATTTACGAAAAAAAAAAGATATGTACACACCTAACTAAAAGTTGGTCTAATTCTAAGTATAGTTCCTTGTAAAAGATTCTCTAAGTAACGAACCTCACCAATGTGTAGCAAGTTGACCGAACTAGAGCAAAAAGGAAATATGACAAAAAAACCACAAAGCCATATTTAGTACGGACTTAGAACAGTCTTCGATTACCATGTTGGAGGAAAAAAGGGAGGAACACTTAAAAAAAGAGCCACAGGCTGTGACATCGTGATTTTTTAATTTTTTGCTGGTCATTAAAAAAATATTATAGCGAATAATAAGCTAGAGTCTAGCTAGTCTAGCTGCTAGACTAATAGATAGATAAATAATAGGTAGTAGTTCTGTCTATTCATTTTCCTAAAACAGCTGCAGAATATAGTTCAGCAGCACTAATTTGGCAAGTTCGGTTGCGGTCAAGAATTCCGTCTATGTTTGCTAAGTCAGTTGGCGAGTAACAAGAAAGTGGAATAACTTTGGAATATGAAATGTTACGTGTACTTTGAAATAGAAATAGAAATAGAAATAGAAATATTTTTTATTCAAATAAACTTTTTACAAGCACTTTTGAATCGTCAATGAATCTACCACTGGTTCGGAATGCCTTTCCTGCCGAGAAGAGCCAGCAAGAAACTCGGCGGTTGCTCTTTTCAAAAAAATAAAATTTTTTACAATTGTTATTGAAACTATGCTATGTATTCAGTGCTTCCACGATGAATTTTCCTGAGTACAATACAAGTAAAAATAAATACAATACAAATACAAATAAATACAATTCAATACATGTCAACACAGGCAGGCAAAAGCAGACCCATTCCCGTTGGTGGCACCCGTTCACGAGCATGACGCATGATCCAGGTCCGGTGAAATGTTAAACTGATTTAATATTTAATGATTTCTTTGAAACATTTTTGTTTATTAAGAGTGTTGTACCTACTAAGTGTGTATGTGGGCCAATTTTTTTAAGTCTCAATAGCCCAATGGCTAAAGGTGCGGACTGAAAACTGAAAGGTCGCAGGTTCGAGCCCCACCCGTTGCACTATTGTCGTACCCACTCCTGGTACAAGCATTCCGCTTATTTGGAGGGGATAGAAGGATATTTGTCAACTTCAGATTGGCTAACGTTCTTTAAAAAAAATGTTTGATTTAGTTAATCAGTTCCTTTTTTTTATTCGAGGACAAGATAGTTCTTGACGGCGATCTCACCTGATGTTAAGTGCCAATGTAGTCTAAGATGGTAGCGGGCTAACTTGGAAGGGGTATGGCAGCATTCAACCTATATCTCTGATCTGTTTCTACACGCCATCGTGCCGGAACGCTAAACCGCTTGGCGGAAAGTATTTGACCTAGTAGTAGCTCAATTAGTTGAGCATGAGCATACCTAGGTAAAAAATCACGTCAATCTGTTGCTCTTTTGCTACGTGATTGAAGGACAAACCAACAAACAAACACACTTTTGAATTTAAATATTAGTACGATGTATTTAGTAAAGATCTTTAGAGAGAAAATTTCAAACAGTTTACGAAATAAATCACTTATTCAGATAGTACAGACTAAGCATCTATCTATAAGCATAGCTGGTTGGGTTTAATTTTCCGGTAATCTGTATACGGTAACAGGATTTTGGGGTTAAATCGCCCCGCGGCAGTCAAACCCGCCATATTGAGTTACCGCCTACGTCATCATGACGCGTCGCGTCAAATTGCAGGTGAAATATGAGATTATACCTCAAATTCAGTTTACAGTCTAGTCGTTACCCGCAACTGCGTCTACAACTTGCTAACTTTGGTAATCTATAGAAAGAGCTATCTATGCGAGGAGTATCGAATGAGAAGTGACGAGATCCGTAGGAGAACCAATGTTAACGACTTAGCTTGTGTTCTTTGGGGTCCCAAGGTGCTGGAGTGGCGACCCCGCTTCGGGAACGCAGTGTTGGTAGACTACCCACTAGGTGGACGGACGACACCAGACTAAAATACAGAGTAAAGTTTGACCAAGGAATTTTGAGGTTTTTGTACATTTTCAATTCAAAATCTGTCAAAACGTCAAAATTCCTCGTTGAAGAGGAAATGGAGGCGGTCTCTTCTCTATACAAACGCTCTCGCCTATTTTCTCTCTGGTTAATTTAATTTTATTTATTTTACGAAAATCAACAGCGAATTAGAACAATATTAAACTTAAGAGATAATGACAATTGTATGGCCAATTATAGCCAAGAGAATATAATCACTCCGTTGACCCTAGAGCAATGGTTTTTTACAATTAAATAAATATCAACCTCTTCTATGCCTCTATGTTTTCCTTTTTGAAGATACATTCTCTTTCTAACCACTAGAACCCACACTATGGCGGTAGTAAATTTAGCAATAACTAAGGTATAAGCCAAAGTAGGTAGATAACTTTCGTAATGTATTTAAGCAATTTTCCACTAAGTAAAGTCTCATGCAGCGACGTTTAGAAAAGGGTTGTGAACTGGGATCGATGTTTTATCAGGCCCGCCGTCCATTTTCCGCGTACTCCTTTGGCGGTGCCCTCAACAGTGTATGTATGGGTTTTCCCGGCGAGTCTCCCGGGGGAGTCTAGCGCTGCACGGCTTCTGGCCGGGGAAAACTGTGTTTGTGCAGAATAAAATATTATTTACTTGCTGATGTCCACGACTTCGTCCGCGTGGATATATCGTTACTAGATGATGGCCGCGACTTCCTCCGCAATTCCCAGGGGAATTCCTTAATTTCCCGGGATAAAATGTAGCCTATGTGTTAGTTCCGACTAGCTCTGTGCCAAATTTTGGCTAAATCGGTTCAGATTTTTCTTAATTTTCACACATACACCCACACGCACAAATGCTCAAAACTCACCGGTTTACTGATTAATAATATTATTTGTATATTTATATTTCATTTTGTTTATTTAATAATTATTGTTAATTTATTAATTACTTTTGTTAATTTAATTTTGTGTTAATATTTATTATTATTTTAGAATATGGATTGATCGAATTGTTAGTTAAATACGTGTTCATGGTTTTGTCTAATTGTGTATACTTACTAGGGTTGGGTGATAAAACTGCGACACAGTGTTACACTAATGCAGTTTTATCGACACTTGTTTATGTATGATGTATCTTTTTGTATTAAATAAATAAATAAAATAAAAAAAAATCCGGGATAAAATGTAGCCTTATGTGTTAGTTCCGAATAGCTCTATACCAAATTTTAGCTTAATCGGTTCAGTTTTTGTGGCGTGATTGAGTAACAAACATCGATCCATCCATTCATCCATCCATACATACAAACTTCATTAGCATAATTTCTAAGGTTTTAATAAAAAAAGCATCCTTTTCACCGAAAAATATTATGTTATGTAAATGACACGTAATTACGTCCGCTATTCGGCGATAGCGTATAAAGAGCAAATTATATTTCCAGTGCTCCATCAAATACGTTCCCAGAATTATTCATAGGACAGCGGACGTCTCATTTCCAACCTATTATGTTCGATTTCATAATGATTTAGCAACGATAGCAACGATCCGTCATGATCGTAGAACAGTAACAAATGTGCAAAAATTCCAAAAATGACTCTTTGACATATTTGGACATTTAATCAAAAATTCGCTGCTTCAATTCAAAAGTAACACAAAATATAAAAAAATTATAGAAATATTTTTATTGCAAAAATACAATCGTAATTCTTCTTTTTTAAATATAAAAATATGAAGATATTTTTATATTTAAAAAAGACACCCTTTGATAAATAAGTACGCTTCGCTAACAAGATCCGAACCGAAGCATGGTTACTTGTAATTCCGGAAAATCAAAGAGTTTCCACGGGATTATTAAAGACTAAATCCACGCGGACGAAGTCGCGGGCATGAGCAAGTAATAACACTAGTATTTTAGGCGAAAGTTTGTATGTGTGTGTGTTTGTTACTCCTTCAGGCCACAACGAATGAACCGATTTGGCTGAAATGTATTTGAAATGGCGATAGCTTATACCCAGGTCGTCAGGGTAGCCTGATTCCCTAGAGGACGCGTCCCCAGGTGGCGGATAGGGGAATGCTCGATGGAGGGTCAAACCTTCATAGGGTAGGAGGGAAATAAAATACCTCCCGCGGACCACAAGGCCGGAGAAGGACACTCTGTTAACAAACCCCTGCCTCGGGCTTCTCCGACATATTCGGAGTAGAGGCCGTGGGCAGTGCTGCAGGTCTAGACTGGGGCATGCAGAAGAGTTGGCGGCGGATGAACCCCTAGCGGGTCAACGGCGGCACTCGCACCTGGAGTGTAGGTGACAGTCTTGGCGTCAGGTGGCAACCGGCCGTAAAACACACAGCCAAAACACAATCTCCTGATACAAAAATGAAAATACAACATAAAAGGAAAGAGATAAATACTAGGGCGTCCCCCCGAAGCGACGGTCAGAGTTCCCATACGAAACATGCTATACATACTAGGGCGTACCCCCTAAGCGACGATTTCAGACACAGCGCTACCAACATGCGCATAGCAACATGGAACATTGGTTCACTGACCGGGCGTTGCCAAGAATTGGCACAGACCTTACATAGACGCAATATAAACATATGTTGTATTCAAGAACTAAAGTGGAAAGGTTCGAAATCCAGGGATATTGGCCAAAACTACCAACTGTACTACCATGGCTCGTCGACCAGGAACGGGGTAGGCATTATACTTGACCAAAATCTAAAACAAAGAGTTATTAAGGTAGATCGAATAAATGACAGAATTATGTACGTCAAACTTGCGCTCGACAACCAGCCCTGCCTTAACATTATTTCTACTTATGCACCACAGACAGGCTGCCGAAAAGAAGAAAAGCAAGCCTTCTGGGAAGAACTACAAGAAGTACTCCAAAGTATACCAAACACGGAGAGGAAAATCATTGCCGGAGATCTTAATGGACACGTAGGCCAGAAAGCACCGAAAGATTGCAATGCTCATGGAAACTTTGGATATGGCATTCTCAACGACCAGGGAAAAGACATCCTGGAGCTAGCATCAAACTTCGATATGTCCATAGTCAATACCTTTTTTCAGAAAAAGGATGAACACCTAATCACGTATAAAAGCGGAAGGGACTCTTCACAAATTGACTTTTTCGTTTGCGATGCGGCTATGCGCAGACTCGTTAGAGACTGCAAAGTTATCCCAGGGGAACCTTTAACCACTCAACATCGTATTCTCGTAGCCTGTCTAACACTACCGAATTGGAATAAAAACTGCAAAATTAAATCACTCCCTAGAATCAAATGGTATAATTTAAACAAAGCCGAAGGGCTCATAACCATGAAACAAGTAAAAGAGTATCTCGCAGACTCTATAGACGATTGCGACACAAAAGACGCCAACGCAGCTTGGAATGATTTACACGCCCACATTATAACGATTGGCAAGAAGAACCTGGGAATATCCAAAGGCAGTAAACTAAATACCGACAAGGATGCTAGTTGGTGGTCTAGTGAGGTGAAGCAAGCACTCGCTGAAAAGAAATCCAGTTTTAAAAAATGGCAAGAAACAAAAGCGGAAACAGATAAAATCGAATATATGAGTGCAAAAAGAGCTGCAAAACGAGCTGTAGCCATTGCAAAAGCATCATCAGAGGACGCGCTGATATTTCGACTGCAAAATGCTCAAACCGAAAAGGAAATTTTCAAAATAGCCAAACAACGAAATAAACAATCACAAGATTTTAAACAAAATAAATACATCAATGATGCTTCAGGAAAATTATTAACTACAGACAAAGAAATAAATAATAGGTGGCACGAATATTTTCAAAAACTGTTAAATGAAGAATTTCCACATGAGCAAGTATCACTGCTCCCGTCTATTCCTGGCCCTTTAGAAGCCATTTCACCTACTGAAGTTAAAACCGCTATTATTGCAATGAAAAATGGCAAAGCTACAGGTCCTGATGAAATACCTGCAGAGCTCTGGAAAAAAGCAGGTCCCTACGGTGTAAAATGGCTAACAAATCTATTCAACCTTATCTTATCTAAAGGAACTATGCCAGATATGTGGAGACGGAGCAACATGATACCATTCTACAAGAATAAGGGAAATATAGCAGAATGTGGAAATTACAGAGCGATCAAGTTGACGTCACATACCCTTAAGATCTGGGAAAGAGTTATAGTCAAGAGACTATATAAACTGACAACCATCTCATCAAACCAGTGTGGCTTTACTGCGGGAGTGGGTACTACTGATGCAATACACACCTTAAGGATACTAATGGATAAATATAAAGCCCTTAAAAAGGATCTGCATATGGTCTTTATAGATCTGGAAAAAGCTTTCGACCGAATACCGCGTCAGCTCATTTGGCAAGCACTCAGGGCTCAACAATTACCGGAACAGTACATAAATATCATACAAGACATGTATAACAACGTGACCACCCGGGTAGTTTCACCTGCTGGCATGAGCAACAGCTTCGAAGTGAAAGTCGGCGTTCATCAAGGATCTACACTGAGTCCCCTGCTCTTTAATATCGTTATGGACTACATCACCAAAGATCTTCAAAAACCGGCCCCGTGGACACTTCTATATGCGGATGATGTAGTCCTAGTAGAGGAATCATTGCCGGAACTTCAAAGAAACCTCGAAGCATGGCGAATAGCTTTAGAGGGAAAAGGTCTAAGAGTGAGCCGGCAGAAAACTGAATATATGCACTGCAATTTTTCTGAAAACTACACATACACCCAGCCACCACCCTCAATCGAAGGAAACCCCGTGAATAAGGTGGAGGAATTCAAATATCTCGGGTCCGTTATCAACACTAAAGCCAATATCGAAAGTGATATTCAAAATAGAATAAAAACTGGATGGCTGAAGTGGCGATCTCTTACCGGTGTTCTATGTGACGCAAAAATGCCAATTAAAACAAAGGGCACCGTGTACAAACGAGCTGTAAGACCGGCTTTGCTCTACGGATCCGAATGCTGGGGAACGAGAAAGTGTGACGAACAGAAAATGCATGTCACCGAATTGAAAATGTTGCGCTGGGCTGGAGGTGTTACTCGATTAGACAAAATTCGGAACGAGTATATCCGAGGCACCTTTAAAGTGGTAGCAATTCACCATAAGATGCAGGAAGGCCGATTACGCTGGTATGGTCATGTAATGCGTAGGGATGAACATCACATGACGAGACGAGTCATGGACATAGACGAGGGCAAGAGAGGCAGAGGTCGCCCGCCAACTACCTGGACTAGAACCGTTCAAAACGATATGACGACGCTGGGCCTAACGTCAGCAATGACCCAAGATCGCAAAGTGTGGCGATCCTGTATCAGGAGGGCCGACCCCAAATAGGGAATGCGCCAGGGGAAAGAAGAAAGATAGCTTATACCCAGGATTTCACCTAAAATAGGGGAATAAAATAGGGGTTTGAAAAATCTGCCTTAATTTGCAAAGAAAGCCGCGGGCAAAAGCTAGCTAGTTATATAAATAGATGTACAGATATAGAAGATTAACTGATGAGCATTTTTATCCATGGCAAGACAAAAAATGTGTCTTATAATAAAGAAAGGTTTTATTTTTTATTTTTCAAAAAGAATATTAAACAAGCTAAGTTAACTATTATCCTTCTATCCCCTCCAAATAAGCGTTAAGCTTGTGCAAGTAGTGGGTACGACAATAGCGCAACGGGTTGAGTTCGAACCTGCGACCTTTCAGTTTTCAGTCCGCACCTTTAACAGTTGCGGTATTGGGGTTAGGAAGCTTTTATATTTATGAGAAGATGGTAAGTTGCAAAGCATAAGCATTATTCAGTTTTTACGTCATAAAGGTACAGCCAAGACGTAGGTACATACAACAAAACCGTCTGAAACAGAATGTGGTTCCAGCCGTAAATCAAACTCTCCGGGGATCGGATTTCTCCGCACTGAAAATTCGGGAGAACTCTCTGAGCAAATTTGCATCTGGGGAACAAAGAACCGTAACCTATTGCTTCTCGGTTAGATTTCAACTTGTTTATTCCATGCTAGTTGTTTCTCGGGACCTTTATTGCCTGGGATTTCTAAAACTTTTAGATTTTTGTCAGAAAAGTTTTTTAGATCCGTGTATTATTTTATTAGATACTACAATTCACGAGGACACGTGAGCTTTACTTGTGGTTACGTAGTGTACATGCATCAATATGCATGTAAGTAAGTAATGTATGTTACGCAATGTAAGTGTGCGTGCCTAACAGGAGCCAAGGTGGGGGCGGTCAGGCGCGAGCAAGGTCTCGCTCACACTTATACAGATACGACACACAACCATGAGTCACGCGACCTCGTGAATTTTTAGAACTATACTAGAAAGAGCATAATATTTAGATAGAAATTTTTGACATTGTATTTTCTTTACTTCGTCCTATCTGTAAATTGTATAACGTTTAAAATATCTCTGGTTTTGTAATTAATAACGGCCATTGATTTGAGCTCAGTCGAAAAGAGCGAAAAACGATGTAAAAAATTACGCCTGAACAGATTAACAGATTAAAAGATAGGCCGGATTAATTTCGAAAAGGTCACGCCGTTATATCAACCTTTTTGATTGATTGCTGAAAAAATTTATGATCCAAATATAATGTTGTATGCTTATGATATAGTATATGTATAAAAAGAACAGGTTGTATGCTAGATATCGTACCAGTGCAGTAATTAAGTTTTAGCCTCGGAAGATTTGACGACCTCCCTGGCGCAGTGGTGAGCGCTGTGGTCTTATAACTGGGAGGTCTCGGGTTCGATTCCCAGCGGGGGCAATTTAGGAATTTATAATTTCTAAATTGTCTCTGGTCTGATCTGGTGGGAGGCTTTGGCCGTGGCTAGTTACCACCCTACCGTCAAAGACGTGCCGCCAAGCGATTTAGCGTTCCGGCACGATGGCGTGTAGAAACCGATAAGGGGTATGGGTTGAATTTACACTGCTATACCCCTTCCAAGTTAGCCTGCTACCATCTTAGACTGCATCGTCACTTACCATCAGGTGAGATCGCAGTCAAGGGCTATCTTGTCATCGAATAAAAAAAAAAATCTTCTAAAAAGTGGGCGGACAGTACCTATCAAATGAGTCGCTTGAAACCTCTGGATACAGGCGACTCAAGTTCGTATTCTGTGGTGGTCCTTTCAAGAGACCTACATAATAATATGTTCAGCAGTGGATGTCTTTCGGTTGAAGCTCAAATCTATATATACATATTTAACTCAACTATACATTTATATTTAGTAAGGTATTGTTGAGAAAAACTCACGTTGATCCGTCAATTGAAAAAGTCAATTATTTTTTATTTTTAAATTATTAAAAAGTTGAACTTCGTCTCTCCTCCAAATAAGCGGAAAGTTTTTGTTAGGAGTAGGTACGACAATAGTGCAACGGGTGGGGGTGGACCCGTCGACCTTTCAGTTTTCAGACCGCACCTTTAACTGTTGGGCTATTGTGGCTATAAAAAATTGGCCCAACCAAGACTCAAAATATTTGGGCAATAAATATCTTTTCAGTTTTCAGCACAGACTTTAACCGCTGTTCTAGCGAAGCTCAAAATTCGCCCAAACAAGACCCAAAATATTTGGGCAATAAATATCTTTTCAGTTTTCAGCATGCACGTTTAACCGCTTGTCTATAGAAGCTTAAAATTGGCCCAGCCAAAACTCAAAATATTTAGGAAATATTTCTATTCTGCCGCTGTACAACTGAATGGTAGTTTGTTTGCTTAATTTCAGTTATAAATTATTTTAATGAACTCACAAAGTCGTCCACTCGAAAATATTTGAAAAGCTCTGCATTTAACATTTTTCGCTAATCTTCCTCCGCTGCTCGGCTGCTCCTCGGGCCGCTAATTAAAACTTTGAAGTGGGTTGGAACTTGGAAGTGGGTGACTCGGAATAAATCCACTGTCATCTCAGCACTGCTCAGTGGGCTGACTAACTGATACAGTTACACGAGTGCCTCTTATAAACTTTACGTCTAACGTAAGGGCTTATCAAGTAAGGGCTTATTTCACCATCGCCCAGATTACTTTTGCTGTCCCAGGATAAAAAGTATGCCTATGTATGGAAAAAATTATGTTGGTTCGTTGTTGCATTGCTAGATGATTGAAGGGTAAACCAACAATTAATTTCATCTTCTCCACTACTATTATAAATCTCCACTTCTCCACTACTATTATAAAGAGGAAAGATTTGTATTTTTGTGTGTATGTTTGTAATGAATAAACTCAAAAACTACTGCGCCGATTTCAAAAATTCTTTCACCATTGGAAAGCGACATTCACCTTGAGTAACATAGGCTATATTTAATCTTATGTCGGGGCGGGCCGCTAGCTTACAATATTCGTAAGTATTCAAAAAATTATTTAAAACATGGCTATCTTGGCTATGGCTGACTAATTGACCTTTCAAACAAAAACAGCAAAATCAAAATCGGTTCATCCGATTGCGATGCGATGCGATGCCACAGACAGACAAACACACACACACACCCCGTCGTTTTTGCGTCGGGGATTAAAAACTGAGGAATAATATACCGAAGTGAGGTTGGTAAATAAACAAGTTGAGAAAAGTTAGTGAAAATCAATAATCGTACTTTGTTTCTTGTAATACGGATGCTAGGAAATTCGGGATACAGTTAGGAATCAGGTCCCGGGAGAGCTGGATTTATGACCGAGATCGAAGTTTGCGGCAGATGCTTTTGTTATTTTAAACGGATCGCTTTTCGTGACTTGGGACTATACTTCATAGAAATCCGAAGTTACCCAATATGACAGAAAATACACTTTGGATTTCTATGATAATATGAGGATTGGCATAAAGACTTCTCATAGTTGACTGATGACTGGGTTTCGTCTCCTACTCTATCTTTCTGCGTCGTACTAATCATTGTTGAGGGCCGTAACCCTTACCATTAATCATAACTAGCGGCCAGCTCCGGCTTCGGACGGGTATAAAATATATAGCCTATGTCATTCACTGTTAATGGATGTTATTATACATATAAACCTTTCTCTTCAATCACTCTATCTATTAAAAAATCCGCATTAAAATCCGTTGCGTTGTTTTAAAGATTTAACCGTACATAGGGACAGAGAAAGCGACTTTGTTTTATACTATGTAGTGATAATGATAGGGGTTTTTCGAAACAATACCGCATTGGTTTGTCAAATACGGGTTTTCGAAGTATTAGGACGCCATTTATGAGCTGTGCCACAAAAAATCCGTCCGCTATGCCACAAAAGTGATAGATATCCTGGCGCATTGGACCTAAACCTATAATTAATGACTAGCTTGTGCCACACACTATGTTGGTGTTGAGTTAGGTTATTGAAAATTCCGCGGGAATTGTTTGTTTTTCCGGAATAAAAACACAGTGGACAGGAGACTGACAGACAGAGAACTTGTCATCGAATAAAAAAAACACCTCTATAATATTAGTGAAATATCCATACAGAAGAAAATTTTAATCGATGCCTTGTTAACAGCTTTTAAGCCACACAATTTGGTTATTGGGCCGGAATGTCCCTGATGAGCGTTTTAATTAAACTCCATGTAAACGACGATAAATTCGTCAATGCTCTTTATGGAACTCCAGTTCATGGAGGGTAACCATGATTTATTATACCATAAGACCGTCCCTATGGCATTCCTATAACACCACCTACGTCAATCGCATTTGTCGCCAATTTAATACACTTTCTCAAAACAATCAGCAACTTAATTTATTTCATTCCACGTCAGTCTACTTTGTCGTCATGTCATTGACTCTCTACGTAAGGGAGCTAATTTGTAGCAATTACTTGTACTATTATGTTTTTCTGTTCTCTATGTTACACTTCATAAACTAATCTGTATGTCTCAAAATCCTTTTGCCAAGAGCCTTTTAGTTACTACTTCATGTATATAAGTCTATTTACTACTTCATGTACTTCATGTGCTACTACATGTATATAAGTCTATTTTCATGTTTGTGCATCAATATTGTTACCTTGTCAAATAAAATAAAAAATTAAATTCCGATTGTGGTTTAAAAATAACAGTTCTAAAACTGCACAGGAGTTGCAATACAACTGCTTTTGCAAAAGTTATGTTAGTTGCAACACATAAGATTTTTGGGATAAATTAATTTAATAAACTCCTAAATAAAAACAAACTTTGGTGACACTACATGTGAAATATCGTAACAAAAATCGCGATGTTCAATAAATATGCGACAGCCCTACATAAATTTTATTGAATTCATGTTATTTTAAAAGGAATATCCGATCAATTTCATGCAAAATATGTAAACTTCCATGTGGCTTAAATTAATTATATCAATGCGTAAGGACACATTTATTAAGTCGAGGTTATTACAAAACTAAAGACTTTCATAATAACAAAGTTGCATGAAATCAATCGGCTTGGTCATAAGATAGTATAATAACTTATTACATTAATATTGTAATATTTTGTTATGAAAAGAGCAACTGCTTAGTTCCTTGCCGGCTTTTCAAAATTCAAAAAAATTCAAAACTTATTTATTTCATATAGGCTAACCTGTAGCTCTTATGACATGTCACAAATCTAGCACCGGTTCGGAATGCAGATTCTGCTGAGAAGAGCTGGCAAGAAACTCAGCAGTTGCTCTTTTCAAAAAAAAAAAAAAAATTTTTTTTTACAAAGCTATGCTATGTATACAGTGCTTCCACAATAAAGCTTCAAAAATGCAAAAATGCATACGTAGGTACACGAATCCAACGCATGTCAAGACGGGCAGTCAAAGCAGACCCATTCCCGTTGGTGGCACCCGTTCACGAGCATGACGCATGATCCAGCCATTGCTTCGTTCAACCATATTTGAGGGAACGTAACAACCCGCACCACAATATCGATGGCACCACACGACACCACCACAGAAATGTTTAAAGAGAGCATGACTACTCAGGCTACCTATGTTTTCTCAGCAGAATCTGCATCCCGAACCGATGGTACTCTTTACGTGTCATAAGAGCCACAGGTTGGCCTACACGTAATAAATAATAATTTTGATTTTTTTTTAAATTTTGTATTGTACTAAGTATTAAGGCTCTCTCTGTGTCCATTTTTAAGTACTATTTTTACCAGTCAAATCTTACGAGTACTGTCGATCTTTCAATAAATCCTACCCAGAAAATCGAAGACTTCCAACGGGATTTTCGAAAACTTAGATCCTTGCAAACAAAGTCGATTTATATTAAGAGCAAAATAAAAGAAAAGAAAGAATTTAATATTCAGTGGGAAGAAAGGAAGGTCCGATGCACCGTTTTCGCCGTGTAAGCACTAAGCAGCCGTCTACGGTGATTCAATAAATCTGTAAGTTACCCCATGTGGTCTCGCCGGCTGCTATATATTGGTGTTTTACGTGTTTTACATAAAGGAAATATGTACCCTTGCCAAAATGAGTCACTTTCGTCTCAACAAGAAGACGTCCACTGTTTGACATAGGTACCTATGAACGACTTTTGTTGGAACTTCAATGTATCGCTCGTGTATATACAGTGACTCAAGTTATGTTAAGTCAATGTCGTCTATACCTTGGACTTTGGTCTATCAACTTTGCAATTCTGCGCTTTTCAGATATCATAGGTACCTACTTAAAATTACATACGTACCTAATTGTCTGGTGGGAGGCTTTGGCCGTAGCTAGTTACCACCCTACCGTCAAAGACGTGCAGCCAAGCGATTTCGCGTTCCGGCACGATAGCGTGTAGAAACCGATTAGGGATATGGGTTGGACCTACACTGCCATACCCCTTCCAAGTTAGCTACCGCTATCGCTACCATCTTAGACTGCATCGTCATTTACCATCAGGTGAGATCGCAGTCAAGGACTATCTTGTCATAAAAAAAAAATGTCCACTGTTTGACATAGGTACCTATGGACGCCTTTTGTTGGAACTTCAATGTATCGCTCGTGTATATTCAGTGACTCAAGTTATGTTAAGTCAATGTCATCTATACCTTGGACCTTGATCTATCAACTTTGCAATTCTGCGCTTTTCGGAGACAGGTTTCATAGGTACTTATATTAGTACTTACAAATGAAAAAATCGGTACTTAGCATAATTATATAGTAAGTACTCGTTTTGTAGTAACAAAATTAACTGTGCTTAACTAAATGCTAGTTCTATTCGAATATATTAGCTTGCAATATTAGATTTATGAAAGCTATAATTTTCAGGATTTATGGCCGATTCAGGAAGTCTATTACAGCATAAAGTGCACTAACGCTAAAGGATAATATTATGGTAGATTGCTTGCAGTATCCAAATTATACGAGAAAATATTTCAAAATTAAAATTGCACGCGCCAGATTTTTAATAAAATATATATCAAAGCGTTTACCAACATTCTCCCTTGATTCTTAATCGTCTTTAATTTCTGGTGGGAGGCTTTTGCCTCTAACCGTAATGTGTCGCTACTAGATGTCGCTAACAGTTGCTATAAAACTGATTGAAAAAGTAGATACATATCACTAATTTCATGGCTGACGTGTGGTTCGGCCGTGGTGTAACGGTTAACACACTCGGGCGCGATTCCCAGAGAGATGTGGGTTCGAATCCCGCCGGCCTCGGAATTTTTGGTATGTATTTATAAACCTATTAGGTTATTTCTTTTAAGTGTAGGTTAACACTTCAATAAAAAAATAAAAAGTAGCTGGTACGAGTATCAGCTTCAGTATAAGTACTCGTAAACACAAGCCAGCTAAACCCTTGGGTGAAAATTAGCATCCATTTGATGTTCTTTAGAAGTTTAAACCGGCGTTAAACTAAATTACTGCGGAGTATTTTACATTCATAATAGTGTGCAGAAAATGAGCTCTAACTCAAATTTCAGCACAATTTCAGCGGGAAATATTTCATGAAATGACACTCCCGACAGAGTAATTATGTCCGAACCATCTATTCGCCTGCAAGCATGTGAAGATAATATTATATTCAGGCCTTGACTACCATGAAAACAGACGAGATTAGAATACGTGCCAGAACAGAATACGTGCCAGAATAGAACACGTGCCACAGTAGAACACGTGCCGGAGGCCGTAGCAGCTGAAAGTTTATATTTTAAAGAACATTAACCATTCTGAACTTGACCAATAAATTTGTATCGGATTGAAACAGCTACTTTGCGGAATTCCGCAGAATTTAACTAATTTAATTCTATGATATCAAAATAAAAAGTAATATTCTTTTGCTATAATGCGCCAAATCAGAAAAATCTGTATGGCAAAACGTGTCGGCGGGTCACCTGATGTTAAGTGATTACCGCCGCCCATGAACATTTGTAGCACCTGAGGCACCACCAATGCGTCGCCGGCTTTTAGGAATTTGTTAGTCCCCCCCTTGAATAACCCTGTTGTAGTTTAGTGGAAATACCGTCGCAGGAAGTTGGTTCCACAGTTGCAAAGTACTTATTCTTTGAGTTATATATCACCCTCTCATGAATCCATTTCAAATTCCATCAAATACGTCACCAGAATTATTCATAGTGCAGTCTCATTTTCGAGCTATTATGTCCTATCGGGTAACGAGTTCGTTGATGGTAACCTCGACCTGATTTGCATATGCATGCAACCGGGTAAAGCCGGTCTGTTTGTCTTGTTAATTGCTCATTCCGGAACGAAATTTTGAAAGTTATATCCGACGGTCATTTGACCTACTTGTTTGCTTGGCACAACACTTGACATAAAACACACCTGCTGGCTGCTACCCAAGCACAATCACAACGACAAAATTTTCTCGCGGGCTATGAAAAAATTTACTACTTTATCAAGTTAAATTCAAATTCATAATTATTTTTTCATGAAGGCAAATTGAGAATCTACCACCGCTTTAAAAAGCTAATTCTGGTAAAAACAAGTGGCAAGAAACTCAGTAGGTAATTGTTCTTATCATAACAAAAATATTACAATTTGTAGTTTATATATCTTGTGGATAATTGAATCAACGCCGATTAGTGCCGATTTCCGATTGTCAAACAAGGAATTTGAATTTTTACACCCAGTAAAATGGTAAATCCACCAATTCTTTCGGAATCAAGTTTCAATAGTGGTATATCCACAAAGGACTTCTGCACATTACACAGGATGATGTTACTAATTTATGACTATGATTTGGAATGCGTTGTCCATGCAAACATTGGATTCCAAATATTGGAATCCAATGAATATGCTTATGCATGGACAACGCATTCCAATGTACGCTTATTTGGGTATTTGTACTCTGAAATGCGCCATTCATACCTGCAGCCACGCAGATATATTAAATAAATTTAAACAATCTTAAATCTCAAGATCTTCCTCTTATTGTTAGAGAGAGCATACCGCGTTGACAGGAAAGCTTTGACCTAAAGACAGACGAAAAAATTTCATCAAAAGGAAACTAAAAAACTGTACGTCCTGTGAGTAATATAAATTCCTATAAATGTACCTGTCATTGTTTTATGTTTACAATGTACCTTGAATCCTCCATTAATTCCTGCAAAGACAATGGTATAATAAGGCTTTGTTGGCATTAATTGCTAAGCACTCTGCGTTCCCCTCAGCTTC
Source organism: Hipparchia sbordonii (assembly GCA_038048805.1). Classification (NCBI taxonomy): domain Eukaryota; kingdom Metazoa; phylum Arthropoda; class Insecta; order Lepidoptera; family Nymphalidae; genus Hipparchia; species Hipparchia sbordonii. The sequence continues at coordinate 12,309,811 of CM076108.1, read as the reverse complement.
CGTGGGGTAACGCTGACCAGCCGAAGCCGAAAACCGTATAAAGTGATTTGTACATTGGCTTAATTTATCAAATAGGCAAGAACAAAGGTACCTAGTACTTAGTAAGTAAGTATTAGGTAAATGTAAAACTCTGATGTATCTATTTAGACTCATTATTTTTTTCTATTACTCCATTAACGCCACTTTGCTTAGCACTTGTGAAGTATGAGAAAGCCGATGGAAACTTGGTCTGTATTGAGGTCACTGCAGAGATGCTGTATCGACTATCGATATTTTCAAGTGTTGATGTGCCTGTACGAAAACGCCGTACATACATAGCTCAGCGAGTCACGAAACTGAAGTGGATATGAATGGGGTACATAGTTCGAAGAGCTGATGGACGTTGGGGTCCCAATATGCTGGAGTGACGACCCGCACCGAGAAGCGTAGTGGGGAGACCCCCTAATAGGTGGACCGATAACATCAAATGAGTCGCAGGGACCGCTGGATTCAGGCGGCGCAAGACAGAAGCCTGTGAAAGTTCATGCAAGAGACCTTTGTCCAACAGGCTGAACATGGGCAGGAGATAAAAATTTTATCCCAGATTTTATCCTGCACTGACAAGAGATAAAATTATCTTCTCCCTATGCTAAAGCATGGCGACAGGGGAAAGGAGAAGTATATTCTTTTAAGTATATCCATTGTGGATATTATTTTCACCGTTTTGCCCATGCTCGACGGGTGGATAAAACTGAGGGTGGGGATAAACATTTTGTCCTTCTCCCGAGGACAATATGTCCTTGTTCACCCTGCAACAGTGAAGTCTATCAGTTGACAAGGAAGGAAGGAATATGTAAATGCATAAGTCTGGTCTATCCGTTTGTTGCCCGCTGTTCTGTTAATTGAAGAACAAACCAATTTAACAAACGTTTTCGCTGACATAATATCAGTAGGGATACATATCGAGAATACACCCAAGCGTACTTCAGCCGCAATGGTCGCCATTAAAATAGAAAGTTGACGATGTATTCTCCCGGACACTACTTAATCACTCTTTCTGAACCACTATGAAGTTATTATGCACAATTTATTACAATGGCCATAGTTCTTGGTTATGTGTTTTCAGCTTAAAATATCGACCTATACGCAGAATAGAGTTACTTCTGCAAAAACCCTACTTTACAGGAGAGCGATTTGAAGTTTGTCTTGCCTGTAACTTTTTTCGTTATTTTTCTAGAGAATTGATTCTCATAGTATACTTTTGGAACATTATTATGCATTGATTACTATCAATAAACTCAATGCAAAACCCATAATTTAAAATTTAGGAGGTTCTATATGCATATGTGACGATTTTTTGCGGATGTCTCCATGTTCTATATGTATATGTAACCTTATACTTGGGAAAAGTGTTCGTACCATGTCTATATATAACTTTTTTTTATGGAAATACTAATCTTCAAACGGTCTTATTTGCTGTAAAGGATGAAATATAAATACAAAATAAACAGTGTTTCTTATTTCATAATAACACATTAATAGTAAAAATAAAAATTCAACATAATTTGACTAATTTTTTTAATTACTAAGCATGTACCTACTATAAAATTGTCTTACAAAAAAATGTAAAAATTAATAATAAAATAACTGAAAGTACTTTGTATTTTATATAGGTAATACTAGCTTTTGCCCGCAACTTTGCTCACATTAAGTTCGATTTTTCAATCCCCTATTTTACCCCCTGGGGGGTTGAATTTTCAAAAATTCTTTCTTAGCGGATGCCTACGTCATAATAGCTATCTGTATGTCTTTCAGCCCGAAATCACCTTATCCTTTTATATATTTAGGAAATTAAATTTAGGAACTATTATGTAAATATGTAAGTAGTATGTATTAATAATCCTACTATAGAAACCTCAAAATGAAACTAATAAATAACTAACATAAAACGTAAACATAAATAACGTATTAGGAACTATTATTTAGCATTAATAATAATCCTATTATAGAAAACTCGAATAAAACCAACGAAATAAAATTGCTACAAGGACAAAATATAAGTTCTTTCAGGAGTTTTAAAAATAGTACCACCGAATATTGGCAAACAAAAAGATTTAAAAACATTTTCTCTATTTTCCACAATTTTTCTGTGCGATTTATTATTGGCAATCAATAAGAAATCAATCATATCTAAGTTATTTATGTCTATATTATTAATATTTTAATTGAATAGATATTTTAAATCACGAAGAAAATAATATTGTGGTGGCAGAGATCCACTGGGTACCGCACAAAATGAAAATTGTAAATCAATCAAAATAAAGAATTTCTAAAGAAGATGCGGCACATCATCATTTCTAGAGTCGTTAGGCGCACTGTAAGAGTTAATTGTAGATGGTGATTGCGTCCAGTGATCATCATAGTGGTTAGAATAAAAGGCATCACGACAATTTATGCGTATTTAACGGAGAAGGCATGGGAGTCGGTACACATTTTGGTGATGATATTCAAGACAAATTCCCAAAGCTAACAGCAGGGGAATTTTCAAAGTTGGATCGAGTTAAAAGTGTTAGGTCTAGTTGTTGCAATTGCAGGCGACGGTAGACATTATTTATTATCTACTATATAAAAATAAGTCGGGTTTTCCTTCCTTACGCTATAACTCCAGAACGCACGAAACGATTTCCACGGTTTTGCATTCGTTGGAAAGGTCTCGGGCTGCGTGAGGTTTATAGCAAAGAAAATTCAGGAAAAATTTCAACAATTTAAGAACACGGACGAAGTCGCGGGCGTCCACTAGTCTTTTTTAGAATTTTCAGCAACATGGTGCAGCCTTATGGCTAGTTTTGTCAGTAGCAAAAACTGGTATTTATCATTATATGCCGGCTGCAGTATAGATAATCGACTGTCTCTTACAGTTCCATCTGATATATCAATCTTCCCATACATCAGGGACCTCTTGCCTAATTTGTTCAGCTCCCTGTGGTAGTGCTGCACTGGTAGCATGGGCAGGAGATAAAAGTTTTAACCTCGATTTTATCCACTGACAGGGGATAAAATTATGTTTTCCCTATGCATGGCGACAGAGGAGAAGGCGATGTATATTTCTATAAGTAAATTCACTGAGTGTTATTTCCACCGCTGTGCCCATGCTCGACGGGTGGATAAAGCTAAGCGAGGGGATAAACGTTTTATCCTTTTCCCGGGGATAAAATTTCTCCCGCCCATGCTACCAGGGCTGTTATTGTAAAAGCTCCACTACTGACACTGCCATTTTCTGAAAACAAAAATTAACATCATTAAAACGTTAAAGCAATTAACTACAGAAAACAGATCTAAATAGTTTTATGGAGTTTTTTTATAAATACTTAACATAAAAAAAATTATTAATTTTAGGCTTTTATGGTAGTTTTCAGTTGAATAAGGATATATATCTCAATGTGAAACCAAGAATAAAAGAACATTTACACATATACCTCATAATTTCAAAATAATTTCCCTCGAACAAAGTAACTTGTGCACATTGTCCCGATATATTTTACATGATTTCCGAATAATAAACTAGTATGGTAAAATAATTAATATTATTGATTACTCATTAAAATGTATGAATTAATGTTTAATGAGTGTAATGAATTGATATTTTTTTTTTTGATTGTTTTTTGTAGTAAAATCTAACATTCCGAGGTATAATGTTCTATATGAATGTGGAACCGTTTAACTTAATTATTTAGCTTTAAAAATATATATATGTAAAAATTATTATATACAACTATCTAAGAGCAATCTATGTATTATAATTACAAAGCTGAAGAAAGAAAATTCCATTCACTTACCTGGAACATCCATTTTTCCATTTTTTTTATCTCCACGGCATTTGTCGTATTACTATATTCAATTTTTTTTGGCTTTAACGAAGGGAAGATCATATGTTTTGAGCATGTATTTTTAATTTTGAGCACATATAGTAAAAAATAATAACAAAATTAACACGAAAATAGCAGATAAAAGTGCGAGCGTGTGCACGCCATCATTTCGGAGAACATGAATACAACTGCAAGTGTGACCCTCCCTTCGCGCTGATCAGGACAGTGAATACTGACACTTGTGCTGTCGGGCCCTTCTTCTTTGGGGAAATAAACTACATATACCTTTATTCGACTGGTATCTTTGGATCTATATAACTTTTTAAAATTTTGATTTCACTAGTAAATATTAGAGATCTTTTTAGGCTTAAAAATGCAATAAAAAAATTTTGTGCCATAATCATATATAACTCTATTCTACGTATAGGTCGATATGGACATGGCATTTAATTATGATGGCAGAGAGGTGCGATGTATAAGAGGTCGCAATGTCCTGAAAAAACTGCCTCCAGCAGACCGATGAGGGCCAAATCCTGTGTTCAATACCTTACTCATGTGCACGCCATTCTTCAAGATGTCCAGGTCTTTTTTCCAGATAAATATTTAAATACATATCAAAAATTATTTTATTTATTTAATTAAGTATATGTAGCATGAGTAGTTTTAGTGGATTGTTTAGTTAGCAGTAGTATAGTTGCTTTTATTTATAATTATTTCTGTGGCGTCACCCACATCTGGGTTCTGGCTGAAAATCAGTGCCGTGTATCTTTTATAAAGCTTTTTGCTGAGCTTGAACCTTTTTGCGGATTGTACCACACATGACGTAATATTATTTTCCCCCGGCGCGGCGCTACTGTTGCTTGGAACTTTTGGCTAAATGCTCGGAAGCTGGAATCACCGGAGTAATCTACCGTAAGGTATAGTGGTGTGTGGCACAACTTTTAAATGAACGCTTTTCTTTCTTTCTTTTTCTTCTTTCATTGCGATCATTTACTAGTACAACGTCGGGACTGCATCTCTACGATCAACAACTCAAAGTCTGTGGGTAAAAGGGTCCAACTTTGGGGAGAAGGGGTTTTATGGGGCGCTTGGGACCGTGCTGATGCATAAATTATACAATTGTCGGTTTTAATTTCACCCGCAGGGTCAGCGTTTCGTTTCAATAAAGTGCTTGAGTAATTATTTGGCTGCTGATACTCGCTTTTTGTTTGATAAACTTCCCCTTTTTGGTTTGTTTTCGTAATGGCCGTTAACTATCGCAATTTTGTTTACTGATCGCCGGTTGTAACTGTTTGCTTATTCAATGATGGTGATTGCGTAAGCTCTACATATGTAGAGATTTGACCAAATACAGTACGCAACGTACATTCCTAGAAGAATGACTTATGTTACCTTTTATCCCGGAAAAAACAGAACAGAGGGATTTGTAAAACCTGTCTAACTCCACGAGATCAAAGTCGCTAATAAATGCTTGTCTTAAAATAATAAGTCCTGTATGAGAGATTATAGATCGTAGCTTTTGTCTGTAGCTTCTCTTACGTTAAGTTCGATTTTTCAAACCCCTATTTTATCCTCTTGGGGGTTGAATTTTTGAAAATCCTCTAGCAGATGCCTACGCATAATAGCTATCGGTATGCCAAGCCCGATCCGTCCAGCGGTTTGTGCTGTGCGTTTATAGATCAGTCAGTCAATCAGTCAGTCAGACACCTTCTTATATATTTAGATAGAATTTAGATAGAAGGTGTAAGGAGTAAGTATAGAGTATCTGTATCTATATCTATCGAGCAATAATGAATTGCGTCTACTCGCCGATATCTCGTATTCAGAAACAAGGAAAAACAAGTGGCTAATCAACCCCTTATGTTTCCGCTGACCGCAACTACTCCCGGGGTCTTTTCGGCCCCAAATTGGCTCGATCGTTAACATTTGGACGCGATTCACGAATTTCCCGGCTAACAAGCGTTGACCTCTGAAACTTTGGGATCAAAATGACCGGACACGCCTCAATTAGTGGCAGCGGACTTATGGAGGGTTAATGGGGAACTATTTGACCACTTTCTTTGACGAGCCATGGCGTTTTCTATTAGGCTGTGCTTTTTCTCATCTATGAAACCTTACCTAAAACTATTTTTAAACCGACTTCAAAAAAAAAGAGAAGGTTTTCAATTCGACGCATATTTTTTTTCGATGACAAATTAACCCTTAACTGTATGACATGTTAGGCTCAATTTTTTTTTTTAACTCGATGACAAGTTAACGCTTAACTGTATTATCTATAAGGCTGTGCTATATTATTATTTTCTCATCTAAAACAAGAGCTATTTTTTTAAGTCGGCTCTTGTCTCCGACTTCACCTGATGGTAAGAGACAATGAGGTCTAATAGAGGACTTATAGTTTCAAGTTAAACAACTAAATCGCAGAGTATACTAAGAGGCATAGTTACTTATGGTAGCCCGCACATCTTATCCATCAAGTTAATTTATATTGGTAGGTAAATGACCCCATTGGGAATTGAACCTGTACCTTTTACTTACGAGCTCCAGAACCTCCAATACACAAGAAAGTGTCTCGGAATGGAAGAATACGAGAGGAAAATTCAACAGAAGGTGTTCAAGCTATCCTTTCAGACAGTTGGTGCATGTTGAAAATTCTTATATGTACTAGTTTTAATAAAATTCGTTGGAGCTGACATTGCACTGGCAGGGAATATTTTTATCATAACCGCCACATATTTCAAGTTCCATTCTGGATTTTTAAGACATAATATATTAAATCGTTACTAAAATATGCTATTTACGCTATGATATAGTATATGTATAAAAAGAGGTGGATATGTTACAAGCGTGTGTTAAATGAAGCGCGTAATGGCAGATATTTGTCGTAATTTGTCATGTCATTAAACAATGAAGTGCTCTATCATACTCTTCGTCGTTCGGAACAATTTTTTCGCTTGTTTTGTGAGTATATAACTCATCCCTAGTAGAGTATTTACGAGTATATGCTATCTTACTACTTACTATCTTATCTTGCTAATTTTTACTATTCGTACTAATATTATAAATACGAAAGTGTGTGTGTTATGCTATGTTGGTCAACGTTGCCTTTTTAGGTAGAACTTCTTACCACTAGCGTCCAAGAGCTTTAGGGCTAGGCTGTATTGACGACAAATTTTTCCATCCCTTATCCTTCCATACCAATTGACGTATTTACACATTAAAGCTTTGAGAGTATGCTAGACTCAAACTCACAGTTTTTCTTAAAGATAACACTTACTATATGGAACGAGTTTCATGAATTCCAAGATACAGTAACAATACAGAGACATCAACAATTTATAAGCATAAACATTTATTGCTTTCCTCTTTTAGAATCGGTTAGAGAATTTGAAAATTTCCTTCCGTTTGGGAACAAAGAGTAATGGTGACAGGACTATCAAGCGGTATAAAACAGGCGTTAGAAAAATTTACTGCGTATGCGTCCGCCTTAATGTCATCATTAAATTTTATGATAGCCTTTATTATATGATCGCAGAGAGCGTTTCGGTATTATTTTTAAAACATTCCTTAGAATACTTTTATACTGAGCAAAGACTTGTTAACTCTCTAGTATTCTCCATAATTTTTCTAGATACAGTTCTGAAATACGGACTCTTTGGGCTTCAGATCTGATCAGATATGGAGCTGGAAGAAGATGCTAAATACTCGGGACAGCTTTCAAGACTTACACGTCTATCCTAAAAGGGAAAGTTGAGTTAATTATGACTTACTTATAAAGAATGTGTTTCTAAGAATTCTCCGGTTTTTCTCAAGTTTTTGACGACCTCCCTGGCGCAGTGGTCAGCGCTGTAGTCTTGGTCTCGGGTTCGATTCCCGGCGGTGGCAATTCGGTAATTTATAATTTCTAAATTGTCTCCGGTCTAGTCTGGTGGGAGGCTTTAGCTGTAGCTAATTACCACCCTACCGTCAAAGACGTGCCGCCAAGCGACTTAACGTTCCGGTACGATGACGTGTATAAACAGATTAGGGGTATGGGTTGATTGTACACTGCCATACTCCTTCCAAGTTAGCCCGTTACCATCCTAGACTGCATCGTCACTTACCATCAGGTGAGGTCGTATTCAAGGATTATCTTGTCATTCAATAAAAAAAATGTGATGTTATAGTTGAACCAGCAGAATGGTTGCCTTCTCACAAAACTCCCTCGTACCATTCAATAACTGAGTCTATTATCCACCTCTTAAGGTAGGTCCGCGACCTTGACACAAGACACTTGAGAGGCGACATTAATTCACTGCTTTGTGTAAAAATCTCCTTCGCGGTCGCTCACCTCAGACACTCTCCGCATTTATGTCTGCGACACGCGACACTAATCATACATTATCGCAGTCACGTACCACCTTTTTAAGTATTTCTGCAGAAAATAGCTTAAAGCCAACCGTTTCTAACGAAATAGCGAAATAAAAATGAAAAATATATCCACTTTTCATTTTATAATCTCATAATATTGGTGTGCAATTTCATAGCGCGACGTGTCTAATAGTGCCGTACCTGGCGGTAACTCAATAATGGCGGTTGCCGAGGCATCACGGCCGCGTTCGCCGCAGGCATGGCGCATCACTACAATCGCGTTAGCGTTCACGTAGATTACCGGAAACAAACACTATTATTATAGCCTTTAGGCTATGTTCACATGTAACGCGCGTTAACGCGCGTCAACGCGCGATCAAATTTGAAGAGAGTTCAGATGATGAGCGCTAATGCGCGTTGCGAGAGTACTCGTCAGTCTAGTTCGGTAGTAAAAATTTTGTTTTTATAGGATTCCGAACCTATATTCCAAATTGCTGGCCTTTTTTCTACTTCATCGATTAGTAAGTCGATGTCAATATCTTCAATTTCACTCATTTTAAATGCGAAAACAAAATATAATTACGAAAATTAACAAAATTACATGCGATCGCGATGAAAGCGCGCGCTCAAGTGAACAGCAAACGGACATTACATTAATATCAAAGCGCGAGTCAACGCGCGATTGTCTGCGTCTAGAAACTTTTTCTCTGAGCGCCGCGTTGACGCTCGCTGACGCGCGTTAACGCGCGCGCATGTGAACGGTTGCTAGGTATATATTAGGATGTCTAAGCGCGCGATTTGAAAACGCGCGTCGCAATTCAGCCATCTGAACATAGCCTTAGGCTATGTTCACATGTAACGCGCGTTAACGCGCGTCAACGCGCGATCAAATTTGAAGAGAGTTCAGATGATGAGCGCTAATGCGCGTTGCGAGAGTACTCGTCAGTCTAGTTCGGTAGAACGTAGAAAATGGACGTGGAAGAGGCTATTATTTTATGGTTATATTACAAAGAAAAATAAAATAAAATTATATTATAAAGAAGAATACCAATTCCTCCTAAGCACGTCGTTTCAAAATTTTGTTTTTATAGGATTCCGAACCTATATTCCAAATTGCTGGCCTTTTTTCTACTTCATCGATTAGTAAGTCGATGTCAATATCTTCAATTTCACTCATTTTAAATGCGAAAACAAAATATAATTACGAAAATTAACAAAATTACATGCGATCGCGATGAAAGCGCGCGCTCAACTGAACAGCAAACGGACATTACATTAATATCAAAGCGCGAGTCAACGCGCGATTGTCTGCGTCTAGAAACTTTTTCTCTGAGCGCCGCGTTGACGCTCGCTGACGCGCGTTAACGCGCGCGCATGTGAACGGTTGCTAGGTATATATTAGGATGTCTAAGCGCGCGATTTGAAAACGCGCGTCGCAATTCAGCCATCTGAACATAGCCTTAACCTGCACTGATCATTTTCAATATACCCCAGTCGACTGTATTTGCGATAGATGTTAGCATCTATCGCCTGTCTATCGCAAACACAGTCGACTCTCGTTAATTCAAACCTGCCATAATTCGAACCTCTCTATAATTCAAAGTTATCACGAGTTCCCTACAAAATATCTTTATATTTCGAACTAAATCCTTGTTACGTAACAAAACGTGTATTATCGTTTTATTAACGTATTATTAACGTATTACCTAACGTTAACCTAACGTTTTTAATGTAACATCCTAACGTAACCTATTGTTGTATTATAATTGTATACCTAACCTAACGCAGATAATATTAAAATTTTACCTTGAAATAAAATGTTTCCTAAGATTTCCGAAGTCCAGACTTCGATATAGGTATAATGGACTAGAGATATAGTGGACTTCGGAAGTCAAACAGAACACATAATATACCTACTTAGTCCTTTTATACTAATTCCTAATAATGTTATGAAAGTGTACTTGTTTATTGGTTAGTCCTTCAATCACGCTATGATTAGAGACACTGATTGATGAGTATAATTAAGGACCTGTAAAACGACGTAGGTAACTTTTTATTCCTGAAAAAAAAACTCTACGCGAAGTCGCGGACAAAAGCTAGTCAATTCATAATCAAATATATAGGTACCTACCTAAGGTGTTGAATCAATACAACTTCCTTATACAATGTCATGGTAGATTACCGTCAAAGCAAAACCTGTCAACGTCAACGTCATAGAATATCAGCTGTTGTCCCACGATATTAATAATTTCCACCAATCATGTTATTGATTTGACGAACGATACACGGAATGTGGCCAATCATGGCACGGCTCGATTCCTTTTCATAAACGTTACAATATTGGCTTTAATAAAAATATCTCTTGAAAAGAAATTGAAGGCCGTCTAAAAATATAATATTCTGCCGAAATACACGTATTAAAATAAACTTGGGATTTTTGGCAATCTCGGAAAAGTTTGAAAGAGAGTTTGCTAACTTAATATGTGTCTATATTTGGAGAGTAATTCAATGTTCAACATAAAAGATAATATTCTAAACTAAAAAAGTACCAGTTTCACCAACGCAAAGTAGCGTTTACCGACCAATAAATTACATACATGTTTTGACAGATTTTCAATACAAAACCTGTCAAACATCGACAGGCCTTAGTTAAACGTTATACGGCATTGGTGAAATTGGCACTAAATCACGTGTTATCCTTTTCATAATGCCCCATGCAGAAAGGGATAGCTCTAGATTTAAACTTGTCAATTCAATTTAAGAATAGGCATGATGGCCGTAACCAAGAATCAATGAAATTTTAATTTTTTCTCATAAATAGGATTCATTTGCTATAAAAAACGTTTATTTATTTTTTTATTTTGAGCGAGCTTGATTTTATTTTGATAAAATAAAACTATAAAATACAGCAATCCGCCATATTGGTTTGAACACTTTATCAGAGTGATACGTCACATCTATTTATTTTCAAACTTTGACAAACTACTATGAAAAAAAGAAGTGACGTCAGGATCGACGCCATGACACCGTCAAGCGTTTTAGCGTTTTTGAATTTTAAAACTTATAATTGAAAGGGCAATTTTTGCTACCAAACCATTTCTTTTTGCGAAAATAAGATAGTTTTTCAAAATAGTAGATACTTCAGATCATTATCCAAAAGTTTTTACAAATCGGTCATCATGCCTATTGTTTACAACAGTGTGTCGATCTGTGGTGTCGATTCTCTAAAAATGATTGGATCAGTGTAACGATCGCAATGCCCTCTGATTGGTTGGTACCCTTCTGCTATTTGTGAATATGTATTGATGCAGCAAGAACGCCACAAATTCAGCCAATCAGAGGACATTGCGATCGTTACACTGATGCAATCATTTTTAGAGAATGGACAGACTGTCAAAGAAAATTGTATGCAGCTAAAATGCACAGCGCATTCCAAAATTTCCGCCTTTATAACCCACCCAGACTGTTGAAAAGCGTATTCGCTTAAAAATGGAGTTTAAAAGTTATTGATATTGAATATCGTTGAATATTTAAGCCCCTATTACTGGCTCTTTCGTGAATAAAACCCAGGTTTTAAAGTGGAGTTCACTGGAGTTTATGAGCTTGGAAATATGGTGCTCTAATACCAAGTGGCTGCTAAGCTATTTTATCTCCTTTCTTGTGTTATCTACTTCATAGTTTGGCTGCTACTTTTTCCTGCAACACTTGCCTTACTTTTTACTGAAGCTTAGCTTTCTACTTTTGGGGTATAGTCTTACTTGAAAGTTTCACAAGCCTTGAAGCCAAAAAGATGAAAATGAATTTCTCGAATCCAAAATCTACAGACTGAAGAACCATTTAATCCAACAAAATGTAGTGCGTGTCAATAGATTTAATCAATTATTTTGTACAAGAGCTTTTGACAATCAAGATTTTTTTTAATTTTCCAAGCAATTTGCGTGTTCAAAATAGCATTTTTAAGTTAATTTGTTGCTTTTAACGATTTATTTTGAGTCAAGTAGCGCTAACATGGGTGCCACGAGAAAATTTTGTCTACCCGTATACTCGTCAAATCTCATACAAATTCACAAGTAAATGTGTAGACGAAATTTTTCTCGTGACGCGCAAGCTAGCCCTAAAAGTCAGTGATTTTATCATGGCCAGTTAACAAAAATACTCAATTGAATCAACATTTTGATGAAACTTCAAGAGTAGAAAATTAATAGTTAAATTACCTTAGTACAAAGAGGTCATTCAACTTTAATTTCCATTCTACATTCTATTGCTGTAGAAGACTATAAAGTGCTAAGTTTAATTTGTTTCAACTTAGAAATGTTCAGTGTTTACTTTTATTGCTTTTGTACAAAGTAAATACGACTTAAGTTTCTACTATTAACTTGTTTTAACATAGTTTGCAATTTGAGATAGTTTAAGTACAAGTTATGTTAAATTGTCATTCATAAGTTGGTTTGACCAAGACTTATAAGTCTCGAGTTTAATTTCCACACTGAGCTCTATATTTAATCTATGATAACACTGGACCTGCTGTCTCTATAAAAATTACAGCCTAATAATAATTATGGATCAATTTGAAGCGCCATTTTTGGCATACGAGTGTCTGTGGAACTAATATTACAAATAGCGCACCGACCTCTATAATTAATCAATGAAATCATACAAAAAAAAAATGAAGAGTTCCCTCGTTTTCTCCAGTATCCCATCATCAGATCCTGACCTGATGACAATTGGACTACCTGGGAAGTATACCCTTTCAAGTTTCACACAAAAGAAGAATTTTTCAAATCGGTTCAGGCATCCGGTCCGGCGTCGGTCAGACATCCAAAAAGATTTCGACGAATTAAGAACCTCTTCCTTTTTTGGAAGGCAGTTAAAAAGTTAATTTGAATATAAAATTATTCTACTCTATTCTAAAAAAACAATTAATTTCTATGGGCATATAGTTCGAAGAGCTGATGGTCGTTGAGGTCCCAAGGTGATGGAGTGGCGACCTCGCACCGGGAAGCGCAATGTTGACAGACCCCCACTAGGTCTTGAGCCACGACATCAAACGATTCGCAATGAACCGCTGGATTCAAGCGGCGCGAGACCGAGACCAGTGGAAGTCCATGCAGGAGACCTTTGTCCAGTAGTGGACGTTTATCGGTTAATAAAGAAGAAGAAAAAGGCAAGAGAATTCAACAGAACTTGCTGAAAAACTCTCAAGCACATGCTGAAGTTTGTCTTAGTCTGAAACCGTCAACTTGCCGATACGATACATTTTAAACGTCCAACTTGCAAAAATATGCTAAAAGGTTTCCACCAAGAAACTCGAAATTTAGAGCAAGACGTTGTTAAATGTATAAAAAATGGGTTGAACTTGTTACAATACCGCTTTGTCGCCATGAAGTACAGCGGGGAGCTCTTAAACTCTTAAATCTTCCACCGGGCTTTTACTGCCTGCAAGTGTTGAAAGGTGTGGATAATACAATATTCTTTCATACTAAAATCAACCTTAGATTTAAACGATAGATGCGAGAATTGCGTGCTTACGTTTTAGATTGCAGCGTGATATACTGTACTGGCTGACGTGAAGGAAGCGGCTATAGTGCTGAGCGGAAGCGCGTATTATTTTAATCATAAGGGGCGTCCGGTTCGAAGTAATGCATTTTTCAGCTCAACTGAAAATACAACCTCTCTGCGCTGTGGTGGGTTCCCGGGTTCGATTCGGGTAAGCAACTGAAAGAATGGGATAGAATAGAATACTTTTCTAATCAGAGGGGTCGCGCTTACAGTTGTTTACCAATAGCAGAGGTAAGGGAATGAATAATTTCTAAATTCTCTCTGGCTTGGTGTAATAGATTTAGCTGCAGCTATATACCTCCCTACCAGGAAAGTTATGTTGCTGTTGCCGTTAGCCTTTTGGCAGATTTGGTCTCTTCAATAATATTGATATATTTTATTGGAACACACATTTTCATAGAGTAGTTTATTTTTAAACTAAGTCATCCCGCTTTGCTTATGCGTGTAGTCAATGTGTTAGAATGTTATGCATTACAAAAAGTGACATGGTTTGAGCTAGCGTCCGTAACTTAAGAGCATCAGCTGTTGTGTATTGCTGACAAAGTATTGGCTATCTATTTAAGCAAACTATTCTAATGTTGTTAGTTCGCTCCGCTCGTGAGTGTAGTCGACGTGTTAGAATGTTATGCATTTCAAACCGTGGCATAGTTTGTACTGAAGTCCATAATTTCAGAGCAACTGTCGAGTATCTGTTGGGTATCGCTGAAGGAGTATTGACTACTTAAGCATAATATTTCTGTAGTGTGGTTAATCCGCTCCGCTTGTTAGTGTAGTCGACGTGTTAGAATGTTATGCATTTCAAACCGTGGCATAGTTTGTACTGAAGTCCAGTTTGCACTTGAGAGCAACTGCATCTACAGAGCATCTGTTGAGTGTCGGCGACATTGTATTGACAATTTTAATACTAAGTTCCAAAAAATACCAAAGCCAGTGTACAACGTCTTTTAAAAGAAATCACGCTACAGCGCTAAGTATTTTTATACATTACTAGTTGATGCCTGCGACTTCACTCGCGTGGATTTAGTTTTTTAAAATCCATAAAAAAAGTACCTTTGTCACTCTCCCGGTCTTCAACTATACCCATGCAAAAAATCAGGTCGATCCGTTACAAACAAACACACTTTCGCATTAATAATATTAGTAAGTTAGTAAGGATAGACACGTGCTTGACCTTGTTTCTAGGTTCATATTATGTCATTTTAGTAAATTGGTGAAAAAAATGCAAATCACATCACACTTTAGTGGGAAGGCGAAAGTTTGTATGTGTGTCTATATGTTTGTTACTCCTTCAAGCCAGCAAAATTTTTTTTTTTTTTTTTTTTTTTTATTCTATGACAAGATAGCCCTTGACTGCGATCTCATCTGATGGTAAGTGACGATGCAGTCTAAGATGGTAGCGGGCTAACTTGAAAGGGGTATAGCAGTGTAAATTAAACCCATACCCCTAATCGGTTTCTACACGCCATCGTGCCGGAACGCTAAATCGCTTGGCGGCACGTTTTTGACGGTAGGGTGGTAACTAGCCACGGCCAAAGCCTCCCACCAGACCAGACCAGAGACAATTTAGAAATAATAAATTACTAAATTGCCCCCGCCGGGAATCGAACCCGAGACCTCCCAGTTATAAGACCACAGCGCTCACCACTGCGCCAGGGAGGTCGTCAAACCGATTTAGCTGAAATTTGCAATGGAGATAGCTGACACTCAGAATTAACACATATACGTTTTATCCCGGTAAATTACAGAGTTCCCGCGGAAATCAAAAAACCTTAATCCACGCGAAGTCGTGGGCATCATGTAGTTACTTATAAAAATACTTTAATTAAGACCGGATTGGCATCCAGTCACATTCAAGTTTCTTTTAACATGCAATGGAATCATGATGACTCTTAAGTCATGTTTTCAGTGAAATCATAATTTCCAGTGAATTTGCATTTATCATTACCATACTTCCATGAAAGATTTTTGACGGTTGACATTAGTTAACTGCGAAATTAACTGATGGTAGGCCATGCTTAGGGTTCATTGAACCTGGAGTGAATGCATTAAACTTTTGAACTACTCAGACTGTCATCAAAACGCCAAAGCAAGTATGCCTTTATGGCCTACGTTCGCAGTTTTTAGCAAATTAACGTAAAAATAGCCTTTCTTTTACGCCTACTGGGAATTACTGGATACAAGTAGCACAGGATCGCCACAAGATGACGACGACTAGTGTGTGCGCAAATGCAAGTAAACTTTCTATTCTTTCACTTGTTTGACATATTTGATACAATAAAAACTTCAATAGCCCAACGGTTAAAGGTGCGGACTGAAAACTGAAAGGTCGCAGGTTCGAACCGCACCCGATGCATTATTTTCATGACCACTACTAGCACAAGCTTTGCGTTTATTTGGAGGGGATAGGAGAATATTAGTCAACTTTGGCGTGGCTGATATTCTTAAAAAAAAAATTAGCAAATAAGTTTCTTGGCTTTAGTTATACAAAAATGACATTATGTTTTAATATTAAATAACTTTATTTTATTTTATACACAGTTGTCAGAACTAAATAGGAAGCAAGCACTCCATGCCTTGTAGAGCACGTAAAGCCGTCGGTCCTGCACCTGATCTCTCACCGGTCATATCGGATTTCTGTCCCATCGGACTATGAGAGTGAAGGAATAGAAAGTGCACTTGCATTTGTGAACACACTAGTCATCATCATCATGTGGCGATCCTGTGCTACTTGTATCGAGTACTCACATTACACTCACACACTAGTTTACACACACTTACTGTACTATTATCAATACTAATATATAAATCTGAAGAGGTTGTTTGTTTGAACGCGCTAATCTCAGGAACTGCTGGTTTGAATAGCAAAATTCTTTTTGTGTTGGATAGTCCATTTATCGAGGAAGGTTTTAGGCTATATAACATCACGCTGCGACCAATAGAAGCGAAACATCAGTGAAAATTGTTGCAAAAACGGGGAAAATTATCCATATTTAATATATTCTTTTAAAAACTGTTTAATCGCGATCATAACAACATAAATGTACGCGGACGAAGTCGCGCGCAACAGTTAGTTATTTATATTGCTAGAGAAGAGATAAGAAGCCAAGCACATATCTATGCATAACAATGGGGACTGTTTACGGTGCTACGGTGCTACGCTGCAGCTACAGTCCGTCGTGAGCTTATCCGACCTCTACGTGTACAGCTGATACTGAATACGTATAACGGACATCAAAGGGTATGGTACAAGTTATAACCTTACTTTTCTACATCTATCTACACTTCTACACTACTATTGTAAAGAGGAAAGATTTGTATTTAGTGTGTATGTTTGTAATGAATAAACTCAAAAACTACTGTGCCGATTTCAAAAATTCTTTCAAACTACATTCACCCTGAGTAACATAGGCTATAAAAAAATCTTATGTCCACCTGGGCGAAGCCGAAGAATATAACTCTGACTTTTCGTTCCGTAGTTATGTGCGTTTTTTTAAATTTCATAATGCAGAAATTTTATTATCCTATACACTTATAATATAAAAAAATATTTTAAAAAACACCGACTTCAAACGCCACTTACAAGTATAAAATAAATTTAATTTGTACGCGTATGTTGAAGTCGGGCGGGCGTAAATAGAAACGATGAAACCCATGCGCGACGCTGGTACACTCTGATCACAAGCGATTTGCTCTTATTCATTGAGGACTTCGTCCTCCATCTCAGAAAATATTCATCAGATCTTTACCAAATTTAAATGGGACCGATCTGATATACGTCCTTTCAAATAAAATAAAAAATTGAAATCGGTTCAGATTTGGCGGACTTATGGAGTAACATCGCCACAAAAAAACGCGTCGAATTGAGAACCTCCTCTTTTTTTTGAAGTCGGTTAAAAAGTACTACTAACTGTGCGTCTTGTGCGTTTTAAAATGTTATTATTAATTACAATAGGAACAATATCAAAGAAGACAATACACCAAATTCAATAGAATCGCCCTGCTAATGACAGTGACCGCCCACGCGTTGATGTTGGGGCCCTTCGGATGATGAATAAATAGTCGACTTGAATTAGTCGCCCGCTATTGTGGTTAATTAATTAGGTATTTTGACTGTTGTTAAAATACAGATGCGGTTTAAAATCTCAGTTTCAGAAGCAAAAAATAACGCTCTATTCAAGTCTTCCACTCTTCACGCTCATATTACTTAATTAATTTATCGAGTAAGACATACCTAGGCGAAAATTATCACGCATCTTACGATCTTCTTGATTTTGATCTTAATGGTCTTCTTTAGCTTGCACGATGATTGAAGAACAAAACAACAAACAAACAGCGGCTTTGCTAAGTTATCCTTATCGCATCTTACCCGTAACCTGCTATAACTTGTACCATATTCCGGTTGCAACAATCGTAAATATTGAATGAGCTCCTTACCTCCCGGCGAACGCAGCTGCTACCTGTGAGCCGTGCTCGGCACACACACACACACATTCACACTTACCTCGCAGCCAACAGAGCATGTCGGCTCCTTTTCGGCGTTCCAATTCATTTATCCAGACTCCCAACTACAGCGTCCTCTTAGACTAGGGCCGGCTGAATCAATCCAATGACTATCGTTACTTAGGTATGTTTTTTAAATCTTTATTTATTTCAAAGATGATGAGCATTAAATCCTGATGAGTTTTCAATATTTGCGTGCTATCTAGAATAGAATATATATAATCACATCACACTATATAATATTATAAAAGCGAAAGTTTGTATGTGTATGTGTGTGTGGGTGTGTATGTTTGATACTCTTTCACGCAAAAACTACTGGACGGATTTGGCTGAAATTTGGAATGGAGATAGTTCATACCCTGGATTAAAATATAAGCTACATTTTATCCCGGGAAATCAAAGAGTTCCCGCTGGATTCTTAATCCACGCGAACGAAGTCGCGGGCATCATCTAGTAGTAAAATATGAAGGTCGTTTAATCATCATCGTGAAACATCTATGTATTCAGTAAATAAATTTCATTTCATTTCAAGAGCTTTTATATAGTACCTACAGTATTCTCATATTCTGTACTGTAATCGTATACATACTCGTATAGTTCTTGTGATTCACGAGGGCGCGTGGCTCATGGTTGTGTGTGTGTCGTATCTGTATAAGTGTGAGTGAGAGCTTGCTTGCAACCTCACCTAGGCTCATTACACGACGTTACCACAAGTAAAGCTCACGCGCCCTCGTGAATTGCAAGAACTTTACGTCGTGTACGTATGTATGCGCCCCATCATACTTGTATACTCGTATCATAAGTTTAACTTATTATTCCTAATGTTAAAAAAAATGTAATCTAGTAGTTTAAATGAAAGTCGTAAATAACTAAAAGACATACATAGTGCACCGAAATTCATGTTCAAATTAATTATGTCAAAGTTACCATCATAAAACTTTAAGTCCAAATGTTTAAGCTTGTCGTTAAATAATAGTCTAAAATAAAAAATCGGCTGTCTGCGTTAGCTCTTATTCAATTTAAATCCGCCGCCCTGAGCACGTAGAAAAGAATTTTAAGATAAAAATAAGAAGGTACCTCCCTACTTGAAGTCGGAGTAATTCTAGATTAAAAGGCTTCCAAGACTCGGGCAAGTTTAACATAAGATGCAAAAAATGAGACAATTAGTTAATGTAAACAGAGGCTTGCACTAGAAAAGATATTGTAGTAAGGCTGATTGTACACTGAACTTTAGATTATCAATTTAATTAACGTAAATGATATAAGAGTCTGATACAAGCAGTAAAAGATAATGTTCTGAGAAAATTCTTGCAAGAGTTATGGCAGAAGTGCTTATGGTTATATGGCAGCAGTGCTAATGCTTATGGTTCTTTTGTTTTCTTTAAGTAACCTAAACTATTTTTTATACGAAAAACAGCTTCTGCAACACGAAGCACATAATATTTTAAATATATATCAAAAGAAAGCTATAATAAAAATAAACATACGAAAGACTCTTTTCCAAATCTTTAAAACTGAACATTATAATATAAATGTGTATTATGTGTATATGTGTATTATGTGTATATGTGTATATATAAATACAAGGAAATAATAATAAAATTAAATGATTTAAGAAATTCACGAGAAATCGATAAGAACAGAAACTAAAATGCGACAATGTTCTTTATCAATACCAAATCAAAATCATTTGCTTTTTGTTACCACACAAAACGGCGTAGTAACAAAAAGCAAATGATAAAAGACGTAAAAACACTCATTGACAAAATGTTCAAAAGTGTATATAAATATTATTTACGAAAGTTACAGTCGCAACAAATAACTTTATTCAAGAAAGTGTAGAAAGATAGATAAGGCTTAAAGAACAGAAACTAGAAAGTAACATTGTTCTATCCAACGAGATGTCTTGCTTTGTGCTCGCTTGTTAGTATGCATGCTCTCTTAGTTGCATCGCGGAGAGGCCCTTACCAAGCTTTTGTTTTCTGCAAAGCGGCGGAGACACAAGTCTCAGGGTTGGCAAAGAGACTTGAATATCGGGAGATGGCCAACTTGTAACTAAGGGCCAAATTAGACAATGCGTTGTTCATTGTTCATTTTTGCGATGAACAATGCACGATACCAGTGAACTTTTCTTCGCGGAGACAAAATCGCCTGTGGATGGTGAACGCTCGGTGTTTAGACAATTCATCCGTGAAGCCTTGAAAATGAAAGCAAAAATGTCGAAAATTGAACCGTCCTCAAAGCCGCAGTGGCGCCACTGTTGTGAGCTAGCTGCACCACTACTAATTTTCATACAAAATCTAGATTCTAGAAGCACACAAGCAGCGCCACTATTGTACGCGTACATAATGATGTACGCGTACAATAGTGGCGCTGCTTGTGTGCACACAATGGACACAACAAGCACACAATGGTGTGCTGCGACTGATATACTGTCTTCTAGATATTGTAGTCGCGTAGATAGCGATCACAAATTTCACACACGTGAAATGTGTCAATTTGCTCAATTTCTTTGAGAGTGGGCTGTTGATGGGTTGCTAAGGATGAGGTTTATAGCGCTGGCTGACAGCCCTGGACAAATTGAAGGGATGCATAGGAATAAATTAATTTCAAGCAACAATGCTTCTTAAGCCTCGAAGAATGAGGTCTTCGGATAAGAACGAAGCAAATTCCCACAATGCATAAGGAAAAGGGGGAGTTTTAATTCAAAGATCATACAAACGGCGGGTGGGATATTATGCTCTCGATAATAGTCCTTATGGTCTAGAAAATAGATATTTCTTTTTAAGTGATTTGAGCATACTCGATACCTTTTTGACGTAGGTTTCCTTTTTCTTGACGGGGTCTAAAGGAAGATAATATAATGATATTATAAAAATACTTTTGTTCATTGGTTCTGAGTGCAGGCGATAATTTTAAAACCGCTAGTAATATACTGGTGAATATCATCTTAAAAACAGTCTAGGGTTCGTCGATGAGGGGAAGTTCTAAGTTGGAAACGGGTTAGGAGGTAAGATGCAAACACGGAGCTTGAAGACAGTCAGTTTATTGGAGTAAATTTGACGAAAGTCGAGTCCCAAACAGCTGTGCCACGCAATGCGACCAAAGGTGAAATCACGATTCGAGGCTTCCAATAGTTTCAAGAACGAAAAGCATTTGCTTCGCTGACATCTTATTGTAAACCTGGCTAATTTCCACACTGCGAGCTAGATTTTGCCAACGTACAATTAGCGCTATCTAATTTTAACTGGTGGCGTTATGATTAAAAATGTTTGTGATATTACAATACCAATTTTAGAAAAGCATCGCGATTATAGCTGCTTTCCTGAGACATCTTCTTGATATTCTGAAAGGTATGCAAAGTCCGCCAATGCCTCAAGAGCGTGATGAAGTATGGCCTAAACCCTTCTAATTCCTGAGGCTAATAGATGAATGAATAAATGAGAAGAGGTACCTAGTGGGTTCGAAGTTACTAAGAGCACGTCACTAAACCACTGAAATAGTCAAAGAGGGAATTCTTACATCCTGCGTGCACGGTATGCCAAGCATTATTCGCATAATCAGTTCCCTGCTTAGAAGTCTTGTTGACCCAGAAAGCAAGAGTTTTCACCCGTCGCCGTATTTGCATTTTTAATATCGTACAAAGCAGTGTTGCATAGTCTATGAGCGACACCGTTCACAACAGCGAACACCACGCTCCAAGCGCTGTGCAAAAGCAAAAATTTTCACTGGAAAGCAGATTTTTTGCAATGAATGATGTGATATTTTTTAAAATAAAGTCCAGCTGCTGTAGGTCAGCGGTACAAGGTTTTTGTGTCAGAGAAAGAAACCTTACTAATATTATAAATGCGAAAGTGTGTTTTTTTGTTTGTTTATCGTTCAATAGAGCTACGGATCGACGTGATTTTTTGCAATAGTTGAGGACCTGGAGAGTTATACGCTACTTGTTATCCTGGATAATCAAAGAGTTCCCGCGGAATTTTAAAAACTAAATCCACTCGGACGAGGTCGCAGGCATTAGCTAGTCAAGAATAAACTGATAGCTAAAAGCTTGTGTAAGAAGTGGGTACGACAATAGTGCAACGGGTGAGGGTCGAACACGGCGACCTTTAGTTTTCAGCCCGCTCTCTTAACCATTAGACAATTGAGGACATTAAAACCTTCGCCTTAATTGGAAATCTCACAATATATTTACCTTGTTATCGCCGTTTATTTATTCAGCACTTCTACGTGGTAGCAACGGACCGAAGCTCCCCCAGTCAAAGTCGTCTCTATCAACAAATCCCGTGATCCCCTCTAATCCCGTAAACACCAACAATGTTGGAACCCGAGCTTTCACAATGCACTTTGCAGCATCCCGGGGGACCGGTCAGACGTGTCGGACATGATTTCAGTTCTCACTCGCATACAAAATTCAATTAATGTTCGTTATGCATCTAATTGTCGAATGAATACATTGTGTAGCTGATATAAAATTCAAAGTCCTGACTGACTGACTGACTGACTGAGATATCAACGCACAGCCTAAACTACTGAAGTTAGAAACTTGAAATTTTTACAGTTGGTTCCTTTTGTGACGTAGGTGCACACTAAGAAAGGATTATTGGAAATTCCACCCCTAAGGGGTTTAAATTGGGGATGGAAGTTTATATGAAACTCCGTCATTTTTCAAGCTGTTTCCATCAAAGTTGGTATTTGAACTTTCAGTTAAAAATAAAGAAGTACGTGTGTCACAGTTTTTGAAAATTCCACCCCAATACCTAATTCCACGCGGACGAAGTCGCGGGGGCAAAAGCTAGTACATTATGTAGCTGATGCCCAAGACTCGCGTGGATTTAATTAGTTTAAAATAAATAAGCAGTTCAGTATTCATCAACATCATCAACGCATCGCTGGCCCACTATTGGGCACATGACAAAATAGTGCATGCCTGCGATCTCACCTGATTGTAAATGACGATGCATCATGCAGTCTAAGATGGTAGCGGGCTAACTTGGCAGGGATATGGCAGTGTACATTTAACGCATACCCCTAATCTTTTTCTACTCGCCATCGTACTGGAACGCTAAATCGCTTGCCGGCACGTCTTTGACGGTAGGGTGGAAACTAGCCACGGCCAAAGTCTCCCACCAGACCAGACTGAGACCTAATATTAATTCCCAAATTGCCCCCGCCGGGAATCGAACCCGAGACCTCCCAGTTCTAAGACCATAGCGCTGACCACAACGCCAGGTAGATGTCAAAACAACTTAGAAATCTCCTCACAATTTAGAAAGGATTAGTCCACCACGCTCGCCAAATGTCGATTGCCAGACTTCACACACCTTCGGTGTCTCCCATCGGTTTCATCGTTTCTATTTAGGCCTAGGATTTACGTTTTACTTACTTTTACGTACATACGTTTTACGTACATACGTTTTACGTACTTATTCAATAGAGTTATTACAAGGAGTTATACTGTTACTACTACTAGCAATGAACTCCGCAGCATATAACTTACAAAAGATGCTTTCGGAAACCTAATGCAAGTCATATTTTGCACGACTCACATCGAGTGCAAGCACTCCAGGAGCAATGAAGTATGAATCTTTGCTACAACTTATCTTTCCATATTCCCAATTGTAACTGTTGTCCAGGGCACTCTCCGAATATATATTGGAAAAGTTACGAAAGCCAGCTATGCATTTGTTTTATGGAACATTGGAAAACCGGCAAAGTTAAATTGGAGATCGATATCGTTGGGACTTGAATCTCAAATTATGATATTTGTGTGCATGATTTAGACTTTATAGGTCGATTGCCGGAACTGCACCAATCGTTGCTACAATCTCAGTTATGGTGATTGGTTAAATTCACGTTATTCTATAGCGAAAGTCTAAGTGTCGTCGTAATTTTAGAAACGTAATTTTAGGAACTCTAGCAGATTCCATTTTTAATAGCTACGCAGAAGAATACGGTTGTTTAAAAAAATTGTCGTATATAATTTACAAACGAAGTATCAAAGCTAAGGACCAATTCAAAAAATTGCAATTTCCTCCATCTCCTCAACCTCTAGTTGATTATTACCAAAGTGGAATACAAATTCATCAACAAAATGCAGAGAGAGCTCCAAAACAATCAAAAGTGACAGTAAAAAAGCGCACAGCGGGTAACATAAGGTTCCCCTGAGGGTTGGATGGGGGAAATTAATTTCGCATCTTCATCAAGACGTCATCGCTGCAAGGGATAACCATAGACTAAAGGAAAGTAGATGGATATAATTCGTGTACAAACGTGTTTGTCGCACATCTCGGAACATGATTATATCTGTATGAAAATACCTGAGTAAATTATTCTGATGCTGAACATGTATTTTTGTAATTTTGAATTTTTCTAATATTATACCTAAATGTGGAAATATTTTCCTGTTGGTTGTCCTTCAATCACGCAGCAATGGAGAATTGTGCAACGGAAAGACGTGATGTTTGCATGGGAATATTTGAGTATCATCAAAAAAGTAAATGGGTTTTCCAGATGACTCTTCGGAGATATTGCGTCTAATCGATCGGCTTCTTTTGGCGGCTTCTGCGGCCATGCTTCAAATTCCAACGCTTGGGGCGTTCCATCTATTTCATCCTTCAGTTAATGCGGATGTTTTACAATTAGTTAATGGAACTCGGATGTGTTTAGAGAGGGTCGTAAATTGGTAATTCCTGTTTACTGAAGGATATTATTGAAAATCTGGAAAATGTTCTGAGTTTTATGTTATGTTCGGTTATCATGCTGAAAATAAATAAAATTAATATAAAAACATAATTTATTTTGCCTATTGACTGAAATGGTACCATACATCTAAATATCCTTACACTACCTTACTAAAGAAAAAAATAAACAAAATGTTCAGATATTCTCCCGGAAGGGCAAACACCTTTTTGCACATTGAAATGCAATGTGTTTTGATTTTATAGAGATAAAATCTCTATAAAAATATCGAAACCTTAAAATTATTACCATACTTCTGATATAAATTTTTACTATGCATAATATTGAAACACCATTTTATAACTAAAGCTATACACCTGGACGGGAAACCACGAATAAAATGTGCTGCAATGGTGGTTTTATTTGCACAAAAGTTGGTATTTAATTTCCTACTCTGACACTGGGTTTTGATTATCTTGTTTGCGGTTTCAACTGTGCGGTAATACAAGTTTTACGGGAACAATCTAGAACAATGGAGTTCGAGGAAGACAACACTTTCTATAGTACTGCGTCATCTATGAGAGTCTGTACACACGGCTGGCAGAGTGAAAACCAACTTCGAAATTGAAAATTGTGTGCGGTTTTGTTACATTTGACATAACATCATCGAAACTTTGATATTTTGGCAGATTTTCAATACAAAATCTGTCAGTATGTCCAATTTATTTGTCGTTAAACGTCACTCGACGTTGGTGAAATCGGCACATAATGAAAGAGACAAAAATATAGTACGAATCGGAGGCGGCAGATGAAGAATAATTTGAAACCCACAGATACTATCATGTATCTGTGAAAGATGTTTATGGCCAATCCACACTGGCATAGTGTGGATTGGCCATAAGAATAGTATTTCTTACTACTCGTTAACTGCCTCGTTGGTCTAGTGGTTAGCATGTTGACTACGGATGATGAAGTCTAGGGTTCGATTCCCGGGTCGCATAAATATGTATTGGATTTTTCTGTCTAGAAACTTCCTAGCCCGTAGGTTAGGAAGTTGGTAGTGTGCCACCCTCCTCGGAAAGCACGAAAAGCCGTCTATCCTGCGCCTGATCTTTCTCTGGTCTTGTCGGATTTCCGCCCCACCGGACTACGACAATGAGGGAATAGAGAGTGCACCCACTTGTGCACTATAATATCTCCCGCGATGGCTAACCTTCGAGGTTTACTGCCGTGACCAGATTCGTTCGGGAGGACATTATTCCTTACTACGGTTGTAAGGAATGCTGTCTTTATGAGCTTGGCAGACTCAAACAGACAAAATATTATGAGGAGCTCTGGATATCCAAGTTTCCTCAAGATGTTTACTTCACTATAAACATAAAGAAAGCTTATCACATCACATCACACTATCACATCACACTAATATTATAAAGCCGAAAGTTTGTATGTGTATGTGTGTGTGTGTGTGTGTGTGTGTGGTGTGTGTGTGTGTGTGTGTGTGTGTGTGTGTGTGTGTGTGTGTGTATGTTACTCCTTCACGCCGTAACGAATGAACCCATTTGGCTGAAATTTGAAATGGAGATAGCTCATACCAAGGATTAAAACATAGACTACATTTTATCCAGGAAAATTACAGAGTTCCCATGGGAGTTGAAAAACCTTGATCCACGCGGACGAAGTCGCGGGCATCGTCTAGTTATTGCATAAAACGCACATAACTCTGAAAACTTGAAGCATGTCTCGGATAAGCACCATTATGGTAACTTTATTTCTTACTCGTACATTATCATCTAGCTTAGGTTATTAAGTATCCAGTGGCGTAAGTAATAGTAATATTATTAAAACATTTTCTACATCGTAAAAGAGATAAGTAGCTCAGAAAAAGTATCAGAGAAATATACAAGACTAGCTGATTCCCGGGACTTCGTCCGCGTGGAGAAAGTTTAGAGTTTATTGCTACTATCCGCGAGAACTTACGTCCTCTGCCGCCGATAATATTTAGTAGATCTTCACCAAAATTGGACAAAATATTTTTAATAGTACACAATTTATAATAAAAAAAGAATTATCAAATTCAATTTAGATTTGACGAAGTTATGGCGCAAAATCAACAAAAACTTTCATCCCCTATCCCGAATAAACCTTATTATTCACCAGTATAAAAAATATTTAATATATCGACCCGGATATCAGCTACCATTATACTAAATTTCATTCAAATCTGTTCAGTAGTTTTCGCGTGATACACGCATAGACAGACACAAAAAAAAATAAAAAAAAATTGTTTTGGGCTCAGTATCGATAATAAAGCATCCTCCAATTAAAATATTCAAATTACAGAATTCGTTCGGTTACACTTTTATTATAAGCTAGATAGGGTACTCAGAGAATGGGAAAGGATAAGCTATTTGCCATGCACTCGTCCCTTCAAACACTCAAACCGGATGGAATTTAGATCTTTCCCCCTGATTGCATAATATAACTCAAAAACTATTTAGTTTGATCTAGCATAATGAATTATTACAGTTTTATTCAAGACTTGCCCGCGGCTTCGCTCACATTAAGTTTGGTATTATATCCCACTAGGCTAGGGGTTGAACTTTCAAAAATCCTTGCTTAGCGGATGCCTACGTATGTCTTTATAGCTATCTGTATGTAAATTTTAGCTCGGTCCATCCAGTGATTTGAATAGTGCGTTGATAGATCATTCAGTCAGTCACCTTTCCCTTTCCTATATTTATAAAATGTTTATCTATACCCTTCGACCATTTAGCCGGGACGCGCCTAGATTTAGTACTGAATATATTCTGCCACTTTCTGCGGTGAGGTGGGGTAATCACGTACAGCACACATTTACTCATTTCCGCACACTCTTGTAAATACTTATTGTCTCTATGAACACGCACTAACTCAAAAGCTGTCACACTTACAAGCTGAACCGTACGTTTGTACATGTACTTCGGCAGAGGTGAATGCGTGCGTTTGCCACGTCCCGGCTAAATGGTCGAAGTCTATGCCTTTAAAATTCTGCGATTTTTTTTCTGTGGATTTCCTAACATTAACATTTAATGTGCCAGGAAGGAAAAGAAGAATGAATAGCTAAAGTAAGCACATAAGCACGCAACTAACCTCACATTGAAGAAGCATTGAGGGATATATTATTATACCTACCCACTCGTAATTTACATAAACCCAAACTAATATTGTTAGAAACTGAACAACTGAATGCATTTACGATGTACAGACTACAGACTCTAAGCTCAATGGTAGTTAGTTGAGTACGCCACACCTGTCCAATTTTACACCTTATTAATACAGTCCTAAGATTCAAATTCATTTGTGTAGAAATAGCGTGTACATCAAAGTAATGTATAGTATAGATCTCATGTCTCGCAGTCTAGTGCATAAACTTTGAATTTATTTAGACATTTTAAAATTTATGTCGATAATAAAAGTCTTTAGTGCTCCACATAAAACATTAGAGGGCCATTCAAGCGGGAAACGCAATTTCTCTCCGACAAACTGTTTCAGGTTATGAAAGATGGCGTGTTTCAGGCATTTCCCCGCAATATAACTTAATAATTACTTTATTAGGAAAAAATGCACTCCTCACGCAAGAATTATACTTGTAAAATATGGTATGGTTGAATGTACACTGCCATACCCTTTCTAAGTCAGCCCGCTATCATTTTAGACTGCAACGTCACTTACCATCAGGTGAGATCGCAGTCAAGGGCTATCTTGTCATGGAATAAAAAAACTAAAACTAGTGGTTCGCCCCGAACTGAGACCTCGCGGTATCCCATAATTCCCAAGAGATAGTTTTAATTATATATTGTAATAATTAACTTTTAACATTAGACGCAATAAAAAATAATAATAGTTGACGCAAAACTGCTTTACTGATACAGCGCCATCTATTAGCATTATTGTGAAGCTATTCATTAAAAATTAAATAACTTCGTTTCTTTATAATATTTATCTAATTTTAGTATTTGTTGTTCAAGTACAGGATATAACTGAATTTTCAACAAAGTTTCAGGTTCTAATATGCAATACTTTTTGACATATGGCTCAAATTAAATCTCCACTTAAAAGTTAAATAATTTCGTTTCTTTATAATATTTATCTAATTTTAGTATTTGTTGTTCAAGTACAAGATATAACTGAATTTACCACTAAGTTTCAAGTTCTAATATCTTGTCATTCTTGACATATGGCTCAAATTAAAATCTCCACTTTGAAAGCCCCCCATTTCGTCAATTTTAAGGGAATAATTAAAAAAAAAATATTTTTGTACTCTGTTCAAAGTCGTCTTTAAAAAGATATATCGCAAGTCTATGTAACGCAACAAACAAGATTTTACTTCAAACATGCTTCTATGAGAGCCCCCCTGAAATAAAGCTTTTTATATTTTTTTATACAATGTTCAGCTGAAGGCCATCAGTTTACATATTATATTTAAATTTGAAGTAATTACGTTCAGTAATTCAGAAGTTATAGGGCTCTGACAGACATTTGGACGTACACACTTCTCTGTCCAGTACAGACAAGCGCCCTAGTTGACTCAGAGAACTCGCTTCGCTCGTTCAATAAAACATGTGTCTGTGATTTCGAAATACGAATACTTCTTAATTTAAAAAGCTTCACATTGTTACTATAAACAAAATACAAAATAGTGACTCTTTAAGTACTCTTTTAATTTAAAAATATAAAATTTGACTATAAAATGTGGTTGCTATGTTGAAAGAAAACCAAAATGTTGAAACCATAGATAGGTCAGGCTCTTCGTAAATGCTCCGAGGTCAGGCTTCATACAAAAATATTCAAAGCCCAAATGACAATGCGTTTCTACTTTCTTTTTAAATGTCAATATTGTCTCCGTGGATATCTTCAGGCAGACTATGATATAGTATATGTATATTATTCATCTGTGCAGGCAGACCGTTTTATAGAATCCTTACTTATACACTTATACGAAATATGCGATTGCGTACGCGTGCGAAAGGATGCGAAAAGGTTGTCTCCGTAGGGATGTTCGATGATGACATCGATGTTTTCTTCGCTTGCTTAACTTCATTTCAACGTTTCATGTGTCTTAATGTTAGTTTTTACTCCTTATTATTTATGTAAGTTGTATGTGTTGTTTATTATTTATGTAAGTTGTATGTGTTGTTTATTATTTATGTAAGTTGTTGTGTGTGTTGTTGTTGTATTTAATGTTAGATTTTACTCCTTATTATTTATGTAAGTTTTTTAAAATTAACAAACTTAGATTATAATTTTTACATGGATTTGATTCCTTGGGGATTTTTTTGTGTGTTATCGTGTTTGTGACTAACAATAATTTTACTATTCTAACCCCTTCCATTACAGATTAATAAAAACCGGCACATTTTCACCGGCCAATCTCCTTCGTGCCTCTTTCAAACTACTTGACATTGGTGAAGTACATTGGGCTGGCCTGGCACTGGAACAAGCCATTCACCAAAGAAAAGAAGAAGAAGAACTTCGTTTCTCGATATTAATATTCTTTTATCTTCTGTACACATAAAAAGAGTTGTCCTGACCGTAGACAGAGAAGTAGGTACTATAGACTTAATGATATCTCCTTTTCATTCCCACACAAAAGAGATGCAGTAAAGCGATGTCAAACAAGATAGAATGAGACACAGCTATGTCTATATCCGTCCCTCACTGCGTCCCACGTTTTGAGTTGTTGCTCACAATACATTGTGAGGTGCTTGTGAGCAACAAGACGTACAAGAGTAGGTATTTCACAGTGTGACCTATCCCTTTCAGCGACACGCTTGGTAGGATTCTAGAGGATACTTCTTCTACGGTCCTAACTGATTGACTGATTAACTGACTGACAGATCACTAGAGCACAGGCTAGGCTGTGCGTTGACAGATCAGTCAGTCAGGACAAGTCTTTTTTAAAAGTATAGATTTCTTCTCGCTCCTTCCGTTAGTTAATTAAATAATCAAACTGTATAATACAGTTGTTGTAAACACGCATCAACGTCAGGTTGGCCGAGTGTAAGCTGGCTTCGAAAGGGAGTTGGGTCCCAGGCGAGCGCTATAAATCGAAATAAACTTCCTCCAATTCAGTGTTGCACTCCTGAGGATAAATAGCACTGACGTGAGCGAAACCCATTCCGTATTTTTGTTTCACTACAATCCTTACCTATTGCGCAGTGTATCCCGTTCCCGGCACAGTGTACATAATAGGTATCTTATGGTTTACTGAAAAGCTTTTATGTTTTACTTCTGATATTCGCGACTACTTCCACTTGGATTTAGTTTTCAATATCCCGTAGGAACTTAAAGAAAAAAAAGAAAGAGGTACACAATCATACTACCATGGTCAATGCTCATCTTCAACGTCGTTTCAACCAAAAGGTGACGACCTCCCTGGCGCAGTTGAGAGCGCTGTGGTCTTACAACTGGGAGGTCTCTGGTTCGATTCCCGGCGGAGAGATTATGGTAATTTATAATTTCTGAATTGACTCTGGTCTGGTCTGGTGGGAGGCTTTGGCCGTGGCTAGTTACCACCCTACCGTCAAAGACGTACCGCCAAGCGATTTACCGTTTCGGCATGATGGCGTGTGGAAACCGATTAGGGATATTAGTACACTGCCATACCCCTTTCAAGTTAGCCCGCTACCATCTTAGACTGCATGGTCACTTACCATCAGGTGAGATTGCAGTCACGGACTATCTTGTCATCGAATAAAATAAAATAAATAACTTTGATTTTCCGCGATAATAAGTCAACATTCAGGTCCCCTACCTAGTACCTCCTTCATCTTTTTACCACAGAACTGCGAGAAGTCGTAAACGTTGGCATGCTTATGTGGTAGAAACCCAACCTACTCGAACGAAACGTTTTAATTCAACGTTTCTGATAAGAACCGCTAAGGTGTAGAACACTCTTCCAGCATCTCTGTTTCCTGCCTCCTATAATTTGAGTACCTTCAAGGCAAGAGTGAATAGGCATCTTCTAGGCAAGCACGCCCCAACCTAGAGCTCATTAGTGCTATCCAGTACTGATTGTCCACAAGCGCAAGCCTATTTCGGATAAAAAAATATATTTAGCTTTTAATTTGGATATTTAAAATTTTGATTTAATTTAGATTTTAGTTAAGTAGTAATTATGTTATCGAAATAATGTAAAATAATATAGAGACTTTGTTTAGTTCAGGTACAATAAATTAGACACAACCTCTAAATACAACGAAGTTTAAAGATTACAAATTAAATTATAGCTCAAAGCTAATTGTTATATTAATGAAAGCTCTTTGTACTTACTGTCTAAGTTTGTACTGTCATAAATACCAAATAAGCAGTAAAACAATCACATTCATGTTGCCAAGACCATTCCGCTAACTTCAAAGCATAGGAAAGCTAAAGGCCCTCGTTTATGTTTCAGACATTAGTTCAATTTTGTTAGATTTCGCATTTTTCGACAATCTCTTAGATTGCCTACTGAAATTCCTCTTAAGACACAAAATGGTCCCTTATATTTTGCAAGAACGCTAAAGAATGTTTTACGCTCGAAAAAATCGCGTGATAAATAAATTAGGCTCAGATTTCTTAAGCGCATTTTTTTTGTGAATGTTATAGTCAAAGTTTGACTCTCCACAACTTCTAGTATTGACTAGATAATCTTTTGAACTGGCAAAACAACTTAGTAAAACTTCGTAAATCCTACGCAACTTAGTTCGAATGCTCATATTATAATATCAATCTTTATAGTAAAGTAAAATACCTAATTATTGCTATTACGCGAGATTTTGTTTTGTTTTAATTTTTTTTACATTTCATTTGGACGTTATATTTTTGATACTCGAAATCTATCAACTTTAACGTTAACGAGAATATAAAATTGTGCTAACTTGACAGTACAAAATTCTGTCTTGTTTTAACTTGATATTGAGGTATGAGCAAAGGTTTAAATATTGTTCTCAGTTTCTTGTCAGATCTAAACATCGCCGAGTAAAACCTATAAACGTGAAAGTTTTTTTTACAACACCGACTTCACACGCCAGTACAAAGTATATCAATTGTGTCTATAAAATTTAAAGAGTTCCCTCGATTTCTTCAGGATCCCATTATAGATCCTGACCTGATGACCTGAGAAGTATACCCTT
Organism: Hipparchia sbordonii; assembly: GCA_038048805.1. Lineage (NCBI taxonomy): Eukaryota > Metazoa > Arthropoda > Insecta > Lepidoptera > Nymphalidae > Hipparchia > Hipparchia sbordonii. The sequence goes on along the minus strand of CM076108.1, from coordinate 12,276,726 downwards.
TCAAACAAAAAACAATTTACCAAATTGGTCCAGGCGTCTTCGAGTAATCGGGGAACATACATAAAAAATAAAAAAAAGATTCCGACGAATTGAGAACCTCCTCCATTTTTGGAAGTTGGTTAAAAAGACGAATATTCTAATTTTAACTATAACATGGATATAAAATGGCGGCGCTTGTTCAAAATGGCGAAAAGAATAATATGTCACGCTGGCACGTGAGAAGCTATGTCGATTTATTTTAGACTCCATCTTAAATTGGAAAAGATGTATCTCATAGCGATAATATGTTTATTTTCACGACGACACATAAACCTCAATAAGATTTTCCTGTTGTGTGACTTTATTATTATATCCATTGACCTAATAAACACTACGTCACTGGTATAGTTAATGATACAATTTCAGTTGAGAAAAAACTTTGAGTCTATTGAATTGAAATATGTTAACGATGCTATGACAACTTTTATGTTCTTTTTAATTAATTGCCATCACGTTGCGATGGTTTCTATTACAAGAAGAAGAATTAAGAGGTAGGTGTAGATAGCTACATATATGTACACTAGCTTTTGCCCCCGCGACTTCGTCCGCGTGGAATTAGATTTTGGGGTGGAATTTTCAAAAACTGTGACACACGTACTTCTTTATTTTTAACTGAAAGCTCAAATACCAACTTTGATGGAAACAGCTTGAAAATGACGGAGTTTCATATAAACTTCCATCCCCTATTTAAACCCCTTAGGGGTGGAATTTCCAATAATCCTTTCTTAGTGTGTGCCTACGTCATAAAAGGAACCAACTGTAAAAATTTCAAGTTTCCAACTTCAGTAGTTTAGGCTGTGCGTTGATATCTCAGTCAGTCAATCAGTCAGTCAGGACTTTGAATTTTATATATATATAGATAGATAAGAACAGATCTCAGATTTATCTCACAGCACAAGGGTATTGGCTGCGACATACAGTTGCACTGTATGTCACAGAAGGCCAATCCTTCATGACAAGTCAAGACTCTGCCTTAACAGATGCTCATTTTTTTAAACAAAAAAGACATCATTATAATTATAGTATTTGTTATTTTATCTTGGCTTGTGGATTGCAGAATCCAAAGCCCACTGTAGTTATCCATTCATGCAATTTTGTCATTCGTACTTGTTTGATAGCCGTGAATTTGAGTAATTCTGTACGAATCATGACTTAATAAAAGCGTAGTCAACCGCACGATGGATTTCTTCATTTAGTTTAGAACTTCAAACCATTGCTTATGACAGTATGGTATCCAGTAAATCACTTCTGTATACTTGTCACCTCTTTGTTTTTAAAGAAGAATATTTTGTCTCACAAACACTATAAAGTATAATAAGTATACTGCAGAGCCACCGTAAGTAAAGCAACCTCTTTAAACTTTTCATGAAGGGATTCGCGCGTCCCGAGTTTATAAATTGATCGGGATTGCTCTTTTCTGTAATATGAAAATAGTAAAGTAAACTAGTTTCGATATTAGCAGCTTGACGAAGATTACGTGAGCGGGGTTTGAAAAGCGACTTTTCTTAATCCAGATATAAGCCGCTGAGCTTAGCAGAAGATCGCTTACAAAATTAAATGAAACTCCGTTACATCACTAAAGTAAATAAGTGGGCACTTTAATTATGTCGACGTTCGTCCTATATTGTACAGAAGGTCCCCAAAGGTCCGTGCGGGTCATTGCCCCCTCACAACACCACCTATTATTGTACCTACATTCTGCAAATTCCCTTGCTTTTAGCTCAATGAAATTCCTCTTCGGTTGAAGTTGAGCCCACATTGCTGCGTCGAATAATAAATATAATGTTATTTTATATCCTCGCTACTCGTTATTTTGGACAAGATTTTTGTTATATTGTTTTTTGTTGTCTGTCGTAGAATACAATTTTTTTTTCGTTTACTATAAGAGCAATAATTAATGAAATTGCACTAATTTAAAAATATTTATGGTAGTTTTGTAAAGACTTAAATTTTCGTACCATTTATTACATTACTAAATAACCTACTTTGTACTTTAATGTAATTAATATAAAATTGTTGTACTTTCCCGTATGCCACAATAAGATTCTGTTTTATTCATCGTTGTCTAAAGGATATCAATTATTGTATTATTTTTTCAAGAACATTAGCCCTCCCATGCAAATAAATGCGTTAGGAGTGGGTACGACAAAGTAAACCGTAACGTAAAAGTAACCGTAAACAATCTGGCCCTTTAACTTTTGGGCCACTGAGACTCTATGTATGTTTTGTTCAGAAATAGGCAGACATAAATCCTTAGTAAACATTGACGATAATCGGTCTATCTCGATAGATTTTTGTAGATATTACTTTCTAGATCGAGTCTCCACATTCAATTTTATTGGTGCAGAAACTTCTCTTAACTTAAGGCCTCCGGGCTTGGCTTGTTTTCGTATTGGTTGACATAAGAAAATAAAGAAATAACTCAAGTAAAAGGAAAATACCGTAGACAAAGACGCGAGTGGCATTTTTATTAATATTACTTAGTGAAATGCTACGTTCAAAAGATAAGAGAACACTTAGAGGCCATAAAGCGATTACCCTTTCGGCCGTATTCGCGGGCTTTCCTATGGGATAATATAATTTGATTGTTTGTCTGAGCTGCTGTGTTTTCACGAATTCGCTTAAAGTAGTATATAAGTAGTTCGTATCTTTTTTTTTTGAATTTAGTAACAATACAAAAGAAATACGGAGTTCAATCTTTACTAATCTTATTTCGATAGAAAGCTTTCTTAAGAAACACACTAGGCAAATAACATTTTTTGGCCGAATATATCAAGCATAAATTATATATTCAAAGCCTCAATAGCCCAACGGTTAAAGGAGCGGACTGAAAAACTGACAAGGTCGCAAGTTCGATCCCCGCCCGTTGCACTATTGTTGTATACACTCCTACCACAAGCTTCAAGCTTTCCGCTTATTTTGGGTGGAGAGGAAAATGTTAGTCAAGAAAGCATAACTACTTCAAGTGTGTGATAGGAGGTATTTCTCACCTCAAGTCACTTATATTTATGTTTTTCCGAAAGAAAATGAAACCTATCATTTATACTGTAAACAATCAACATCCGCAACGACGGTAAAATTTCTGCATTTAAAACGAATTTTTTTTAACTTTTTTTCTGCTCTTAGTATCGCTTTGTTTCCTGCTTGAAATATATCGACCTATACGCAGAATAGAGTTACTTCTGCAAAATCCCTACTTTACAGGAGAGCGATTTGAAGTTTGTCTTGCCTGTAACTTTTTTCGTTATTTTTCTAGAGAATTGATTCTCATAGTATACATTTGGAACATTATTATGCATTGATTACTATCAATAAACTCAATGCAAAACCCATATTTTGGAATTTAGGAGTTTCTATATGCATATGTGACGATTTTTTGCGGATGTCTCCATGTTCTATATGTATATGTAACCTTATACTTGGGAAAAGTGTTCGTACCATGTCTATATATAACTTTTTTTTATGGAAATACTAATCTTCAAACGGTCTTATTTGCTGTAAAGGATGAAATATAAATACACAATAAACAGTGTTTCTTATTTCATAATAACACATTTATTAGTAAAAAAAATTCAACATAATTTGACTAATTTTTTTAATTACAAAGCATGTACCTACTATAAAATTGTCTTACAAAAAAATGTAAAAATTAATAATAAAATAACTGAAAGTACTTTGTATTTTATATAGGTAATACTAGCTTTTGCCCGCAACTTTGCTCACATTAAGTTCGATTTTTCAATCCCCTATTTTACCCCCTTAGGGGTTGAATTTTCAAAAATTTTTTCTTAGCGGATGCCTACGTCATAATAGCTATCTGTATGTCTTTCAGCCCGATCCATCCAGTGTTTTGAGCAATGTGATGATGATGAGTCAGTCAGTCAATTAGTCACCTTATCCTTTTATATATTTAGGAAATTAAATTTAGGAACTATTATGTAAATATGTAAGTAGAATGTATTAATAATCCTACTATAGAAACCTCAAAATGAAACTAATAAATAACTAACATAAAACATAAACATAAATAACGTATTAGTAACTATTATGTATTTAGCATTAATAATAATCCTATTATAGAAAACTCGAATAAAACCAACGAAATAAAATTGCTACAAGGACAATATATAAGTTCTTTCAGGAGTTTTAAAAATAGTACAACCGAATATTGGCAAACAAAAAGATTTAAAAACATTTTCTCTATTTTCCACAATTTTTCTGTGCGATTTATTATTGGCAATCAATAAGAAATCAATCATATCTAAGTTCTTCTTCGACTGAGCGTTATCCCACTAGGTGGGGTCCGCTTTCCGGCATGCTTTTGCTCACTTTGCCCGGTCTTGTGCATCCAATTTTCTTAATTTATTGGCTCTCATATCGGCGCCTACGAGGTCCAGCCACCGCTTTCTTGGACTGCCGCGAGATTTAGCTCCAGGGACGGCGATGTTAAGACATCTATTACCGACGTAGCTTTGTGGTTTCCGTGCTACATGACCATACCATCTTAGATGGGCTTCTTGCAGCTTATCTCCGATGTCACGGACACTGAGCCTGCCGCGGATGTGATCGTTGCGTTACCGATCGCAATGTGTAACATATCTGAGTTATTTATGTCTATATTATTAATATTTTAATTGAATAGATATTTTAAATCACGAAGAAAATAATATTGTGGTGGCAGAGATCCACTGGGTACCACGCAAAATGAAAATTTTAAATCAATCAAAATAATGAATTTGTAAAGAAGATGCGGCACATCATCATCTCTAGAGTCGTTAGGCGCACTGTAAGAGTTAGTTGTAGATGGTGATTGCGTCCAGTGATCATCATAGTGGTTAGAATAAAAGGCATCACGACAATTTATGCGTATTTAACGGAGAAGGCATGGGAGTCGGTACACATTTTGGTGATGATATTCAAGACAAATTCCCAAAGCTAACAGCAGGGGAATTTTCAAAGTTGGACCGAGTTAAAGTGTTAGGTCTAGTTTTTGCAATTGCAGGCGACGGTAGACATTATTTATTATCTTTTATGGAATTTTCAGCAACATGGTGCAGCCTTATGGCTAGTTTTGTCAGTAGCAAAAACTGGTATTTATCATTATATGCCGGCTGCAGTATAGATAATCGACTGTCTCTTACAGTTCCATCTGATATATCAATCTTCCCATATATCAGGGACCTCTTGCCTAATTTTTTCAGCTCTCTGTGGTAGTGCTGTTATTGTACAAGCTCCACTATTGACACTGCCATTTTCTGAAAACAAAAATTAACATCATTAAAATGTTAAAGCAATTAACTACAGAAAACAGGTCTAAATAGTTTTATGTAGTTTTTTTATAAATACTTAACATAAAAAAAATTATTAATTTTAGACTTTTATGGTAGTTTTCAGTTGAAAAAGGATATATATCTCAATGTCAAACCAAGAATAAAAGAACATTTACACATATACCTCATAATTTCAAAATAATTTCCCTCGAACAAAGTAACTTGTGCACATTGTCCCGATATATTTTACATGATTTCCGAATAATAAAGTAGTATGGTAAAATAATTAATATTTATTAAAATGTATGAATTAATGTTTAATAGGTGTAATGAATTGATATTTCTTTTTTTGATTGTTTTTTGTAGTAAAATCTAACATTCCGAGGTATAATGTTCTATATGAATGTGGAACCGTTTAACTTAATTATTTAGCTTTACAAATATATATATGTAAAAATTATTATATACAACTATCTAAGAGCAATCTATGTATTATAATTACAAAGCTGAAGAAAGAAAATTCCATTCACTTACCTGGAACATCTATTTTTCCATTTTTTTTATCTCCACGGCATTTGTCGAATTACTATATTCAATTTTTTTTTGGCTTTAACGAAGGGAAGATCATATGTTTTGAGCGTATATTTTTAATTTTGAGCACATATAGTAAAAAATAATAACAAAATTAACACGAAAATAGCAGATAAAAGTGCGAGCGTGTGCGCACTATCATTTCGGAGAACATGAATACAACTGCAGATGTGACCCTCCGTTCGCGCTAATCAGGACAGTGAATACTGACACTTGTGCTGTCGAGCCCTTCTTCTTTGGAGGAAATAAACTACATGTACCTTTATTCGACTGGTATCTTTGGATCTACATAACTTTTTAAAATTTTGATTTCACTAGTAAATATTAGAGATCTTTTTAGGCTTAAAAATGCAATAAAAAAATTTTGTGCCATAATCATATATAACTCTATTCTACGTATAGGTCGATATATATGTACATACATATATAATATACGTCAGGTCAATATTCCAGTTACACAGATTAAGTTTCCAGACGTCTGCATACAATACGACTGTTACTTATCGAGTCACGAATCGTTCCGCCAGATGTTGCCGAAATTTATTAACTTCTCGCTTTGCATTTATATAACTTACACAATACAGCGTCAGACACAACATGCTTGGAAAATATTTGTACAAATGCAGCTAGTTACGTAGCCTACCTAGAGTCTACTTGCATGGTAACTTCAGCGACCTTCACATACCTACGGAAGCTAGATATGAAGATATCTGCACGTAAAGACGTGATGGCATGTGATCGAGCCGAAGACTAGTTAGTAAGAATAGTTATTAGAAGTAGAGTATATAAGCTAGGGTTTAAGAAATAGATTTAAGCATTAGATCTGTGGTCTACCAATCGACACAGTTATAAGTTAGGGTTAAGTACTTTTTAATTAAATTAATAGTAGTCAAAATCTTCGTTTCCTTTCGTCGGACCCTTCGTCGCTGTCGCTAACTTAAGTAGCTCTTTACGCAAAAACAAAACAAAACTGAACTTTACACAAAACTGAATAAACAATATCGACATGGTTTGTCTTGTTTTTAAGAAAGAGTACTAAGAGTGGAGACTGAACCGATTTGGCTGAAATTTTGGCACATAAATAGATTATAGTCTGGAATAACACATAGGCTTCTTTTTACCCTGGAAAATACGACGGACGTAGTTGCAGTGAAACAATCTGTTTCACTGCGACTACGTATGTCTTTTGACCGATTTATTTTCTGTTTTTACAAATTTTTTTTCTTACAAGTAACAAACATTCTCGATTATAATTAATGAATATTCTCCAATTCTCCGTCTAGTTCGAAAAGATATCTGTGCCTAGAAGTGGGCCCGTGATGGGTTGCGAATTGATGGTGATTTGTTCACAAATACCTACCACCAACTATTAACCAACTTTCGTGCGGTTATTCCAGTAAAGTAATCAACGCCCCAACCCAGATTTTTCATGCCGATTCCCTCTGGGCTCTGGCCTACGTAATCGACAAAAATCAAATTTCGGCAACCGTCACTCACGATCCGATTCGAATTTAAATTTGGGATTCGGCAGACGAGTCGGAGATTAAAATTCAGCTTTTGCCAGTAGTGGCGAAAACGGTAATTAATCTTGTCTAACCCCTTACCGGGAATCGGGATGGGTAAATGTCGCGGGAACGCCGTTAATCTTCCCAAGGTCCCATATCCCGGGTCACGTTTACAAATACTACGGAGAAAAATATTCATATTATGTCATGTAGAGCTTACATTAGTGACCACTATTTAAAATTACGATTTTTTTTATTTAAGTATCTTATTTTTCTTCTCTTCTTTATCAACCGATAGACGTCCACTGCTGGACATAGGTCTCTTGCATGGTCTCCACATGCTTCGGTCTTGCGCCGCCTGAATCCAGCGGCTCCCTGCGACTCGTTCGATGTAGTCGGTCCATCTAGTGGGTCCCACCAAGTATCTTATTTATTTAGTACCAAACAATGAATATAAAAAAAAGAAAAAAGTAAAGGTGGTAAACAAACCTACAAATAAAGAATACCTAATTAATTAATACACTTGGGCCTAGTTAGGCTACAAAAATTTAAGAATAAACTGGTTTATGGGTTTATCCTTCAATAACGCTGCAATAGCAACGGATTGACCTGATATTTTGCATGGGTATAGTTGAGGACCGGGAGAGTGACATAGACTTTTTATCCTAGAAAATCAAAGAGTTCCCGCGGGATTTTAAAAACTAAATCCACGCGAGCAAAGCGGCGGGCATCAACTAGTGACGTATAAACTCTGAGAGGAAACTTGCGCTGTATTAAGCTTTTGATGGAGTGTTAATACTGATGATGATTACACAAGAAAGAGTGCTGGTACTTCATTTTATTACAGTAATATTTAATACAAAATTTGTAACCGTAAAAGCTATTTCCGTTTTTGTAATAAGTGACTCAAGTCACGAATTCCATATTGAAGTACCTATTCATGTTTACAAAACGTCTTCGCATAAAGTTTCTAACTGATTTCTATCGTGCTGGCGAACAGTGAGGCGGATATTATCAGACAACATGAATATTGTTTCTTGAAGACTGAAGTTTTAGGGGTTAAGTTAGTGTATCTATATTCTATATAGTATAATGTTATACTTGCATATATAAAAAAAAGACGTATGGCACTCGGGGACTGCCGCGGTAAAGCTATTGAATAGCATTTTTTATCAACACCATCTAGCGGCTCACCGTAGAGGAGTCCCGTGTCAGGTTATTTTCGTTACGGAATTTCTGGATTCGGTCTCCACGCTGGCCCGCGATAGAAGCTATGCAATAGCTTAAAAAACCATGTCCTGACTGACTCATCAATGCCAAGCCGAAATTACTGAAGCTAGAAACATGAAATTTTGATAGCAGTTTTCTTTTATGACATAGAATAGAATAGAATAAATTTTTATCCAAATAAACTTTTACAAAGTGCTTTCGAATCGTCAAATGAATCTACCACTGGTTCGGGATGCCATAGGGACTCATAAATAATTTTTCGAAATTCAATCCCTCAAGGGGATGACAGCAATTTATGAGGCGGACATTTTCTAAAGTATATCCCTGAAAATTGGTATTTAGACTTTCAGTTAAAAATAACGAACTCCCAGACACAAAGGTGTGACACTGTGAAATTGAAATGTCTCGGCTTCAATTGGGTATTTTGACAATTCGTCGCCCCAGTTCAACAAGGTTCTATCTAGCATTTTGTCAATTTTCGAGGTTTTTGGTTACGCTGGTAGAATATTTTTTTATGCTTCTTTCTGTAAAAAAATCTTTCAAAAATTCTCATTCTGTAATGAGATATTATCAAAACAACGAAGTTCTATCTGCATTTTGCCTGATTTTGAGAGTCACAAGGTTCTAAGTGAAAATTGTATGGCAGATAGAACTTTGTTTTCCAATTATGGGCAATAACTTGTAGTGGCCATATTAATTAAATTTTAAAGTAAACATTATTTATATGTATAAAAATTGAAATTTAATGTCTGGCCAAGCTATACGAAAAATAACTGCGCAAAAGTACTTGATATTAACAAAATTATTAATATAATATAATTAAAAATTTCGTTATTTTTGTGTCACGATTTATTTGTTTACGAATTTTTACCCCAATCTTACTATTTAAAGGGCCAATGAGTAAAAATGCTTTTAAAATAGGGCTACTCCAATATTCTTAAAGCATTAAAAAATAAATCGGCCATATTGTTTCGCCAGACGAAGATGTTAAATATGCGCGTCAGTTTTGAAAAAATACAATAATCAAGATTTAATGAGGTTAGAATTATATTTTATTACTATTACACCATATTTGTTAACGAGTGTATTCATAGTGTAATTAAAAGTATTCATCAGCGTCTAATTATAGTAAATTACCAAATTATAAGCTAAAATTAAATTAAATATGTGTTACATTTGCGTTATTGTAACACATATTTTTGTGTTACGTATCACATAAAATCTGTAAAGCCTCATTCATAATGGTAATAAAACTGAATTGATGAAAATAATAATGTATTTATGTGTGATTCTAAGTACAGCAAAAACTCCTTATTCGCGTTTCCTTCATTCGCGTTTTCACTATTTGCGGACAAAAAAAAAATGTAACCCAATTCCTATATTCATGGCTAAAAATTTCTTTATTCGCGGATCTAATCGATACATCGGAACATACATATTAATAAAAAGGATTCCAATAGTTATCTGACCCAATATCCTCTGTAAACGCGTCGTCAAATGGATTAATAAAAAGTAAAATAGACTTTATTACAAATTGTTAAAAGATATCGTCGCTGTATTGGTTCGGCCTTTGACAGAAGCCACCTTCGCCGCGGTTGGTGTTGAAGGAGCTTTTAAAAACTGCCAAACAAGAAAAAATTACAAAATTCTTTAAACCATTGCCTAAGCCTAAAGATAATAATATTAATAAATATGGTCAAAAACTTCAATTAAATTTTTTTTTTTTCATATTCACATTCGTAAAAATTCTAATCAATTTTCTAAAATATCTGACATTATTAATTACCATTTTGAAACAAACTTTACGCAAAAAATGTGCTTTTTTTGGGTTACATTTGCGTAATGACAACACAAAATGTTGTTGTGTTACTTCTGTGATATAATTGACAATTTTGGTGGCCTTGCCCACTTATTTAAACCCTGCTTTTTATTTCTAGTTATACAATTTAGTCGTATTCTTACAAAAAATATTAATAATTGGGGTTCTATGTGAAAGAACTGATTTTGAAGCGAGAATTTTGGATGTAACAAAGTTCTAACTGTTTTGAAAATATGATAACAAAACTATATTATTACATAATTGAAATGAAATAAGGAAGTTTAACATATTTTAAATATGGTAAAACTAAAATTGTAATGCAATTGTTTATCATTAGAGAAATACAAATTTTTAAACCTTTGATTAGCCATTCCCAAAACCTGTCGTTGATGCACTTAGAACCCTGTTGAACTGGGGCGACGAATTGTAAAAATGTGGATATTCGTTAATTACAATCAAAAGTGTAACATGTAAGAATAACATTTGTAAAAACAGAAAATAAATCGGTCTGAAAACAAATAGCTGTTTGACTGTGACTGTATCTGTCTCTTTCTAAAACGAAATTTTGTATGAAGAGTGTATGGAGCTACTGTGAGATCCTTGGAGCTACTGAATCGTGACGTCATGTTGCAATAACGCTCTCTCTTTCTAACAGGAAATTTTCGAGACTAGTAAAGATATTAAAAAAAGAAAAATGACATAATACTAAAACCTTTAATAAAAGTTAGTTAACGACAACTTGGGAGTCTGGTGGGAGACTTTAGCTGTGGCTACCAAAAAGCATTTGGACGACCCCTTTGGTTGTTGCTTAGTAATTGAGTTGTACGAAAAAATTCCAAGAAGCAATACACCTAGTCCCTGATGCTTTGAGTTTATATACTCAAAGCCCTGATGTAGTCATTACAATATTGTGTGCGGGCTAACGCTCCCAAGCCGCTAAAGCCAATAAAGGGAAAAAATCTACGTGAAAAAATGTATCGATTGTTCGCAATAACAATGTCCCAGCGAATGTGGACGGAATAAACAAAGGGGTTCGTGTAAAATGCATTACTGAGACGCGGCTGTTTATCTATTTGTGAATTATTAAGCAAAGCGTTATTATACGGAGTGCGGTGGGTCGGATTTTTTGTGTACCTTCTTTCTCTGAAGGACGTAATATTGGTAGATATTGTCCTTTGAGATTTTATTGTAACTTAGATTATTTATGGGCAATTTTGCGATTCAAGATCGAGGATCATTCTTCACTACTGAATATAAATTTTGACGACCTCCCTGGCGCAGTGGTGAGCGCTGTGGTTTTATAAATAGGAGGTCTCCAAGCGATTTAGCGTCAGGGCACGATAGCGTGTAGAAACCGATTAGGGGTATGGGTTGAATCTACACTGCCATACCCTTCCAAGTTAAACCGCTACCATCTTAGACCGCATCGCCACTTACGATCAGGTGAGGTCGCAGTCAAGGATTATCCTGTCATCGAATAAAACTAAAACATAAAATACGTATCAAAAATTGCGATGCCGGCGAGAATCGAATTATGTCTCGGGAATAGCGCCTGAGCGTGTTGATCAGTTTAAGGTTTACACTATGGCCACGGGCATATTTAAGAATTTATTCGGATATTCCTTTCCAGTGTATCACTTTAATAAAAATATAAATAGAATAGGCATAAAATAAGAAGGTATCTACCTATATTAATTTGTTCTAGTTTGCTTCTAGAATATGTGTGATATTGGTTTCGTTCATGTTACGATAGATTTTAATCATATCGTCTACATTTCTCCATTTAGACTATAGTTTATTAATTATAACTTCAACAGCGCAATGGTCCGAATCCTAGCAAAAACTTTCCGCTTTTTTGAAGTTCTTTGAATAAAAAAAAATTGCATCCTCATATTATTTTTAGTCAATTAAAAAATTTTAACCAGTCAAAATAACTTTTTTTTTCACTCTTGCCTTAAAGGTACTCAAAATATAGGTGGCAGGAAACACAGGTGCTGGAATAGTGTTCCACACCTTAGCGGTTCTTATCAGGAACGTTGAATTAAAGCGTTTCGTTCGAGTAGGTTGGATTTCTATCACATAAGGATGCCAACGATGTTAACTATCAGGAAACCTTAACTCAAGAGCACACAGATCAAATTCCTTGTTTTCTTAAGATGTAATAATTGTATCTAAGTAAGTGCTTCCCCAGACAGCTTCACAATATCATCACCCCCGTCGTTTATTGCAAGGACAACATCGCGATTGGGATGTTAGCCATACATTTCAACTAAATGAACTCTTCAGGGAGTCGATCGTCTCTGTTGCTTGGCAACAAAATGCTACGCAGTCTTTCTTCTTGGGGGGGAGAAGTAATATAATCTTTTGCCAATAAGTAGTATAACCTTTTGCCAATAAATAAGACCAGTCAGTCATGAAAATAATAACTGAACTTCGGCCACGGCGGCTTTCAACGGAAAATAGCTATGTAAGTAAGTCAGATATCCGTATTAATATTATAAATGCGTCAGTGTATTGGTTTGTTTGGCCTTCAATCACTCAGCAAGAGAGTAATGGAACAATGTGATTTTTGACAGTTGGGTATCTGATGAAGGACAGGCTATTAACAAGCTTTTTATTCCGTAGAAACAAAGGATTCCGGCACACACAGATGTAATCGCTATTTCCTCACTCTCATATTCCAATGCGACCAGACTGATCTCTTCAAGGTAAGTGGTACAACACAGCCAACTTCTCAAATTTCGGGTGACTATTGAGAAAAAATTTGACACATAAATTCAATAACATTTTCGTTCCGACCTAGGACTTGATCCCGTGTTATTAAATTACTTATTTGGAGTAATTTTTCAAACCAAACATAAATGAAACTCGAGTTGTGCCTTAAAATATTCGTGCCTTAATGTGCTACAATTAGCACTCATTCGCAAATTCAAATTCAAAATTATTTATTGGGTTCTTATGACAAATCAAGACTCTACAATTGCGAATGCTTTAATTACGCTTGAAAATTTTGTTGTGTGCAAAGTTCTCCGTCTTCTCGTAGACGTGTTGCTCGATTGGCAACGTTAATTGAATGAATCGACTCTTGTTTATACTGTCTGTGTTTGTTTAGGAGATAGTTCCTTGGCTCGGTTCGAGTGAGGCTGTTTGGTTTGTTGTATAATTTGGTAATTAGTAGGAACAATCCTCTTTAGAGCAGCCTGTGTAAACATGCTTTTGAGAACTGTCGAGGTTGTGGTTGTTGTAGGGTGAACTACAGAACCTACCTGTGTTTCTTAGCGATTTCTGTGGTTGTGTCACTGATCTCTAAAGTTAATGTATGATCAACACCGAATTTTCTGATTCTAAACATATTTTTAATTTTTATTGAAGTGTTAACCTACACTTAAAGGAAATAACCTAATAGATATATAAACACATATCAAAAATTCCGAGGCCGGCGGGATTCGAACCCGCGTCTCTCTGGGTTCGGCCGTGGTGTAGCGGTAACACACTTGGGCGCGATTCCCAGAGAGACGCGGGTTCGAATCCCGCCGGCCTCGGAATTTTTGATATGTGTTTATATATCTAAACATATTTATGGCATTCTATACATATTTTCTTATTTCTAGCACATTTATGGGTCAATTTGAAGCGCCACATTTGACATACGAGTGTCTCTGAACTAATTATATTGCAAATGGTTCTATTTAATCTATGGAATCATAAAACAACAATAATGAAATCATAGATTAATTATAGAGGTTGATGCGCCATTTGCAATACTACCTATTAGTTCTAGAGACACTTACAGTGCCTAAATGGCGTCAATCAAATCCAAAATGGCGTCGATCAAGTAGGTAAGTCCAAAAAAAATCACAGCAGCAAGTTCAGTATTAATCATAGATTATATATAGATGTCAGTGGGTTGAGTACATAATATTATATGCATTTTCCATGTGACAGTACTGTAGTGGCAACACTTCCGAGTTTAACAATTCACTACTTCTTTCTTGTCTATGCTCGGATATAACTTATTTTACGTTAGTGAAATCGGCTCTTGAAGTCGCAATCATATCCCGATCTCTAGTTTACGTGCTCCAATTATATTGGCTGCAGAACAAAATGGAAATCGGTCAAGAGCGAGCCGTGCTCAGCAATTACTGTCCCACTCTTGCCCCCACTCGTTAAAATGAGGAGGAAAAAAGTATCTCAAAGAGAGATCAAGTTGGCTTGTCATTTGGAATAAGGAACAAAGAAATAATTAAAATTTTATAATTTAGGCCACTAATGCTGTAGAATAAATTATTTCGTAACAAGCGTCGAGTTTCAGTGCTTCGTATAATTTCACTTGAATATTAATAGGGGCTTATGAAATGTAGCCTATTAAGGTTGATGAGGCCTAGTCACTGTGCGTCGTACCTAGGGTTGCCAGATTTTTTTTCAGCCTTTATGGGACAAATGGTTAAATGGGTAAAAAAATACGGGATTTCAGTTTTTTACCTGGGACAAATAAAAAACAAAATTATTTAGTGACATTTTTTAAAATATCTTTCCGAGGATCGAGTCAGTTTTGTTATTCTGACACTATGGTTGGTCGATGCGGGCGGCAAGTGCAAGTTACTTCACACTACACAGTCGCTCGAGCCGAGTCGATTCAGACAATGTAAAGCGTACGTTTTACGAACTGTGTGTGAATACTTAGATCGATTTCATAATACAAGTTTCATGACAAGTTAGTCCTTGCCTGCGATCTCACCTGATGGTAAGTGACGATGCAGTCGACGGTAGCGGACTAACTTGCAAGGGGTATGGCAGCGTACATTCAACCCAAACCACTAATCCGTTTCTACACGCCATCGTGCCGGGACGCTAAATCGCTTGGCGGCACGCCTTTGACGGTAGAGTGGTAACTAGCTACGGCCAAAGCCTCCCACCAGCTTCATTGTTGAGGGTTCTACCTTTCCATCAATCACCTAATGGTAGGAATTTTCTTGGAATAATAATAAGAGCGTACGGGTTTTTGACTCCTAGACTTTGTTTGTTTGTATTGATTCTTTATGACACAAATAAAAATTCTTTTCAAAAAACCGACTTCAAACGCCACTACAAAGTATAAAAATAATTTTATTTTGTACACGTTTGTTGAAGTCGGGCGGCTTAAATAGAAACGATGAAACCGATACGCGATGCTCGCCCGATTTCAATAAACGTGTCCCTTATATTATGTCACCATAAGGTAAGCGTCGCTCATCGATTTCATCGTTTCTAGTTAAGCCGCCCGACTTCAACAAACGTGTACA
Source organism: Hipparchia sbordonii (assembly GCA_038048805.1). NCBI lineage: Eukaryota > Metazoa > Arthropoda > Insecta > Lepidoptera > Nymphalidae > Hipparchia > Hipparchia sbordonii. Next base: position 12,260,990 of record CM076108.1, on the reverse strand, counting down.
AAATAAAATTATTTTTATACTTTGTAGTGGCGTTTGAAGTCGGTTTTTTGAAAAGAATTTTTATTTTAAGCATTTTAGTGTAGCTTGTTCTTGCTCTCTTTCGCCCCTCCCTCCAACGCTACGGTACTAATGTAGTTCTATACTTGGTGCCTAGAGTATTTATTAACAATACACAAGAGCTAGGACTAGGAGCTCCATGATGTAGTCCATGGTTGGTACCAACAATATCAATTCGAAAGCATCAGTTCGTAATTCCTCCAACTCTGCAGCATCAGGATTGAGGAGCTAGAACCTTGAGCATTATGATGTAGTAACCATGTACCAACAATATCAATTCGTAAACGACAGTTCCTAAATCCTCACAGTTTAGGTAGGCAGTACCCCTGCAGCATCAGTATTGAAGAGCTAGGACCTGGAGTTCCACGATGTAGAATATGCTTGATACTAACAATTTGCAAGTGAAAGTTCCTAAATCCTCACAGTTTAAGTGGGCAGTACCCTGCAGCATCAGGATTGAGGAGCTAGAACCTAGACCTCGATGGTGTAGTATATGCTCATTACATACAATAACAATTCATGATTAGCAGTTCCTAAATCCCTATAATTTAGGTGGGCAGTACTCTGCAGCATCAGGATTGAGAAGTAGGACCTGGAGCTCTATGATCTAGTATATGTTTAGGCCAGGCATACCAATTCGTAAACGACGGTTCCTAAAGTCCCATAATTTAGGGGGGAAATACCCCTGCAGCATCAGGCTTGAGGAGTTGAAGGTAAAAATTTTTATGGGACCATTTCGCGAGCTTCTTCTATCGATAAAAAAAAAATCTCGTGAATCGGTCATGAAACCCCGAAGTAATCGGTGGACATACATAGAAAAAAAAAAAAAAAAGATACCGGCCGAATTGATAACCTCCTCCTTTTTGCAAGTCGGTTAAAAAATGAAAAAATATGTAATAGATAGATACTATATCTATGCTGCGACTTCCGGTGTTGTTGAAAATCTGTTTAAACTCGAAAGCCTTTCATACTATAAATAGGGGTCTTGTTGCAAAAAAAAAACATGCAAATAAGGAACGGCAAACTTATTTTTCTTTCATTCTAACTAGAAAGACCAACAAGCTTTACTGTAAACCTTTATTTTTAAGTAATTAAGTATATAAAAAAAATAAACACGTATTCAATTGCACTTATTGTCTTTTCAAAATAGACGGATTATAGCAAAATTCAGTAAATTTTTTAACACGGCGGCCGAAGTCGCGGCACAAACGCAGTCTCATTATTACCAGCGTCCATTTATTGTGTTAGAGTTTAGAGTGTTGGATGTAGTGTTAATTCCTAACACTTTGCTCTCGTAAACATACGCTATTGTTCATTTCACGGTACAACTAGGCGATTTCCCATCGGACCTCGCTCGCCGCCCGGTCCATACAGATTGGAAATAATAAATAACTATCGCTGTAATATTTACTACAAAAATAACTGCTAAGAACCGATTTCCCCAACGTTGAGTGACGTTTAAATTGGGCGTTCTGAAAGTTTTTGTATTGAAAATCTGCCAAACGGTCGGTTAAGACTTATTTAACGTTGGTGTTGGAAATCGGCCTTTGAATGATTTTGTATCGTGTAGCAAATAATCCATTAAAGAAGTTGTAAAAAACTTACACTCGTTTTCATTCACGTCCCATAAATTTAAAGAACTACCTATGCTTTAGGGAAACCCTCACTGACAATCACGTTTTCACCAACTTTAAAAAAAAAAACTGAAAAAGTTATTCGGCAAGGGTCACATTTGGAGGCTACCTTTACTTAGGTAAGTTCAATACTTGGAGGTTTTCTGCTTTAAGTAGGTATTAAATTACAGCATGGTAGATACTCAAAAAACGTCAAAAAAGATAGTGGTCTTAACAGCTGGCATTTTTTTGGCATCCATATTGAAAGTACCTAACGGCAGGAATTGGAATCCTTAGAATCACCCTCCAAGACTAAAACTAGAAGGTGTATTTTTTACCTCCTACAGCTTTACTCACAAAGTCTAAGTATTAGCAATTTTGTTTTTTTTTTTCTTTTTTTTTTAAAGAATATCAGCCAAGCTGAACTTGATTGATATTCTCCTCTCCACTCCAAATAAGTGAAAACTTGTGTTAGGAGTGGGTACGACAATAGTGCAACGGAAAATCGAACCTGCGACTTTTCAGTTTTTTTTCGGTCTACACCTTTAACCGTTGGGCTATTGAGGCTTAAGTTATGTTAATTGTTACATTTTGTGAGCGAAGTCAGCGGAAAGAGTCGAGCCATTCTATTAGCATTTAATAAATAAGGGAATTTTGACGCAAAAGCATTGCGCAAAATATGATTTTTATTGTTACTTATTTGATTTTATTATTGGCATTGGCTTTTGTATGTGGTATTTCTGTAAAATGCAGTAGTCTACTATACACTTGCACTCACAAAACAATTTAGATAAATACCTTTTAAACATTAAAATTTTACAACAAGAGATTTTACGAGCAAAATGCGTAGAAAATTATGTTATCTGAATGGTTTCCTTTGACTCAGCAAATAATATTATCAGAATATAATTTCACTTTTTATTCTTTCAAAAGATATTAACTACGTCTGGGGTTTGTATCTCAATCTAAACTTAAAATACTTGATCATTTCTTAAATAGTTTTCGTCTGTGAAGCGAGACTTACTTCGAGAGAGACACGAGAGAGTATTTCGTCCCAGACTAGTCTGGAAACTAACACGTTTTATGGTTTATTACATGACTACGGGTATTCAGAGACTCTCTGACGCGAAGATGTGTGTTTTTAACCCCCGATGCAAATACAGCGGGGTGTTATAAGTTTGACGTGTCTGTGTGTGTGTGTGTGTGTGTGTGTGTGTGTGTGTGTGTGTGTGTGTGTGTGTGTGTGTGTGTGTGTGTGTGTGTGTGTGTGTGTGTGTGTGTGTGTCTGTCTGTCTGTGGCATCGTAGTTCTCGTAGCTTTTGCTTAAAAGGTGAATTTAAGCAAAAGCTACGAGAGCTATGTTTGATGAAAATAGATTCAAGATGGCCGCCACCACAAAATGGCGGATTACATATTTGTATTTTAACGATTACTGACTAGTGATTAGGATGTTGTAACCTGGTTTTAAATTTTTAATTTACACTTATGGCCTTTATATACTTAACTGACCCAGCATTCGCACTAAATCAAAGATGGGAAAAAAGAAGAGCTGTTTCGTATATATAACCAATGGGATATTTTTATTTCCATATCTTTTCTCCACTTATTTTCACAGGACACTGTTTAAGCTAAGAATTAACTGTTTTCATAGAAGACTAAATAAAATTATGTTCTGTTTGGACGCAAATAATAACTTAATTTCCGCACAAACTTTGTCGGAAATTATTCTCATGTTGCTATGTGTGTCAACAGTAAACAGTTCAAACGGAGTTTGCAATTCCGTGTTCAAAATTCTGAGATTCGGAACTTATTTGTGATATTTTTGAAACGCAGAACTATTTTGAGCTTTAAGCAAAATAATGCAGATGACCGATATATATAAAAAGATCCTAAAAATCACGATGAAAAGTCAATATTATGAAACAGTTGTGAGATCGATAATAAATAACGTGATTTAATCCGAAAATCACAAAGTAAAACCTTCCAACGAGCCAAATCAACGAAATAAACGTCCATTCGCTTCGTAATTTGGACAGAGGTTAAAGCTGATCGCATACTAGGATATACACGTTATCGTACGGTGATATGTCGGAACACACTGGCATTGCGTTTGACCATTCAGAGTGCGTCACAGTAGCTTATTTGACAGATTTTGCACATCAATCTAAATATATAAAAGGAAAAGGTGTCTGACTTATTGACAGACTGACTGATCTATCAACGCACAACCCAAAGCACAGGATGGATCGGACTGAAATTTAGCATACAGATAGCTAATAGGATGACGTTTACCAAGAAATAATTTTTGAAAATTCAACTCTTAGAGGAGTAAAATAGGGGTTTGGAAAGCTTAACGTGAGCGAAGCCGCCGGCAAAAGCTAGTTTTCTTATAATATCTTCTTCATCTTATTCATTGCTATAAATGGATGACCGTCTTCTATGCAAGCCATTTTTCTCGATCTTGAACGAGTCTCCTCCAAGTTTTCCCCACTAACTTGATGTTGCTCATCGAAGTGGTGGTTTTCAATGTTTCTTTTTCCAGTATATCTATTTGAGCGCAATCGATCGTCTACGATCTTACATAAGAATACAAGCCTCGCCCATCTCGATTCTTATAGTATGTATTATATTGCCCATACGTTGCTTCAAGATTAAATCATACGAGCTTGTTGTTGTGCAGTACTGAAAAATGCATGAAGATGCGTTTGATGCGTATTTTATATTATAATATTTAAATTACTTATATTATTAATTTAGACTTAATAATTTATTAAGTGTAGTATTTTCAGACCCTACCGACAAAAAATTGAAGCGTTCTGTGCGTGCGGCGCTTGCGGCACATACTCGGAAGATAATGTGTGATGAACATAGCCATTGCAAATTAAAATTCGTATATTTCGGGCGATACATTTCAAAAACAAACACGGATCGCACGAATTTGCGATTAAAATCACATCAACTTGCCGGCGACGTGTCGGTTTACCAAACGTTTAAGTGCATTTTAATGTATAGGGTCAGTTGCATGTCACACGGTTAAAGTAAAGTAATCGTTATTGATCACCAAAAAAGTAATGTGGGCCATCTATTTTTGGGTAATTTTTTTATCCAATTTAAAGTAGTTTATACTTAAGTCATTTTAAATACGTATTTTATAATATTTTAAGATTTGGTATTTAATTTTGTATTTTGTTCGAAAGCGCTCGAAAAACGAAGATAAATTGTGATTCTAAATCGCTCTTTTTCTTAGTGCGTGGATAAAAAAGGCATTTTGATGGTTCACAGGTTGACGATTTTTTTTTCAACGATTTGTTTTCGGAGTGTGCTCTCAGCCTTACTTAGAGTATTATGTGTTTTTAATTTAATTAATAATAATATTTATTTTATAAAAAAAATTACCCTTAACTCATGAAGATACGAATACTGAGTTTTGCAATCTACTGTATTTTTAATGAGCACGTTTAACTTTAAGGGCACGATCTTCGGCCGCAGTAACTTGCAAGCAATTGAAGTGAGGTGCACGAGCCACTTTGTTATAAAAAAGTAAAACAGTCATGATAAAAAAAAAAAGAAAACTTTTTAGAGAAAAATTAACGGTAAAATATTCTTCTAAAAGCTTTTGCCTATTTTTTGACATTTTTTTTTAGTTTTACTTTGATATACTATAAATACAACCTGAAAAACAATTAAAAACTACACTGTTTTCGGAATATTATCTGATCGAGTGAAGTTCAAAATATGGAGTTTTGAACGGTAAAATAATTTAGAACGTGTATTAAACTACACCATATATTTTTAACCTATCAAAACAAAGAATATTTGATTGTTTACTATTGAATCAAAAACAGGCTGTTTTCGGAGATCCTGCCGTTAACGGTAGCTTTATTTTAACCGGCAGATATGTTACTGTTGATACGTAGTGCTAAGACAGCTAATTATTGAATTTCTAATACTAGAATAGATCCTATATTATTCCAGCGACTGAAGATGTTTTTGCTAATGTAAATACTTAAAAACCTGTTAAACATAAATCTACCACTAGTGTATACATCGCATTGATTTTTTTAATTTTTGTCGCTTTTTCCACTTTGCTACTATTTAGCTTTATAAGATTGTTTAACTTTTTTTAATAATGATAAAATAGCTCTTGACTGCGAAATGCAATCTCACCTAATGGTATGCTAATTTGGAAGGACTACTGCAGTGATTATTTATTATTATACCCATACCACTAATAATAATCGGTTTCTAAATTAATGCCATCATATCACCAAGATTGGCGATACATCACGGTAGCCGGTACTAGCCGGTGGTAGAGTCATGACTTATCATAAGAGCTACGAGTTGGCCTATATGAAATAAATAATTTTGAATTTTGAATTTTAGCATAGAGTGAAGACTGTGGTACTAGTTACCACAGCAAAAATTCCCACCAGAAAAACTTAAAAAGTATTGAACGTTAAAATACTGTGTAAAGTGGACTAACTTTAAATTGTATAGTTACTAGAGATAAGAATTTGAGCTCTCTACAACGCCCTAATATTTCACAGAAAATCCGCAGCGTAGATACAATACGTCAGAACAAAGGAAGCGCACACTACATCACCAATACAACCTCATTGTTTGTGAATGGAAAGGTACCTTCGCACAGAATTTTTCATGCAAATCAACTCGCGAGGCCGTCGCGCTCCTATGCTAATGTGTTTTGATCAAATGCAGTCTTGGAAAACATTATTATGTACATATTTTTCGGCGCTTTGACAAACGGTGATTGAATTATTATAAAAATGCTTGATTTAAATCTCGTCTCGGTAGATATTGGATTTTACATAGATCGTACTAAAATGAAGGTTCTAAAATGAAATTTTAGAGTAGATGAATCTTGTATTTTATTTATTTCACCAATTTACAAATTGTAAGTCTTGTATTTAAAGCGTGATTTTTGTGGGAATTCTTCATTGGTTTGTCCCAAAAGATTGACCCTAGACCTTAATTAATACCCTTATGGGTATTAATTAAGGTCTAGGGTCAATCTATAAAATTATAAAATTTTATATCAGCCTGAAACACAAAAAGTTTTCAAAATCAGTTCAGCGGTTTCGAAGATTAGCCCGGATAAACTTTAAAAAAACAGCAGACAGCAAAAATTTTAAAAGACGTATGTTAATGTTAATAAATTAGTCCTTCGAATTTAAGCTATTATGTTATACACAAATATGTAAGATTGAGTTGAAATTAATTTTAAGCTCTATTTTACTTATGGCATTTTTTGTTCGACAACAAGATAGTCCTTGACTGCGATCTAAAATGGTAGCGGGCTAACTTGGAAGGGATATGGCAATGTAGTATGGTAGAATAGGGATGTTGTATGTATAGATCAATAAGTTTAAATGAAATTATTAAATTAAGCGACATCAAAAGTTGATAAGTTAAGTTTGAAAACTACAACTATCATGATAAAGTGTTTGTTCCAAATAAATAGATAATAATAATATATTATTATGATCGAGATAGGTCCGTACTAAAATGAAATATTCAATATTATAATATGAACAAAAGAAACATTTTAATCTCTGTGTTGTTCAGTTTGTCAATAATTTTATTGTAGGTACAAATTACTGTCCGGAAATACAATAACAATAACATAATTTAGAGTACGAACGGCAATGGCATTTTCAATTTAGGCATAGTACACAAAACACGTAGCTATACCTTGAACTCCTCAATCCTGATGCTGCAGGGGTTCTGCCCACCTAAACTGTGGGGATTTAGGAACTGTCGAATGTGAATTGAGACTTAATAGCTGTAGTATCTCCAATAGCGCCGCCCCGACACTGGCTCGGCAATGCACACGAGTACCTGTCGCACGTCTACTCGCACCGGCGGTTCGCGTAATACTGACGTTGCAACATTGCTCATGAACACACGAGACAGTGTATAGTGTATACACTACATCCCTTTCACGTTAAATAAATAAACAACTAAGATAATTTCAAGAGTTCACTTCTATATAATAATTTCCGGCATCACTAAATCCTCAAATCATAGTAGTGACATGAGTTAGACTATTCCAAAGTTTTGGTATAGTTATCTGCACGATACAGCTTTAGAATATCAGCACATATATAATAAATCTCAAATTCAAATTCATAATTACTTATTTCATGTAGGCCAACTTGTAGCTCCTATGACAAGTCAAGAATCTACCACCGGTTCGGAATAATAATAATATTTTCTAATTACTTATTCAATCTTCCCTCAGTTACAGTTTATTCACTGATTCCATTACTTTGTCTATTCTTCTCATCCTGATCTTTCTCCGGTACTGTTGTCCACTGGCCTTCAATCTTTTTAAGATGAACTACATTCCTTAACTAACTTAGTCACCTTCATTTAGTGTCGATTCTGTAGTTCCTCTCCGCACTCTTTTCCTTTCTCTTTCTGAGTGATATCTCGTCGATTCTGTAGTTCCTCTCCGCACTCTTTTCCTTTCTCTTTCTGAGTGATATCCCGTCGATTCTGTAGTTCCTCTCCGTACTCTTTCCCTTTCTCTTTCTGAATGATATCTCTGTTTTTCACTTCAGTGTCTATTCCTAATCAATCTATTTTATCCACAATTGTTTAAAATAATTTTTTTTTTGCAGGATTTCACTAAATTTTTGTCATATATTTTTCCGCGGCCACTTTACCTTAGAAAATAATCGACTCTTCCTTACGATCCCGGAATGGCCTTTGCGTATGGCATCTATAACATTCTTATGCGACTTCTGAGGTATCACCATCCGGTTACCTCTGAGCAATATAAAGCATAGTTCGATCTCAAAAAATTTGTTATTCTTTACGAATTCATCCTGGTTGCGCTCATAAATTCATTTTCCAGTTTAGTGGTGGTCGCATGACCAATAATATAATTTTTCCAATATTTAAAATTTCCGATTTAATGGAGGCTTATTTCCAAAACCACTTTATATTTCCAATTTAATGGTGGTTGCATGACCAATAATACAAATATTCTTATACTTGAAATTCCCAATTTAATGGAGGGTTTTCCAATACCACTAGATGTTTCCAATTTAATGGTGGTCACGTGACCCGTAATACCAATATTCTGGTTTTGAAATTCCCAATTTAATGGAGGTTTATTTCCAACACCACTTTATATTTCCAATTTAATGGTGGTTGCATGACCAATAATACAAATATTTTCATACCTGAAATTCCCAATTTAATGGAGGTTTTTTCCAATACCACTAGATGTTTCCAATTTATTGGTGGTCACATTACCAATAACATAAAAGTTGTTATATCTGAAATTCCCATTTTAATGGAAATAATCTTCAACAAGTGCTTCAATATAAAAATACTAAAATCACACTCAATGAATAAAATCATTTTAACAAATTATAACCTTTTTCTATATACAGAGACCAAAAGAAAATCGACCTATATTGATTTAATTGTAATTAATTTTATGAACTCATCTCCTGGAATGAATTACCTGGCTTTGTCAGATCATAAAATCGCACAACACTGTCCAACCAATAACTTAATCGTCACATTACCAAAGTAATCTTAAACTGACAACACTACACCAGAAAATCAAATAGAAACAAGAAATACCGATTGACGGTTGACAATACACACGTTGCGAGTCTCATTTTAATGGACCGAACGAGCGAGGAGCAATGGTGTAATGCTCAATGAATAGTAATACCAACGTTATAAGACTACCGTTACTAGATGGCACTTTAAATAATAATCACGGTAATTTTAATCTCCGACACGGCCAGAACTGACAATCACACGTTCCCGTGTGGCAATGCACTTGTTGACAGGGAAAGGAAACATTTGAGATATACTACTTATAAGGTTCGGACTACCTGACATGTTATTTAAAATCAAATAACTCAATTTAACTGTAACCCATTAATTAATTGAAATCATAACTATCCGAATGAAAAGTTCCCACTAATTTAAATTGATCAATATCTCAGTCACACATCAATACAGAATCCATTAAAGGGACCAGTAACTGCTTAGTCGTACACTTTTAGGACCGACTGCCACCTGTAGCGCGTAACTACAACAGCGACCATCGGTCACGCAAGTTAACCAAACAAAATCAAATACACTTGTATACCCACAGGTATTCGGGTTGCATCAAATTGCCAATTGTAGTCTTCTCAGAACCCGAACCACCCTAGGCCAAAACTGTAGTTTCCTCAAGACTCGAGTTTCAAAGCATAGTCGGACGCTCATTACACCAACACAAAGTGGAAGCGATACGTCCGATGTCTGCAGATACGTCCCGCCAATGCGTACGTTTAAGCATCTTTATCAACATGATTGTCACTATCGTTATCTAACTTTAAGGGAACTTCACATCCAGGCTACCTTCGAAATCTATCGTGAGTGTACTTGTAAGTACGCTTATTAATCAATGACTTCAGAACATGTCAGTCTTCATCTAAGATTTCTGTTAATTTAAAGAACCTTTAAACTTTGGATCTAACTTAAAATGGAAACTTCATTTAAAAATGAAAATTTAAATCTCATCAGCTCAAACTAATGGACTCTATTGTCAACGGTACTCAACATAATCACTCGTAGCGTAACCCAAACAAACAAATTAAGGTTTATTATTTTGGTAAACTCTTTATTGCGACGTCTGTTCCGTCACAAAACACATATACAATTTAAATCCAGTTACTAATACACGTAACCTCTATCCGGTTACTGCAATTCATAACCTCCATCTGGTCATCGACTTAACCAAACCAAACACCTCTATTTGGCGTTCTCACAGAGCGGGAACGCAAAACAACAAAACAGTAACAAATTTAGCAATGAAATAAGTTTTCTCGACAACTTACAAAATTAGGCATTACTCTTTTATTTATACGTTCTCGCAGTGAACATCAACGCAATATCCTCTAGTTAAGATCACTACCTTCTATAATGACAACTGCGGCTACTAATAATCAACGCAATACATTTAGTCTGAGCATGTTGCCCTCAACCAAGTTACAGTCCCACTTTGATCTCATTTTAACTCAGCATTAATCTCAACTTCATTAACTAAAAAGTCTCAAAGATCATTGAACAAAGAATAATAAACACGGAACCCCTTAAGGAATCATAGCATTGATATACATTACTGTTGAATGACTCCACAAATGTCGCAATAGCTGTGCCTTCTTAACCCCCTTTTTCCTAATTGCAACCCTCTCCTATTATATTCCATGTGCATACATATTTGTCTGCAGTCTGTGGTCTGCTGTCAATATCAATTGTTATTATTACACTGCTGTGTTCTGTGATTAATTAAATGGTTGCTTTATTTAGTAAAACGGGTTTTAATATTTATCAACGTCTTAATTCTTGTGTAACTTGTAAAACCGTGAAAAATCTTACACGCTAACTGGCTATGGAATCGCCATGGCATCGATCATCTTCAAAGGATCTCTCTGATCCATGCATCCACGTAAACATAATATTATATTGGTTTAGTTTATTTAAATATTAGCATGTAAGTTTATCTTTTTATTATTGCAACACCTCCTGCTGTTTGTTTATTTTTTATTTTCCTTAGCTATAAGGTTGTTTGGAAGAGTTCACCTTTTAGCGATAAGGCTGCCTTTTTATATCAACAATCGACATAATATATCTTGTTAAGTTTACTTTTTTTCTGTTGTGGTGCAATAAATAATAAATGAATCGCCACTATTCACTGTGCATCCACACACGGGATCGCACACCACCCCTAGTTTCCACGAAACTACTGGAACGTAAGCTGACCCCACAGAAATCTTAATTTCCCATTTACCTTAATAATCAACAATGATTCTATGTTACCCTTCTCATAAGAGGTTAGGAAGAGGTTTCTAGCTAACGAAACTAATGTGGTCATAAAATCATATCCCATTTGATGAAGTCATGTGGGTATAAAATTCTAACGTGACATGAATCTGTGGGTATGAAATTACCATCTCACTTTTGATGACGACAAAGGCACCTCTGGCCAAACATCAGAAGCAAAACGGAAAAAATTAAACTAACAACCATACGACTATAACTGAGCATTATTAAACGTGATTATCTCATGAAGGAGACGATACACCTCACCGAGCAACTAATAAAAGAAATCACCAACTATCTCGATAAAAATAACTACCCGCAGTAAGGTTATATCGTAACCATTGCGTAATAAACACAGAACCCAACATTTCCATGATTGGTTGTCTAAGGGCAACTCTTGGCAAAACTGATTCCATACTAACTAAAATATACTTATTTAGTTTTACTTCCATATTAACATCCATGATCTTTGAAATGTTCTTCCACAAACAAGTATAAAGCATAAAAGTACTAACTAACTGTTAAACTGTTACCTTAACTGTTTTGTTGGGATAAGAAAAATAATTTAATATTTTCTCCACTGAACTGGCGAAGGCGAAGAACAGGCTTATATTAGGTTACTTGCAAGGTGTAACAGAATTTGTTAATGTAACTTATTGCTGAGCCTCATGAATGCCCTGACTGTGCGTTTTAGTTTTGATATTTTGAATAGTTATTAGGTACCTACCAACGGCCTTTGTTCATGCGACTCGCATAGCTACAGATTGTTTATTTTAAACGTTAGGGGATCGTATTAACAATATGGAGCTTGATAAATAATAATTTCCTTTGTGACTTTTCCGGCGTCACTTAAGGTAACTTTTGTTTGTATTAAAATATGATCAATTGATTATTGTTACTTGAGGCCGGGGTTCCTATATTCCTGACCGGCACCAGCAGATCTATTGTAAAACTTGGCGCGAGTACACGCTTTTTAAATACACCAAATTAAAGTGAAATACGAAGTTATTTATTTAAGCAACCTGACCCACTTCCTATTACAAGGATTTTACCTATGATATCATATTAAGTCAACCATAGCCCGAAATACAAATCACATCATGTAATAACAACGATATTTATTATCTCTACGTCATTAACTCTGACCATTTAAAAAATTATCCATTATCTATGATTAATAAAATATATGGGTATTGTGAAAAATAAAAATTTAACTCAGATTATTTTATAATAAAGACATTTTCTAACCGATTTGCCTTTACTCCCTTTGTAATTTTATATTCTGTTTCGTTGCGTTGTTATAATAACAATTCTCGAAACTAACCGTCTGAAATATCAACTAATTTATAACCAATAACGCCTGCCATATCCTTCCCTCCTTCCTTATAAAAAATATTTTTTCCACTTACCTTTTTTCTCGTCGCCAATGTAGTATCTCCAATAGCGCCGCCCCGACACTGGCTCGGCAATGCACACGAGTACCTGTCGCACGTCTACTCGCACCGGCGGTTCACGTAATACTGACGTTGCAACATTGCTCATGAACACACGAGACAGTGTATAGTGTATACACTACAATAGCCCAACGGTTAAAGGTGCGCACTGAAAACTAAAAGGTCGCAGGTTCGATCCCCACCCGTTGCAATACTGTCATATCCACTTCTAACTAAGAATATCCTACTAATCCTACTTATATCCTACTCCTACTTAATATTATAAATGTGAAAGTGTGGATGTTTGTTACTCAATCACGGCACAATGACTGAACCGATTTGGCTGAAATTTGTCACAGAGATAGTTTATAGTCTGGAATAACATAGACTACTTTTTATCCCGGAAAATAAGAGCGTTCCCGCGGGAATCAAAAAACCTTAATCCACGCGAACGAAGTCGCGGGCATCAACTAGTAAATAATATTTTCTTAAAAATAAATCAATGAACTAGGTAATTACTCGAAAATGTAGTGGGTATCGTAAAATATTGACTGCGCTATGTTCATTCGCTTTCGGTTGCTCACCGTTCGTCTGATGTAGACGGTGCCGAGCATGCATGGCCGTACCATTTAGTTCAAACATTACGCCGAGTACCACTATGTGTTGTATTTACTGGCCGATAAAACCATTTTCACACATCACCGGACACGTAAACAGTTACAGAGCAACATTCCCACCAGAGGCGTAGTCAGAGAGAGGTTGAGATAGGGGTCACAGCAACCAACGGTGGGTCTTATCTTCTGAATGCACAAGAAAGCAAGATTTTTTAAAGAATCCTTATAAATATTATAAATTCGAATGTATTGTTTGTTGTTTGATGGTTTGTTGGTTTGTCCTTCAATTACGCGGTAACAGAACTATGGATCATCGTGATTTTTTATATAATGGGTATAATTGATGAATTTGAGCACTCTCCAGGCTTTTAATCTTAATTAAACTGTAATCACAAACAAAAACTTGTACACTGTACATAGTATTATGTAGAGCAGTATTCTGTTTTTCCTTCATACATGAGAAAAAGAATAAAGTTAGTGAGAGGTAGGATTAAATAATTACTTTTAGTATTGCAGGAATTTCGTTGCGCATATTAAGGTCTATAAAGCTTTATCTACTACAATGTAAAATGTAGAGACGCAACAGAATCTTGCCTTACTTGTCTTTGAAATTACTGGATTAGTTTTATGGCATGTAGCATACCGAGACATGTGGAAGTCTATACAATAAAACTATATCAAGTAGCGGACGTCTATCGGTTGATAAAGAAGAAGAAGCTTCGTCAATCATTATGTGCGTATTACTACAATATTCACACAAACTGGAGGTGGGTTCCAAAACATGATATTAGAACATTAATAGCTGTCAAATAAAACAGTGATATTAACACATTAATTTTAATTTAACTCCAATAAAATATACAACGGTCAACGTACACAATATATAGAATAACCACTGCTGTTATAAGTTAAAAAGAAAATGTACAAAGATAAAACCCTCCTAAGGAAGGCGCTGAGTCCGTCCCTGAATCGAATACATAAAATTTTATTCGAGCGATTATCGCTGAACAAATTCGGACCGGACTGAATAAAATAATCCCAAGCTCTTAGCCTATTTATTTTATGTATTCCAGACGAATGATTTTTCACTCCAAGTTAATTTACTGTCCATTATATTAATTCTGGGTTCGGGATGGATGATTCTTTGGTGTCTTTTGTTGTCGAATTGAATTTATTTTATGAGTTTCAGAGGTGGATGTAATATTTCGTCTGGATTGGATACAATATGATACGAGTATATTTCTTCTATTAAGGTAAAATTGAAATGTCAGCCTATTAATGTTGGAATAATATATAGAATGGTTTGAGAAACGCAGACGCGATTTGCGAACACGACTGCAAACTGCAAATACCTACTTACTCACTCACACACACATACATATACACACACACAAACAAAAACACTCACAGCAGTAGCTGAACCTAACGGAAATTTCGGAAATTCAGCACTTTCGCTTTACATAGTGCAATCACCTCTGATTGGTTGGAAATCTCGCTATTTAAATGCATCAATGTATTTTAAGCCAATAGCGGGATTCAGCCCGCTCCCGCTGCGGGAGTGTATTAGCCAATTTAAACAACAGCCATTGTTCTACATATATGCGTTTCCATTTATTTTATAAATTTATAACTTTAGATTAAATTAAAATTGCTAATTAGTCAAATAAGGTTAGATTGTAATTGGATATTTTACTGTTGTCGTAATGTGGATATTCATTAATAAATTACAATCGAAAATGTAATTTAAGAATAACAATTGTAAAAGCTGTTTTACTGCGACTGTATCCATCTCTTTCTAAAACGATATTTTGTATGGACAGTGTATGGAGCTACTGAATTAATGACGTCACATGTCAGTAGCGCTCTCTCTGTCTAACAGGATACTTTAAAGCTCTATATTTTCGAGACTAGTTAAGAGATATTATGAAAACAAAAATGGCATTATGTTCTAATATTAAAAAACTTTATTTTAAGTAAATAAAAAAAAATTTTTGCTCAGAATCAGGAGAAAAATAAATTGATTGATACACAGTTAGTAGCACTGCCTCTTTGTGTATAACGTTCTGTATGCTTAATATAATTTATCTTTAGTAGCTGGCAAAATTAATGTCACATTCTAAAAGCATTTGGAAGGTTCGATTGGCACTTTTTTGCCTGGCTTGTGTGGTGCTTTTGTTGTGTTCATTCATTGTTCTGGACTCGAGCGTGCAACAATGCCATTCCTGAGGAGTCTTTACATTTCTTTTTTATGAAGATAGCCCTTGACTGCGACATCACTCATCATTACATGATGGTAAATGATGATGCAGTCTATATAGTAGCGGGTTAACTTGGATATGGTAAGAAATTAATGTACAGTGTATAGTACCCATAACCTTTTTTTTTAAAAAAAAAGAATATTAGCCAAGTTTAACTTGACTTATATTCTTCTCTCCCCAAATAAGCACACAACTTGTGTTAGGACGACAGTAGGGACACGGGTGGAAGTCGAACCTGTGAACTTTCAGTTTTCAGTCCGCACCTTTAAACGTTGGGCTATTGAGGCTTTTACCATAATCGGTGTCTACCAGGTCTACACACCAACGTACCGGAACGCTAAGTCGCTTGGCGGCACGTCTTAGACAGGTCTCACAAACCTTTGAGAATATTATAGAGAAGTAGTAGAGATTTAAAGCTACTGTAGTACCTACTAAGTAACGGTATAATAAGTTAAAATCTTTTTTCCTTACTCGACTTAAAAGATAAGCTTTTCGCATAAATGCGTAAGCGACAAGCTTTGCAGTGAAGATATCAATAAAGTAAAAAGTATATAAAAAAACTGTTTTTTTGTATATGTTATTCTTATAATTTGAGTACCTTCAAGGCAAGAGTGAATAGGCATTTTCTAGGCAAGCGCGCTCCAACCTAGACCTCATCTCTGCTATCCAGTATTGATTGTCGTCAAGCGCAAGCCTATATCGGTTAAAAATATATATGTCTTTTTTTTTTTTTAAAGAATATCAGCCAAGCTGAACTTGACTGATGTTCTCCTCTCCCCTCCAAATAAGTGAAAACTTGTGTTAGGAGTGGGTACGACAATAGTGCAACGGGTGGGATTAGAACTTGCGACCTTCCAGTTTTCAGTCCGCACCTTTAACCGTTGGGCTATTGAGGCTTAGGCTGAGTATTGTAGTCTCTGCGCTTTTATCGCAAAAATATGTTGCATAACAATAATTTTAACATGCTCTATATAAGCAACAAAGAGGTAAATGGAACTCGGCTACATAATTATCTCTAAAACTCAACAAAATAATGCACTTTTTGCCCAGGCCTATACGACTACAAAAGGAAAACAATCTGTTTCTACTCGTATCAAACGAACCGGAGAGTTTTATACAAATTTTTGCAAAATAGAAACAAAAGTAGGCCACATTTTAAACCAGTAAAACCTTTGTCGTGGCAAAAACTCTTGACAATACTTTTTGTTTTCGCATTCATCTTGTTTTACATAATGGATATCGCGGCATTCAGTCCCAAATTTTTTTTAAGCCACCTAGTAATTAAAAAAATTGCACACAAAATTAATGAAAATGCCAATTTTGTCACTGTGTTCTATTTTCTAAAAAAAGAAATACAACGTACCTTTTTTCAATTAATTTCTTAAAACACAGTAATAAAAATTAAAGGTTTTATTTTGTGTTTATTGGCATTTGAATATTACATTATTACGAAATCAAATAAACAAGCTTTTGTCTGCGGCTTCATTCATGTTGAGTTCGATTTTATCCCCTGAGGTTGAATTTTCAAAATTCTTTTTTAGCGGATGCCTACGTCATAATAGTTGTATGCCAAACAGTCTCATTCTCCCATTGATTTGAGCTGTGCGTTAACAGATCAGTCAGTCAGTCAGTTAACTTTTCCTATTATATTATTATTAAGAAGAGAAGAAGATAACAATTAAAAATTAAAATTGCAATGCTTGAATTCTCTTCAGAAAACTTGTATCCAAAATTAAAGTAATTTTAAAATAACAGATAATAAGTTGGGATCAGATGAATTGAGAAGAAGAACCCTTCTTTTTTAATTTATTTGGTAAAAAAAAAATACCGTAATAAACCCAAAAAGAAAGCGTTTTATGTAAACGTGCTATTGTACTAGGATAATATAAACCAGAAGAGTTTACAACACAGCTTTTGACACTTGAAACTACTAAAAAGCTCTCGACAGACTCACGCATTTCTGTTATCCTGTTCCACGTAGCCCACAATAAACATCTAATTCTTTTCTGCGCACCTCTGCACCCGTTTCCGTCCCATTCTTTCACATACACGTATCTCTTTCCAGTAAAGTTCGGGTTCGGAGCATTTAGCAAAGCTCCCAGTTTTGCCAGTGAGCTCGTTGTGTACGGACGCGGATCCTGTATGTTATGTTCTCGTGTACGGGTTTCGGGCGTGTTTTTACCGGGCACCTTAATGAAAAATTGATGGAAAAGCGGTTCTAACGACCCCTCGTATGTTCGGTGTGCATAGACTGTGCTCTAATTGAATATTGTGCAAGGGATATTGATAACATGCCGAGTGCAGTGTGGACGGTGAGTTTCTTTACAGTACCAATTACAGGTGGAAACAGAGTGGTGTATGAAAATTGTTTATTCGTGGGAAAGCTTGCATGCTATTGATAAGTTTCAGGGAAAACCTGAATTTGTTTTTACTACATATTTTTATTACATTCCTGTTATGATTAGGTACATAATTATTTGGTTTGATGTTATGTATGTAGTACATATTATAATAATATTATGTAGAATTGTTAGTTGTAGTAGATATATTTTAAACTAGATTTTCCGTGCATTTTTGAAAGGCCTAAATAGGCCTTTCAAAAATTCCGTGGAAACTTCATTGATTTCCCGGGGTAATATATATCGTACCAATTATAAATGGAAACAGATTGGTGTATGTAAATTATTTACTCGTATTCGTGGGAATGCTTGCATGCCATTGATAAGTTTCAGGGAAAACCTGAATTTGTTTTTGCTACATATTTTATTACATTCCTGTTATTTATTGGTTATTACCTACAAAACGATACAGATTTATCGAGTAGATGCATAATATTATTTGGTATGATGTTATATATGTATCATATATCCCTATTATGTAGTATATTTTAAACTAGATGTTACCTGCAAAGTCCGTGCATATTTAGGACATTCAAACATCCCCTGGATTTCCTGGGATTAAATGTATCTTATCAATTAGAAATAGAAATAGAAAGAGAGAATTGATGTAGGTATGTAAATTATTTATTCGTGGAAAAGCTTGCTATTGATAAACGTCAGGAAAACACTGAATATGTTTTTACTCACTTTGCTGTTATTTATTGGTTGTTACAATACAAAAATGATAAAGATTTATCGAGTATTGATTTGATTTTATGTAGTACTTATAGAACTGACTATTTTATTTGATACTAGCTGACGCCCGCGACTTCGTCCGCGTGTAAATTTAAAATCCCGCGGAAACTCTTTGATTTTCCGAGATAAAAAGTCACTCCCCAGGTCATCCACCATGCAAAATGCAAAAAACACATGCAAAAAATCACGTCGATCCGTAGCTCTGTTGCAGCGTTAATGAAGGACAAATCAACAAACACACTAATATTTATACTATTAGTAGAATAAAACATAGACACAATCATGAGATACAGCCCGCTGACAGACAGACGGACGGACGGACGGACAGCCCAGCGGAGGGTTAGTCACGTCACGTCTGACATTGTCCATTTGTCGCGGAATTTCGCCAATTTTAGATAATGCGTTTGCACTCCTCTACAGATGCATAACCGTATAACTGTATGGTGTTGGATAACGTGAAAGGTTACTGTTACATAGGTCGTTCAAATTCAAATTCAAATTTTATTTATTCCATGTAGGCTACCTTGTAGCTCTTATGACACGTCATAAATCTACCACCGGTTCGTAATGCAGATTCTGCTGAGAAGAACCGGCAAGAAATTCAGCAGTTGCTCTTTTCAAAAAATAAAATAATTTTACAATAAGTAACCAAACTAAGCTATGTATGCAGTGCTTCCACAGTGAAGCTTCAAAAATGCAATACATATAATCCAACACATGTCAACATGGGAAGACAAAGCAGACCCATTCCCGTTGGTGGCACCCGTTCACGTTAATGGTTGTTTTCCAAAAGACAAAATATTTCCGATACAACTGATACGAAAAGGCATGTAATCAAACAGACTTCTATTTAATAGCATTATTCGCCTCTAAAAATTTACTCCTGTCCTCTAAATTACTCAGTCAGCCACAATCAATGGGCACCTGAATGTTTATGTACCTACAACCCCAATCTAACCTAACTTGTATCCACGGCTGAGTTAGTAAATTAGATGGCGATGTAAAAATCTGTTAGCCATGTAATAAAAATTGTGGCTCTTTATTTGACGCTTTCTTTGGAATATTTTGTTCCTATTGTGAAAAAAGCGAGTTAGCTTATTAGAAGCTTCATCATTTTCCCGTGGCTAAGTTATAAAATTAGAAGCTAGGTTTCGTGACCAAAAAAATTCTGCGGCTCGACTTATTATATCCCATACGAAAATATTCAAGACAATAGACATTAGCAAAACAAAAACATTTTAGCATTTTCATAAGCATTGAGCAATAGATAGGAGGTAGGTAGTTAGCCTAAACTCATTAGTAGAGACCATCAAAAAATATGAAATGTTTTTAACACTTCGTTGAAATGTCAATGACACACAGGTATTTTCTATAATGTGTAAAAGCGTAAATATCTTTGTAATGAGCGAGACACTTATTATTAGGTGTACTGTTTTTTGTAAACATTTTTGCGTTGTTTTTTAGTATGTGATCTTTTTTTGTAAGAAAACTCATCACTAGAAAATATTTTTCACGTGAATAATGTCTATTTCGTTTCGTCTTTATACGCTATATCCTGAAAAGGTAACATCCATTTTAGATAATTTAAAAATTAAATAAATGTTTTAAAATATATATTAAAAGTAGCTTTTGCCCGCAGCTTCACTCAGGTTTGATTTCATACTTTCAAACCCCTATTTAAGACTTGAATTCCCAAAAATCCCTTCTAAGGGGTTGCCTAAGCTATTTGTAATGTATGTCCGCTTGATCCGTCCAGTTCTTTGAGCTGTGCATTGATAAATCAGTCAGTCAGACAGTCACTTTTTCCTTTTATATATTTAAACTAGCGGCCCGCTCCGGCTTCGCACGGGTATAAAATATATAGCCTATGTCATTCACTGTTAATGGATGTTATTATACATATAAGGGTAAGGCCGTAGATTTTGCCACTTTTTGTAAAAAGAAAATGTCCCTTAACTTGACATGCGTATTAAAAATCGAAGTATTGCGTAAATTGTTATGCAAGTATCCTAATTAGGTTAGGTAGTTCTTAAACTCCTATAGTGCATTCTTAAATTGAATGTATGTCGTATATTTAAAAAAATACAATGACTTAAAACCGACCTTACCCCGAAATTTTGCCCAAAATAAGGTGTCTTTTTGATCCCGTCAAATATTTGGCTCGTTATAACTACATTATTTCTATTTAAAGTCCTAATTTACTATGAATATCTGAAATGTGAATAGATTAAGCAATTACATCCTGGGTTCCAGGTATTTAAATATGCGTTTTTAAATGATTTATCGCAATTCAAAATGTTGTCTCCTTATTTTCACTTATTACGTTACTATTTTGTATGTTACCAAAATTGGGCATCTAAATATTCAATAACTTTAGGGTAGTATTTTATAATGGCTCGTGCCACACTAAAGATTCCGGCAACGAAATAAAAAAAAAGAAACCGCCATTTTCTAGTCTGTGGAATTTTATCAAAGGTGTGCGCGTGTGTTTCGTCAGGAGCTTTTTTTTGTGAATTTTGGTGATTTTAAAGGTAAATAACAGTTTTTATTGCACACATGTATGTGTTATACTAAGCTAAAGTGATTTATAAAAGCATGACAATGTGTATTTGACTAAAATCGGCTCGCATTTAGTAATTATTCCTATTTAAAACCTCAAAAATTACGCTTCGACGTTACTTTTATGTGACTTCTATGTTACTGGTAACGTTGATTGTTATTTAGTAACGTTGAAGTGTTGTAAAGGTTAATGTACACATTCTGCCAGGAGCGGATTTTTCAAATAGTTCTTGTAAATAAAGAATGAGTTTAAAAGAAGATGAGTTAATTGAAACTCATTTTCGTAATAATCAGAATAATGTACCTTTATTTGATAAACAGCCAGAGAGTTTTGGTTACTAAATTCCATTGATGATAGTTAAAAAAAATATATTTTTTCCTATTACTGAATTCTCTCTCTTATCTCTGAATGATCGGCGATTATAAAAAATGCTATACTTACAAGTTTATTACAAAAATCTCCTCCTTTTTTGAAGTCGGTTAAAATAAGTACGTTATGTAATCAGCCTTACAAACACTGTGTTACTTTCACGTTACTTCTACGTTACCGTAACATAGGAGTGTCTATGTTCCTCTATGTTACAAAGTGGCAAAATCTACGGCCTTACCCATAAACCTTCCTCTTCAATCACTCTATCTATTAAAAAAACCGCATCAAAATTCGTTTCGTAGTTTTAAAGATTTAAGCGTACATAGGGACAGAGAAAGCGACTTTGTTTTATACTATGTAGTGAAGATGTGTTATTAATATTTTTATATTAGTTGCAGTGATAGCCAAGTACTTAGGACTGCGGTCACTAGGTGCTATTTGGAATTTCGCGGGTTCGACCCAGTGTACGCTCTCTGATTTTTCAGTGTTATATGCGTTTAGGCAATTAAATAGATACCTGTACGCTTCTCCATAATGTTCTCAAAGGTGTTTGAGGTCTGCCCATTTGACCTGAACTAGCATGGTGGCTGGCTCATGTTAAATCTGGAGCTCATCTTAGCTCATCATCGTGAGCTACAATGAGCTCCAGATCATCATCAGTGCACGTGTTCCTGGGATGTACGGACGTGGTAGACTAGCGTAAGAACCATCTAGGATCCCCAGCCTCACTTCGAGAAGTCCTTGGCAACCTGGGCGGCCTGCGAGACTTCTGGAGAGAGCTGGGGTGGTTGGAGTTTAGAACATTGGGTTCGTACATCACACACAACAGACCTTGACTGGTTTACGTGTGGAAACCGGCCCAGCAAGAAGAAAAAAGAAAGCTCATCATCCTCTTGAAATCAAATTGAAATTAAACACGAAAAAAATTTAAAAACTATAACATGACCGATATTCATTTGTTAGTATAAAATGTAGCTGGACTATAATAGCGAATCGATTGAAAACTCATCAAAACTCGGTCAGTAATTAGGCGCTACAGCGGAACATGCGTTAATAAATAATTCAAATTCAAATTTATTTATTTCAAACTAGTTGATGTCGGCTGCTTCGCTCGCATGGATTTAGTTTTTAAAATCCCGCGGAAACTTTTTGATTTTCCGAGAGAAAAGGTAGCCTATGTCACTCTCCCAGTCCTCAATAACCATGCAAAAAATCACGACAAACCAACAAACAAACACAATTTCGCATTTGTAATATTAGTAGGGAAGTAATTTGTGGCTCTTATGACAAGTAGACTTTACCATCGGTTCAAAAAGCAGATCCTACGTACAAAGTCTACTAAATTTTATTGTTTATATGCCAAATGTGAGTAAAAATAATAATTAATAATAGTGTTATTTTGCCATATCGCATACCTAGAACAAGGAGACAACTCAAAAAAGTTCTCTGTTCTCTAGGCGAAAAAATCTTATCTTTTGTTAGTAAAGTTATGAAACGCTTTGAGTAAAGTATGAAACGCAACGAAAATTTTATGTCATATATACGTATGAATGTTGTGAAATGTGACCTATTTACGTATACATCGAAGTCTATGATGTGCAAAATCATAACCATTTTTTTTTGGCTTTGTCGTAGTCGGGAAATAAATCGGTCAAGTGCGAGTTGGACTCATATAAGAAGAGTTCCGTACCATGGTACAATTCTTTTCATTTTTATTATTTGTTCTTCTAGCGGCACTAGAAATACACACTCCGAGACATCTGTCTACCTATTACGGTTCATGAGATACAGTCCGCTGATAGACAGACGGGCGGACAGCGGAGGCCTAGTAATAGGGTCCCGTTGGCACCCATTGGGTACGGAACCCTTTTTTTATAGACAGGAAATGCCTATCGCATACCCCTTCGCCAGGGGAAACGAAGGGATTATGTGAGGCTTGCACCCACTAAAAACTGTCTTTGCCCCTCCACGGACCTTGGTAGTAGCGTGGGTTACACTTGGCGGAGTGCTCACCATGAGGACCCCTAAAAAGATTGCGAATTTGTAACGCAATATAATCCGTGGCACCCAACTCGCGGCAACACGTCTCAAAGTAGCGAAACATGAAGTGAATAAGCGATAAAACTATTCAGTTTAATAATGAAATAACCGAGTTAAGCTCGCTGCATACATAACGTGCACGGGACGTGGACGGGACGTGGCCCGGACGTGGCCCGGACGTGGTTAGTAAACACGGACGGGAATTTTTAATGCATACGCAACGTGGCAATAACTCAGAACTAACGTGCTAGTGATGTGAACAAGGAAAGATGGATTTTTCTAAGATTGTAGCGAGCTAACTTGGAAGGGGTATAGCAGTGTAAATACAACCCATACCCCTAATCGGTTTTTACACGCCATCGTGTCGAAACGTTAAATCGCTTGGCGGCACGTCTTTGACGGTAGGGTGGTAACTAGCCACGGCCAAAGCCTCCCACCAGGCCAGACCAGAGACAATTTAGAAATTATAAATTCCTAAATTGCCCCCGCCGGGAATCGAACCCGAGACCTCTCAGTTATAAGACTACAGCGCTCACCACTGCGCCAGGGAGGTCGTCAAAGGTTGATACTATATACCTATTGATTTGAGCATAAAAAGTTCAACTGTAATTATTATTACATATTAAAATATAAGTAGAGATACCAATGCAATAAATTAATAAAATAAATCTGACCGTTTTCAGTGAGTGATAGTTCGACTGCAATTTTACGCCACAGATAATTTTTATATTTGGTGTCTAAATACTTTCAATGATCGTACACACTCAATTAGTTTTTCCATTCGTCCATTTTTGCTTCGTAGGTAAATACACAAACATCACTACTTAGCTCTCCGGAGCGAACGGGGCGACTGTGCATACGCAGCGGAATCACGCACGGGACGGGGCACGTACGGGACGGGACGTGCTAAACATCGTCGCCGACGATATTTTTCCCGTTCCGCGCGTGGCACGTTCCCGTCCCGTCCGTGCTCCGTGACGTATGCACAGTCGCTTACATTTTCTATGAAACGATGTTTCCAAAACTCCACGTCCCGTCCCGTCCACGTCCCGTCCCGTCCCGTGCACGTTATGTATGCAGCGGCCTTTAACCCGAGCCGGGCGGTGGGGCATAAATTTCATCACCCCCCACCTGTCGTAGCGACCACCGTTTCCGTAGAATTTGTTCATTCTACGTCGCTACGTCATTGCTACGCTCCGTGGGGATAAGCTTACGTTCACATTGGTACTAATTTTGCTTGTACACTCGTACGAAAGTACAATAAAAATGATGGTAGCCGTTTACTTAAAGAAAAATAATAGAATAGAAAATACTATTCCTCTTTATCAACCGATACACGTCCACTGCAGAACAAAAGTCTCTTGCATGGTCCACCATCCATAGGTATCGGTCTTGCGCCACCTGTATCTAGCGATTCCCTGATCTCGTCCTTCCACCTGGTGGGAGTCTGCTCGTTAAATATAGGTACGGCTTTCTCGTTGAACTATTATACGTTCGTCATCTCGTAGCTACGAGTATATGTATGCTAAAAACTGTATGTAAAGTGGTTTGAGCTGTGTGGTGATAGATCAATCAGTCACTCAGTCAGTCAGTCAGTCATCTTTGCCTTTTATATATTTAGATAACTGGTAGGTCCATTTACTTATTTACTGTGAACGCACCTTAACCTGCGGCTATTGAATTTCTTTGTATGCTATACTCATATTACATAATTTATACGTGTATGTATGTACATATATGTGTAGCTATGTGAATCCTCTGAATTCTACCTAACAATAAGTTGCCTTGTGCCTATTCTGTATAGTCCTAAGAGCATAACTTACTGTACTACACCCTCACTCAGTTTATGGTTTAATGAACTTTAATGAAACAAAAAGGACTTTAGTCCGGACGCTTTGTAAATCTATAGACGTCCTGGCTGGACCTTTGTCCTCGACTTCGTTCACGTGGATTAATTAGGTTTTAAGAAATCCCGCAGAACAGCCTCCCTGCCGCAGTGGTGAGCGATATGGTCTCCTCGTTCCTGGCGGGGGCAATTTGGGAATTTATAATTTCTGAATTGTCTCTGGTCTAGTCTGGTGGGAGGCTTTCACCGTAGCTAGTTACCACCCTACCGTGAAAGACGTGCCGCCAAGCGATTTAGCATTCCGGCATCGCGTGTAGAAACAGATTAGGGGTATGGGTAGAACTTTACACAGCCATACCCCTTTCAACTTAGTCCACTACCATCGCCACTTACCATCAGATGACATCGCAGTCAAGGACTATCTTGTCATTGAAAAAAAAAAGGAACCCTTCCGTTTTTCTGGGATAAAGGTAGCCTATATCAAAGTCAAATATTATATTCAAATTCAACTATAATTAGACTTTTTTATCACTGTTCAAGTTCAAATTAAGCTTTCTGCTTATTTGGAAGAAAGAGGACAACAAAATATTACTACGAGAATATCAACCCTCGTTCTAGTGTGTCAGGTTTCTTTAAGATAAAAGTTTTATTGGTAGCCCTCTTTAAATATTTACAGAACAACATCATAAAGTTCCACTCGACTTGACCCCAAAAATGGCGATAATAACTCAAAAGCGGGAACCCTAAATCACTGTACGTGGCAGAAGTTAATGGAAATGGAGCGTTTAAGCGTTTTTTTCGCGCAATTGAAAAAAAATATTTCGAAAGACATAAATTTTTATGACTATAAAAAAAGCCTTTTGTTCTAGTGATTAATGGGGTATGCACGCATGCTACACTGCTGTAGTTCTGTTGAAGTATTTCAGTATTGTACCCTGTAAATCCAATACACTACCTGCAAAAAACTGTTTTTTTTTTAAATTCAATGACAAGCTAGTCATTGACTGCGATCTCACCTGATGGCAAGCGACGATGCAATCTAAGATAGTAGTGGGCTAGCTTGGAAGGGGTATGGCAGTTTACTTATACCCCCAATCGGTTTCTACTCGCCATCGTGCCGGAACACTAAATCGCTTGGCGGCACGTCTTTGACAGTAGGGTGGTAACTAGCTACGGCCAAAGCCTCCCACCAGACAAATTTTGAGACAGATTTTGAGAAAATGATCGTATATCTTTTTATCAATTTTTCGAACATGACTCCAAAATTTTCTTTAGAAACTATTTAGTTTTTGAAATCAATTTAAAGGTAAGTTTATGAGCTATTAAGTCCACTGTGCTTTATATTATACTAGATGATGCCCGCGGCTTCGTCCACGTGGATTAAGTTTTTTCAATTCCCGCAGGACCTTATTAATTTTCCAGGATAAAATGTGTGGCCTATTGATTTTCTACGTAGGTACCTAGTTGAAATCTGCTCCTTCAGTCGTCAGTACAGAATTTATCCTTACGTAACTGTAAAAGGTCTTACACTAAATTCCATTACAATACGCTGTTGTTCTTAAGACACCCTTTAACTTAATTGTGAAGGCAAAACGATCCTAACCATACATTTCCCCTTAAACCTTAATAACTTTACCTTGAGTTAAATGAATAAATACGAGAAGGTAGTAGTTTAGTTCCTTAGAGAGGAGTTATAGTGGGGTCACCAAATAGTTTACTCTGTTGCTATTGGGTCATAATTTTTCCTAAATCTTTTTAGTTCCTCGGTATAGAAAGCTGGCAGGCGATGATGATGATTCTTGGAGTATTCTAGTAGTACACTAGGAATGTATTTTTGAAAATGCATCCCTAAAGAGGAGCCAGGTAAGGAATTTTTATAGAGTTTGTATGAAAAAACAGTTTTTAACCCCTGACGCGTGCGTGCGTAGGTGCGTGTGTGTGTGTGTGTGTGTGTGTGTGTGTGTGTGTGTGTGTGTGTGTGTGTGTGTGTGTGTGTGTTTGTGTGTGTGTGTGTGTGTGTCTGTGCGCGCGTGTGTGTGTGTGTCTGTGAAATAGTAGTATTAAATTCTTAATTTACACTTGTTCAAGCCTAAATCCGGGCGGAAGATGGCGTATTCATAAATTAGACACACACACAGACAGACAGTCGCATTTTATACACACTAAGACACTCTCTCTTTACGAAATTAGTACCTAATTGATTCAGATAAGACTGAAGAGCCTATAGTAAAAGCATAAACAGTAAAATAAATGAAAAGCAAGTGTCTAATGAATACGTAATTTTACGTCAAGTACGAATGTATTCATAAAAATTCAAAGTACCTACCCACCAAAAAAGTAATACATTTCAACGTATATTAAGAAGCAATGTATTCTTGACACGTTCCGCGTAAACAATAAAGCGCTTTTAGACGAAATTGAAAGTGACTGGGGCTATAAAACGTACGCGGATAAAGCGCTGATGTGTTTAGGCTTTCAGCAAACTTTTGCTGGAAAGTTGAGCTTTATGAGTTAATTTATGTATACTGTGTCACCCACTCTCAGAGAAATTAGGTATTTTCCTGCAAAAAACAATTTTTGACGAGTAAATCTGGCCATAGTAAATACTAGTGTAATCCCAAAGTTAAAAGTTACTTAGTAAAGCCACCCTCAATAGAGTACATTGTTCAAATATCTTTTTTTTAATACAATAGAATGCATGCAACCCAATATACTACTGCAATAATAACGACGCCCTAGAACTTTATAAGTATGAACAGGTAAATAAGTTACTCATATATAACACTAGCTTTTGTCCGCGGCTTCGCTCATGTTTAGTTTGATTTTTCATACTGGCTACATTTTGTCCCGGAAAGTTAAAGAGTTCCAGCGGGAATTAAAAAACCTTAACCCGCGCGGGTGCAGTCGCGGACATCATCAAGTATATACGAGCGACGTTTCGAATTAATAACCTCCTTTTTTTGAAGCCTGTTAAAAATAATGTCTTTAGCACATATACCTAGTAGATTTTTTCATGCGAGTTTTCGTCATGATAATAGTATATAATTATATTTAAACGAAATTAATTAAATGACGCAAAGAATACATAATACACCAAGTATAATTGTATTCTTGTCACGTTCGAAGTAAAACTTAAAGCGCTTTCCGTCGAAATTGAAAGTGACTGCGGCTGTAAAACGTAGGCGATAAAGCGCTTTTTATATACTTTACATAGGTACTTTAAGCTTTCAGTGCTCCGCCTGCTGGATGGCACATTTCGAATAGATTATAGTATTTTTGATCGCAATGTTTGTAATTTTTCAAAACAAGTTAAAAGTTAAAAAACTGAAATCCACCTAGGGAAAATTTTATATGTATTTAACTATATATAGAGTTTACGTCATCCGAACCACAATAAAAAATCGATTGACAAATGACAACTCATTCATCACAATCGGCTTAGTTTTTGATCGACCGTTCCATTTGATTTTGTCTTAGTTGGGTAAAAAAACTGTCTAGTAACTTGAAAAATATTTACTCGTAATTAAATGTTAATAGTAGATCTAGTAACTTGAAAAACCTTTAACTAAATGTTTTTCAAGTTACTAGATAGTTTTTTCAGATAATTATCTGAAATTTTATTTTGTAAGAAATAAAAAAATAAAATATATTTATTTGGCTGAAAGAGATGAAAATATGATTTTGCAAGAATATTGAATGAAAATATTAAGGAGCATAACTTTATGGTATTTCGTGACAAAAAATACACAGTAAAGCTCAGGTAGTTTTTCATAGGAAAGCTTTGAATTCCAAGACAACTATTCCCTAGTCTGTCTACGGTGTCTTTATTGGCAAAAGCAAAGGCGCATCGCAGAAATCCCGATACCTACTCGTGTTCTGAAATAGACTTGAAGTAGGTCACCGTGTGTCGGTAGCTCCAATACGTTATGCTGCGTACGAAAGGCAACAAAACAGGTAAAAATACGATTTCGTTCTATTTTCACCTCTATCGTGATGGAGACAGAGACTACACAGGTGCGAATCTGAGCTGTTGAGGGGTGTACATTTGTCTGCACCTTTGAAAGCTGGAAGCACGTTTATTGATAGAGTTATAACCGTTTTCGATACAAGAGCTGGTAAACGATATCTTCGATATAAATTAGGTTATTTAGGTGTGTATGTATACTGGTTTAGATAAATAATAAGTATCTAATCTTCTTTTAAATATATAAAAGGGAAAGGTGACTGACTGACCGACTGGCTGACTGACTGATCTATCAACGCACAGCTCAAACCATTAGACGGATCGGACTGGGCATACAGATAGCTATAATAACGTAGGCATCCATTAAGAAAGGATTTTTGAAAATTCAACCTCTAAGGTGGTGAAGTAAGGGTTTGAACAATCGAACTTAACGTGAGCGAAGCCGCGGGCAGAAGCTAGTTGTGGGTAGGCTGCATGATGAGATAGGCATAGGTGAGATTGCAGGCAAGCACTAGTCTATATATTAAAAAAAATAATAATAAAAACACAACAAGTACTAACAAATTAGGTAAATATATTATGCACTAGCCCACAACTACGTCCATATGGAATAAGTTTTTAAAAATACCGCGGAAACCTTTTTTTTTCCGGGATAAAATATTATTATATTATGTTACTCTCCACGTGTTTAACTCTAATTTTACGTGACCAAAGGACAAACCAACAAATTAACATACTTTTGCATCTGTTCAAGCAGAAATAAAACGCATCACTGAAGGCGAAGCCTATTGGTCCACGTATGCGCACGTTCATTCATCTAATCAATTTGAACGTCGAAAACTGTCATCGTCATCTATATATATAAAATTCAAAGTCCTGACTGACTGACTGACTGAAATATCAACGCACAGCCTAAACTACTGAAGTTAGAAACTTAAAATTTTTACAGTTGGTTCCTTTTATGACGTAGGCGCTCACTAAGGAAGGATTTTTGAAAATTCAACCCCTAAGGAGGTAAAATAGAGGTTTGAAAAATCGAACTTAACGTGAGCAAAGCCGCGAGCAAAAGCTAGTTGATTATACTCTAATTCGAAATCATATACCTACGCACTGTAAGCGTTTTTGTCATATTACAAAAGCTAGTTGATTATACTCTAATTCGAAATCATATACCTACGCACTGTAAGCGTTTTTGTCATATTACAAAAGCTAGTTGATTATACTCTAATTCGAAATCATATACCTACGCACTGTAAGCGTTTTTGTCATATTACAAAAGCTAGTTGATTATACTCTAATTCGAAATCATATACCTACGCACTGTAAGCGTTTTTGTCATATTACAAAAGTTTTGAAGCGAATTCATGCAAGAGTTTTATATCCCTAAGAGTCTTCTTTCTTCAAGTAAATCAAAGCGCCAACAGAATCTATGATATTATTAGGAAATGATTTGGAAATCCTTTGAACCAATCATTGACTAGCTCCTATACTGTAAAGTCTGCTTTTGAAATGGAAAATACGAGGTAAAAAGTCGGCATCAAATGCGCGTGACCACAACCGGTCGGGTGGCGGGATGTGTTAGTTATTTTGTTACCGCAACATTTCGCTGGGAGGTCTTTCTAGCCTTTGGATACAGTTTTTGTCGCAGACAGCCAAATTTTTTGTACGTCTTTAGCATATATCCGCGCAAGACAGATTCCAGTCGATAAAAAGTCGAAAAGCGATACCATCTGTCCTAACGCACACAGCGTTACAACAGACAGTTTCGCTTTTGTTTCGCATATCAACGCAACAACATTCCATGTGGTATGGGTCCTGCGCCAGGAAAAAATCTAGCGTAATTCCGCGTGCGGAAAACCCCGGCTTTAAATGAAACATGTGGCGTGAATATATTACAGCGGTTTCGCTAGATTGTCGCTGGCTTTAAACTGCAACCGGTTGGGTGGTGAGATGTCTTAGTTATTTTGTTACATTTGCATCTTTCTATTGGCCTCTGGATACAGTTTTTGTCGTAGATCACTAAATTTTTTTTATGTCTTTAGCACATAATATATGCGCCGAAGACAGTTTTCCAGTCGAATGTCTGCGTTACAACAGGCAGTTTCGCATTTGTTTCGCATGCCAAAGCATCAACGCTCCATGTGCATGGGTCTTACGCCACACAAAAATCTAGCCTAGTTCCGCGTTCGGAAAACCCCGGCTTCAAATGAAAAATGGTGTGTGTCGTATGTTTTAGCTGTTGCGTATAGATTTGTTTCTGGCTTTAAACCGCAACTGGTAACTGGTGGGATTTGTTAGTTATTTTGTTACTACAACATTTTGCTTGGAGGTTTTTTTGTTAGGCTTTAGATTAATAGTTTTCGGCATATTTTTTATACATTATAGGCACACGCTTGACCACTGTCACACCTGATGGAAAGTGATGATGCGGTCTAAGCTGTAACGCGTTTGCCTAGAAGATGCCTATTCACTCTTGTTTTAAAGATCTTCCGCCATCTCCGCCGGGAATCGAATCTGAGTCCACCGCTCCAGGGAGGTCGTTGATTGCATTGGTCTTACGCGATTATTCCGCGAGCGTAAAAACGCGGGCTTGAAATAAAAAACGACGCTCCCCTCCGTTCAATATGTTACTACGGATTTACGCTAGCTTTGTCCCTGGCCTTAAACCGCAACCGGCGCCGGGTGTTGTCAGTTAGTTTCGATACCGCAATATTTTGCTGCGATGTATTTTGGCAGTAATACAGCCTTTGTCGGATATCCCAAAAAAACTTTTAACGAATTAAAATAGCGAACAAACTCGTTATAGTAAAACAAATCCAGACAAGTTTTAAAGGTGAAAAATATTTTTCATATTCATAATCATTATTTTTCAATCACCGTTGCAAATTCTAGTTATAGTAATTATGACAAGATAAAATGGTTTAAATAAACATAGGTTAAAGTAGACGATTCCAGCTGTCTTCGGTCCTCCGACAAATGTGACCAGTCCACTGCCATTTCACAGTGCTAGTCCTGAGAGCTACGTCGCGCATCGGTCACCTTAGTTACAAGTTAGCTCAAAGAAATTCCGAGCACAGCTCTCTCTATAGAACACTGAGCGACTTTGAAGTTTCTGAACTTAGGCCTCACTAACAGTGTCACATTTCAGCACTGGTTATCACTGGTAGGACGCACCGATTGAAGACTTTTGTCTTTTCTTATTGCGACGAAACGACTAGGAAAAGTTTGCCAAAAGCTGTCCAACCTAAAGTCAACTCGTTTGTAACAAACTACTCTGTTCTTCGACGGATTTCATTATATACTTACTTTAAAAAATGTATTTTGAGGAAAGACTAGACAGGTAGTTTATTAAAACGTTGTTCTCAAATTGGAGTAGCATCACTAAGGCACGGTGCAGCCTACTTTCCAAAGTTTGGCAAAGTTCAATTTTTCAATCCTTTTGTTAGGCGAGAGAAATTGAGGGATTATTGCACTCGCGAACTTTGCAAGTTTAAACTTGAAGCTCAACTGGGGCAGTGGAAAAATGGTGGCGGATAAAGCGTGCCGAACTTTGCCATGCAGATAAAGTGGCGGGGAAAGATGGAGTTTAGCCAGTCTACATTTTTTTGGCGACAAAAAAATGTAGATTGGTGGTAAGCGACGATGCAGACGATGGTAGCGAGATAATTAACTTGGAAGGGTGTATGGGAGGGCTGTTGTATTACTTACAATTTAATCATTGAATTTCTTTTTTTATCACAATAAAAGTTTCAAATTATAATTAATTCAAAATTATTTATTTCATGTAGGCCAACTTGTAGCTCTTATCGTCAAAACTTTTAACAGCGGTTCGGTTTTTACTAGGATAGGTCTTTAGCTAAGAACGGAATAAAAAATATTTAAAGACCAATAAAATTTCACATTTACAAAATTATATACCTATTAGTAATAGCTGATGCCCGCAGTTTTTAAAATCCCGTGGGAACTTTCATTTTTCGGGATAAAAAATAGACTATGTCACTCTCCAGGTCCTCAACTATACATGGGTATACACAAAAATCTAGCCTAGTTCCGCGTTCAGAAAACCCCGGCTTCAAATGAAAAATGGTGTGTGTCATATGTTTTAGCTGTTGCGTATAGATTTGTTTCTGGCTTTAAACCGCAACTGGTAGACTGGTGGGATTTGTTAGTTATTTTGTTACTACAACATTTTGCTTGGAGGTCTTTTTGTTGGGCTTTAGGTGTATAGTTTTTAGCATAGACCACAATTTTTTTTTTATAATGCCTGTAGTATATAGCGCGAGACCAAAGCAGCAGAAGAAGAGAAAGATTTTCATCCGCGTCTTGGTCCGCCTTTTCATCCGCGTTAGTAAAGGAAGCTTGATTTGAAATGATTTGCAGTCTAAGATGGTAGTGAACTAACTTGGAAGAGGTATGGTAGTTACATCGAAATCTACCCGTTAGAAACGCAATAATCGACGCCGTGATAGGCCATGTTAAGCAAGTCTTTAGGCCGACTACGCAGTATTTTCGCGGTGAACAACGATCTTGCAGAAAATTGTTAAAAAATGATTTACTGTGCTGTGAAAGTCATCACAATAACCAGCAAAAAAGTAATTACCAGTAGGTACCAGAACATAAAATAATTAGGTACATGGCAGTCACATATTCATTAGTTGTTTTGACCATAGTCAAAATTACAAATTGCCTCCGACGGGACTCGAACCCGATATCGCCCATTTATAAGACCAAAGCGTTTTAGTATTTTCTCTATGCAATAAATAATTTATCTCAACGCGTCCTTTGATTGTGATTTTTCTCACCTTGACATTTCAGTTAATTATAAACCAAATTGTCCCCGCCGTTAGTCGAACCTGCGTCCACTGCTCCAGGGAGGTCGTTGATTGCATTGGTCTTACGCGATTATTCCTCGAGCGTAAAAACGCGGGCTTGAAATAAAAAACGACGCTCCCCTCCGTTCAATATGTTACTACGGATTTACGCTAGATTTGTCCCTGGCCTTAAACCGCAACCGGCGCCGGGTGTTGTCAGTTAGTTACGATTTTTCGGGACTTTCATTTTTCGGGATAAAAAATAGACTATGTCACTCTCCAGGTCCTCAACTATACCCATGCAAATCACATCAATCCGTAGGTCTGTTGCAGCGGGATTGAAGGACAAACCAACAAACAAACACACTTTTGCATTTATAATATGAGTAAGAATATTAATAAAGATAGTAAGGATGAATAGAGAAATAAATAAAACAAAAATAATAAAGCCATTTATTCTACTACTAATCAAACAATGAACTATTTTACAAATTGCTTACAATACAGTTATTAATATAATTACATAATTAGAATTAAATTATTACTACATCAAGATACAATAATGATTTGAGATGACTGAAAACTGAAAGGTCGCAGGTTCGAATCCCACCCGTTGCACTATTGTCGTACCCACTCCTAGCACAAGCTTTCCGCGTATTCGGAGGGGATAGTGGGATAGCAGAATATTAGTCAACTTCAGCTTCGCTAATGTTCTTTATTAAAAAAAAAGAAAATGTACACGTAATGGGTTTACACAAGCCCGCGGCACACCAACTTATCGTTAGGCTTCAATAACGATGGGACATTTCTAAATACAAGAATATAACGCCCCAGTTTCCGCCCACGTGCGACAATGAAACGTAGGAGTTAGACAATAGAGTACATTATCGACTTTCGGGTACGGTTCAGCAGTTGTTTGTACGTTTGTAATTTATTCATAGGAAAACTCACAGTTGAATGAATTGTTCACCACATCCGATGTAGTTGGGGAGTGTCTTTTTTTTTTTAAATTTGTTTGATGCACCAATCTATGTTCATACAAACATCAGTAAACGAAAATATAATATGTCTGAATGTCATCCTAATTCCGACTAATATTATAAATGCGAGGGTGTATGTATGGATAGATGGATGATATTCATTGAGGAGTTCCGTCCTCCATCTCCGAAGATATTCATCAGATCTTCACCAAACTTAAATGGGACTAACCTGACGATACATCCTTTCAAATAAATAAAAATTATTGAAATCGGTTCAGATTTGACGGAGTTATGGAGTAACATCGAAACTTAAAAAAAAATTAAAAAAATACGCGTCAAATTGAGAACCTCCTCTTTTGTTGAAGCTGGTTAAAAAGAGAGCGCTATTGCAACACTACGTCACGATTCCGTAGCTCTATGTAGCTCTATCTATGGAGATAGAAAGTGTATGCACTCTTCATACAAAGTTTCGTTGTTTTGGAAAGATACAGATGCAGATACGGTACGGATACAGTCTCATTAAAACAGCTTATAACTTATTTGTTCTTTAACCGATTTATTTTCTGTTTGTTTCAAATTAAAAACAATAAAATAAATGGGTCCCATTTTCTGCGGGATAGGGACCCAAGCAGCCAATGGTCAGGGCTCCAGAGTGAGGAACCTCCTCACAATGCGTGCCGTCTCAAGGAGTACCACCTTCTGTATCCTGCTCTTGATCCAAGTATTAAGCGAAAGTTTCTTAAGATGTTGATCGAAACTTTTGGCTATGAGACCATTGACCGAAACGACCATCGGCACTACAATCGTTGAATCAACATTCCACATGGCGGTAATCTCGTGGGCAAGGTCTAAATATTTTGATAATTTTTATTTTTCCGCCTTCACCAAATTATCATTATTATTACAAGTTACATTTTCGATTGCAATTATAATATCCGCATTTTGACAACAGTCAAATACGCAAGTGAGGTTTAAATATGACGACAAAAAGTCAAAACATTCAACAAAAAAAGATCGAAAATGTGACGATACTCGGACCATTTTTGACACAAAATAATATCTGCTTCATTTATCATCGAGCCGAAAGGCTATGACGGGAACACGCGGATAGAAAATAGGCGCAAAACTACATCAGTAACAAAGAAAATCTGATTGGAGCAGGCAATCCGAACATGACAATGCTTTTACGAGTTTTACGAACTAATGATGGGCGGAAGAGCTAATAGGCTGTGTACCTTCAATAGAACATTGCTCAGCTAACTTTTTTGTTTTAATCAATGACAATGATATTTCTACGAGAAAGCTTAGTCTTAGTCAACACACATGCACAGACTTTACGAACTCACATACATACTGTCACACATACACAAACACAATATGATTACATTCACACATACACACAAGTACTCGCACACATACTGGTTCATGGACATACTTTCTACTCATATTATTTTGTAATTTTTTGTGTGCAAGCTTCATGTTTTAATTTTTTTAAAGTTATTATTTTACTCACTCTCACACAATGTACCTTTTTCTGTAGTTAATTTTTAGAAAATCTATAATTGGCCATACAGTTGTCGTTTAATATTATTCTAATTCTCTGTTGATTTTCGTAAAATAAATAAATAAAATAAGATTTTCTTTGACTGCGATCTGACCTGATGGTAAGTGACGATGCAGTCTAAGATGGTAGCGGGCTAACTTGGAACGGCTATGGCAGTGTAGGTACTTCAACCCATACAATCGGTTTCTATACGCCATCGTGGCGGAACGCTAAATCGCTTGGCGTCTTTGATGGTGATGGTATAGCCACGGCATCCCACCAGACCAGACCAGAGACAATTCAGAAATTTTAATTTCGTCTTTTCCGCCTACTAGAGCTAAAAGGAATAGTTATGATTTTAGCTGTCTATACGATCCACCGTAGCACCTAAATTACTGAGAACTAAGCCTAACAAAACTATATTAATAACACCATTTATCATCAAAGCGAAAGGGACTGATAGAAAATAAGCGAAAAAACTGGCCAAGTTCGAGTTGGACCCGCATACGAAGGGTTTCGTACCATCGTACAAGATATAATTCTAGCTATTATTTTAGATCGAGAAAAAACAATAGTTATGGGTTTCCATTATTAATTTTTCTCTCCTCACATTATCTCTCTTTAATTTTTAAATTTATTTCTTTTTATTATTTGTTGTTATAGCGACAATGGAAATAAGGCATTGATAGTTAAGCAATTTACTTTATAGTCATCTTTCGATTTAGGTACTGAGGTCAGAATCGATACACTTTCTGTGAAAATTTCAAGTATTTACCTATTAAAAGGTTCACGGTAATTACCTTTTTTTTATTCGTTGACAAGATAGTTCTTGACTGCGATCTCACCTGATGGTAAGTGACGATGCAGTCTAAGATGGTAGCGAGCTAACTTGGAAGGGGTACTCGTACAGCAGTATAAATTCAACCCATACCCCTAATCGGTTTCTACACGTCAACATGCCGAACGCTAAATAGCTTGGCGGCACGTCTTTGACGGTAGGGTGGTAACTAGCCACGCCTCCCACCAGACTACACCACAGACAATTCAGAAATTCTAAATTCCCCAAATGCCCCCGCCGGGAATCGAACCCGAGACCTCCCAGTTATAAGACCATAGCACTCCCTACTGCGGCGGGGAGGTCGTAATATGGTCCCGTTGGCACATTTTGGGTACGGAACCCTAGAAACACACTAGTAACAAGGAAAATCAGATTGGACAAGTTGCGAACATGATGCTTTCACGAACTAATGATCGACGCTAGCTAATGACCGTGACAGCTGTGTTTTATTAACGAATCTAGATTGTTACATATTGTTACCAATTTGTTACTATAGGCTTGCTTGCTATTAGTTTTTGTATTTTGTTGTTCTTTGTTATAGTCTGTTCAATAAGTTAGTTTACTGAGTTAGCTTTTAATAATTCTGCGGGAACTTTTTGTTTTTCTGGCATAAAGGGAAGCCTATGTAGCACTTTCCAAGTCCTTAAAACCTATACCCAAAATCGTGTTGATTTGTTGCAATTTGATTAAACAGCTCTATTGCAATGCTTGGTACCAACAATATTAATTCGTAAGCGACAGTTCCTAAATCCTCACAGTTTAGGTAGGCAGTACCCCTGCAGCGTCAGTATTGAAGAGCTAGGACCTTGAGCTCCACGATGTAGACTATACTTAACACTAACAATATCAGCTCTATTATAATGTGATCGAAGGACAAACCAACAACAAACACGCCTTCGCATATTTTATACTCGTACATTATTAGACGACCGCTCTATAGATTAAATAAAATAATAATAATGTCCTCCCGACCAAATCCGGTCACGGCGGCCAATGTCCAAAAAAATTAGCCATCGCGGGAGATATTATAGTGCACAAGTGTGTGCGCAAACACCGGTGCACTCTCTATTCCCCCACTCTCATAGTCCGATGGGGCGGAAATCTGAAACGAAAAGAGATCAGGCGCAGGACCGACGGCTTTACGTGCTCTCCGAAGCACGGGGTTGACACACCGCCTACTTCCTAACTCCGTGCTAGCATTGAGAATTTCTTGACAGAAAAACCCAAAACATTTTTTGGACTGATCCGGGAATCGAACCCAGGACCTCGTCATCCGCAGTCGGACTTGCTAACCACTAAACCAACGGCATATATGGTTATAGATATAAATCTACATAGATAGATATAAAGCTACAAAAGCTCTACGTGACAAATATCATCGGTGCGTCATTTGTTTGGTAGAGCATCGACGTTCGCCAAACAAGTCAATTTGATTCACCCAGTTATTGATGAGTGGTTTTGCGGCTATTTTCGGCCCTGTGCAACTGTCACATGCTTTCGCCTCGATGATAAATGGACACAATATTGTATAGAATAACAAAACCTTCATAGAACCTTTCATACATAAGTATGTCATGCTCTCTTTAAACATTTCTGTGGTGGTGTGGTGTGGTGCGGGTTGTTACGTTCCCTCAAATATGTTTGAGCGAAGCAACGGCTGGATCATGTGTCATGCTCGTGAACGGGTGCCACCCAAGTGCCACCAATGGGAATGGGTCTACTTTCTGTCTGCGCGTCTTAACATGTATTGGATTGTATGTAGGTATGCATTTTTGAAACTTCATTGTGGAAATACTGTATCCTAATCTAAAAAAATTTTTGAAAAGAGCAACCGCCGAGTTTATTGCTGGCTCTTTTCAGCAGGAAGGGCAAGTGGTAGATTCATCGACGATTCAAAAGCACTTGTAAAAGTTTATTTGAATAAAAATATTTCTATTCTATTCTACATACGTCGTCGACATCCCAACCTACTTATCTCCTGCAGGGTAAGCATGGGCGGGAGACAAAATTTTTTTTCCCCGATTTTGTCCACTGACAAGAGACAAAATTATCTTCTCCCTATGACGTCCATTGCTGGATAATAGACATAGAGATCTCTTGTAACGGTCGCTACGTTATATGATCTTGTAGGTAATAATGATACAACTTCCTTGGGAGGAGGTCTACTTCATAAATCGGAAGCTAGCTTTAATATTCCTAACCTAAGTAGGCATTCAAACGAAAACCGGTTAGGTACTTAGTAGCTTAGACTTAGTACAATGAATTATTTAAACTTCATTAGTCTGTATGTAGATGAAATTCAGAAACTTGGAGCAGTCAGTTTAATACCTTATATTTATGAATAGAATAGGAAAGTTTGGAGCGATGTATTTCCCTTGGAATACGGAGTTTCCTTGGAAATATGGCTCAGCGGTTTTAATTAAATTACTTTGTAATGCGACGTGGAATAGTCATTTTAGGT
Organism: Hipparchia sbordonii; assembly: GCA_038048805.1. Lineage (NCBI taxonomy): Eukaryota > Metazoa > Arthropoda > Insecta > Lepidoptera > Nymphalidae > Hipparchia > Hipparchia sbordonii. Next base: position 12,220,614 of record CM076108.1, on the reverse strand, counting down.
TAAGCCAACTGCCTTATTATTAACATAGTGTGGGAGACAGTTTCAAACATCCCCTTCTGCGTAATTATGATATGAGTTAACTTGAGTTATTTGAAACTAAGAGATACTCCCACCCAGATCAATAGTGACACAACTCAAAAAAGGTCTCTGTTCCCTAAACGAAAAAAAAGTCTTTCTGAATCTTTTGTTAGCAAAGTTATGAAACTCAATTTTATTTTAGGCCGCATTTCACAACATCATTTATGACCTAAAATAAAATTGAGTTTCATAACTTTACATATATACTTATACATAGGCAACGGTTATTCCGGAGTAACAAAAGATTTCCGCGGCATTTTTAAACACTTGAATCCATGCCGACGAAGTCGCGGCCAAAAGCTAGTGACTTGTAACCCCAAAGAGTTATACAAATAACTTAAACTGGATGTAGCTACAAATTATTAATAAATCTAATTATGGCAACTTGAACCAGTTATTAGCTCGCGTCAATACTGGTCCCCCCTTTAATATTCTATCAATTTTCGCCTAATTATACTCTCGCGGAATTAAAGTCCCAATTCGAATGTAGGCCGCCCCGCAAACGCACACAATATTAAGCTCTAAAATTCTATTAATTAATCCTATAATGCTTTGGCGGCGTAGAATAATAAATTTTCCCGACACGAGTGGGTACAATGGAAAGCTTTTAAATATTTGTTATTCTTAGCATCAAGCCGCGTATTAATTTCGTTTGTGAGAGAAATTACTTTGACACGGTTTTGTGTTCTCGCTCTTTGTCTATTAAATAGAGGTATCTTGCACACTACGCGGTCTTAATTGCAGACCCTAAAACCTTCTGGAACCCTGCCAATTATTTCAAGATTATTTGACATGTCATAATGTAATATGCAACCTTTAAATAAGCAACTATTCGTCATTGTAGGTATGATATTTTAAAACAATCCTACTAATATTATAAACGCGAAAGTTTGTAAGTATGGATGGATGGATATTTTTCTATCCTATCATCATATCCACCTTGCATCATGCTTGCCTGGAAGAGATCGCTTCTTAGCGATAAGGCCACCATTTGTGCTCTAATTTATTTTAAGTTAAATTTATCTTTCTGTTTATGTTTCTATGTATTTAATGTGGATGTACAATAAAGTGTATTCATTTCATTTCATTTTTGTTACTCCTTCACGTAAAAACTACTGAACCGATTAGGCATAGAGATAGATTAAAGTCTGGAATAGGACATAGACTACTTTCTATTCCGGGAAATAAGAGAGTTCCCGTTGGAATAAAAAACCTTAATCCACGCGGACGAAGTCGCGGGTATCAGCTAGTAATAATATAATTCTAATTTAACTACTTAAATGTGGCAATATCTTCAATTTGAGCACGTTATTATTGCAGCTCGTATGCGATCATTTTTACGTTTAAATATTTTATTTCAACATTGTTTAACGTAAAAAAGGAAAAAGGTGCTACTAAATGGCTACAAAAGAAATCTTGACCCTTGTCAGCTGTCATTTTTCCCACAACACTGTAGAGGTGCGCTCGGCTGGCTACACGTGATCCGCGTGAAAATGTACTTCGTGTTGTAAAAATTGGTGTAAAAACAATGAAATGATACCTACTTTAGAGGTAATCTTAGAAGAGAGAGAAGTTTAGATAGGAAATATAAGCCTCAATTTAGAGCTTAGAAATATAAGGGAGAGGGTAGACTGGTTACTTTTAGCGGCAGCGATCGGCGTTTCTATGTCTTTTTGCGTCTGCATCGCGTTTTCACGATTTGTGATTTTCCTGCATATTTTTTTTGCTATTTTTACATTTTCCTGGAAAAGAATTGGGTCGATTTTTATACATTTTTCGCAACTAAAGACGTGTTATTTCTAGTTTCTTAGATGTTTTAAAGGTGCCTACAGTACATAATACATAATAGTTCTAGCAGGTAGGTATAGGCAACTCGTTATTAATTTTTTTATAATTAACCCAACTGAAAATTGAGCCAGGTAACCTTCGACACCACAGCGAAAATTGAAACTGAGAGACAGACTTTTTGTGACCCTTCGTTATATTTTCAACACGTAATCATATTTCCATGTAAGTACTGCGGTATCATAACATCCTTTCATTGAATGATAAAAAATATAACATTTTGTTTTACCTACAGTACACGAAAGTTTATATTAAAGGAGATTATTATCAATTCGACACATACCTATGTATGAAACATTATCGGAACTGCAAAAACAAAAATATACAAACTTTTATAGATGCATGTATGTTTGTATGTATGTATATAAATATTTGCCCGCGCATTTGTCCTAAACTACTAATCCAATTATGATCATTCTCTTTTTATTCACTTAAATTTACTTCAACTTAGAGAACAGTAAAGATTTCATCAAAATCGGTTCAGTAGTTTTTATGTTATGGACACTTTTCCCCTTTCAGTTATTTTTTGTTTCAGTACATATATTGAAGTTGGTTTAATTTTTTTTAATTTGTTAAATAAGCTTGTTAAAACTTAATACTAACTACTAAGCACTACTTACCTTTAATCTAAATATATAAAAGGCAAAGGTGACTGACTGACTGACTGATTGACTGACTGACTGATCTATCAACGCACAGCTGTAACCACTGGACCGATCGAGCTGAAATTTGGTATACAGGTAGCTGTTAGAACGTAAACATCCGCTAAGAAAGGATTTTGGAAAATTTCAACCCCAAGAGGGTTAAATAGGGGGTTAAAAAATCGAACCTAACGTGAGCGAAGCCGCGGGTTAAAGCTAGTAATGATATATAATTGAAGGTAAGTAGTGCTTAAACTTAAACGTATTCATTAACGTAAGCATTATGAGCAAAATCCAGTGTGACGTTAATGAGAGAGGTCTTCATTTACCAAATGTATTCAAGCGCGATAACTTTATGTAGCAGCATTTACTCGTACCTATCTCATCATCATTGGTTTCACTTGTACATATACATAATAATTATTCATGTCTCTAGAGTGAAGAGCAATTATAATTAAGCCTTAGGGTCGTATCACATCGAGAGTAATAAAAGATAAATAAAAATTCATAGCTAGAAGCGGTCTCATGATCTAGACCGTAAATAATGGTCTTCATACATCAGCAATCCATTAAAGCTTCACTACTAAGCAAAGGTCTCCTCGCAGACAATGGGCTAGGTCATATTCCACGAAGTGCGTGCAGGCGTCTGTGTGTGTCTGTCTGTGTCATCGTAGCAGCCGAACGGATGAACCGATTTTGATTTTAAGCTATTGCATAGCTTCTATCGCGGGCCAGCGTGGAGACCGAATCCAGAAATTCCGTAATGAAAATAACCTGACACGGGAGACCTAGAACAGTCTCCGATTACCTTGTCGGAGGAAAAAAGGGAGGAACACAAAAAAAAAAAAAACCTGACACGGGACTCCTCTACGGTGAGCCGCTAGATGGCGTTGATAAAAAATGCTATGCAATAGCTTTACCGCGGCAGTCCCTGAGTGCCACACGTCTTTTTTTTTTCAAAGGTAAATTAGTCGGTAGTGCCTTGACTATGTTTGACGAAAATCGGTCCAAGATGGCCGCCGCCACAAAATGGCGGATTACATATTTTTATTTTAACGATTACTGACTAGCGATTAGGATTTTGTAACACGTCGGGGACGTTTTAAATTTTCAATTTACACTTGTTCTCTAAAAAATGCCCCGGTCCAAAATATAAAAGTTCATGGAGACGTTTACTCAAAAGAAAAAGGAATACCTGGCAAGGTGTAAACAACAATTACCTATAAGCTTCTACACGAATTTGTTGAGAAGTTGAACACGTGTAGCGATAGGGGGATTACTTGGAAGCAAATAGCCGCTTTAATGTGCCATTTGAAGGAATAACGGCGAAGTTTTTGGTTTAACGTGTATAGTTTTTGCTATTAATGAAGATAACTGTGATATTGTTTTCTCAAAACTCGGGATATTATCTGTTTTATGTTTATTTTATTCGAATATACCTACCCATAAAATCAAAATAATTTGTATAGAAGGCGTTACTTTGCGGAAGTTCATGATTAGCAAGAAGAGGTTAGAATTATTTTGCTATAATCCGCCAACAGAAAAAATCAGTATGTTCAAACATGCAGTTACAAGCTAAGCACCGCTTACCTCCTCAACCAAGCAAGAAAGTCAAGTTCCCAAGCAAGCAATGCCACCACCACTCACATGCACCACCACACAAGACTTCCATACCACTCTCGACGCACGTTTCGCCCCGACACCGGAGCATCCTCAGGAGATGTCGACTTTACAATGACTAGACCATACAGCATTGACCTATGATTGGCTGATACCCTCCTGCTATTGGTTAAAATACATTGATGCAGCAAGAACGCCATAAATTCAGCCAATCAGAGGCCATTGCGATCATTACACTGATGCAATCGACACACAGTTTATAGTTTTTGAACTTTTTTCTTGTTTATAAAGATGGTTTCTGGCATTTGTAAGCTTCTATCCGAGCTGTTATTATAGTTCTGTGCGTAGTAAACACCACGAAACGTCACATAAACGGGAGCAAGGGTGGAGCAAGGCATCTATCATGATTCATGTCCCACTCACCCGCAGACACGGGAGAACCGCCAGAGATTTATGATACGAGATTTATGATGTCTACACTACGCCAGAAGGCGAACTGTTTACCCATAAACACGAACATAATATTATTATGAGAAACTATTACATATGTATATTTGAAATAGATCGCTACTTCGACCGCGCCTATTTAGTTGTTTAAAGATTCAGTGGGAACTCCTTGATTTTCCGGGATAAAAAGTAGTCTATCTCACTCTCCAGGTTCTCAATTATACTCATGCAAAAATCTCTGTTGAGGCATGATTGACGGACAAATAAACACACTTTCGCATTTATAATAATACCAGATGAAGCCCGCGACTTCGTTCGCGTGTATACAGGAAACTCGCTTATTTCCCGAAATAAAAAGTATCCTGTATGCTATTCCAGACTATAATCTATTTCTGTGCCAAATTTCAGCCAAATCGGTTCAGTCGTTGCGACGTGATTAAGTAACAAACATACAAACTTTGGCATTTATAATAATACTAGCTTTTTCCCGCGGCTTCGCTCACGTTAAGTTCGATTTTTCAAACCCGTATTTTATCCCTTTAGGGGTTGAATTTTCAAAAATCCTTTCTTAGCGGACACCTACGTTATAATAGCTATCTACATGCAAAATTTCAGCTTGATCCGTCCAGTGGTTTGAGCTGTGCGTTGATAGATCAGTCAGTCAGTCAGTCAGTCAGTCACCTTTGCCTTTTATATATTTAGATTATAATAGGATAATAGGATAATAATAGGAATAGGATTATTAGGGTTACTACAGGCAATTATAACTGTTCTCTGATTCTTAAACGGGACGTTAATTAAAATGTGCGTCCACGACGATCTAAATCCAATTTGGATTGAAATAATAAGACGTTTGACTTTAACGTCTGACAAACGGCCATACCTCAGCTACAGTGACGATCTCCGGCTGACAATGTTGATTCTAACGATTTCGCACCTCAAAGGGACCGAAATAGTCTTAGGATCAATGACCCCGCGTTAACCGTCATGGGATATTGGTTTACGGGATCACCTCAGCTCTCATTCATAGCTCTCAAGTCTCAATACGTCATTCTAAAGAGTAGAATAGATCAAGGGCCGATTTTTCCAAATGTAAAATAAGTCTTACGCTAGCCAAAATTTTCATGTTTTTGTAGATTTTCAATTCAAAACAATTTTTGTATTTAAAATTGACTAATTTTATTATATACCTACTTAAAAAAATTGTGATATTATATATTAGCTACTGAAACCAGTGGCTATAAGCACTCTCCATACAAAATTTCGTTTTAGAAAGAGACTTTAGAAGTCGACCGATTTTTCTGTTTTTGCAAATGTTATTCTTGCATGTTACATTTTCGATTGTAATTAAGGACGGGATTTCGCAAAGAGTAGGTATAAAAACGCACTTCTACACATGCACCGTTCACACGCACACACAGGCGCGGGCGAGCTGCGTTAAAAATGAGTGAATTAACTTGTTTTGATACTTGGATATAAATTGTTTATGTTTTATTTTTTTATTTTTTATTTTCGTCCGGACTTGCTGTACACTAAGTTAGACTTAGATTTAGTCTTAGTCTTAGACTTAGATTTAGACTTTTTTAAGCCACTGGGAAATGCATTAGACTAAGACTAAGTCTCTTTAAGTCTAAGCCTAAGTCTAAGACTAAGACTTAGACTTAGTCTTAGACTTAGACTAAGACTAAGTCTCTTTAAGTCTGAGTCTAAGTCTAAGCTAAGTCTAAGTCTAACACTAAGACTAAGATATAGACTTAGACTTAGTATTAGTCTAAGACTTAGTCTTAGTGTTAGACTTAGGCTTAGATTTGAACTCAGACTTAGTCTAAGTCTAAGTTTAATTCTAAATCTAAGTCTAAGTTGAGCAAACCAAATTGATAATATATTTTGAAAAGAAGAAACTAAGTACTAGGTACCTATGGTACCTTCAATATAATAGCATTATTTTATTATTTGATAGAATTTCGAAATTTCTTGCAAAGTTACATTCCCCGAATGTAGTACTGACCTGCATGTATACCTCGAAAACTTCTATTGGAACTCCTAGATCTTTAGAGTTAATTGTATCGAGTTTGGGCTCGTTTTGTAAGTTATGATGAGATCTTACCACTGGACTTGTTGGAGTGACCTGATGGTATACTTCGAAGACTACTACTGGATCTTCTAGACGGCTACAGCTAGTTATATCGAGTTTGGGCTCGTTTTGTAAGTAATGATGAGATCTTACCACTTGACTTGTTGGAGTGACCTGATGGTATACCTCGAAGACTTCTATTGGAACTCCTAGATCTTTACAGCTAGTTATATCGAGTTTGGGCTCGTTTTGTAAGTTAGGATGAGATCTTACCACTGGACTTGTTGGAGTGACCTGATGGTATACTTCGAAGACTACTACTGGATCTTCTAGACGGCTACAGCTAGTTATATCGAGTTTGGGCTCGTTTTGTAAGTAATGATGAGATCTTACCACTGGACTTGTTGGAGTGACCTGATGGTATACTTCGAAGACTACTACTGGATCTTCTAGACAGCAACAGCTAGTTATATCGAGTTTGGGCTCGTTTTGTAAGTAATGATGAGATCTTACCACTGGACTTGTTGGAGTGACCTGATGGTATACTTCGAAGACTATACTACTGGATCTTCTAGACAGCTACAGCTAGTTATATCGAGTTTGGGCTCGTTTTGTAAGTAATGATGAGATCTTACCACTGGACTTGTTGGAGTGACTTGGTGGTATACCTCGAAGACTTCTATTGGAACTCCTAGATCTTTACAGCTAGTTATATCGAGTTTGGGCTCGTTTTGTAAGTAATGATGAGATCTTACCACTGGACTTGTTGGAGTGACTTGGTGGTATACCTCGAAGACTTCTATTGGAACTCCTAGATCTTTACAGCTAGTTATATCGAGTTTGGGCTCGTTTTGTAAGTTATGATGAGATCTTACAACTGGACTTCTTGGAGTGACCTGATGGTATACTTCAAAGACTACTACTGGATCTTCTAGACGGCTACAGCTAGTTATATCGAGTTTGGGCTCGTTTTGTAAGTAACGATGAGATCTTACCACTGGACTTGTTGGAGTGACCTGATGGTATATCTCGAAGACTTCTATTGGAACTCCAAGATCTAATCTTCATAACTTACAAAACGAGCCCAAACTCAATACAACTAACTCTAAAGATCTAGGAGTTCCAATAGAAGTCTTCGAGGTATACCATCAGGTCACTCCAACAAGTCCAGTGGTAAGATCTCATCATAACTTACAAAACGAGCCCAAACTCGATATAACTAGCTGTAAAGATCTAGGAGTTCCAATAGAAGTCTTCGAGGTATACCACCAAGTCACTCCAACAAGTCCAGTGGTAAGATCTCATCGTTACTTACAAAACGAGCCCAAATTCGATATAACTAGCTGTAGCCGTCTAGAAGATCCAGTAGTAGTCTTCGAAGTATACCATCAGGTCACTCCAACAAGTCCAGTGGTAAGATCTCATCATTACTTACAAAACGAGCCCAAACTCGATATAACTAGCTGTAGCCGTCTAGAAGATCCAGTAGTAGTCTTCGAAGTATACCATCAGGTCACTCCAACAAGTCTAGTGGTAAGATCTCATCATTACTTACAAAACGAGCCCAAACTCGATATAACTAGCTGTAGCCGTCTAGAAGATCCAGTAGTAGTCTTCGAAGTATACCATCAGGTCACTCCAACAAGTCCAGTGGTAAGATCTCATCATAACTTACAAAACGAGCCCAAACTCGATATAACTAGCTGTAAAGATCTAGGAGTTCCAATAGAAGTCTTCGAGATATACCACCAAGTCACTCCAACAAGTCCAGTGGTAAGATCTCATCATTACTTACAAAACGAGCCCAAACTCGATATAACTAGCTGTAGCCGTCTGGAAGATCCAGTAGTAGTCTTCAAAGTATACCATCAGGTCACTCCAACAAGTCCAGTGGTAAGATCTCATCGTAACTTTCAAAACGAGCCCAAACTCGATACAACTAACTCTGAAGATCTAGGAGTTCCAATAGAAGTCTTTGAGGTATACCATCAGGTCACTCCAACAAGTCCAGTGGTAAGATCTCATCATTACTTACAAAACGAGCCCAAACTCGATATAACTAGCTGTAGCCGTCTAGAAGATCCAGTAGTAGTCTTCGAAGTATACCATCAGGTCACTCTAACAAGTCCAGTGGTAAGATCTCATCATTACTTACAAAACGAGCCCAAACTCGCTATAACTAGCTGTAGCCGTCTAGAAGATCCAGTAGTAGTCTTCGAAGTATACCATCAGGTCACTCCAACAAGTCCAGTGGTAAGATCTCATCGTAACTTTCAAAACGAGCCCAAACTCGATACAACTAACTCTGAAGATCTAGGAGTTCCAATAGAAGTCTTCGAGGTATACCACCAAGTCACTCCAACAAGTCCAGTGGTAAGATCTCATCATTACTTACAAAACGAGCCCAAACTCGATATAACTAGCTGTAAAGATCTAGGAGTTCCAATAGAAGTCTTCGAGGTATACCACCAAGTCGCTCCAACAATTCCAGTGGTAAGATCTCATCATTACTTACAAAACGAGCCCAAACTCGATATAACTAGCTGTAGCCGTCTAGAAGATCCAGTAGTAGTCTTCGAAGTATACCATCAGGTCACTCCAACAAGTCCAGTGGTAAGATCTCATCATTACTTACAAAACGAGCCCAAACTCGCTATAACTAGCTGTAGCCGTCTAGAAGATCCAGTAGTAGTCTTCGAAGTATACCATCAGGTCACTCCAACAAGTCAAGTGGTAAGATCTCATCATTACTTACAAAACGAGCCCAAACTCGATATAACTAGCTGTAGCCGTCTAGAAGATCCAGTAGTAGTCTTCGAAGTATACCATCAGGTCACTCCAACAAGTCCAGTGGTAAGATCTCATCATAACTTACAAAACGAGCCCAAACTCGATACAATTAACTCTAAAGATCTAGGAGTTCCAATAGAAGTTTTCGAGGTATACATGCAGGTCAGTACTACATTCGGGGAATATAACTTTGCAAGAAATTTCGAAATTCTATCAAATAATAAAATAATGCTATTATATTGAAGGTACCACAGGTACCTAGTACTTAGTTACTTACCTTTCTTTTCAAAATATATAAAGTATCAATTTGGTTTGCTATGAACTATTTCGTGTTCGTACAGCGATGTTTTTCGATACCAGCATCTGCTTACAACCAGCGCAGCCTCCACTCAGAAAGGCGGTCAAACGCCGACTGATTGATATTTGAATTTCGAATTTTGAAATGAAATCAAACCAGAGACCGAGTAAAATCAAAATAAGCCTTATTGCACACTATTTTAAGGTTCGGTTTAAACGAAAATATGTGAAAAAAGTACACGCGATGCTATATTTTATTTTTTATACTATTTGTAATATTTTTGATATTTTTCTCTCCAAGATTTTGAGTTGAACATATCTGCTAACAGATAGTATTTTTTAATTACATAAAACGGGTATATTATATACAAGAAATGTACCTAAAGTCACCCCAAAATCGTGAATTTTGTGTGAAGAGGTGACGGAAAATAATTTTTATAGTACTAAAAATTGAGATTTTGAACAAAATCAACTCCCAAGATTTGGAGATTAAGGACCAATCTATGTGTAGCAATTTTTATTTCCATCTTATTTGGTTTAACTTAGTCACAATATGTACCGAAAGTCACCCGATATGCGGAAACGCACTCTTAAGGAATATCCACATTTTGACAACAGTCAAATACCGAATGATGAAAATCGTTCCAAAATGGCCGCCGCCCCAAAATGGCGGATTACATTTTTTTTTAATTTCACATGTCGGGGGCGTTTTTAATTTTCAATTTACACTTGTATACAATTTTCGATAGTCGAGTTATGGTGTTTAATATTTATTCTTGTTTGTTACAGATTGACGACTGAAAAATCGGTAGCAGTATGAACTTGGATACCTAATGTTGGGACAGTGCAGTGACAATCGATATCGCAGTCGATAAGATGGCGTGGTTCGTGTTACTGCTGCCGATGATCGCGGCGGCGGCGCTGCCACCCGGTGACACGGACTCGTGCAACCCGGATAAAATGACAGTCTATCGAATGGTGTTGCATACTTATTGGACTAGGGAAAAGTTCCCCAAACACTATCCGGATTGGCGACCGCCCGCTCAGTGGTCACGAATTTATGGTAAGTGACCTTGTTTCACTCGTCAAGGTGCTTCATCCGCGCCGATAGCACTTCGAATTACCAATAGTGCAAGTAAAATAAAATACCTACCATTCCTATTTAGTAGGGCTCCTCAGCTCGAAACGGTCCCGTCTGGAAGAAAGCATAAAACTTGGCATGCATGTAGCTTTGGCATAGATAATGTAGAAGTAGAAACACGTCAAAAAATCACTTTTTTCCTCCCTCCCCCTATTTTATATCCCAAATCGTGTTTTTTTAAAGTTTTCAAGAAAACGGTTAAAGCTACGAAAAAACTGGCAAAGGCCGAAATGTTCTTCATTAAATTTTTTACAAAACATTCCTTGCAAGTATGTTAATACAACTTATAATTTTCAAAAATAATCTAATATTCAAAGGTGTAAATAAGTGCGTTATATTAAGTGTCTCTTAAGTTTGTCTCGTGTGAGCGATTATGGTTGGAATTAGCTATTATTAGAAGGCATATTTTTAAACGGCCTGGAACGCCGGGAAAGCAAAACAAATGCGGATGCCCCGAAATAAATTGGATTTCCTTTGACTTCTCTTATTTCGTCACCTGAGTGTCGTTTTTTACGTCTTTTGATGTCTAATACTGAAACTATTTTCACTGGAGGTAAGTACACAAAACATTTATTTTTATCAAACGGTTTGATAAAAACGGGAACTCTTTAATTTTCCGGGATAAAATGTAGCTTTTGTGTTAATCCTGGGTGCTATCTCCGTTCCAAACAGCCAAATCGGTTCATTCGTTGTGTGTTCACAGACACACACACACCTTTATAATATTAGTGTAACCATTAGTGTAAGGGGCTAACCATAGAATGGATTAGAATAATTTTTTATTCCAAATAATCTTTCGAATAAAGTGCTTTCGTATTGTCAAGTGAATCTGGTTCAATTGATAGAAAGTCTAAATGTCTTTACTAGTTATATACCTGCTAAAGTGTAACAGAGGAGTAGGGGAATTGCAATAATTGTAGCTTTGATACGTTGCCTCGAAGTTGAAAACTGATGTTCCCGTCCGATAACATGCTACGTCGCGAATAAAGTTTTGTGAATAAACAAAATTATAAAACTGCTTACTCGTGCTCATTTAATTCAATTCAAGAGAAAAAATTTATAATCGTCCTCTGTTCTCCCGCTTTTAATACAGTCTCGCTTCAGTCGCTCGAATTTATTACGTGACCCAAAAACTAGAGCGTCCGCAAAGAGGGTGATAAAAAGTCTAAAAATACAATTGCTGGTAATATATTTCACGGTTGTAAAATTACGCGCTCGTTTAGGATCCGAGCAACTCGAAAATCGCGTTTTATTAGCCCGCGGCACAATGTAGGAGTTAGGGATTGTTCACATTAGACCGTGTCGGGCCTGAGCTTCATTTATTTATTTATTAGGCACACAAAACAGGTTGAAACAAAAAAGTGCACAAAATAAATACATACAGCTTATCAAAAACCAAGTAACAACCCCTAGTATGTGTACACAACATTATTGAATAAATTAACTAACGAGTCAGAAAATTATAACATAAAATTAGTACCTAAATGAATGACATAAAATATTGACGTGGTCCATATTGTGGATCGACGAAAGAATTTAGTTGGATAAGATGTGTGGATCATAAGTGCCTATTAGTATACTCTGCGATACATTTATGTCCAACTTGAAATTGTAAGTCTGCGGGTACTCTAAAAATAACTGATAATAATTTTTGGTTAAAGTGAAAAACTATTTTACAACGAAACCTATAAAAGAGATTCGTTTGTAAATCTTTATTGAAGTGAAGTGTAAATATACCTATCATCGCACTCGTGTGGTAGACTGGTAGTACTACACCAAAGAGGCTTGGCGCCGCGCCAAATACGAGCGCTAAAATAGACACTTATCGATAGAAACAGGAAATTAGATCCTGATACAACACTATTGTATTTCGGGAAGTTTAATTCGGAAATGTCAGAGTGAGTTGTGGTGGTTAGGGTACTTTAATATAATGTACTCTTCGGAATAAATTGTACAATATTATTATGTTAGAAATATTATTAAATTGCCGCATAAAAGAAACATTGCTAAAACTAACTCTCTGCCGAAGAGTTGCCGGCTTTTCGGTGTTTAATAGGATATATTTCGGTGAGTGTGCTCAGGAGCTCTTCAATCTTGTCCCTCCTTCACCTTTTTACCACCATATTGCAAGATAAAGGGAGAGCTTCCGTCCGTACGTCGTTGATATTCCATCTACGCACTCTAAGCGCTTTAAGTCTTCATTCCTGATCCGCACGGCTAGGGCCTGGAATGCTCTTCCAAGATCTGTGTTTCCTAACACGTACAATTTGGGTATCTTTAAAACAAGAGTGAATAGGCATCATCTAGGCAAACGCGTTACACCTCAGACCACATCATCACTTTCCATCAGGTGTCAATATGATCAATATTCAATAGTGGTCAAGCGTGTGCCTATAACGTATAAAAAAAAATTTATATATCGAATAAATCGGACATAAGTACAGAAAAATATAAAATGTTTCGGAATCATTGCAACAGGTTATGAGGGGTCAACAACGACCCCATATTCATAAATCTCTACTGGAAGAAGATGATTTAAGAAATTTCCTTACTCTCATTTCCATACTGTTTCTGAAGGGTTTGTTAAGTTTGTATCAAGCCATTTTTAGTAGATATCTAGGCTTATCTTTATCACCATTACCATACTATATCGTTACGTTAATGAAATAATTGACTATATATGATAAATTGACAAAATAATATATTTGACTAAAAATGTATCTAACAATGTGACTGTAATCTTGGGAATAAATGGTTATTTATTAATTTATTCTTGCTACGTTATAAAAACCTTTATGTATGATTTACAAAGTGCACAATAAAAAAACCTATTTAAAGTGTAAAGCCTCCGTCAGCGAACTAAATTGAAGAAGCCAATATTTCATGAAATCGTGAAAGGACTAAAGAAGCGATTCGTAATCGCCTTAATTGATTGTTTGTAATTTATCAGTGAAACTTCTATTTACTTTCCTATCATCGAACTCTCTGGGTAAATCAATATCAAAGATGAATAAACGCAAATAATTTCTGCAAACTCCTATTAAGGTTAGAAAACATTTGAATTTCGACAAAATCTCTTCAATTATCGTCAAAGCAAAAAGCAACTACCCCTCTCCGTATAGAAAAGCGCTACACGCAAGGTTCAGCTCTGCAAAAGTATCGGACCAAGTGGTCAGATCGGAATCGAACCCATATAAATATTTATTGAAGTCGTCATGGATGTATCTGTAAATTTTTATTCTATATTTCTGTATTTTTTATTTTTATTCTTCTATTCTAATTCTGAAGCGATGGATTAAAATCTTTTTAGATTTAGTTAGACCTCTGAAACGTGGCAAAATTTTTATAATATTATAGTCTTCGCCAATCTTTTTTGAACATAGCGGGACATAGACCTACGCTTGCGCACTTTACAGCAATACAAGTAGGTACTGTAGTAAACTTTACTATACAATTTTATACCTTAGTCCGATAATGCAGAAGACATATTACCTTATTCTTTAAAAATTTCAATTTTTATCAAGCACTTGCTCAAAATTTTCTACCTACTCTTTTTCCTTACGAAGAAGATTATGTGAGCGTGGATCAGTAATTAATTATTCAATCCCACAAAATGGCCGCCTTGATAAAGACCCACCCGCGTAATCAAAATATCGTATGTCGTCGAAACTGCCTCCTTGATCCACTAATGCCTTCAATTTACAAATCCCGCTAAGATCAGGTGAAGGGAAACGGCTCAGTCACCCCGTAATCTAAGAGCTGGAGGGAAATTTTAAGGGTATGCTTGAGCTTTATTTTCAAACTGACTCACTGATAACGCACACCACAGATTTAAAGATTTTTAAAATGTTGACGAAATTTTTCTTGCAATATTTAGAACGTAAACCAAGGAGGAGGAGGGTTTTTGAAATTCTATCTCAAATGGTTAATGGGGTAGTAAAATTTCTATAAAATAATAGCATTCCAATCCAAAAGTTTTGATTAACCAAGAGTTCCTAATCACGTTTATTATCGATATTCAGATTCAGCCAGCAAGTAATGAAAGCATATAATTATGTACCAATAACTTGGACTATGTAAGTACTTGGAGTTCCAAAATTTTTATTTTGAACTAGCATTAGACCGCGACTCCACTCGCGAAGCGCTTGTTTTCCCGGAATCTTTGTTAACTTAAGAATGTCACTTTATAGATCTTTAATATTTTTTTCCATGTAAAAGCTCAACTCCGCATTACAAACAAACAACATTTTATTTTTATGATAGTACCAAGTACATATAATGAAGAAAGGACTCCAGATAAATTTAAAAAAAAATGCACACACTCTTTCCAATCTCCAAATATCTATCGTCGGGTCAGGTAGAGACTACAGATTACTAACAGCATTTATGTATTTATTAAATGCCTCCTAAAAATTACCCCCAGCTCACGACGTAGGCGGGAGCAAACAATGGCTTATCTCTTAAGATACAGTTTATATTCAAATAAAACTCTTGGATTACCCCGTCAAAACACCGATATTTACATAGGCATCTCGAACCCAGCCTGTTTTGTCTTGTCGGTCGTTGTTATTTTTGATTTCAGGGATTTTCGGATTTAATTCTTTGGCACGATTTTATAAGCTTTTATTGATGTTTTTTTTTAAATTTTAATGTAAGTTATATGTTGTGTTTGGTATTGTATTGTAGCTTATGTATCATATCTATTTATATTATATATTTATGTATGTATTATATAGTTATGTAATAATAACATACAATCCTATGTATTTATTACGATCCCCGTCTCTCACTTACATTATAAGTTCTCTCACATAGGTTGCCGGGAAGAGATTACTATTAGTGATAAGATCACCTTTTTTGTTACACTGTTTATTTACTCATATATTTTGTTCTTTTTTCATGCCATAAAGTTGTATAGACAAATAAATAAAACTCCGATGCAACTCCGGATGGGCGCAAAGGAAGCTCAAGTCTCAATCACTAGGCTATCATAGCTTGTTTTAAAAAATTAAAAATTAAAATTAGCAATAAGAGTAATATTCAAAAAATGCCTTCGTCTCAGAGCTGTCTATATTCGTCGACACACCTGCCTGTGTCGTCCCAAAGCGCCATACAACATCACCTTACTACGAGTTAGTCATACCCAACGGAATAGTCAACGTTATTATTCATACTAAATCTTGGCACGGCTTCAAAACTGACTGAAGTTTCGTACTATTAGAACTAACGCAGACGATCACTTTTTAACAAGCAGCAGAATGTCGATTCCGTAAAAATGATTGCATCAGTGTAACGATCGCATTGGCCTCTGATTGGCTGGTATCCTCCCGTTATTGGTTAAAATGCATTGATGCAGCAAGAATTCCGTAAATTGAGCCAATCAGAGGCCATTGCGATCATTACTGAGGCAATCATTTTTACGGAATCGACATGCGGGATTATCTGAAAATGATTGCTACATGATAAGGAGACACTCTCTCACTATTGATTGAAATGCATTATTGCATAAGAATGCCATAATTCCAGTAAATCACCACAATGGAGACAGCAGCAGAGGTTGGAGCAGATTTTCAATCGACCAGCTAAATTGAACGATATCTTATTTTACGCCAATTTTGCACATATTGATGTTGTCAAATTAGCTGCCTCAGCGAACGCGTCTTTAGCGAAAAGATCTGATTTCTTTCGTATCTTAAGAGAAATCTCTAGATAACCCTAACTAACTTTGTTGTGCTTAAATCTGTTGTGCCAACTAATCTCGAAACTAAACTAAATTGACAGATCTAAATCTAGTCCTAGCTTTTTCCGCAAGCAGCATTTTGGAACGGATAGCATGCAATTACACCTGTCCATTTAGCTTAGTTTTTTAGTGTCAATAAAGAGATTGTGTACAACTAGAATTAGCCACAATATGCGTCAAGCCCCATCAAAATTGACAAATCAAATGTCCATGACATAATTCTGTCTCATTTTAACTGTTGCTCTCAATATAACTCTTGGTCTCATTATAACTCTTATGCTGAAATGTATAGAGCGTGCTCTGACTTAGCTCGGACTCAAGATAAGAATTAAAACAAGACACAAATATGCTTCGACATAAATCTGTCTCGTTTTATCTCTTTCTTGAGTCTGAGGAGAATGAGAGGGCTGTCTATACATTGCAGCCTTAATCTAATTAAAAGTCTTGAGTCTGCTGAGGGAGATTGCAATCTAAAGATCTCACCGTTAGAGCTACTTCCTTGGTTTTATTGTTCGATAGAACTTGCCGCGTGTTCAGAGAGCCATACAATTTTGCGAATTAATCTGATCGACAATAGGTAATTGTCGGTAGTTTGCGATAGACGTTAGTCTTACAGTAGATAGCAACTACAACAAAATTAGATGTTTGTGTGGTGTATCATCAATGGTGATTCCCGCTTAACGCTTTACTCAGAAATGTCAGCATATTTTTATCGGCCAATTCGTTTTAGATCTTGTTTCATATTTATTATCTTATATTGAGTCTTGGTAGGTAGTTAAAAATGTCGTAACTTTATGAATGTGGTAACCTTGTGGTAACTGCTAAAAATATCGGAACTTTATGAATGAGCAAACTACACAACAGTTGTTATAGCACGATAATTTTGGACTACAACTATGTAATTAAGTATCTTGTCCAATTTTACCCTACTTCAAAAAGAGGGTAACATTTTTCGAGCGTATGGTTGTGTGTCTATATTTCTTTCTCACGAGCTGTAGTGTCAACTATTTCAGTAACGTATTATAAGGTGTCATTAAAAACTCATACAATATGTTGTTAAACACTGGGTTTTTTTAAATAATCAACTTTTGAAGTACATTTTCCTACTATATTACGTGGATAGGTGATGAAAAGATGATGAAAGATGATTTGTACTCGTAACTTTTCTTTGTTATTTTTTTTTATTGCTGTTTGGCTAAAATGGAGTTGAAGCCAAATGTACTAACAAAAAATATCTTGTAGCCAAGCGCAAGATAGCGGCAGAATGTATGTAATTACACAGAATGTTGTAATTTCGGCCGGGGGGTGCGATAACGAAAGCCTGCCGCAAACAACACCATTAGTTGAGCTGCGCGTGTGCTCATCGCACTCGTTAGCAAAAACATTGCAAGTGCTACTTATCTGAGTAGTTACGTAGTCAGGAAGTTAGCATTTTGAACGGCTAGCCAGTTCTTCTTTTTCTTTATTAACCGATAGACGTCCACTGCTGGACAAAGGTCTCTTGGATGGACTTCTACAGGCCTCAGTCTTGCGCGGCCTGGATCCAGCAGCTCCCTACCAATACTGCGCTTCCCGGTGCGGGGTCGACACTCCAGCACCTTGGGACCCCAGTGACCATCAGCTCCTAGCTAGTTAGAAAAAAAAAATTCTAAATATTCATAATTCAAAATTACTAGTTTCATGTTGGCCAACCTGTGGCTCTTATGACGTATTTTTGACGTCCAGCAAAAGCTGGACTTTATCAATATAATCCTACAATTATCGGATACTTTATACAAAATATACATAGCTAGCTTTACACTGCCTTCTTTTTTATACCTTACTTATTACTCTTTTACTTTGTCCTACCCATTTTACCTTATTTTTTAAAAATTATTTTTATGCATAATAAACTTATGAACTAGCTTTTGCATGTGACTTCGTCCGCGTGGGGTTTGGTTTATGTTACAATGGGAAACATCTAGTGGGTACCCAATGTTTTTCCGAGATTTCCGCCTATGTCATTCTCAAGTCCACAACTATACCTTTGCAAAAAACATGTTGATCCGATGCTCTTTTTTCGATGTTAATGCGTGATTGAAGGACAACTTTCGCATTTATAATAATATTATAGTAACTTTTGTAAGGATGTTTACGTAACTCTGAGTCATAACAGTGTGTTGAACTCTGTCGCTGCCAATTGGCGCAGCTACTGGCGTTGAATAAATGCACAGATAAATAAATGATGCTCCTACGAGAACGTACTACCTGATACTACTCACTATCCATCAAATTGTTTTATTACTACGTTCGAGTTATTTACGATTTCGTGTGTTTTCCTCCAAGATCCTGATTTTTGCCAACCATTTGAAAAGGATAGAGCTATTTAGCGGTTGTGTTTTTTGTTGGATGACTACGATCTCCTCGCCTGATGGTAAAATGATGATCATTGAAGTATGTGATGATGCAGTGTAGACTGTACCATCACATACTTCAATGATCATCATTTAGATGATAGCGGGCTAACTTGAGAGATGAAGAGAATAGTTTTTAGAATTTCCCATTACACTTTAAACAATGCGTAAAGACACTATTACAAAGTTAGTGATTTTCTTCATGACAAAGTTGCATGGAATCAATTGGCTTGGTATCCAGCTACCCACAAGATAGTGTAATATGAGTTACTGTATTGTAATATTACGTAGCTATACATTAATATTGTAATATTTTGTTATGAAAAAAAAACTGCTGAGTTTCTTGCCGGCTCTTCTCAGCAGAATCTGCATTCCGAACCGGTGGTAGAGTCATTACGTGTCATAAGAGCTACAAGTTGGCCTACATGAAATAAATAATTTTGAATTTTAATTTGAATAAGGCAGAAGTAGGTTTCAAATCACAGATATAGCGATGACATTGTCTGCGGTCATTCCAACTAAATTGGTTGCATTTGATTCATGATTTGAATACAATTGTTTCTATTACAATCAATATTTGTTAAGCGCACATTTTTAAATAATTTTTTTTCATTTATTTATGTGGTAACAGATTTGCTCTTGGAATGCTCTTGACAACAATAAATTCTATTTCATGATATTACTACACTGTATTACAGTATTACAGTTTATTAGTACACCATTACTGTATTACAGTTTATTACTATTACTGTTACTGTATTACAGTTTATTAGTACACCATTAATCTGTATGTGAGTGTTAAAAATAACAAAAGAAAAATAAAAAATATATAAAATAGACAAAAGTTTTTATCCATTTTACTCCATAATTCAGTCAAATCTAAACTGATTTTAATATTTTTTTCTTTGTTATAAATTGTGTACTATTAAATATTTTGTCCAATTTTGGTAAAGATCTACTAAATATTATCGGAGATAGAGGATGTATAAATTCTCGCAGATAGTAACAAGTCACTTTAAACTTTTTGACGAAGTTGCAGGAATCATATCTTAGCTAAAAATTTATATCTACGCAAGAATGCCTTTTATTTTAGAAGCAGATTTATTAGCGATGTTCATTATTTTTTATATCTGAACTGCTGTGATGATTTTCGGTATTCTCATTATTTTATGTATAATAGTGCCAAATCACTATCACTCTTGCTTTAAAAATACACGTCGTTTGCAAATAAATTACACCGAAATGCTCCATTGTTTTTCTCTCCAACCAAATGAATATTTACCTAAAATCCCAAAATACACAATATCAATTTAAATAAATGAAAACTTAGCCTTATTAGTTTACATATTTCATTTATATGTTATTCGTTCGAAGTTCGACAAGCTGAGTTCAAATAATTCCAAGAACCATATTTTTTTATTTGGTATTATGCACAAACATATAAGAGTACCTAAGGTATTATGTCTATTGTCTTCTTGAAAAAAGTTTTTATTCCTCTGAGATTGTCTTATACCAAATCAAAATGGCTGACCTGATTTCGAGTTTTTTTACAGAAAAACATTTTCAAAAAGATTTAACTGATTTTTCGACAGCACTTTGCAAAATATAGTAGGTATAGTTCTTACAATTATCATAGTAGCAGAGTAGTCATGCTCTCTTTAAACATTTCTGTGGTGGTGTCGTGTGGTGCGGGTTGTTACGTTCCCTCAAATATGGTTGAGCGAAGCAATGGCTGGATCATGCGTCATGCTCGTGAACGGGTGCCACCAACGGGAATGGGTCTGCTTTGACTGCCCGTCTTGACATGCGTTGGATTGGTGTACCTACGTATGCATTTTTGCATTTTTGAAGCTTTATTGTGGAAGCACTGTATACATAGCATAGCGTTGTAAAAAAAAAATTTTTTTTTTGAAAAGAGCAACTGCTGAGTTTCTTGCCGGCTCTTCTCAGCAGAATCTGCATTCCGAACCGGTGGTAGATTTATGACGTGTCATAAGAGCTACAAGTGAGCCTACATGAAATAAATAAATTTTGAATTTTGAATTCACGAGGGCACCTGAGCTAAGGTTACGTCGTGTACATGCACATTGCGTAAGTGTACGTGCCTGTCAAGAGGCTAGGTTAGGTGGGTGCAGTCAGGCAAGAACAAGCTCTCGCTCACACTTATAGATACGACACACACAACCATGAGCCACGCACCCTCGTGAATTGCAAGAACTGTAATATAAATAATCCACATTATCTAAATAACTGTGTTGAAAGACCATTTGTATAAACTAAAATCCATCCTTCCACCCGAACATCGTAAACTCTAAAGCTTTCCTGAATAAACCTTCATTAGCTGTTACAGAGTTGATTTATAATAGGATCAAAATGAAAATTTTCTTCACGGGTGCTTATTTAATGAAGTTTTATTAAATCTCAAATGAACTGCGAAGGGGCGAGAAAAACGGGGAAAAAATAACCGGTCAAGAGTGAGTTGACCTGGCGCGATATCGGTTCCATAGCTACTGGGCTTTCTGTGTTGGTTCCACTAATCATTTCTAAAGCGGTTGTGCAGGTTTGTACGAGTAGGTATAATACCCAACAGGTTGATCACCGCCGCTCCAACATGCTTGCTATCATCAGGTTCTTAACCAGTACTCGATATTTCCTTAGATATAATATGATTTTACGAATTAAAAAGGCAGTAGGTAACAGTTTCTTTTTCAATAATTGTAATTATAAGAGCCATTAAAGCCAGAGCAGTATCTGTCATCATTGAATCGACCAACGAATGTCGTCTGTCGAACTTATGCCTGTTTTCAACAACCATTGAATATATCCCCATCCCCATATCCCCTAAGTAGATAGCCCCTAAATACAGTACCTTGCCCTTTAGGACCACAGACAGTCTAGGAACTTTATCGCTAGTTCTTGTTCCAAACGGTTCTGAAAAATCGATTATTTTACCCTAAATAATCGGCGTAGCCAAAGCGCCTAAAGTGTGAATCTCATAAAGTTGAAAGAATTTAAAAGAGTTCCAATTTTCATTTCAACACGGAATCTTAAAAAAGGGGTTACAAAATTGCTCTGTAAACAAATCCTAGAAAAAATATACTACACAATTTGCTCGAGATTTTCGCGAGAAGAACTTTCCCATTCAACATCTTGTTCGCGCTTTAATTCAGGAGTTGATTGTGTTGTCCAATTTGTTTTTTTACTATCCTTTGCAGTTGGATAGAGCAGTTTTGTATTTCCTCTGTTTTATAAAGTTTCTCGAATTTTTAACTCACAAGTAGGATTCCTTACCTCAACGTACATTCGATACGGTTCTATCTCGACGAGGAAGTTTTTGAAAATCTTTATTATTTGGACTGTATCGCATTGGTATTGCTTAAAAATTGAACTTTTGTCCTGCGACGAGGCAGGATTCTCGATTTTTTTAAAACGTACGGTCTGTTCTTTACACGGTAAAATTTGGTTATTTGCATGGTTATAATTGAGGAGTTATAGAATGACATATTTTACTTCTTAACCCGGAAAATTTGTTTTTCCGCGGAATTTTTACAACATCATGCGGATTTTTATAGCATCCTGCGGATGAAATCGTGGACAAAAGCTAATTATACCTTTATAGTATAGTTCCTTGCTGAATAACAGCGAAATTGCCCCCGCCGAGAATCGAACCCTCCACTACTCCAGGGACGTCGTCAAAAATATGGTGAACTATAATAATCTTTCGCTGAGAGGAGACTAAATGGGCCGTTGATGGTTGCTGCTGCCGCTGCTGCTGCTGCTGCTGTTGCTGCTGCTGCTACTAATGATGATGATGATGACTTCATTATTTGTCCGCAGGTGTGTCCCACAGCCGGTCGTACGTTTTGTTCCGTTTGGGTCGACGCGTGTCCGCCCCCGTCAGACAATTCGCCGAGTCCGGTCGATCAGACTCACTTGGCTCGAGCGCAGGCACGATGGACGTGTTCGGAGCACCCGCTATCAGTCAGGGTGTGGGCAGGACTGAGGCGGAGTTCTTCGTGGACGGAAACCATTCCAGGGTAAGTTTCCGATCTCACCATCACACTTACTATCTTTTGAAGCCTCGAAAGCTCAACGGGCAAGAGACCCCCTTAAACCAAAAAGGTCATAATTTCAAACCCCACCCGTTAATTTGGAGGAAAAGGTGAATGATCGTATTTCACATTAAAATGGAGGGAGTGATACTAATGACATTTTCGTAGATGTACTTTGTGATGAAACATTTCCTTTTACCAGTAGCGGTAGTTTTTTTTTTCAATAATTTGCTTGTGAATCATATTATGAAGCTATGACCTTTCGCTTGACCCTTTGACCTCTCACTAGTAGATACGGCGTCAGCTGACAAATGGACTCACATAAAAACATCGCTGTAAAGCGGTAAACAACCGAAATTAGTCTCAACTGGCAATAAAGTGGCCGCGATGGAAGCTTCGATAAATTCCCCTTTTATTACGGCTCGATTTGAATTGTCTACTGTTTTTATTCGAGGCCAACTGACGTATCGTAATTGTTGTTTGCTCCCCCGGGCATTAATTAGTGCTGAAACACGATATTTTCGAGGGGACCGAAACGTTTTACGTATCGCCAATTTGGTTGTAAAATTATTGGAGAGCTCATTGTTGTCTGTTTAAGGCAGAAATCTTTAGACCGCACTCTCACTCTGCTCAGACTTAAGACAGATATAAAACGAGACAGATTTATGTCGGAGCATATTTGTGTCTCGTTTTAACCCTTATTTTGAGTCCGAGCTAAGTCAGAGCACGCTCTGTATATCTTACCATAAGTATTGAGATAACGCTCGTCGCGCGATTCTTCATACAAACCAAGTATTAGGCGCTGCGCAAACGTGGACACTTTTTACTGCCGACACGGGACACTATCACTGGTAACCTGTGTTCTATGTCCGGTGTCGGCAACAGTTGCCGTTACTGGGCACAGTTGCCGTTACTGGGCACAGTTGCCGTCAACAATCATCGGTTGCTATTTCTGCTGCAGTTCTATGCTTGTTTTCCCCCATTTTTTATTGTTGCATGTGTGTATCAGATGCTATGTAAGATACAGGTGACACAGGTGACTATGTAAAACTCGTACAATTGCTGAATCAATCCATACACTTAAATTGTTTCTACACGCCATCATACCGTAACGCTAAATCGCTTGGCGGCCCGTCTTTGACGTTAGGATGGTAAACATCCACGACCAAAGCCTACCAGCGGAAAAGACAATTCATATATTATAAGTTCCCAAATTGCCTCCTCCGGGGAACGAACCTGAAACCTCCTAGTTGTAGGTGTGCATTTTTGAAACTCCTGTGTGGAAACATTGTGTGCATAGCCTAGTTTTTTTAACAATTGTAAAAATAATTTTTTTTTTTTTTAAAATAGCAACTGCTGAGTTTCTTGCCGGCTCTTCTCAGCAGAATCTGCATTCCGAACCGGTGGTAGATTTGTAACGTTTCATAGGAGCTACAAGTTGGCCTACATGAAATAAATAAATTTTGATTTTGATTTTGATTTTGTAAGACTAGAGCGCTCACCACTGCGCCAGGGAGGTCGTCAAAACAGCTCCAAAAGTCAGAGATACGTCTGCATTTATGAATTTCGCAAATTCATTTGTAAATTATTTATTGGACAGCTCATTGTCGCCTGTTCATTGCAATCGCTTCGAGGAATTACGCTATCGGGCGTCGCGTGCGGTTGTTCATAATTGTGTTTATTTATCTACAAAAGCTTGTTAGTCCGAAATACGTTAATGTTTTTAACTCGTCAATTGAGTGGTTTTAACATGAACTTTAAATTGTATTTGCGTTTAATTTACTTTCCGATTTATGAGTTTTATTTTATTACTCATTTATATAAATAACGGTAGGTATAGGTAGTACCTATATCATAAGTAAATAAATACAAGCTTTTATGTAATACGTAATTAGTGTTATTTAAATTTCTCATTTTAATCGGTAATTATTATCCAATTACTATAAATACGTATATTGAATTGATAATTACAATTATTAATTTTGTGACAAGTTAACCTTTGTGTTTGCCTTTGTCTGCGATCTCATCTTACTTTGACGATGCGCCTAATATAGAAGCTGTCTAACTTGAAAGGGTATGGCATTGTTGTTTAGTTCAAAGTTCGTATTCTAAGATTCCCATTAGACAAGAGCAAAAACAATTTAGAAAATTGAAATATAACGCTAAGAACAGAAGTTTCTAATAAAGTTCCGCTCTAAATGTAGGCAACACAACCAATGAATGCGTGAGTGCGATATAATTAGTTTCTGTACTGGTACTTATAATTACGTTTTTGTTGGTTATTGTGATAAACACCCTTTCACAACACAGAACTTACAGAGCAAAAGAGAAACAAGAGCAAAAACAATATAGAGTAAACAAATCTCTAAATGGAACCTGAGACCTTCCACTTATATGATCATAGCACTCACTACGCAGTAGTTTTATCAAACGTCCAAAAAGTATAACTTTTGGGACGGAAAAAAATGATATCAGGATTATACCCTACTCACGTTTTCATGCAAAACTTGTGCAGAAATTGATATTAAAGAAGTAAAGTATAAAGAAAGTATACACGTGAAATAAGTAAATAAGGTCCGTAACAGCGTAATATGCTCTCGTAATTCAAATATTATCCCGATAAGTGAGCATATAAGATGTATTTATCAGAAATTTCACGGGAGAGGTCATTAATGTAAAGTAGAAATAATAGAGGGTCGAGTAAATTACCTTGCTGTACGCCAAAATGATTTAAAAACGATTTGAAAGTAGTGAAAGCATGTTTTTTATTTATAGTAACTCGTTTGTAACATAAAACTAGATTAACATGGTCTTATTTCCCAGGTATCCGTGATGGCGCGCATGATCCCATCTCCGGATTGGTTCATCGGCGTCGACAGCTTTGATCTCTGCGTCGACGGAAACTGGATAGATAGCATCACTATCGAGGTGAGATTACTTCCTATCACACTGCTGCTTTATTTTATTCGGCATGTTATTTTTATCTACAATATTATGATCACAACAATATGGTACATTATATGGAATATTATTAAGCTCTATAGACCTGTCGCACCATGCTGCAATGTAAAAACTGTAAAAGATGTAAATGTAAAAACTGTCAAAACATTTATATTTTTTCAACTTTGTTAACTCTAAGGCATAGATAACAATCAAAAGTAATCTTTATTTATTTATTTAATGGACAATCAATAGGTTACAATATAAAATACATATAATTGTTGTATTGACTATTGTAGACCCACTTAGGGATTGCCACAACTTGCGAATAGAAAACTATATTGTCAGTTAGAAGGAGAAAAAACAAAAAAGAACAGACATGAGAATATATGCTGTAAGATTCAGCAAGCTGTGATATAAATCAGCTGGATCTAGTGCCACGTATAAAAACATACAATTTATGATAGATTAAATTTTAAAATAAAACCAAAAACTTTATCTTAGCAGCGTATAGTAAGTTTACAAAAAGTATAAAAAAATTCGTAAAAACTCTGAAAAAGGACTGATATGATACAAAACTTTTATCTACCTGAAGTTTTATGAAAAGGCTGTTTACATTGTAGACAATGCCAGCTTCATTAAACAAGCAATTCAGATCTCGACAAAACTTTGCTGATAGTTCCAACTTGTGCAGGTAAAACATTGGGAAGCGCGTAGTTAACTTGTAAAATAAAGCAATCAGGTGAAGCCATTACAAGAGTACAAGTAATTAAGAGACGTTGAAACTTTAGGATTTAGTTTCAGTTCGGTTTCAGCGAAAACCTTCATTGGACCCTTTCATTGGCATGATACATAGTAGATACCTACTAGTTGAGTTATATTTTAAGAAATTGTAATGTGTAAGTCTTAAGTGTACCTATTTCATTTATATTTATCCATGTCAATGAATAAACGATATTCTATTCTATTCTATTCTAAAAATTAATTGTTTGATGAATACGCCTATAGAGAACTCAAACTCAAAATGATTTATTTCACGTAGGCCAACTTGTGATTCTTATGAGAAGAACTCATTGAACCCTGTGTCTTATTGCTTATTGCTGAAAGTTAAGACCACTTGAATAATGATAGTGGTTTAAATCCGATTATCCTATTAATATTATAAGTTTGGATGTATGGATGGATGGATGGTTTGTCACTTACTCAATCACGCCGCAACGACTGAACCGATTTGGCTGCTTGGCACAGAGATAGATAAGAGTCTGGATTAACACATAGGCTACTTTTTATCCCGGTAAATAAGAGAGTTCCCGCGGGAATAGAAAACCTTAATCCACGTGAACAAAGTCGCGGGTATCAACTAGTAAAAGGAATCTGCATTCCGAACCGGTGGTAGAGTCATGACATGTCATAAGAGCTATAGGTTGGCCTACATGAAATAAATAATTTTGAATTTTGAAATAAAGATTCAAAAAAAAACGTAGCTATAATTGTCGTTTTTCTCAGGTGGACCCGTTAGACGCGGGCACCGACAACGGTTTCACATTCACGGCCCCCAACTGGCCGACCGCGCCCCAGGGGGTGGCTTACCGCATCACGTCCAAGTACCCCTCGCACCCCGCCGGCTCCTTCTTCTACCCCCATCTCAGAAGATTGCCGCCGATCGCCACTTTTCAGTTTATCAAGGTAATTACTAAAAAATATAACCATGAACTTTTTTTTTTTTCAATTTCTATATTTTACTAGCGGACGCCCGCAACTTCGTCCGCGTTCTTAAATTGTTGAAATTTTTCCTGAATTTTCTTTGCTATAAACCTCACGGAGCCCGAGACCTTTCCAACGAATGCAAAACCGTGGAAATCGGTTCGTGCGTTCTGGAGTTATAGCGTCAGGAAGGAAAACCCGACTTATTTTTATATAGTAGATTATAATTTTCTGTTAACTAAACAAAATCTTAAAATAATACATTGTAAAATAAACTCTAAATATTGGGGTCCACATCGACGCCAGATGGCAATGCCCCCAGAAGGCTGGCTGCATTGCCTCTTAAAAACCACATGACGATTGTTTTTGGCTGCAATCTCACCTGATAATAAGTGACGATGTAGTTTAAGATAGTAACAGGCTAACTTGGAAGGAGGTAGAGAAGTTGATTAAACCTATACGCCTAATCGGTTTTACTACCGAACATAATAGTACAAGTACAGAAGATTCACTCCACAGAATCATTTGATAAATTACCTACAGTGATATTAGCCTAGAAGGAGTTGCCTCTTTTTCTATCGTATGAATTTTATCCCTTCCCTCTACGTTAGCCCATTGAATTAGCTCGTCCGTAAGGTAGCTTTATATCTAAAAAACGGATTGTGCCCGGCCTGACAGAACTCAAAAAACTATGAATAAAATAACTTTAAATTTATAATTTTAAAGTTGAATGGCTTGAATTCATAAACATAATGTAGTATTACTTACAACCGTAAAATTAATTGTCCATTCTAGTTTCAAGCTCGTGATTAATTTATCATGGTGTTAACAATTTTCATGTCAGGTGTCAGGATAGGCAGTAAATTATTAAACATATTAACGTCCGTCATGTCAGCAATGAATGATGAATATTTGATTTCTCTTGAGACTAGTTCAACTAGTTTTGGAATCCAACGGTCTGATTCAATATCTAGCTCCAGATACATTATCAATGGATCTATCTCTATCTGATCATCGACGATCATCTGCCTAACTCCCTAGATAGAGATACGTAGATGCATTGGAAACACTATTAGAAAAGGAAATCTATAGGAAAGAAATTGAATCACGGGTTTAAGCAATTAAATATCACATGCTTTAACGATGAAGAAAATCTTTGAAAAAAAAAATCTTTGCGAGGAAATCTGCCTATCTGTAAGCCTGAGATATTTCCAGAGCGCTACAACTTTAAACATCTGTGAGAATAATATGGAGAACTTTCGAGCATGCAGGTTTCCATTCCAGAGTTCTCCATAATATTCTCAAAGGTGAGGTAAGTCTGCCAATTTGCCAAGGGCCAGCGTGGTGGACTGTAGCCTAAAACATTTTTCTAAGAGGAGACCTGCGCTCAGCCATTTATCGGTTGCTCATGACAATGATGAATGAAGTGATTAAGTACAGAAAAAAAAAATTTTTTTTCATTACCCACTACTTCGCCAGCGAGATTGGGATTCCAACTCCGGACTAATATCGTCAACTTTTAACAGTAAAATTATCTTTGATTGTTATTTTACGCTTTTTTACAATATTCATCTAGCTCCGCGAATACGAGCTCACAGAAGTATTTCACCGCGACAGCGACGACCGACGATACGACGTGCTGCAGCTCGACAAGCTCAACCACAACAGCGTAGATATGCTGGACGGCAACCGGGCCTTGTCTGTTGCCGAGGAAGTGGAACGAGCTGAGGCACCGACAATTTACTCCGATGGCTCTTTGACTACGCCAGACAGCGGCTACTCCTATTATTCTATGTGAGTTTTTATTCATCCAGCAATCAAACCGAGGAATGCGATGCTGGTCGCCTACATATCCCGTTACGTTAGTAACAAAATTTCTACATTCATTTTCATCCTCACCTATTTAAAGTTTGGAAAATTTTTGACTTATTTTTATAATCTCATCCTTTTGTATTGAACTGGACCCGATTTTACAGATTGCAGAAAAGTGCAAAACACTTTTCAATACCTACAGTGTACCAATATCAAATGACGTCCTTTTTTCAATTCAA
Source organism: Hipparchia sbordonii (assembly GCA_038048805.1). NCBI lineage: Eukaryota > Metazoa > Arthropoda > Insecta > Lepidoptera > Nymphalidae > Hipparchia > Hipparchia sbordonii. The sequence continues at coordinate 12,190,801 of CM076108.1, read as the reverse complement.
TCTTTCATGGTATACCAGACTTGTAAATCATTGAGTACCTACGTTTAAATCTCAATTACTATTAATAATTTTATGTTCTCCAATCAGCATAAATAGTACAGCAAGCACAACAGAAGAACCCCGATCAGCAAACGAGTTGCCAACTTCAGGGCCTACGGCGAGCGAACGATCAGCGTTAAGAAGCCTCGCGCGCAGATACAGAGCGAGGCGACGACGCAAGCTGCGTGGAGACAGCACTGACCCGGCGGAGAGGAGAAAGCGGAAAAGAACGAGTAAGTTACACAATAACAGAGACAGAGGGATTACAAGAAGCTAAGAAGCTCCTGAGCTGCGGTCAGGACTCATGAGAGAGGCCGAAAAATACCTTGTAAGTAAACGTGTAATGTACTGGAAAGGATAGCAATACAGAGGACGTTGCAAGCTGAGTGGAGATAACACCAACCTGACGGAAAGGTGAAAATGAAAAAGAACAAGTAAGTCATAGAAAAAGAGAGACGGAGTGACAAGAAGAAGTAAGTAAAACTATTGTATAGTGAAATTGACAGCAACTGATACATATGTCATGAAAAAACAGTGAAAGCTGCATGGAGACAACATCAATCCGGCAGAGTGAAGAAAAAACGAGTAAGTAATACAATACGAGAGACATTAGGGACTACTTGAAGTAGAAGAAGAAGGGGAGAAGAGATTAGAAAAGACCTAGTAAGTAAATAATCAAACATAGTTTAATATACAGAAAAGAACAACATCATGAAGACGTTGCAAGTTACGAGGAGATAACAGTTGGCTGAAAGAAGACGCGAAAAAGAAGTAAGTTATACACCCAGTTCAATTAGAGTCGAAGGAAGTCATACAATAAGGAAGGTAATTTTAGAGTAAAATGAGCGATCGAAGAAGAAGAAAAGGCAGAACAAGCAAGCAAGGAACAAGTGATCTAGTTCCAGGTTCAGGTAGTAAATAGAAACTAGAATATTTTTAGCGTTCCATATATATAAATACATAAATAGCTCAAATAAATAAATTCTTTTCTAAAACAGGACTGCTGGACTGCCGAGTATCAAACTGGGGCGAATGGAGCCCATGCCGGAACGACGGCGGTTGCGTCGGATCAGCAATGCGTACACGCAGGATCATACGTCGCCAACGACCCGGGGGCAACCCTTGCCCTCCCACAGCCCAATCCCGGTGGTGCGCCACCAACTGCACAACACCGCCGCAGCACGATGACTGGCGGAATAATCTCACGTAATCCCTATTTATATGTAAGGCTAGTTTACACGGGACAATGCAATGAGACAAGACAATTTTGTCTTGAGTAATACTATTACATACTGATTTAGAAGAAAAAAAAATTGATTTAGCGGTAATGATAATGTGAATAGTTAAAGTTTTTATGAGTGGTCTGACGAACTTTCAATTGAACTTGAATCTTTTGGCAGTAGTCCACTACTACATCAAACCTTGACTTAACCAAAGGCTAAAAACCAGTTTTAATTGGCAGTAGTAGGGACAGTTCGCTTTTATGGAGGAGTTCAAATCTGTCCATAACAAAGCCAAAAAATCTACGATAGAGAATAAATATAAATTGAGTGAATATGAGTCATTATGAAAAAAGTCTATTAGATAGACTCTCATTACACAGTATAAGCAATACAAAATGTCTTGTCTTGTAATGTCCCAGTGTGAACGCTACTTTAAACATGATTCCATTTTTATTGAAATTACATTTGTCTCTTTTTAATGGCCAGTATTTTGACGCAATAATTTATGTTCTATCTCTTTCGTTGGCATCTCTGTCCGTCCAATCAAATTTGATTTCGATTCCAGTTTTTTTTTTGTATTTTCTCTCTGTTCTTATTGAATGTAAATTCGTGGTGTGTATAAAAATATTGGATAAAATTTCTGTATAAAATAATTTATTAAGAGATGACTGTTCGTGTTTTTGAAACGTACTGTCCACGCAGCGTCGCTTCATAGACCTTTCTTCATTTGACGCTTACTGTACGCTTGCGTGCTGCTCTCCTATAAAAACAGACACTCAACAAAAACTTCGAAGGTCGTACCAATACTGAGGCTTTTCTCCGCCAGTAATTTGCGTCTTGTGTTGATCGACATACATGTGTGAATGATACAGCGACATACTTCTTGCATGTCTGTAGTCTGTACGTATAAAGACTTACTTACACATTGACGATTGGTGCTTTTTTTTATGTTGAAGATGACGAACAACAATTTTTTGGTCTGGTGAGAGGCTTTGGCCGTAGTTGGTTATCCTAATTTCAAAGATGTGCCTCGAAGCGATTTAGCGTACCGGTACGATCGCGTGTAAAACCGATGGGATTAATAACACTGCCATATCACTTTAAGTTATCCCGCTACCTCTGACTGCATCTTCACTTAACATCGGGTGGGATTGCATAACTTTATATAAGAGCAGCATTAAAACGTTTACTCACAGTAAGTGTGTAATGAAGATTCCTTAAACCTATGAAGCGACGCTTGCATACTACAGTGGGTATAAATGGTAGACTTTGATTGTTTGCCGCTGTATCTAATGAATGCTTTTTCTATATCAATTTCCTGTATTTGTTCGTCAATTATTGCTGAAAATAAATGTTGATTATGTATGTTTTTCGACATTCTATACCGCTAATTTGCAGATAACTTACCTACGCTTATTTTTTTTTTAATAAGTAAGGGCTTTTATATCATCGACCTGAAGTTTGCCCACAAATGTGTGAACGGTAAGTCCATTGCTGGGCTTCACGGACCCGTGCGAGGTCGTCAATCCAGCACCTTGGTATCGCAACATCAACGGTTTTTTGTAAAATAAAATAATTTCATACGTTATTTTTGCGGTATTGAATGTCGACTGATAATAATACTATATGGGATGTGACAGATGCGGTCGCATCTCGGAATTATCAATTTGTAATTTTATAATATTACCTACCGTCATGCTATGTTACCCAAAACGTATTATTAATTAAATATTTATTATAATAATTATTATTGTATCAACTATGACCTAATTTAATTATACGAGTATCTATCTCTATTTTCAACAAGAAATAATTTTATATGAAGTATCTTGTTCGATTTCGACAATTCTTTGTGAAATAAGGGCTATCGTACACGAAGTAACCATATTCGATATATGCGAGATTCGTCGAGTAAAACATTCACTCATACAAATATTCATTATTTATTATCATTTCTTTAGTATGTAAATGATTGTCATTGGAGACTTTAAGAGCCACCTCATCTGCCTTGTTTGTAAAAAATTGTCTTAACTTTAGCGACTCATAGTAATGATGCTGATCGCACATTAACGCAAGATCATTAGGTCACTGATCAAAACACACCTGCAAATATCTTGAGCACTTGCTGCGGAGTTTGTTGACGGTTATTTACCGCGAGAATAAAAGAAGCAGGCCGCTACTGTCTGCTGCAAAAAGTTCTATACTCACTTATTCGTTTTATATTTAAGTAAAATTATATTCGAATTTGTACTATAATTAAATATTAAAAATAATTAAAGCATACGTTGCTGTTTTGTCTGTTATTAGCGTAGGTATCCGATATATTGAAAAATGTATTGCGTTCTGAGCACACAGGGTCTTGCTGTAATGTGCGATCAGTTTTAAGCAATAGTCCCGCGTGTGGTTAGTCAATTAGTAAAGTATCTCAACTGTTAAAAATACATATCGCATAAGTCTTCAAGTACGTGACAGTAAATCAATAAAAAGTAGCGTTGTTTTAGAGCGTTGATACTCCAAAGATGCAGCTTTTATTTTTAATACTCGTAAGTGTAAAAATCGATGTAGTTTATAAGTCAGTATTTAGAATAAGTAACTATAATATCAGAGCCTTCTGTGACTTCAAACATTGTTTCAAATTAAATTCAAAGTAAGTTAAGGAACAAATTTTTTAATTAGCAAAAAAGCTAGACTTCAGACAATGAACATTCTTTTTAATTCCTATTTATTTCCTATGTAAATATGTACATGCTCGATAAGAAAGTAACGAGCATCATAAAGTATAATATTTGACATTTGTGAGGGAAGTTAGCGAGAACTACCAATCTGTGCCTGTTATTTTTTGAATATACTAAAAGCAGCGCTATATTTCCGTTCAACTTTCGGCGAATTTACACTGCGAAATTATTGGCATGAAATTAGTTTCATGACATTAATTTCATCAATAATTTCACGTGTAATCTTCTAATTTCATGATGCATCCGTTAATTTCATGCATGAAATTAGAGGTTTAATTGCCACTAATTTCGCAGTGTAAATTCGGCTTAAAAAGACTAAATTATCGAGCATATACGCGTTTAGGACCTTGCATGGACTTTAATAAACTGTTGACAAACTATATAAATATTTAGATTGTTTATGCCAAAGATTTACTAGGCTTTATTTCGTACCAGCACAAAACATATTAATCCATACATCAATCAATATTATATTTAGAGTTTAAATGTATGGACTGATTACTAAGTACATTTTAAAGTAGTTTTATTTCTAAATGCATTACAGATCTTCAATAGATTATTTAGAACCTTATAAGAAAACATATGTATTGCATAATAATAATATGTTTAAATTTTTTTTGACTGTCAAAAAACAACTAAAAATATTGCGAAAAATAACTACTTAATTAAAACTTCTTGTAGAGTTTAGAAACAAAGTCAGTCTGTAAGAATCCTTAAATAATGAAAAGGCTGAAGAACCGAAAATTCATGTAATATTGAAATTTGAGAGATCGGTTAATGTAATTTCCCTTGAAATTTTTTCTGAAAAATGTAAAATAGAGCCAACCTTGTTAACCTTAGTGTAACGATTACTGAGTATGTGTATTTTTTACAATGTAAATTATTCTGATTTCAATAATAAAAATAATAATACAATTTGTGTTTCATTACGTGTACTCGTATCATTAATATATATATAGCTACTCGTGCTGATTCACTGATTCACTCACTCACTCACTCACTGACTCATTGATCACCTCTCCTGTAAAATTTTGTATGGAAAAATTTTTTTTCACTCACGGTTTCGTATAGAGGACAAAAATTCATTCGGAACAAAAATATGGAGAGAGCTGATGATTGAGGATTTCGGAGACGGGTGAGGAGCACCGGCCAGGGTATCGAAGATAGTTGGGGTGTGTTCAACCAAATGTCATTCGAAACCTCATCCAATTGGCAGAGAGCCGAAAAAAAATTCCAAAATGGCGGATTCAAGATGGCGGCCATACAAATTTAGTCGGTGTCTATCTCCGAGACTATAAGAGATGGAAGAGTGGTTTCTTGGCAAAGGATGATCAGGACTCAAAGGTCTACTTGATGAATAGAAAAAAAATTCAAGATGGCGGAATTAATTTTTTCCATACAAAATATATGCAAGACTTTATGCGGCGCCTTTTCAAAATTTCTGATGGTTTCGTATAGAGGACAAAAATTTATTTGGAGGAAAAATATGGAGAGAGCTGATGGTTGAGGTTTTCGGAGACGGGTGAGGAGCACGGCCAGGGTATCAAAGATAGGTGGGGAGTGTTCAAACAAAAGTCACTCGAAACCTCATCCAATTGGCAGGGAGCTGAAAAAATCTCCAAAATGGCGGATTCAAGATGGCGGCCATACAAATTTCGTCGGTGTCTATCTCGGAGACTATAAAAGATGGAAGAGTGATTTCTTGGAAAAAGGTGATCAGGACCCTAAGGTCTACTTGATGAATAAAAAAAAAAATTCAAGATGGCGGATTTAAATTTTTTCCATACAAAATATATGCAAGACTTTATACGGTTCCTTTTCAAAATTTCTGACGGTTTCGTATAGAGGACAAAAAATCATTTGGAGGAAAAATATGGAGAGAGCTGATGGTTGAGGATTTCGGAGACGGGTGAAGAGCACGGCCAGGATATCGAAGCTAAGTGGAGGGTATTCAAACAAAAGTCACTCGAAACCTCATCCAATTGGCAGAGAGCCAAAAAAAAAATCCAAAATTGCGGATTCAAGATGGCGGCCATATAAATTTCGTCGGTGTCTATCTCGGAGACTATGAAAGATGGAAGAGTGGTTTCTTCGAAAAAGATGATCAAGACCCGATGGTCTACGTGATGAATAGAAAAAAATTCAAGATGGCAGATTTTTTTTTTTCATATAAAATGTATGCAAACTTTGATGCGTTCCTTTCCGCTGATGGTTTCGTATAGAGGACAAAAATTCATTTGGATGAAAAATATGGAGGGAGCTGATGATTGAAGATTTCGGAGACGGGTGAGGAGCACGGTCAGGATAATAAAGATAGGTGGGGGCTGCTCAAACAAAAGTCACTCGAAACCTCATCCAATTAGCAGTGAGCTGAAAAAAAAACACCAAAATGGCGGATTCAAGATGGCGGCCGTACAAATTTCGTCGGTGTCTATCTCGGAGACTATAATAGATGGAAGAGTGGTTTCTTGGAAAAAGATGATCGAGACCCGAAGGTCTACTTGGTGGACAGAAAAACCGCGGTTCGCTTTAGCGAGCCGCGCACCCACGCGCCCTACTAGTCTATCTCTATGCGTCATCCTAAATAGTCATTACTGAGAGTACGTGACCTGACATTTATAAATTTCCATACAATTTGTACGAGTTGCACACAGTCACCTGTGTCGTAGGTACATAGCATCTGACACACAATAATAGACAATGCAACCGTTGACGGCAACTATGTTTAATACCGGCAACTGTGTCATGTTGTCGACAACAAAAAGACGTGTCGGCAACAAAAAGTGAAGTAATTCTATGAAAATCAAAGTTGAATTTTCTTATCTTTTATTACCTTAGGTAATGGAATTTATTAACCTAGAATCAATAGTTTAGTAATTTTATGACCACCAAGCCACCATGTGTTTTAGCATAAAAAGTGTCTTAACACACGGACAGATAGACGGACAAAGAAGTGAGGCTATAAGGGTTCTGTTTTTTTTTTATCGGAGCCCCAAAAATTGTGTCCACTTTTTGGTTAACAACTTTAAATTTTCGTAAATCTGAAAAACGATAAGACAAACCTAACAATGATTTTCAAATACCTATTCAATGATACCCTACCTAACATAGTTCATCGACTTTAATTTTTTTCTTTTTCACAATATGGCGTCTGGTGGTCGCCATATTGAATTTTGATTACTATCATGTCTTTAATGACAATCCCAAGATTAACGTAAAAATCGATTGACGTAAGAATCATCAAAATGGGCTTACGCGTTTGGTCTCTAGAGTGCCACATACATACATACATAGTATACATAGACTGATAAACACATTAGCCTGCTTGGCGTCGCGCAGTCGGTTACAAAGTATGGTTCAATGATTGTCTTCAATCCTATTATCCTATTCCTATTTTATTAATATTATAAATGCGAAAGTTTGGATGTATGTTTGTTACTCAATCGCGCTGCAACGACTGCACCGATTTAGCTGTTATAGACTGGAATAGAAAATAGGCTTTTTTTTATTCTATGACAAGATAGCCCTTGACTGCGATCTCACCTGATGGTAAGTGACGATGCAGTCTAAGATGGTAGCGGGCTAACTTGGAAGGGGTATAGCAGTGTAAATTAAACCCATACCCCTAATCGGTTTCTACACGCCATCGTGCCGGAACGCTAAATCGCTTGGCGGCACGTCTTTGACGGTTGGGTGGTAACTAGCCACGGCCAAAGCCTCCCACCAGACCAGACCAGAGACAATTTAGAAATAATAAATTACTAAATTGCCCCCGCCGGGAATCGAACCCGAGACCTCCCTGCTATAAGATCACAGCGCTCACCACTGCGCCAGGGAGGTCGTCAGGGAGGGAGGCTACTTTTAATAAATAAGAGTTCCCGCGGGAATTCAAAAAATCCTCAATCCACGCGAACGAAGTCGTGGGCATCAGCTAGTAATAATAATTCCTTTCGCTAATCTACAAAAGTTCTTAACTTTTTTTTTCACTGCACCCTTAAAAATGTAGAAACCTTGTCAGAGTACCTACTACATTGAAATTAAATTTGTAATTTGGTTACAAACTCGCGAATTTCTAATTAAATATCGTACCGAGCCACATAAAGTTTCTTTATTAGAAAAAAGTTTACAAATTTGTTTAGAAAAAAAAAACTCCAATAATGGCGAGATTAAAAACATAAAATGGAACGTAACATTTTTAAGTGTATTTAAATGATTCTACGATACATTCATTCTGTTGCAATTTGTACTGTATTTTTCAGTTGATAAGGTTGAAAATAGTTTTGAAAAAGGTTCAGTTCTATTTAGCACTACGAGTCGCGTCGGTAACAGAGATAGAATCTTTAATTTCCCACGTTGTGTCAGGTTCAGTATTTTTTTATGAAATTCTATGAAAATCAAAGTTGAATTTTCTTATCTTTTATTACCTTAGGTAATGGAATTTATTATACCTAGAATCAATAGTTTAGTAATTTTTTGACCACCAAGCCACCATGTCTTTTAGCATAAAAAGTGTCTTAACACACGGACAGACAGACGGACAAAGAAGTCAGGCTATAAGGGTTCTGTTTTTTTTATCGGAGCCCCAAAAATTGTGTTTACCACAATATGTTTTTTCCAATGAGTTCGTACTGTACGTGTACAGATTTTATGTTCCCTATTCGTAAACTCTATCTTCAATCTCATCGTAGCTTTTCTTCAAGTTCAAGATTATCAAGCATGAAAAAAAAATTACTAAGATCATAAATCAATACATATATACCAAGATATTATATGTAGATAGTTAGAAAATAATACTGTCTGTGGAGTTCGCTTCTTCAAAATTCCGCGAGAGCCCTTAATTTTCCCGAAATAAAAAGTGGCATGTTTCACTCTTCAGCGAGAAAAAATTTTGGCTACCCATTTACTTGTGTAATTAAAAACTATGTTTATTTGTACATAAAATTGCTACAAATAAACATAGTTTTCAATTTTACTTGTATTCTATTTATTAAGTAAGCTTTTGTAGAGGCAGTGTTCCTTGCCAACACTATTCTCATTACATCGTGGCAAGTAAATAATTAAGCAATTTTTCACTTAAAGCGATAATTTATAGCTTGCCGTAATGAAAACAATAAATGGACCGCTGCTCGGGCGTTCAATTAAAATGAATAAGAGTTAATTAATTTACGAAGTCGCTTTTGTTACATGCAATGACATCGACGCTGGTCGGTCACGATTTAATGAAAAAAATCTGTACCTTGAAGCTGAAATTTCAGCTCAGACTCAAGACAGAGTTAAAGCGAGACAGATTTATGTCAGAGCATATTTGTGTCACGTTTTAACCTCTGTCTTGAGACTGAGCTGAGTCAGAGCGCGCATTCTGCATCGCATCTCAGCATTAAAAGTTCTGTATTCTGAGTATACACTAACTATGAGCCTCATAATACGGGCCAGGAGCGATGGAGAGAGCTATGCTCGGGGTACCCTGCAAAATGAGAAAATCCGTAAGAGAACTCCAGGACGACAGAAAAACAGGACAAGTCGCAAGGACCCGCTGTATCCAGCGACCAACAACAACACCGACAACAATGCAATACAACGACAGCATAACAACAACAACGTCAGAGACAACAGCGACAGAGAGTGATAGCGGTGGCGCAAGACCGAAGCCAATGGAAGTCCATGCAAGAGACCTTTGTTCAAAAGTGGACGTCTATCGCTTGATAAAGAAAAAAAGAAAGACAACCAAAGTAACCAGCATAGCTCTGCATCAGTGACTCCTCAAAGCACCTCAAGTTTTTTGTGGTTTTAGTCTGGTGGGAGGCTTTGGCCGTGGCTAGTTACCACCCTACCGTCAAAGACGTGCCGCCAAGCTATTTAGCGTTCCGGCACGATGGCGTGTAGAAACCGATTAGGGGGTATAAGTTGAATGTACACTGCCATACCCTTTCCAAGTTAGCCCACTACCATCTTAGACTGTATCGTCACTTACCATCAGGTGAGATCGCAGTCAAGGACTATCATCGAATAAAATAAAAAAAATTATCGGTGTATCACTGTCAGTCATAATTTAGCAAGTAGATGGTAACTCAATTGCTGGGGGTAGGTACTTTATCTACTCGTGCATATAAACGAGACAAAGGAGCGATTCCACCATCAATCAATCCAAGAAGGGGACGGGATAAACAATGCAAATCCGCTTATTCATTTCACTGTGCAAATCCTCTTACGGGAATCGTATCAACTCAGATATTCGTGCACCTTGCGGTTCACCATAACCCATGGAATATAATCTATTTAGGTACATAATATAAGAGAACCTGCGACCGCATATACGATACAAGATTGAGAAAACCTAACCATAAATACTATTATCTATAGTTGTATTAGTTATAGTTGATTTCATCTATTGTCATTTGTAATTTGTGTGTACCGATGGGGAGATATCACTTAAAAAAGCCCCATAAAAAAAATACCCGTTGACGCCAATCTCATCAAATGGTAAGTGACGATGTAGTCTCAACCCATTCCCCTAATCAGCTTCTACATCCATCGTACCAGAATGCCAAACCGCTTGGCGTTGCAACAGACAATAAAAATAGGTATATCACCTTAACCCATCTCTCTTGTCAGAAGAAAAGGGTTTAGTATATAGTCTACCACACTGGCAGAGTGCAGATTGGTAGACTTCACATGCCTTTGAAGACATGATAGAGAGGCATGCAGGTATGCACAAGAATAGATTTAATGTAGATAGGTTTTTAATAATCCCTACAAATTATCACTTCCAAATCGATCGTCTTAACTTCATAGCATATACATTTAGGGAATAAGGGCCGGAACCGCAAACTCACCGCTAATTAAAGCGTTCATCTGTCACGCTTTATCGCCCTATTTCATCAGCTAATTGCTAGGCAGTTAGGCACTAAGCTTTTATTGGCAACTTCTGGATGGATGGAAGGAACTGTCAGCAATTTTGGGATTTATGTGTACTCTTACTTCGGTTACTCTTATTTCCAAGACATAAGCCTTGAGCTAATGCTGTAGCTTCACATTGACTGCGGGATACCCAACCTCTCATCAACTCACAACAGTATAGCTTATTCATTAGAATGATCTCAATGAGTAGTGGTTAAAATAGATGGACGATCGAGGATTGAGAAGGAGAATCTGACGATAAAGCAGAAAACTGGATAACAGGATGTCGAGTGTATCATATACTAGACGATGCCCGCGACTTCATCCGTGGGGATTAAGGTTTTTTTTAATTCCCGCGGGAACTCTTTAATTTTCCGGGATAAAAAGTAGCGGCCGATGCCACATGATCCCACCGGCTTCTACCAGTGAATCTACAGAGAATTTACATTTCCCCGGAGCCTAAAGTTAATCTTGTGTATACTATCTCCATTCCAAAATTCGGCCAAATCGGTTGATTCGTTGTGGTGTGAAAGAGTAACAAACACACACACATATAAACTTTCGTCTTTATAATATTATAGTGTGATGTGATGTGATAGTCCAGCCATAGATTCCACATGTCGGGGATGGTTTATATTTTCAATTTACCTACACTTGTTAGAGAATCTACCGCAGATGTGAACTATGATCGTGATGAAAGGTTGCTCGTAGGTATATGTGCGCTATAGAGCGCACCTACACAAACATGCCACTAATTAGAGCGTCCATCTGTCGCGCCTTATCGCGATCGCAGTGCTAATGATTGTTTCAGCTAATTGCTCGGAGCTACGATTCGTCGAGATAGCTGTTTTAAAACGTCGGCTCGAACATCAAAGAAAAAAATAAGCTCAATGTCTGTCTTCTAAATATTTTTAGAAGTGCAATAAAATGCCTTTCTAAGTGACATCTCTAGGTGGCATCTATAATCTTTTTACCAGCCCACGCCCCCTCTGTGTCATCTCAACGCCCCCTAATTTTCTCATAGTTTTCTACTGTCCCACTGAAAGTCACCCACGAGGAGGCGTTATCGCCCATTGAAAACCTATGGTCTAAAATTTTTTTAAAGCAACGTAACTTCTTACACAGTAAGTATCTAAATTATTTACTATTTTTTACGTACTACACTACTATTTTTATTATTTATTATGTTAACTATTTGCTACGTAGTACTATTTATCTTGACTAACAGTCATCCGAAACCTCTGGATCCATGGAAGACTAGCGCTATGCCTGTGCTTTTACCACAGGGATAGCAAATTCTGAGTGGAGTCCATTTTGGGACCACACATATCTATTGATTTTTGTTTTGTCTAACATATGTCTCTTTGTCTTTAACTGTGCATGTGTGTGTCTCAAATTAAAGCTTTTTCTTTCTTTCTTTTTTCTTTCTAAATTTAACGTAACACATTTTCCGTGAGGCCGCTATAAAATTTCCAACTAAGAATTTCCGAGTGGCTCGCATAGTTAGCAAAACAGGAATTCAGTAAAAGGCTGGCACGGTTACCTCATTAATTAGAGGATTCTTTGGTCCCAAGAGAAATAGGTCGCGACCATTGCGCGCGCTCGTAAAATTGTTTTAGTTTTTTTTTCCCACCAACGAGGGGCAAAACTACGGGATTTTTTGCAGGCACTCGTGTGTGCATTGAAATTCAAGGCGTGGGATAAACATTCTCAGCGTGTTTTTCTAATACAGAATTATTTATTTCTTTTAATCTTTTATTAAAAGGCTTTTACCTAGGGGTTGTCAGCCTTATCGTACTCTAAAATTATACTTCTAATCTTAAAACTCTATTTACACAGTAATAGACTGAGAAAATTGCACGCTCCATCAGAATTTGGGTTTGCCAATAAATTGTGAGAGACACCAACGTGCAATCTGGTCAGTCTTAATCAAATTAAATTTTAATTTGAAGTTCGTTTTACACACTCGATGCTCGTTCTAAAGAATTACAGGTATAAGTAATGTTATTTTTTCTATGTCTATAAATTAATATCACAGTGTTTAGACAGCGCACTTCATACGTAGTTCAAATCCAAATACCGTAGCTCCTGTGGTATAGACCAGGAACTATTTTTTTTTTCTTTTTTTATAATCTTTTTTTTCACGTTGCGCGAATGGGAATGCAAATATTCGTATCTACTAGTGATGTGAATTGTGACTCACGAATAAGAATGCGAATATTTAACTCCAACTTCACGAATACGAATGTCAAATCTTCTTCTTTATCAACCGATAGACTGCTGGATAAAGGTCTCTTGCATGAACTTCCACAGGCCTCGCTCTGGCGCCGCCTGAATCAGCGGCTCCCTGCGACTCGATTGATGTCGTTAGTCCATCTAGTAGGGGGTCTGCCAACTGCGCTTCCAAGTGCGGGGTCGCCACTCCAGTACCTTTGGACCCTAACGACCATCAGCTCTTCGCACTATGTGCCCCGCCCATTTCCACTTCAGTTTCGCGAATCGCTGAGCTATGTCGATGACTTTGGTCCTCCATGTCATAAATGCTAAATAATACGCAAGTATTCGCGAATACGAATGCGAATTTCGTTACATTACTAATTTAGTCAAAAGGTTACATGCCACGCCCGCGTCAGTTAAATCCGCATTGAAAATAACTGTACTAGAAATTGAATCAAAGGCATTTCTCTCGAGTTAGTAAGCCCTTCGCAATACCACACCGCTCGTCAAAGATCCTGTACGCGTCTGATATAAGGATTTAATTATCATACTAACTGTACGTGCCCGTAGCGGAGACCGTACTAACAATTGATTTAATTAAGCGTTGAACCAAGTCTACTATGCGGTAATAATAGGTAACGCTGGTGATAGAGACGGCAACGGATTAATAGTTATGGCAGATTATTAATAACAATAAAGGATACAGTCATCGAATTATTGTGCTTAGAAGCGCAATAAGCTTTTAAAGGCCGACTTCGCAATATAATCACGTAAGTACGACGAGCTCGTAGAAAATTATTAAAAAATAACCTAATTTGTTGCGAAATGGTGTCACAATAGCCATTCCGACATTCCGAACCAGTGGTAGATTCATTTGGCGATTCGAAAGCACTTCGTAAAAGTTTATTTGAATAAAAAAATTTTTCCATTCTATTCTATTCCATCAAAAACGTAATTATCAGTACTAAAATAGTTGCATGGCGCTTACACATTCATTGGTTGTTTTGAGCCAACATTTGGAGTGGAACTTTGTAAGAAACTTCTATTCTAAGCGTTATATTTAGATGCATACAATTTAGTTATTGTACCTAGTGTTTAATAAGATTTTGTTAAACTGAAGACTTTTTGTCTTACTACTTTTTGTTTTATCACTATATTTTGTCGTGACACACGTTGGGATCTCAAGGTGCTGGAGTGCCTACTGCGCACCAGAAAGCGCAGTGTTTGCAGACAACAGGCGAGTTGCAGAAAACCTGTATGCAGTATACTGGCGGCCTAAAACCGAGATATGTGGAAGTTTATACAGGAAACCTAACCAACAATTAAATATCGATAATAATGTGACGTAAAATAGGAAATAGTATAACTGACGGCAAACTTCTTGAGCATAAGTTGACGTCAGGGTGACGTAGTGGGGGTAAGTTGGCGCAAGGTTGGCGTATTTGGACGCGGGGCACGGGAAGAAAGGGTTGACTGATCTACCAATCACGCGCTCGATCTATACTCCCCGCTTACCTACTTACCACAAAATGTAAGACCTAAAATTCTCTTGTGCGAAATCAAGTTCAAGGTCTCTTGAATAAGTCAAGGTCATTTGCATGAGAAGTTTGTTGGTTACTAGTAGTATAAATTTTATTTTATTACTTTCAACTTTTTGTCGCACGACACGTCTCTAGGTCTAGAGTGGTCTTACATTAAACAGGAACAATATCAAAGGGGACAATACACCAAATTCAATAGAATCGCCCTGCTAACGACAGTGACCGCCCACGCGTTGATGTTGGGGCCCTTTGGATGACGAATAAATAGTCGACTCGAATTAGTCACCCACTATTGTGGTTAATTAATTGGGTATTTCACTGTTGTTAAAATGTGGGTATTCATTCATTACAATCGAAAATAAAACATGTAAGAATACATTTGTAAAAATAGAAAATAAATCGTTCAAAAAACAAATAAGTTATAAGCTGTTTTGCTGCGACTGTATGCGTCTCTTTCTAAAACGAAATTTTGTATGGAGGGTGTTTGGAGCTACTGAATCGTGACGTCATGTTGCAATAGCGCTCTCTTTTCTCTTTTCTATCTTGTCATCGAATAAAAAAAAAGAGCGCCCAATCTTAAATCTGGCAAATCATCTGTCATGGCTGCCAAATATTAAAGACGGTAGCCAATTCCTTTGATTAACATTTGAATCATGAATTTTTCCCAGCAAAGAATCGCGAAAGATTTGAAAAATAACAATGAAATATCGATTTTTAGGATTTACACTCACAAAAAGTAACTCTAAATCAAGCCCTGAACCTAGCATTGTTCGTTATAAAACGGAAACCATAAAACAGCTGTGTTATCCACAAATCAGCGGCGGTTTTCTTTGCCTTCGTCACGTAATTGAACAGTCCCACGACAATCTACCTTACGCCCTAAGTTTTAAGGCTTCTTTTTGAATGGATGGGTTATATTAAAGAAGTACCCGATGTATATTTTCGGTCTGTCATAATGTAGTTTATGGATCATTGTCCTCTTTGACTGTGCTTGTTATTTTGATAGTCTAAGAACGGGTGGACAGTTTTTTTATAACACGAAAACGTCGAAATTCCCATATTAAAACTGCGTAACCGATTAAATTAAGAAGTCTTGATAACTAAGTGCTAAAGGCTACCAACACTTAAAGGCAGACTGAAAACTGAAAAGTCAACAGTTCGATCTCCACACGTTGTACCTAATCCTAGAGTCCTAACACAAGTCTGCCGCTTATTTGGAGGATGAGCGAAAAAAAATCTCAAGGTTAGCTTGGCTAGAAAAGAGACTCCTCCATGCATCACGATATGCATCCTTCAAAACATCGGCCTGTGGATGTTGGACATAGGCCTCCCTCATGAACGCCATCACGTCCAGTCCTCAGCCTTCCTGCTTTTTTCTGCTTAATATCCAATCCACGCACCATTATTTTACTATTTAAAAACAAAATCCTATAAAAAATAACGTACCTAGCAAGCAAGCGTTGTACGCATGTTTATTTTAAGCCTGACAGATTTTCAATACAAAAACTGTCAGAACATAGACAGCTGTCAAACTTGCTTTCTTTTTTTTAAAGTGATGTTTATGAGCGTTAGGTTTATTGGTGAAGATTTTGTTTTAAAAATCCCGTGTGAACTCTTTGATTTTCCGAGACAAAAAGTAGCCTATGTCACCACAAACCAACCAACATACACACTTTCACATTTAAATTTTTCAATTTCACATTTTAAAAAATTTGAATCAGATCGATCACTCGCTCCTAGACTGCAAAGTTGAATTATTATCGAAAATGGAATAATATGACTGTTGTATGATTAAGAGTACAGTTATTAAAGCAACAAGAAAATAAAGGCACATTGACAAGTGCAAATTATTATCTCCAATAAATAATTTATTTCGTGGGAAGATTCGACTACGCCCGATCACTTTCTCTCTCTCGAGTTATGTCAAATTGCCGTATAATCGGCCTATGAGAGTAGAACCAGCAAGAAACTCAGTGTTTGTGTTTTTAAAATATTACGTTGCTCGAATACCTGATGGTCTGTGGGGTCCCAAGGTGCTGGAGTAGCGACCCCGCACCGGGAAGCGCAGAGTTGGCAGACCCCCTACTAGGTGGACCGACGACATCAAACGAGTCGCAGGGAACCGCTGGATTCAGGTGGTGCAAGACCGAGGCCTGTGGAGGTCCATGCAAGAGACCTATGTCCAGCTGTGGACGTCTATCAGTTGATTACGTTGTATACAATTTACTTACTGTTTCATGAATCGCTGAAGCCAGTTTAGTCAAAGGGCCACAGAATTTACAATGAAGCACGCCACATTTTTTGCATAGACACTTTCACTGTGCTATTCCCAGTTCATAACACACTCAAAGTACCATATAACATGGGCTACTTTTTTCTATGCAGTGTTTTGAACGAGCATCAAAGACATGTCATCCTTTCAAAAGCGGAGACCTGAAAGAAACGGGTTCGTTATAATTTTCTTTTCAATCGTCCACACCTGAGATTCATGTCCGCCGCACTACGGTGAAATCGACCTTAACTTTGGTACACAAAGAGTCGATTTTTCAGTGACTGAGAGGTTTTTTCACCCTAGTTTCCCTGTCCCGATTATGGAGAGACCTTTCGAAGTTTCGAGATCTAACGTACTAGAAATATAAGCGTAGGTAAAGGACGTTCATTCGAATATCTTTTTGATTGTTCGTTTTATGTTCATTTCCGAAGAAAATGTAATAGATGGTTCCCACTGCGTCTTATCTAAGATTAATTTAAAAGTGTCAAACCTCACTGTTATCGGAAGAATGGTGACGGTTGATTACTGAGCTCAAATCTCCACTCAGAAAAGGGCTATAAGGACCACGCTGGCCCATTGTAAATTGGCAGACTTCACTTGCGAACATTATAGAGCACCTGAAATATGACTGAAAGCATATGCAGCTTTTCTCACGTTTACTTTCAACGAGATCGAACCCATGAACTCCGAATTTAAGACCGCAGTTCCAACCACTACGCTATAACTGCTATTTTAATGCTAATATGTCTCTCCATCGTTTGCAATTTTGCCTCTTAGAAAATGAGTTAACGCGTTTGTTTATAAATATTTTACACAAATCGTATAATAGACCCAATCTGCATGTAACTCCCCTAAATAATAATTATTTCGTAATTAATGGCACCGTCTTAGGAATGAATGATGAATGATAATTATGATTAATGCTCGCAAATGCGAAGTAAGGGGTTGCTGGTTTTTATGTACCTACTTCTTGAGTAATGTTTACGAAAGCGGTTTACTGGCTGGAAGATTTGTTATTTACTAGCTTTCGCCTGAGATTTCATCTACGTAGAGTTAAAAAATCTACGGGTACCCTCTTTTTCCAGGAAAAAGGTAGCTTATGTCACTCTTCAAGTCCTTAACTATATCCATTCAAAAAATCACGTCGATCCGTTGACCCGTTGACACGTGATTGAAAGACAAACCAACTAACAAACAGACTCTCACATTTATTATATTTAGTAAGCGCTAGTTGATGCCCGTATCGCTCGCGTGGATTTAGTTTTGTAATAATCCTGCTGGATCTTAATGATTTTCCGTTATAAAAAATAGCCTGTTACTCGTCCGATCCTCCAATACCCATACCCATGCAAGAAATCAGGTCGATCCGTTGCTTTGTTGCCGCAAGATTGAAGGACAAACCAACGAACAATCAAACACACTTTAGCATTTATAATATTTAGTAAATATAGTAAGGAATAGCTTTTGCTCTAAGAATCTGTAATCTCTAATTAGACCTGAATAGTAATTACGTACAAGGCCTGCAATCTAGATATGCCATCCAAGCTATTGGATCGCTTTGTATCGTGCAATCATCGGGAACTGTTACTGGCGTCGTATAATAACGTTACTGTTACCGTTTACTCGTTTGTACAGCTTAATAGGCATATAACCATTCGCTTAATGACTATAGCTGTTATTACGGTGATATAGTATCGGTAATATAGCTGCAGTAACAGTAAGTAGGTATATTTTAAGTAGGTATGTAATGAAACGTTTTACATCGTTTAGTGTTTACCAGTTCTTTCCAGCCAGTCGGTTTTAGAATCTCAATCATACAATTGGCTACAAGTGTTTTAACTTTAAAACACCTTCGGCATGTGAAATCTATGGCCGGACTATGTATAATATACCCGACATCCTATTAACCATTTTATCATTAGATTCTCCTCCTCGATCCTCGATCATCGTCTGTCTAACACCAACTTTATTTTGATTTCATTCTAATGAGACCAAACACACTATATCTGTTGTAAATAGCTGAAGTTATCCCGCAGACTACTTGATGTTGAGCATAAGCTCAAGCACAGCTCAAGATTACCATTTTTTGGAAATAATCCGAAGTAACGTTACACCACGCAAGCTTTCCGCTTATTTGGAGGGGAGAAGAGAATGTTAGTCAAATTCAGCTTGGCTAAATAATCCATTTTAAAAATAAATAATAAAGAGAAAACAAATTGTTCCTGGTTAGACCAGAAACAATTTTTATCCAAATCCTCTAGCTCCATTGGTATAGATACCAGTGAAGCTAGAGGATTTGGATTTGAACTACCTATGAACCGCATTGTCTAGTCATTGTGATATTTATTTATAAACGTAGAAAAAAAGAATATTACAATATCTTTAATTCTTTAACCAGTTCAGAATTATAGTATTCAGAAGAAAGCAGGTACCTACAATGAGAAACGAATAATCTACAGAAAAATATAGATAAACAGTCTATCGCTTATTGAAAATTTCTTGTAGGTATCAAGCAACGAATCAGCGACGGCTCTTATTGAAATTGGGCCCAATAACTTTCCAATTTTAATAAATACTCCAAAATGTTTTGACAACATTCATTTTATGGAGAATATCGAAAGAACGTTTCTCAACAAAAGTGGATTTTCGTGGAAAGCAATCAGAGTGGATCGCGAAATTAATCCGCGCCACCTATCTCCCCGATGAACGTCCCCCAAGATACAAATGAGCATTCAAATATCACCCCCATAGACCGAAATCCAATGAACATCTTCGATATTACTGAATCGAAACTTCTTTTACCAGAGTTGGGAGACAACAATATAAATACAAGAAATACATACAATCATTGCACGGAGGTAAAAATTGTAATTGTTACTAGAAGTACTACTTCTAGTAGACGTTATAATAATCTTCTCCCTTGCTAATATTATAAATGCGGAAACAAACTAATAAACAAACAGTTTATTGGTTAGTCATTTTGACCTAGGCATCCGCTAAGAAAGGATTTTTGAAAATTCAGCCCCTAAGGAGGTAAACCCCTAAGCCTCGGGTAAAAGCTGGTACTTGATTATGATTTGTACTGGCGTAGTAGTAATATGTGTTTAAAAGTTGTTTCTCCTTGCAAAGGAACTGTTTGAAATAACTTTCTATTAGATTAAAGTTAATCGGCTTTACATTTTCATTTTAAAACCTTGGAGCCGCGGCAGTTTTCAGGCGGAAGCATTTAATGCAAACCTTTAGAACATTTTTTGTTTAATTTAATTATAGACATTATAGTTAGTTGAAAAATCGGAAACCGGAAGGGCATTCCAAATTTTTGTAGTGCGTATTAGGAACGAGGAAGCAAAGCGCTTAGTGCGAGATCGTGGAATTTCGATCACGTAGCGGTGCAGATTCGTACGATGCCTTGCGGTTCGGTGGTAGAAAGGTGATGGTGAAACTAAATTGAATAGTTCTTGAGCACACTCTCATAATTTGTTACAAAGAAAGTGTTTGTTGGTCTGGCATTCAATCACCCCGCAATAGCTACGTGATTGTGACGTGATTTTTGGATGGGTGTAGTTGAGGACCTAGAGAGTGACATAGGGTACTTTTTATTCCGGAAAATCAAATAGTTCCCGCGGGACTTTTAAAAACTAAATCCACGCGGAAAATGTTGCAGGCATCTCCAGTACATCAGGGGCTAAACTGGATTGAAGTTTTGAAAGTTGTACCTATAGTAAAATCGTATTATTTTCACCTTGAATTGCCTCTTCTAAAACATTCTTCTTAGAGGCACTAGGTTGTGCTTTTGAGATTCTGTTAGCAGAATTATATGATCGTATATTTTGATCTTGTACAAAGTTTAATATGAACTCTGTGCGCAAGTAGTTGGAAAACTTGACTAATTGTGTGCTTTAAGTTTAGTTCGAGGAATCTTGTTCACAAGTTTCTGAAAGGCGGCTATCTTACGAGTAAATTCATTTATCTCTGATGCTTTAATAAATACGTCCTTTGACAGTTATTCACTTAGTTTTCAACTCACAAATAGATATCTTTATTCAAAGAAAATTATATGCTTCAATGGGTAGGTAATTAATAATTTAATTTATAATAATTTTTTATTTTTATTCAATGAATAGTTAATCCTTGACCGCTACCTTACCTTATATTATCTTTACCTTCTTCAGAGGGCAATTTAATCAAAGTATATTTCGCTAGAATTTCAATGCAAAAAGTGTCAGAAAGCCCAGTTTATTACTCAGTTAACGTCACTCGACTTGTGAAATCGGCACATAGAAGTTTTTTCAAGTCTATAAATGTTATAAATAATTAATAATAATAGTCTAAATAGTTTATGACGCGTACCTACAATCTAAGGGCCTATTTCACCAATCCAAGAAAACTTTAACTAACAAAAAAATGTTAGATTATTTTGCTGTAATCCGCCAACAGAAATAATCTGTATGGTCAAACATGTAATTATAAGCTAAGCACCGCTTACCTCCCCAACCAAGCAATAAAGCAAAGTTCCCAAGCAAGCAATGCCACCACCACTCACATGCACCACCACACAAGACTTTTATACTACTCTCGACGCACGTTTCGCCCCGACACCGGAGCATCCTCAGGAGATATCGACTTTACAATGCTGTATTGTCTAGACAATTTTTTTTTGTTAATTATGTCATTTTTTTGTTAATCATGAACTTCCGCAAAGTAACGCCCGATTCTATCCAAAACTTTAATTGCCAAATAAGGTCACGCGCCCTCGTGAATTGAAAGAACTATAAAGACTAGCATGTGCTCATAAGTCATGATGACTTATGAGGACATGCTAGTCTTTAGACTGCAGTCTCTAATTACAGAAACGAACCCATGCAGTCCTAAACCTACAGGCGCGGCGTTCAAACAAGACGGCTCGTATTAGCTTTCGTTAATTGCTTTGTATCGGACCAATGTTGATTGTGACTGACGTTGGTTTTGCATACCTACTGTTGATGTTCATTCGCATTTAGAACAATAATTAAACCTCTGATTGGCTGAATTGATGACGTTCTTGCTGTATCAACGCATTTCAACTAATTGCGAGAGAGTAACTAACCGATCTATCTATTCTTATAATAAAACTGTAACGGGACGAATTCTGTACATTAATAAATACATTTTGAAATGTTTTATCGTAGAATGCTTTATTATCAATTTTTATTATTTTTTTAAATTTTTTGTCTGTCTGTCTGTGCGCGCATCACGCAAAAACTACTGAACGGATTTGAATAACATTTGGTACCTATATTAGTAGCTGATACTCCGAGTCAATATATAGAATACTTTTTATCCTGATAAACAATAAGGTTTATCCGGATAGGGGATGAAAGTTTTTGTTGATTTTGCTCCATAACTTCGTCAAATCTAAGCCGAATTTGATAATTATTTTTTTATTATAAATTGTGTACTATTAGAAATATTTTGTCCAATTTTGGTGAAGATCTACTAAATATTATCGGAGATAGAGGACACAACTTCTCGCGGATAGTAGCAAGTCACTCTAAACTTATTCCACGCGGACGAAGTCGCGGGAATCAGCTAGTTTATAAAGTAAAACCTTTTATAAAGTGGAAGCAACATCAATTAGGGCTTCAAAGAGTCATTGTTGAAAGGTATCCGATTTATTATTGAAATCGGCCCCAAATTGGTTAGTAATTTGATAAACTCGAAAGAGAATTTGTTTGCGAAAGCAGAAACTCGCCGAGCGAAGTTCCACGGAATCGGTAAATTCAGACCCAATTTGTTTGATTTTATTTAATTTGAAAACGTGCTGATATTTTGCCGCTAATGCTGATTAACAGAATGATCTGCTGGTACAAAATTACTTAGCGTCATTTAATTTATGCTCCGCCTGCGATATCCGTCCGTCCGTCTGTCTAACATAAATAAAACATAAATAAGGGCGCCTTCAATTTATGCGTTTCTTGACGGCCTGCTGCGGTGCCGAAGCGGTGCGTTAGTCGTACTGCGCACGGACGTTCGTTTTTTTTTTTTCATACAAAGCGCGCGGTGCGGCTATAGCGCGGCGCCGCGCCGGTACCGCGATCGCTCGACAACAAGACGGCAACGGCACCGAGCGCTTTGTATGAAAAAAACGAACGTCCGTGTGCAGTACGACACGCACCGCTTCGGCACCGCAGCAGGCCGTCAAGAAACGCATAAATTGAAGGCGCCCTAAAAACTGACTTACATAAATAAAAACTGACTTCATGGTTTGTGGTTCGTTGTGTATTTTTGTTTTTTCAGTACCTAATAATTTCTTTCTAAATTTTATTTCTCCAGTTGAAAAAAAGACGTCCCTTGTTCACGTCCATTTATGTTTGGATTTGGAATTAAGTGTCGCATCACTAACTCCATATATTATTGTGATTTCTAATATATTATAAGCCAAAACTTTACATAACTAAAATTTTAGTTACTTACCTGGGAACTTCTAAGGCTTAGTTCAAGGCGAACCATTAGTTGATTAGGTACCTACAAGTATCTTTGCGTCGTATACTGCGTCGTTATATGTTTGCGTCGTTTACTTTCTGATAAGGGTGTGTCGTTTTATACATAAACGTTACTTATACATACTTAAATTATTATGGTTGGTATGGTTTTATCCATTCCATCCATTTATATGGTAGGAATGTATTGTAGGATCCGTTCGAAGTCGAAGAGCAAGACACTAAAGAGTAGACTCGCGGTCTCGACTGATGCAAAAAGGTTTTTCAGTTCAGTTTAGGTTCAAAGTTCAGTCATATGCTACTAGTACCTAAAGGTAGTTTAGTTCAAAAACCTGTCTAGTCGATGACTACATCGATGAATTAAAGTTTTTCAAAACTTTTTTTTATTCGATGACAAGATGTCAACCTGATGGTGGACTCAGCTATTGATTCTTATATGTAACAGATAGCTATCAAATAAACAAAATACTTATTGAAGTAAAATGACACAATAAGTCTATTTAAAATTAAAAGAACGTAGCCGCAGCGTGCGATTTCTGTAGATTTTTCAGGCTTGTTCGCTTTAGGACAGATTCGCTTTACGACAGATTCGCTTTACGGCAGATTCGCTTTACGGCAGATTCGCTTTACGGCAAAAATTGTACAGTTCGAGATAAAATATGGTCTCCACTCCAAGGAAAACTTTCCTTTATATAATTATTATTGACCGAGCGAAGCGAGCTCTCCGAGTCTACTTGAGTGAATTTGCACTTGTCCGTCATTTGAATTTTTTCTTTAAACTAAAGTTAGGTTAGCATGTAGTTTCTGCTGCACCATCTAGAATTGTATAGGTAGGTAGGTATATCATTACACATTAGTAATCATACCAGTCTTTCTGTAATGTTTTTTATTTAAAAAGGTTTTCATAACCCCAATCTACTTTTACATTTCTATAGACCATTTGGTCTAGTACTGTGTTAGAAAATAATGTTTTTCATAATAATTAAATAACTTCTTTTCGTTAGCGGTTTTCGGTCTAGCCAAATCAAATAATAAATTCTGTTTACAAAGCATTCCTTCCCCGAACGCAGGAGAGAAAATTAAAATCAGAGCTATTTAATTAAAGCCTTTTGTTCTCGTAGAATATTCGGGGTCTGTAGGCCCCGTGGGCCCCCCTTTAATTAGTTATTCGCTATCGAATCGACAGGCATCCGACAGCTCGATTAATATTTAGACTATTATATAGCTATGCAGGCATAGCTATATAATAGTGCAGTGACAGGCTAGTTATTAGAACTGCGGTCTCGAACCCGCGGATTCGATCTCGGGCATGCACCTCTGACTTTTCGAAGTAACGTGCATTTAATTTAATGAATTCCTTAACGACAAAGTTGCTTGGAAGCAATATGCTTTGCTTTAGCTGTCCTCAAGATAGATAAACTACTTGATGTGATATTTTTGTTTTAAAAAGGGGCAACTGCTGAGTTTCTTGCCGGCTCTTCTCAGTAGAATCAGCTTTCGGAACGGATGGTAGAGTCTCGACCTGCCATAAGATCCATAACTTGGCCTACAGATAAGGTAAATAGTGTCAATGATTTTAGGTAAACTTTAATCTTTAGTTTTTAAGTAACTCTTGTATGTACAATATTAATTTGTATGTTAGTTATCATCTAACTGAATATGCGGTACCTTCAAGTTTTTCTTTTAAGATCTTATGTTACCTATATTCTTGCAAATAAAATATATTTCACTAGCTTTAACCCGCGGCTTCGCTCACGTTAGGTTCAATTTTTAAACTCCTATTTTACCTCCTTCGGGGTTGAATTTTGAAAAATCTTTTCTTAGCGGATGACTACGTCATCATTCTATATGTATGCAAAGTGGTTTAAGCTGTGCGGTGACAGATCAATCAATCAGTCAGGCAGTTAGCCAGATCTTTGCCTTTTATATATTTCGATTTAGATGATGCCTTTTGTGGTAGATTTTTCAAAACCTGTGAAACATGTATTTCTTTATTTATAATTGAAAGCCCAAATACAAAGTTTATACAACTTTAACTAAAGCTTTCATACTAACATTCATCCCCTATTTGATGCCTTTGGGGGTGGATTTTTCAAAATCTGTGAAACATGTACTTCTTCATTTTTAATTGAAAGCCCAAATACAAAGTTTATACAACTTTAAAAATGAAAAACTTTCATACTAACATTCATCCCCTATTTGATGCCTTTGGGGGTGGATTTTTAAAAATCTGTGAAAGATTTATTTCTTTATTTTTAATTGAAAGCCCAAATACAAAGTTTATACAACTTTAAAAACGAAAAACTTTCATACTAACATTCATCCCCTATTTGATGTCTTTGGGGGTGGATTTTTCAAAATCTGTGAAACACGTATTTCTTTATTTTTATTCGAAAGCCTAAATACAAAGTTTCATGGATATAACATGAAAAATGACGGACTTTCATACAAATTTTAACCCCCTATTTAACCCTCTTGGGGTTGAAATTTTCCAAAATCCTTTCTTAGCGGATGCCTACGTAATAACAGCTACCTGTATGCCAAATTTCAGCTCGATCGGTCCAGTGGTTAGAGCTGTGCTTTGATAGATCAGTCAGTCAGTCAGTCACCTTTGCCTTTTATATATTTAGATTTCATAAAATAAATAATTTGGTATGTATTTGAATTTGAATAGGCAATTCAATATTACATGCTTCAACGGTGAAGGAAAACATGTGAGGAAAAATGCACACCTGAGAGTTCTCTATAATGTTGTCAAAGGTGTGTGACGTGTGTTCACAAAATGAAGGGTTACAGGTGTAAACCTTCTCTGAGAGAAGATTTGCGCTCAGTAGTGAACCGCTTATGCGTTACTGATGATGGTTGATGATAAGCAAGATATTCCGGGTTTGATCCTCGCTTGAACACCTTCATAGGGTACAAAAACAATGCTGTGATAATCCTTATTGCATATTCTTCTTTCTTCTATATCAACCGATAGACGTCCACTGCTAGACATGGAGGTCTCTTGCATGGACCTCCACAGGTCTCGGTCTTGCGCCGCCTGAATCCAGCGGCTCTCTGCGACTCGTTTATATCGTCGTTCCACCTAATGGGGGGTCTGCCAACACTACGCTTCCCGCACTATTGCATATTAGGTTTCAGTATTAATAATAGTCTTAATGATGACATCAGTGTATCTTCGATACGATCGATGCGGCTGTCTCGTCTAATTGATAGATTAGTCAAGCGCTTTTTCTTTGATATAAAATATCATTTATTTAGCCATGAATGCGTGCTAACAATCCAAGCAAGACACAGTAACAAAGGCAGTAGTGCATAATACATCTCATTAGTCCGCCTTCTAATAGAACAAACAGAGTCCCCCTGAGTCCCCTAATTGGCTCCATTGGGACGAGGGCCCCAACGTGACCTGCACAACAAAATTTCCAGACCCATTTCAAATATTTACTCCAAATATTCGCATTTACAACTCTATGGTATTGGATAAGTTAAGAAGACTTATTAGTACCGCCAATCGAGAGGATTCCACGGAAAAGGTTTTTCCTTACGGTATTGGGACTTTATTAAATACGAGCTTTTACCCGCGGCTTCGCTCACGTTAGGTTCGATTTTTTAAACCCCTATTTTACCTCTTTCGGGGTTGAAATTTTCCAAAATTCTATCTTAACGGATGCCTACGCCCTAATAGCTACCTGTATGCCAAATTTCAGCTCGATCGGTCCTGTGGTTAGAGCTGTGTGTTGATAGATCAGTCAGTCAGTCAGACCTTTGCCTTTTATATATTTAGACTAGCTGATGCCCGCGGCTTTGTTCGTTAAAAGGTAATACAAAAAGATAGGCCAAAAAAGCTACGAGATTTATTAGCTTTATTGCTAATGTAATTTTTGTAAAAAAAAGGCCATACAATCTTTGACAAACAACTTATCGACAGTTTTTCTCAGCAAAATCTTCTTTCCGATCGGGTGGTAGAATTTTAAAGTGTCATAAGAACTACAGAGGTAGGCTTCACGTGAAATAAATAATTTTGAATAATTTTTTTTTGAAAGATTTCAAAGTTGAAACTACCTGTTGATAAATTAATATAGAGTTGTTATAGTTAGGCCCTGAGCCGTAGTTTAATCAAAACATTTCGCTATCCGATTAATTGATATCCGGATCAGCTGAGAGATTCAAACTAAATTCAATTAATGCTATCTGTATTTATTAATATTGCCAGCCTTTGCCGGCGGCTTTGCTCACTAAGTTCGATTTTTCAAACCCCTATTTTACCCCCTTATGGTTTAAACTAGACGATGCCCGCGACTTCGTCCGCGTGGATCAAGGTTTTTCAATTCCCATGGGAACTCTGTAATTTTCCGGGATAAAATGTAGCCTATGTTTTAATCCTGGGTATGAGCTATCTCCATTTCAAATTTCAGCCAAATCGGTTCATTTGTTGTGGCCTGAAGGAGTAACAAATATACACACACACACACACACATACACATACAAACTTTCGGCTTTATTATATTAGTGTGATGTGATGTGATTTATAAAATTTTTTCTAAGCGGATATTTACGTCATAATAGCTATCTGTATGCCAAATTTTAGCTCGATCCGTCAGTCAATCAATTACCATTTCCATTTATAGGTAGGTATATAATTATATACCTATCTATACATTATGTATTTGGCGCTTACTGCACTAGCATCTGTCGTGTTAAGATCGCGTTTCTTACGAGGTTTCGAGTACATACGTTTTCTTTCATCTATCGCAGGGTTGGTTATATCCTTCAAGATCGCGGGGATTTTTTCCGGCATTCTGCGCACTGAAGATAGAGTTTAAAAAAACACATCTTTTCGGACCGATAATGTTGGTCTATGAACAGGCTAGGCTTTGTCAAACCTCTTTGCTTTGTATTGAAACTCGAAAAACAGCCAACCTCGCAAAAGTCTTTCTAGAGCTTATTCCTGAATGAAAGCTGTACTACAGTTTAGCAAACATACAGTAGGCTAAATAAGGGACAACCTAAAACTATTCTTTTTAAAAATTAGATGCGATAGTGACTCTCTTACGCCCCTTTTCACCAACCAAACATATATCATCCCCTAAGTAATCTCTCTACGTAGGCAGTCCTTAAATACTAATAAAACGAAATTGACAGAAAGCGTCACCTAACTTAGCTTAAGTAGTAAGTAGCCCGTAAAAGTTAGGGAACATTGGTGAAAATGGGTATTAGTTTTTTTGTCAAGCTTGATCGCTTTGGGTTATAAGTGCCCAAACACTTCCTTATTTCACGGTTAGCAGCCACAAAACAACCAATCTTGCAAATAACATGCTAGAGCTTTTTGAGAGAAAACAAACGTAGAGATTCTAAGTACTAGTAACCAATTCAATTATAATAATGAATGCTCAATGACAAGTAGACCCTATTCAAAATTATTATGATGTTCAGAAAATGAGAAGCAATCTTTCTCCCACATATATTTTCCGACATGCTTCCGGTTTGTGATTTGCTTCAAATAAGCTTATTTTTATATAAAAATAAAATTT
This sequence comes from Hipparchia sbordonii, assembly GCA_038048805.1. Lineage (NCBI taxonomy): Eukaryota > Metazoa > Arthropoda > Insecta > Lepidoptera > Nymphalidae > Hipparchia > Hipparchia sbordonii. Next base: position 12,161,861 of record CM076108.1, on the reverse strand, counting down.
AAGGAGTCAACATTTGTATTCTAAAAACAATATTAATTAGATACTATACAATTAGCCCCTCAAACCCTATCCTTTGTAGACACCGTGACACTCTCTCGCTTATTGGTGTGGCTAGTTACCACCCTACCGTCAACGACGTGTCTCCAAGCAATTAAGCGTTCCGATGGGTGTAGAAACAGATTAGGGGTATGGGTTGAACACTGCCATACCCCTTCCAAGTTAGTCCACTACCATCTTAGACTGCATCGTCACTCACCATCAAGTGAGGTCAAAGACTATCTTGTCATTGAATAAAAAAACACTCACTCCCCTTTGCAAAGTTCCTCGTTATTCTCCGAATGAACGTTCTCTGTGATGAACTGTATGCTAGCGAAGTTGTGACATTACTTTTGCGACTCTTTCAAGTTTCAATACGATTATGGAGTACAAAAGATTTAAATTAAATTTTAAAGCGGAGACGAGCCTACGTAGGAAAAATAGCAATGTTGAGTTTTTGCATAATGTTATTATAAGCCTATATTACGTTCTCGCATAAAATGTATTTTTATGCAATATCATCCTATTTTATGTCTTTTGTGTGAACATAAATATCTACATTTTATTTTATATTTATTGCTTCTTTTTGAATTTGATATTAAGATAGATACTATGTGTATCTGTACTAATAAATTACTAATATTATAAATCGGAAAGTATGTTGGTTTGTCCTTCAATCAACAATGAAGGAAGGAACAGATCAATGTCACTGTGTCACTTTCTAGGTCCTCAACTATAATCTTGCAAAAAATCACGTGGACATATTGCTCCGTTGTTGTGTGATTGAAGGACAAACAAATACATTTTCGCATTTATAACATTACTTGGAATTTTTGTATTTAATCATAGCGAAACTGATAATGAAATGCTCACCATAATATTAATATATGGAAAATGAGTTAGCAAAAAACAAGGAGGAGGTAGTAAATAAAATGGATGACATAAATTATTATATGTGCTGAAAACTTAGTAAAAACAATCTAAGAACGGAGGAAAATCGGAAAGCCATTGCAGACTGCATTCATAATACACTTAATGAAAGAAAAGGAAGAAAAAGATAAAAGAAAAGGACGGAAACAGCATAAAAAAGACAATAGTGTTATCTGAAAGGCGGATGTATGTCTGAGAGGCGGACGACAAAGAGGGAGGCAAGAGGATTTTCCCTGTATAAAAAAGGGGTATAAAGCTTTAATTAATACAAAAAAAAAATTGAAAATTGGATGTGACATCCGTCATATTTTTTTTAAAGAATATTCGCCAAGCTGAAGTTGACTGAGATCATCCTCTCACTAACAAATAAACGGAAAACTTGTGCTAGGAGTGGGTACGACAATAGTGCAACGGGATTCGAACCTGCCACCTTTCTGTTTTCAGTCCACACACCGTTGGGCTATTGAGGCTTCAAATTGATTTTCATATTGTTTTTGTTTGTATAAAATTTTACCCACCCATGTCACCCTGACCAAAATAACGAATCGATTCGTCAAAATCGGCTCATTAGTTTAGGCGAAACCTATACACCTACCTACCTACATACGTATAGAGACTGCTAAAATCATAACTCTTTCCGGAAAAATAGTTTTCAAAACAAAAAAAACGCTTAGGAACTGTAATAAACAATTTCACGTTCTTTCAACTCACGAGGGCGCGTGGCTCATGGCTGTGTGCGTGTCGTATCTGTATAAGTGTGAGCGGGAGCTTGCTCGCGCCTGCCCGCTCCCACCTAGGCTCCTGACAGACACGCACACTTACGCAAAGTGCATGTATACGACGTAACCACACGTAATGCTCACGCGCCCCTTTGAATTGCAAGAACTATGCTTACCTAATTGTGAAATGTGTATTCGGTCTCAAGTGTAAAATTTAAGTTCCACACTTGCATTCAAAACCGTCAGCTAATTCCATAAAAGCTTTGTCGAGCAAGGGTGCATCTTTAATGTAGGAAACCTTTTAGAAATAAGTCGAGTAAAGAGCTTTATGTACAGCAAAAGCATAACAATTAATTACTTGAAATATTATTTAATTAACAATTTTACTATATTATATAAAAAAAATTTATTGGAATACAAGATAGTCCTTGACTGCGATCTCGCCTGTTGGTAAGTGATAATGCCGTCTAAGATGGTAGCGGGCTAACTCGGAACAGGTATCGCAGTGTAGATTCAACCCATCGACCTGTCGATCACGATCTACCGGTTGGCCACCCGTGATACATCACATCACATCACACTAATATTATCACACTATCACACTAATATTATTAAGGTGAAAGTTTGTATGTGTTCATTTCATCCCGGAAAATTACAGAGTTCCCATGGGAATTGGCATCGTCTAGTAGACTATAACGCTTCGCTGAGAGAAGTCCTGCGCCTAATACTGAGCTGTTGATGGATTACTGATGATGATAGCTCAGCTAGACATGTTTAATATTTACCCCTGCGTATTGGCATGCGATTTATCTTGCACTGCTCCAAAAGTTGACTCAATTTAATCGAATAACTCATCGAGGGGCGACAGTGAAGCGCGCCCGACTTAATAATTACATTTGCCTACGCATTTAAACCGTAGACTACATAAAAACGTAGAAGCCTGAATCTAACAATGATGCTGTCCATGTTTAGGCATGTGAAGCTTGTAGGTCCTACAATTTTTCGAGAGAACATGCCGGTACTCAGCCTCGGCCAAAAATATTACCTTCAGCCAAATTTTCGGCTTCGGCAAAAAACAGCCGAAGTTTTGGCCGAAGCCACAGGTTTCTATCGTACGCTGAAATTGAACTAATTGTTACGAATGCGTTAGAAGGCGCTGGAATAGGCCACACGCGAGGGGTATTTTTGACAAAAGCTTTTAGGGTGTTAGGTAAATTTAATTATCTCGTTATGCTGTTTATGCAAAGTTAAAATAAACTTTAAAAAAATTATTATTTTGCACTTTTTCAGCCAATTTAGAATGGAATTTCTCAGGGTGTAATAACCCTATAATAGGGTGTTATTACACCATCGGCTTCTGCTTGAGCTGAAGGTTATAGCGATTGCCAGTTAATCGGCTTCGGCCAGAAAACGTCCTTCAGTCGGACACTGAGTACTTTACACGTACCCGCAACTTATTATCATCTCAACCAACAATTACTGATTATTTCTATCTTTCTTTCAACCCATCGCCGTCCCATAACTGGGCACAGGTCTCCTCTCAAATGGAATGGGCTTAGGCCATAGTCCTCCACGCTGCGCTGGCTGAGTGTAAATTGGTGGACATCAAACACATTACTGCATGATTAAGGGATAAACAAAGAAACAAGTGCACTTTCTTTCGCACTTACAATATTAGTATAGGGATGCACGATAATGTGTTTAGCAACTAACTGGCTTCACTTGACAAAAATAATAATTTTGTGAGCTGTCAATTTTTCCTTTAGTCTAAGATGGAGCATTCTTCAAGAAAATGTGCAAACGTTGCGTCTAAATCACGATCGGCTCTAGAGATGTAGGTATGTATGCGTAAGACTTTAAAATTGGATTCCCGAATCTCCTGACGACATTCGCGGGAATATCAATTTGTTGACTTTTCGGTGCTTTGGATGGAGCTTTATATACGAGTACTACATGATGCCCGCGACTTCGTTCGCGTAGATTAAGGTTTAATTCCCGCGGGATCTCTTTGATCCGGGATAAAACTAGCCTATCCAGTCCAATCCGTCCAGTAATTTTTGCGTGAAAGAGTGACAAACATACACACACACACATACAAACTTTCGCCTTTATAATATTAGTGTGATCTATACTATTATAATAAAGAGAGAGCGCGAATTTTGTGAGTTTGTATGTATGTCCGGAGCAAACTTTGGAACCACCGCACCTATTTCAAAAATTCTTTCACCACTTCAAAGGTACATGATTCCAGATGGTTATAGGCTATATATTATGCACATAAATGTATTATGGCTAGATATTATGTGCAAATTTGTTAAACAAGTCGGAAATTTTTTTGACTCTTAAATGTTTTCAAGGCGTGCGCTGGGTCATATACTGTTGTTGGATGAAAATGATGTATGGGTGATTTGTTCCTCTTAAAGAGTTCTAAAAAAAAGTCCGCGATAGCATATGTCTATCTTCTAAAGATAACATATAGTAACCATTTCTATCTTTTAAATTTTGATTAAAAATAATGAATTATTTTCGAAGGTTCTTTAACCAATGTGATGTCAATCTATAACTAAATAAATATGTTTATTATCGTAAGTATGTAATGTAGAACATATTTGTCCTTTACACTATACAGTTTAAATAAATATCTTAGGAGTTATCGGAAAATTAATATTTCCGGGCGACAAAATAATAAAATGTTGCCGGCCGGCGCGGCTGTACACGGTGGCGGGTTTCGGTACGGGAGATTCCTGTGGTCCCTGTGGTGGTCTTATTTACAATCGTCTCCTATAAGAAGCTGTGTGCGATCAGTCCCGTAAAAACAAATATTTAAATTTTCAACCCGGACGAAGTCGGCACGGGCTTCTAGTGTGATATAAAGTGGAACAGTGATAACCTAGCTAGCTAGAACTGAGGTCTTCTATTCGCAGGTTCGATATCGGGGACACACCTCTGACTTTTTCACCTAACATCAGGTGACCCACCTGCTCGTTTGCTCGCTAAAAATATATGTAAAACAAATACTAATCTAACCTAACCTCTAAAGCTAACACTATAGAGCCAACTTAGCCGTAAATAAAAACCGTGGTGCTTAACCACGGCACATAAAGAGCGCGTTATTCCACGCCATTATAATTTCACAACTGCCCGCGGCGTATGAAAGCGCATAATGAAGTATTAAGCTTTAACCGCCTCGTTACAGCGTGGAATTAAACCTCCGCGTGTTACATTAACATTGATAATGGAGTCTTTGACTAATTAGGGATGACGCGTTCCTGTTTAGCCGCGTTCAGTTGATATTAAGGCTGTCGTACACGTTGTAGTTCTTGCAATTCACGAGGGCTCGTGGCTCATGGTTGTGTGTGTGTCGTATCTGTATAAGGTGACCGAGACTATATGGCTATTGGTATGTACTAGCAACCCAGAATCTCTACTTGGGTATAGAATAACGTTGTTCTGTGGTCTATGGCGTGATGGCGCTCGGCTTGGTATTGTATACTGCGTTTGTTAGAAATAAAGTATTATGAGAAGAAAAGCCGTTTCAAGAATCTCTCCCTCAATTACCGCCCTAACAGAGAGCTTGCTCGCACCTGACCGCACCCACTTAGGCTCCTGACAGGCACGCACATTTACGCAATATGCACGTTTAGTACGTTACCACAAGTAGGTAAAGCTCACGCGTCGTCGTGAATCGCAAGAACTATATTAACGCTCTAATACTGAAATCTATAGACCGCACTCTCACGAGTTAAAACGAGACAGATTTATGTCGGAGCATATTTGTGTCTCGTTTTAACCTCTATCATGAGTCTGAGCTGAGTCAAAGCACGCTCTATAGACCTCAGCATAAGTGCCAGTGGCTGCAACGTCTGAGAAAAAGCTGCATTAGCTACAATCGTATGAGCTTCCCCGACATATAGATGGCGACCACGACGCCTAGTAACATCTTGCAAGCATCACCACAAAACACGGTCTTGTGCCACTTGCATCCAGTAGCTGCTTGCGACTTGCTTGAGATGGTACGTCCACCTTGTATCAACGTAGCACTTGTCCAAAATCCATCGGTTTTTCGAGCTACATGCCTGTTATTGCGACTTCGGAGTCGTGTTATTCAGAAACTCAGATTTTCTAATCATCTAATCATCGTAAGACATCTAAATAAAAAAAACAGCAAAAGCGTACATAGTCACGGACAAATAATAGTGATTTTAATACAACAAACATAACTTATAGTTCATGTTATTATGTGACGCGTGCCGTAAAAGACACATTATTTTGCATCATAATAATTTCGTAGCTGCCCCTGGCGGAGCACATTATGAGAGCACGTAAAGAATTATGAAGCTCTAACTGGCTGCTTAACAGAGTAAAATTAAACCTCTACAACATAATATTGCAGTGGGATAATGCAGTCTTTGAATAAATTCTGCCGACACGACTCTTTTATTCATTCATTCACCTCAGACATTCGCCGGTCCATCCTCATTTTTTTATTCGATGAGAAGACAGTCCTTGACTGCGATCTCACCTGATGGGAAGTGATGATGCAGTCTACGATGGTAGGGTGGCAACTAGCCACGGCAGAACCCATCCAGACCAGACCAGTGACAATTCAGAAATTATGAATTCCCAAATTGCGCCCGCCGAGAATCGAGCCTGAGACCTCTTAGCGATAAGACCACAGCTCACCATTGCGTCAGGGAGGTCTAAAATTTTTTAGACCTCCCTGGCGCAATTTTAAGGGTAAATTTTTTTATACAATCCCGTCGCCAGTAAAAATCCAGTTCTTATCAGTTCTTACCATTTCCTTTTCATCCTTACTATCCTTCCTAATCCTTACTAATATCCTTACTTCCTTACTAATATTACAAATGCCATAGTGTGTTTGCTTGTTGGTTTGTCCTTCAATAACGCAACAGAGGTACGGATCAGCGTGATTTTTTGCAAGGGTATAGTTGACGACCTGGAGAGTGACATAGACTATATTTTATCCCGGAAAATCAAAGAGTTCCCGCAGGATTTTAAAAACTAAATCCACGCGGACGAAGTCGTGGGCATCAGCTAGTCGTCTATAATATTACAGAATCTGTAACATGAAACTTCGTCCAAAAATCCACTACATATACATACCTACATCATCTTTCCTTACCTAGTTGTCTCTCAAGATAAAATCACACAGCAGCCCCGGAGAACTACACAGGAGTCCAGTGAAGCGGCTAATGAACAAATGTTTTGCTACACAATCAATGTTTCGGAAGACGGGGCGGTCATTTTTCATCTCAAAAATCTGCCTCGCCTCCGGGTATAGGTACCTTTATTGTGACTTGGAAACGGGGGGCTGACGAAGTTTGACATCGGTTAAATGCGCTTACAGGCTTATATTCTTTCACTTGGAAGAGAAATGAATAAGTGACTTTTTTTTTATCTTCTATACTTATAATAAAACTGTAACGGGACGAATTCTGTACTTACATTAAAAAACAGTTTGAAAATTTTAATCGGAGGATGCTTTGTTATCGATACTGAGCCTAAAATAATTGTCTGTCTATCTGTCTGTCTGTGCGCGCATTACGCGAAAACTACTACGCGAATCAAAGGTATAGTGGTAGCTGATACTCCGGGTCAATATATAGGATACTTTGTATCCTGATAAACAATAAGGTTTATCCAGAGTAGGGGATGAAAGTTTTTGTTGATTTTGCTCCATAACTTTGTCAAATCTAAACCGAATTTGTTAATTTTTTTATTTTATTATAAATTGTGTTCTATTAGAAATATTTTGTTCAATTTTGGTGGATCTACTAAATATTATCGGAAATAGAGGACATAACTTCTCGCGGATAGTAGCAAGTCACTCTAAACTTTTTCAATATAATATAATCTTTATTGTGTACATAACGCATGTTTAAAGTTACAGTTTAATGGCAAAGTTGGCACTGCAGTAGTAAAAACTGTGTTGCAGATATCACGGCCCCTCTCTGAGTTTATTACGCTAATAACATTATAATTGACAAAGCAATGCAAATTAACGTGAATATTTTGCATTTCTTTAAAAGGCGACGGTGTTTCCACTGAATTACAACATGGGGTTATTCAAGGGGCGGACCAACAAATTCCTGAAAGGCCGGCAACGCACTGGTGGTGCCTCTGGTGCTACAAGTGTTCATGGGCGGCGGTAATCACTTAACATCAGGTGACCCACCTGCTTGTTTGCTCGCTAAAAATATTAAAAAAAAAAAAAAAAAAAAATGTAATTCAAGAAAATCGCGATGTTTACATCGTTTTTACAATGCAGCGGAGCAATGTTGTGACTTGTGCCAATACCACTCTCTCGGGGGTTGTTCTGTGCGGGAGCTAACTCGGCCACGCGTAAACAGTTAGCTGAAAGGTTTATTGATGTTCGTGACCGCAGCCCCTAAACCATTCCCGCGGATTCTTCCCCTGTTTACAATTCGGCTCTAAACTTTATACTCTTGCACAAAAAGGGTGAACTTTCCTATCGACTTTGTGGATTACGGCATTTTCTATTGAATTACTTTTTTTTTGTGTACAAGGAAAAGCAAGTTTGTTTTGCTTTTATTCAAAAGGCTTTTGCAGATAAATAAAGTATATACCTACAGTAATATTTAATTACGAAGATGTAAAATACTTAGTACGTTAGTTTCAATAGTCTCGACCTATTGTTGGTCCTAGTGCACCAGGCAAGAGTCTCCTCTCTGGACAGGAAGTGTGTTGGGCTGTTAGTCCACCACCCTTTGCAAGTGCAGATTGACAAACTTTGAGAACTGTTGTGTTTTATTTAGGTTATTTTTTTATTCAACCCATAAAATAAAAAGTTATATTTTGTCATTACATTAATTACTTAATAATAATAAAGGAAAATAAAGTTATGAACTGTCACTATGAAGTTGAACCTCAAGCAATACTGTACATTATTAAAAATGCGAAAGTGTGGTTGTTCGTGGGTTTGTTTGTTTGTTTTGGTTGGAGCAAAAAACAACTTATTTTCATACTATCAGGCTTTATATAGAGCTTGAAAAACCATATACGAGTATACAAAACTTATTGAATAGTGAATTTTATCATATTTACGTGGGTTTTTTAAATACTTAGCCGGGGTCTTTTTTTTAAAACCACTAAAACAAAAGCATTAAAATCTCCATTTTGGATCATCTAGTCAACTACAGTCACTAATGTGAGTAGTCGCAACTAGGCCTTGAGACCTGTTCAGAAAGGTACATATTTTGGTATATAATCACAGCATTCCGTAAGAAGAAATCTCTAAAGCTATGTGGATTTCATAAGGCTTCAGAAGACGTGCCTTCCGGAGGTGTAGGCAGGGCCCCTACTACGATACGTTGATTTTCTATCATCTCGAATTTAAGTAGGTAAGTAATGCAGGGTATTGCAACTACCTAACACTAAAAGAAATAATTATGTATGACAGCTTTGTAATTAAACTAAAATTATTTGACCTAAGCAGAAACATCTGTGCGACGTTATAGAATGATATTTCACTCGAAATTTTGAGGTACCATTACAAAAATATTACAACTGTACCACGAAATAGAAACACTTACATTACCTCCACGTGGGACGTTGGACCCTGCGTTAGTCGATCTTGTTGGGTTCAAGTTTACAGCCAACGTATGGTGTCTACTGTTTATTCAACATGAACTTTATCTGCCTACTGATTAGCACGAGCTGTATGAAAAGGAATTATCGACAATTCAGTCGATATTTACACGTACGTATACATACAGTTGACCCAGACACACCCACGCAGAAATATACCCACGCAGCGTAGTTCCTTGCCTAGTTACCTTGGTAAAACTGTATGGTAAAATGGGGATGTTGTCTATGTTCCAAAGCATCCTCACTTAATATCGAGTTTTCGCTGTATTGTAATATTTAACAAAACCCGTAGTAGGGGGGACGTCAGAAACAGGAGAGCTAATTGTGTGGATAAAAGTGAACACGAGAGAGGACAGAGCACGCATTACTGGAGACTGCTCCTTTGATGTGGGGGCAACGCCCTCGCACGGAACAAACTCTGCCCTACACCAGAGTTGGTTCCATACCTACCATAAAACTTACAAACTGTGCCTTCATCCATGCCTACTAATACTTACTCAAACCATCGCTGGCCTACAGCAGGCCCTAAGACTCCTGTAGAAAAAGAAAATTATAAAAAATACATTAAATATGTATAACCTAACAACCTCCCTAGCGCAGTGGTGAGAGCTGTCTTATAACTGGGAGGTATCGGGTTCGATTCCTGGCGGGGCCAATTTGGAAATTTATAATTTCTAAATTGTCTCTGGTTTGGTATGGCTTTGGCTGTGGCTAGTTCTACCGTCAAAGACGTGCCGCCAAGCGATTTAGCGTTCCGGTACCATGATTCCGGTACGAATTCCAGACAGGAGTTTCTTGCGCCAGAACTGGGATGAATTATCCTGAAATTGCTTAATATTTCGAGTCACGAAAAATTAAGCAATTCAATTCGAAGTGTGTCGATTCTCTTAAAATGACTGCATCAATGCAACGATTGCAATGACATCTGATTGGCTGGTACGCACACGCTATTGGTTAAAATGCATTGGTGCAGCAAGAGCGCCATAAATTCAGCCAATCAGAGACCATTGCGATCGTTACACTGATGCAATTTTAGAGAATCGACAATTCGACACACTGAAGGAGCAATAGGCAAAAAGTAAGCGAAACTGAAGTGGTATCATGAAAAAGGAAACTATAGACGTAGATGTCCAAAAGTGCTTGGTGTGTGTCGACCTCTTATTGCCTAAACTAAAATTATAAATCATTATAAGTATAGATACAATCCACCCAAGACCGTGTATTGCGGCATTGCAATAAGTTGAGACGACGAAGTTTTTTTTATAATAAAGCCAACGTCCCCATTATACCCGTAAGCTGCTAGAATTGCTAAACTGAATACCTACCTATAACTTGAAGTGCTGAAAATCCTGAACTGTACAGCAGCGCGATATAACCTGAGTTGATAGCGAATTGGCGCAGTGTCATTAAGCTTAAGCTGCATAACAGTTCCAACGTGCTCCTAATAGACTATTGCACTATCTAACTACGACGTGCTCGAGCCAACTTGCGGAGTTCACACAACTTTGTGAAATAAAGCTGCATACATACTCCCTTTAACGATATCCATGGTGATTGTACCATAGCCTTGCTTGGTGTGGCCTTATAGGTAAGTGGGAGGTCTCAGGTTGGAGTCCCGACAAGATCAGTTTCTTCTTTCTTCTTTGATGGTTTTCGACAAACGCCTCTTGCGTGGACTTCCACAGGCCTCAGTCTTGCGTCGCCTGAATCCAGCGGCTCCCTACGACTCGTTCGATGTTGTCGTTCCACCTAGTGGAGGTCTGCCAACACTGCGCTTCACAGTGCAGGGTCGCCACTCCAGCTCCTTGGGACCCCATCATCTCTTTGAACTATGTGCGCCGCCCATTTCCAAGTGGAGTAACTCAAGTGAGTTTCGTGACTCTTGAGATAATATGTCGGCGACTTTGATTCTTCTGCGGATCTCCTCATTTCTGATTTGATCTCGCAGGGAACTCTCCATCGCCTGTCGAGTGATCCTAAGCCTCGTTATGAGACCCAAATTGTGTCTGGTCTGATCTAGTGGGAAGCCAAGCGATTTAGCGTTCTGGCACGATGGCATTTAGAAACCCTTATGGGCTTGATCTACACAGCCACATTATTTCCAAGTTAGCCTGCTACCATTATAGACTATATCGTCACTTACCATCAGATGAGAACGCAGTCAAGATCTTGCCATTGAGTAAACTAAACTTTACTGATCGCACCGGGGTTAGGTATGTTGTTTGTGGGATCGCTGGAACTACCATTGTGCCTTTCATAAAGATCATTTCGGTCCCTAATACATTGTATCCTTAATTTTTGTACAAAGGTATCCTATATCTTTCTGTATGCATTTACTTATTTGTTGTTTGTATATTCAAATGATGATAATGCTCATTTGCCTAAGAGTATGACAATCCAATAAGAAAGAAATCCGATGTAAAACTCAAAGTGAAATCACCACTGCAAAATTCAAAAGCAATACACCCGCGGGCATGGCAGCCAGGAATATGCATTCGCGGCGGAGTCAGAGCGAATGGTTGATAAATAATTTATCGACCTCCGCAACGCACGCCTCCGGCGGAATTGGCAAGCCAAACGTTAGCCCCGTCGAATATCCCCCGTCCGCTGTCTGACATTCCGCTGGCATGGGCTACGCCCGAAAACATTCTCCGTGTGCCTACACGGCAAACTACCCGATAAGTTTTTATAGGACTAAAGCCCTGCGCGTTTCAGGTATTTTGTTTTGTTTTTAATCGTAAAGTTTAATAAAGTTGTTTGAATTTTTGTCATCACCACTTCGCAGTTCGCACTTTTGATTGGTTCTATGCTTTAGAGTGGGTGTATGAAGCCCATTTTTTTCATAATTTTGGTATGAGATAGTACTTCAACTTATTATTAATATTATGAATTAACTAATTTTTGCCCGCGGCCTCGCTTACATTAAGTTCAATTTTTCAAACCCCTATTTTTACCTCCTTAGGGGCTAAATTTTATAGCGGATTTTTTGTTTTTTAGCGAATGCCTACGTCATAATAGCTATCTGTATGCCAAACACCCCGATCCATCCAGAAATTTTAGCTGTGCATTGATAGATCAATTAGTCAGTCAGTCATCTTTTTCCTGTAGGTATATGTATATTAGTATAAACTAATTTTTGCCCGCGAGTTGAATTTTTTAATAATCCTGCGGGAACTCTCTGTTTTCCGGAACAAAAGGTAGCCTCCGGGATTAAAGATCAAGGTTCAAGACAAGAGCGAATAGGCATTTTCTAGGCAAGCGCGCTCCAACCTAGATCTCATCAATGTTTTCCATCATTGATTGACGTCAAGCGCAAGCCTATTTCATAATAAAAAAAAAAGGTAGTACTCTCCAGGTAATTGGTGATTTTTTGTATGGCGGGTTAAAGGTCTGGAGAGTGACATAGGCTGTTTAATATCCCGGAAAAACTCCACGCTAAAGTACAAAGTAAAGTACTGCTAAAAATTCACATTTCAAGGGTCCGAGCAACGCTTGGGGAGACAAACACGTTGGATAAATTCAAACAATACAACAGGTTACAAATGACATACGACATGTAGGTGCCACCCCAGACCTCGTTTACGCGTATTGTCTGAAAACCATATTACAATCCCACATTTTACAATAACACATTATAACTCTTATTTTTTGTTTCATAAGGTTGAAATTCTAATAACTAAAATGGTAATCTAGCAAAACTAACTTCTGATGACTCTTATGGTAAAAGATATAAAATACACTATGGTTTGAGTTTAGACAGTCACTCGGAATGTCCATCGCACTATGGAATTCCCTTTTTTTATATATAATATTATAACCATTTCTGTTATTTAGAAGAGTGTGCCGTATATAAATGAACTAGGAGAGTAACATAGGATACGTTTTATCCCGGAAAAATAGAAGTTACCAAGGGATTTTTAAAAACTTAACTCCATGAAGACGAAGTCGCGGGTAATAGCTAGTAACTTAATAAATGTGTTTTATAATCATAGTTACTAGATGATACCCGCGACTTCGTTCGCCTGGATTGAGGTTTTTTATTCCCGCGGGAGCTCTCTTATTTCCCGGGATAAAAAGTAGCCTATGTCCTATTCCAGAATATAATCTATCTCTGTGCCAAATTTCAGCCAAATCGGTTCAGTCGTTGCAACGTGATTGAGTAATAAACATACAAACTTTCGCATTTAAAATATTAATAGGATAATAGGAAACCATGTGTTTTACATATTGTTATGTGAGAACACCTTTAACATGTATACCTGAAATTCAGGAATTTAGTAGGTACTAGAGCTAAATATTCAAGTTCACAACGTCTTTATTAGGTACAAGAATTCTAACTAAACACGTCAGGAATCTAAATGCTTGGACCTAAAGGGTCTGTATCCTTCTGTATCTCATTTTGTACCAGAATTTGCTTCAATTAAGACATCCCTTTGATGTCAAAGAGCTCATAATTGTTTTGCGTAGGTTGTTTGTAGTTTGTAGCTATTATCTAATTGAAAAATTTAAAATTCCATAAATAAATGTTTAAGGAGTTATTGCTTATTAATTTATTTGATGTTCTGTAAGTATTTGATTGATAATAAATATGTGTATTTTAGGCCCATTTTCACAAACCATACCTAAATCATCCCTTATTTAGAAATAAATAAATTGTTTTTATAGGAGTGTATTGTAGGAGTCTTGACAATACTTGTTACCTACCAATTCACTGTAAACATTCCGGCCAATAAATAATCCTATCCTAATATATGGATAGATGGATGTTTGTTACTCAATTACGCCGCAATGACTAAACCGATTTTGCTGAAAGGCACAGTATCATTTCCACTAGGTGTTCCAGACAGATTCGTGAAAATGAGATTGTCAGAAATTTGTCAGGAAAAAATATTTTTTATTCAAATAAACTTTTACAAGCACTTTTAAATCGTCAATGAATCTACCACTGGTTCGGAATGCCTTTCCTGCCGAGAAGAGCCAGCAAGAAACTCGGCGGTTGCTCTTTTCAAAAGGAAGGTGAAAGTAGGCATTAGTCTCAGGGCATATTAATTTTACCTTACCGATTTATACTCCTGATTAACTTAGCGTTCCAGTGCCATAATGGCATGGAAGGCAAGCAATTTACAATAAACTGCAAATTAATATGAAATAACTCAATTACAACCAACTAATCCCATTAATAGAGAAGTTGTAATAATAAATCATTTGATCAACAGGAGAGTGATTTGTGACTCAATAATTAATAAGCAATTATGTAGATTTCCTGTGGTGACTACTCGAATTGCAGAGCTGAAGTGGTAATTTGTGGGGTTAGTTCTAGTTGCCTATGCCTAGGCCCTGAAGCAGTGACCTCGCACCCGAAAGCGCAGTGTTGGCAGACCCCCCACTAGGCAAACCAATCTACACCAGCATAGCTAGCATGGGCAGGAGATAAATATTTTATCCCCAGATTTTATCCACAGACAGAGGATAAAATTATCTTCTTCCTATGCTAAAGCATGGCGACAGAGGAGAAGGCGATGTATATTTCTATAAGTATATCCACTGAGTGTTATTTTCACCGCTGTGCCCATGCTCGACGGGTGGATAAAACTAAGCGAGGGGGTAAAAATTTTATCCTTTTCCCGGGGATAAAATTTCTCCCGCCTATGCTAGCCCTGCTGACCAGTCGCAGGGATTTCCTGGTTACACATGGTACCGGGGCACGCGGAAGTCCATACATAAGATAGCAAGAAGTGGGCGTCTATCATTAAAGACTAAGACCCCAATATTTCGGATGAGATAATTGGAAAAGTTAAAGAATAATTCACCAAGCTGTCGGCTCATTTACATCCAATCTCAATTCCGAAAGGTTTCACACCTCATTAAAACGCATTCCGGTATAATCGTCGTACAACGCCAACTTGCACAAAAACTTCGTCATTCCTTCATGCAAAATTAAGTTCAAATAATCAAATAATCCCCCCTCCTCCTCTTTTTACTTAGGGTGCGTTCAAACGGTACGTAAATAACTTGACATCAAAAGCATTAAAGCTTCCGCGGCGTGTGGACTTGACAGGGTAGGTAGTAGACGTTTATACACACACAGTTAAGTAAAACATAACATAAAAATATACAACTTCAAAGAAAATAGGGATGAGAAGTTTTGAGGGATCTTCACATTATCTTTAGTAGAATCCACTTCCTTAGTATATTATGAGAAAATGAATGTGTGCTAGTCAGTCACACTGTAAGGGACCAGCGAAGTGACTTGATTTTTTGCGTGGATAGAATATTTAAATATTATCTTTAGACATATAATATTTTTTTATACTGAGTAAACGAAGGGAACCCACGAAGTTTTTAATGACCTTACTTCACGGGGACAAAGTCGCGGGCAAAAGCTTACACTTTTAAAGAAAGGTCTTAAGTTGTTAGTTAGTCCTAAATATTGGAATTTGCCAATGGAATTGGTTAATTAAACATTCATGTAGGTACAACCGCTAAGTGGCCATAATGCTTCAATAACAAGACCTGACAATACGATGTTCATGATCATTGCATAATATAACACCCTAATTAGCAACTCCCCTTCATTTCACTTTATTACATTTCTGCTCTTCAAAGGGAAAACAGAGGCACTCTTCTCTTTTCAATCGATGAAAAAAGAGGAGATTCTCAATTCGTCACGTACCTATATTTTTTTATGTATGACCACGCATAACTTTTTGCAGAGTCGTACGATTTTCTTGAATCCTTTTTTGAATGGATAGGGTCAACCTCGAAATTTATTAAAGTTTGAAAAAAATAATCTAGCTCTAAGTGTCGTATCTATAGATATGGAAAGAGAATATATTCCCTTTCCATAATCGTTTTCTAAGATCGCATTTTTTAAATATGAGATAGGTTTGCACTCGATGACAATCAATGATGGAAAGTAAGGTGCTAAGACAAGGGCTCCCAAAGTTTTATGCCATACTAGCTGATGCCCGCGACTTCGTCCGCGTGGATTTAGTTTTTTAATTCCCGCGGGAACTCTTTGATTTTTCAGGATAAAAAGTAGCCTATGTCACTCTCCGGCCCGTAAATTACCCCTATGCAAAAAATCACAGCAAGCCGTTGCTCTGTTGCTGCGTGATTGAAGGACAAACCAACAAACCAACAAACCAACAAACCAACAAACACACTTTCGCATTTATAATATTAGTAGGGATTATAAACTACGGCTAACTGAGTAACTTGTACGTTGTAGGTATATCCACAAAAAACCATTTGAAAAAAAAAATTTATTTCCGCTTTTGTTTTAATTTAGTTACGCTGTAAACTAAGTAATAGGAAGTCAAATTCATACAAACTGATTCCACCTTGTAAACGTCCTATTTTTGCGAATAGAATTTTCGGGACGGGCCGCGTTACGGCGGGCGGTGGGAATATTAAAAAACTTTTCCTTCCCAACTTGGATTGTCTTTTTTGAAGTCTGTTTACCGCTCCGACATTTGTTTTTTACTTCCAGCGCCGAGGAATTGTCAGATTTCGCGGCCACGGCGTTTTTAGAATAGATAAGGTAAAAATAGTCTCCTTATTCTCCGTTATCCGCAGGTACCTGAGACATGTCTCAGTCTTAAGACGGTATCTAGCGGTTCCCTGCGAATTTTCTGATAACGTCGAACCATCTAGTGGGAGGTCTGCCAACACTCGCACCAGAAAAAAGTTGCCACTTTAACATCTTAGTACCCAAAGATCTGCTTGCAGTTCAAATGCAGCCCATCTGTCTAGACCACGGGTGGCCAACCGGTCGATCGCGGCTACGAATTTACACTGTAATATTAGTGGCATGAAATTAGTTTCATGACATTAATTGCATCAACAATTTCACGTATAAACTTCTAATTTCATGATGCATGCATAAAAAAGTCGAGTCGATCGCGGCATGACTTTGCAAATCTAGCGGAAGATGCTCAGACGCAATCTCACATTAATATTATGAACAAGTATATTAGTTAGTAACTAGTTACTAAGAATTCAATGTTGTTGTCCCTTTTAATCAAATAAAAAATACTACATAAGTAACTTATAGTGTTTCATTTATCAAGAAACATGATATTGGTAGATCTCACAGGGTTCTGTCAGTAAATAGTAGATCTTAGAAAACTTTTCTCATGAAATAAATAATTTTGATTCATCAAGTTGGCCACCCCTGGTCGAGACGCTAATAGCGCTATAGTTATTTTCTCGGAACAATTTTGAAATAATAGCGTTATTTTCAACTGGTAAGACATTAAATGCTTCAAAAGCTTGCAGTCGACAAAGTTACTCAGAAGCAAAACAAAGTTTCAATCTCTTTATCAAAGTAAACGTTTAAAATGAAGACAATTCAGAAATGCATTCAAAGTTGAAAGGAAAGCAACTCGGATATTTAAGATTAAAGTTTTGGCATTCTTCGGAACAGTTACGGAGGCTTTTAGCCCCGGTTTTATTTAATTCTTGCAATGTTTCCGTTTAATTTCTTAATTAGTACACAAAGTTTAAACATAAACAAAAACATACAATAATATTAAGATTTTCTTTTATTTATTGGTGTAACAAGTTCAAATCCCGCAGTTCAAACCATTTAGGAGTATACAACGTTATACGTTAGCGTTAGGAATTTAAAACGTTGCATACGCTATTTTTAACGTTGAAAAGCTGAGCCTGGTCCAATCCAAAGCATGGTGGAAATCCATGCTAACAATAGGTATGGGTTTAAAAGTGTTGTGTAGTTTGTAGTTTGCAACGTCACTTACACAAAATCACGTCTAAAAATAAACTAGTGGTTCGCCCCGAACTGAGACCTCGCGATATCCCATAATTCCCAAAAGTTGTAAGTATATATTGTAATAATTAACTTTTAACATTAGACGCAATAAAAAAAATAATAGTTGACATAAAACTGTTTTACTGACACAACGCCATCTATAGTGAAGCATTATAGTGAAGCATTATAGTGAAGCTATTAGCTTCACAATAATGCTAATAGATGGCGCATTAAAATTAAATAATTTCGTTTCTTTATAACATTTATCTAATTTTAGTATTTGTTGTTCAAGTACAGGATATAACTGAATTTTCAACCAAGTTTCACGTTCTAATATTCAGTAATTCTTGACATATGGCTCAAATTAAAATCTCCACTTTGAAACCCCCCCATTTGGTCAATTTTTAGGGAAAAATTAAAAAAAAATATATTTTTGTACTCTGTTCAAAGTCGTCTTTAAAAAGATATATCGCAAGTCTATGTAGAGCAACAAACAAGATTTTACTTCAAATACGCTTCTATGAGAGCCCCCCTGAAATAAAGCTTTTTATATTTTTTTATACAATGTTCGGCTGAAGGCCATCAGTTTACATATTATATTTAAATTTGAAGTAATTACGTTCAGTAATTCAGAAGTTATAGGGCTCTGACAGACATTTAGACGAACACACTTCTCTGTCTAGTAGGCAAGCGCCCTAGTTGACTCAGAGAACTTCGCTTCGCTCGTTCAATAAATATCAGAATGACCGGTCAAACGTGAGTCGGACTCGCATCCCAAGGGTTCCGTATCAAGAACCGCCAAAAACAACGCGTTTCTAGTAGGAGAGTCCCCTTTAATTTTGTACTTATTGTTATAGCGACAACAGAAATACACATTCTCAGAAAATTTAAACTGTCTACCTATTGCGGATCATGAGATACAGCCCGCTGACAGACGGACGGACGGACGTATGGACGGACGGACAGACGGACGGACAGCGGAGGCTTAGTAATAAGGTCTCGTTGGTTACCCTCCGCGTACGGAACCCTAAAAGGGATTTCTATTTGTATCCTGTTTTGCAATTTATATATTATGTATACTTATTCTATCATCAACAGTCTCTTTAGACGCAACAATATTATTGAGCTAACGAGAGAGAGCACCAGAGAGTTCTTATAATGATAGAGCAGCAAATACCCGTCAAAATTGGCTCTAGCTACCTGGTTTACAAGTTCATTCCTGTCTAGTGTCGGACGACGTGGTTTTTCATTCATCGCTAAATTGGCGCTGGATTAGTTTTTCTAAGGAATCCAGCGCCAATTTAGCGATGAATGAATGATGGAAAGTTTGGATGTTTGGATGTTTGGATGGATGGATGGATGGACATTTGTTACTCAATCACGCCGCAACCAGCCGATTTGGCTGAAATTTGGTACAAGGATAGATTATAGTCTAGAATAACACATAAGCTAGGTACGGAATTTTATGTATGAATTTTATTCCAGAAAATAAGAGAGTTCCCGCGGGAATTAAAAAACCTAATCCACGCGACCGAAGTCGCGGGCATCAACTAGTTTGCAATTTGCAATAAGTGCCTGTATATATGTAATGTAAATGTAAGTATAAATAATTCAAAAATACGAGCTTTTTATCATCAAAGGTTGGCGTGCTATTTTTTACTTTTGGTGTACGAGTTCTGCTGCTCTACGGTCCAGCTCAATGGAGAGTACCCTTTCTAATCATACATGGTCTAGCGGGCGCTAATAAGCGCTACATTTAAAACGAACGAACCAGCTGCGGCAATCCGTACTCTATAACCATAAGCCATGGACAAATAAACAGCGTTTTTATGTTACCGTCTCAAATTCTCCTACGAGTTGTCCCATCAAAAAACAACTGGTATGCTAAAAGTTTAAAATCGACTTAATTTAACCAATAATATTCATGTATTTTCCTCCGTCCTCACTTACGGCGCTGAAACGTGGACACTGACAAAGGGCTTAATCCACCAATTTAAAGTCGCTCAGCGAGCTATGGAGAGGGCTATGTTAGGAGTTTCTCTGAAAGATAAAATTCGCAATGAAGAGATCCGTAGGAGAACCAAGGTCACTGACATAGCCCAAACCATCAGTAAGCTGAAGTGGCAGTGGGCAGGCCATGCTTGTCGCAGGAGCGATGGCCGCTGGAGCCGGAAAGTCCTGGAGTGGAGACCGCGAACAAGCAAGCGTAGCGTGGGGCGCCCTCCAGCAAGGTGGACCGACGACTTAAAGAGAGAGGCGGGATGTGGCTGGATGAGAAAGGCTGAGGACCGGGTGTGGTGGCGCTGTTTGGGAAAGACCTATGTTCAGCAGTGGACGTCCGCAGGCTGAAATGAGGATGATGATGATTCATTTATTTTAATACACCGTCTATCAAAGTCGTTCGCTTCAATTTGAACTCTCAAGCAGCGCTCAAGCAAACGGCTTTGACTTACATAATATGTGCTTTAGTCAAATGGTATCACTACATAGTATAAAACAAAGTCGCTTTCTCTGTCCCTATGTGTGCTTAAATCTTTAAAACTACGCAACGGATTTTGATGCGGTTTTTTTTAATAGATAGAGTGATTGAAGAGGAAGGTTTACATGTATAATGACATCCATTAACAGTGAATGACATAGGCTCTATATTTTATACCCGTGCGAAGCCGGAGCGGGCCGCTAGTATTAAAATAAATGAATATTGGTTTACTAAAAATAATATTATGAGTTTTTGTGACTTATATGATAAGTCTGCTGACCCTAGAATTGGGCTTTCTGGTAGTTTTTTATTGAAAAACTGGCACAAAATCTAAAATAATACGAGTACGTACCACGGTAATTATTTTAGTTGGGATTGTCGGTATTAAAATATGAGGTACTTGTATTATTTTATAACAATTATGTCATTAACCCACGAATTAAGTCTAAAATCTTAAGACTTATTTTAGTTTGCTGAAATCGGACCTTAGCTTTTAGGGATCCGCTGTTTGTTCGCCTCACCCCGAACTCTAATGAATAGAGCCTATGTTTATTCGGATTGTGAAACGGACGTGGTATCAAATTTTCGGTTCAGAAGCGTTTCCATTTACTAAATAATAGCGAGTAGATTGCAGCGGAGTGTATGAATAAGCGCAATTGAGTATAATATGGTGAATAAATGGGATTCGTTTGTATACGTATTATCCAATACCTAAAGCAAAGACCTAAAGTAAATATATTATGTTTCTATACCTAATGACTTTTTTCGATAATATTTGTATCATAGCACTAGCTTTTAAGCGCGGCTTCGCTTCCACCACCTGCACTGGTAGCATGGGCAAGAGATAAAAGTTTTGTCCCTCGATTTTATCCACTGACAGGGGATAAAATTATCTTTTCCCTATGCTAAAGCATGGCGACAGAGGAGAAGGCGATGTATATTTCTATAAGTATATACTCTGAGTGTTATTTCCACCGCTGTGCCCATGCTCGACGGGTGGATAAAGCTAAGCGAGGGAATAAACGTTTTATCCTTTTCCCGGGGAAAAAATTTCTCCCGCCCATGCTACCAGGCCTGGTGTTGTCTGGTGGGAGACTTTGGCTTGTTACCACCCTACCGTCAAAGACGTGCCGCCAAGCGATTTAGCGTTCCGGCAGAAACCGATTAGGGGTTACGGGTTGAATCTACACTGCCATACCCGTTCCAAGTTAGCCCGCTACCATCTTAGACTGCATCGTCACTTACCAGCAGGTGAGATCGCAGTCAAGGACTACCTTGTCTTCGAATAAAAAAACCTATGTGCCATTTCAGCTCGATCGGTCCAGTGGTTAGAGCTGTGCGTTGATAGATCAGTCAGTCAGTCACCTTTGCCTTTTAAATATTTAGAAGATTATATTATTCTTAGTTGAGTATTAAATTTTGGTTGCGGGCGAAGTAGCCAGCAAGACTTTATTAAAGTTCACGCAATTAAAACCTAACCCTATTAAGGATAGCGGCTCCACAGGGAATCTAATTACCACGGCCCTGCGGAACCTTACGCTTCCCAACTTGACCCGGCCCCAAGGGCCCTCCAACACGGCCCGTGTGCCCACAATTTGCACTTTACGCCCTTGAGAGCATTTCCTAGATACTCGTGCACCAATCATTTATCAAATTCTCTGTCTAATAAATAAATTGTCGTTTTCTGCTAAAAGTATAATATTATTAGATACCCGAAACTTCGTTCGCGTGGATTAAGGTTTTGTTATACCCGCGGGACGTTATTTTCCGGGATAAAAAGCAGCCTATGTGTTATTCCACACTATAATCTATTTCTATTCCAAATTTCAGCCAAATCGATTCAGTAGTTTTTACGTGAAAGAGTAACAAACATCCATCCATCCATACTTACAAACTTTCGCGTTTATTAGTAGGATTACGCAGAAAATCATTAGAAAGGCCACTGACGTTCGCATTTAAAGGCGGTCACTGAAAATCAGAGTTGGGGCACCTGACACCCACAGATGCGACACTTGGCGGCATCGCCAGTTCTAAGTCTGTAGGGCTAGGAGCCCCAACACAAAGTAACGATATCTATCATACCTGTGTTTTTAATTTTGATTTATTTTGTCCTTTTGTGTGTTTATAGCCAATAAAGATTTTTTTGATTCTGATTCTAATCATAATTTCCTTCATACAAGATTTTTTTTTATTCGATGACGAGTTAGTTCTTGACTGCGATCTTATCTGTTGTTAAGTGATGATACAGTCTAAGATGGTAGCGGGCTAACTTGGAAGGGGTAATTACAAATATTCCGTCATAAGGAAAAAAGACGCATCTGTCATTTTTTTTCGAAATTGAGTTAGGCACATATTCGGCATCAAAACAAAAAAACGCATCTACCAGTACTTACCAGAGTTTTAAATTTAGTTTAAACATATCACAGGAATAAGTTTAAACAAAATTTAAAAATACTGGTATATGCGTTTTTTTGTTTTGATGTCAAATATGTGTCTCTATTTCGAAAAAAATGACAGATGCGTCTTTTTTCCTTATGACGGCAGTATAGTGCTACACAATGTTTTATAACGTTATACATCTTCTATGTGGGAGCACCTTAACTCCATGCGGATAAAGTCGCGGGCAAAAGTTATTAAAATCATAATTTTTTCCGAAATAAAGTCACGACCATCGAGTAGATGTACAATAGAAAAGAAAGTTCAAAGAAAGTAGATACTCATAAATAACATAAACTTATAACAAGATAAGTTATCGTTAACGGATCTACAAGGTGATTTCGCAGAAAGAAGTTATTTATTTCCCTTTTAGGGTTCCGTACGCAAACGGTGGCAATGGGACCCTATTACTAAGCCTCCACTATTCATCTGTCCGTCAATATGCTTGTATCTCATGAAACATAATAGGTAGATACTTGAAATTTTCACAGAATAAGTAATACATTTGCCGCTATAACAACAGTTAATAAAAAATATAGTTAAAACTTAAAGAGGGTCTCCATAAAATTAACTTTTGCTTTTGCTCGATCTTAATAAAATATATAGCTGGTTTTAAATCTTGGCACGGAACCCTTCATGTGTGGATCTAACTCGCACTTGACCGTCTTTATTTTTGTTATGTGTTCACGTGATTTTACTTCACAAGTCTTTTAGTGATGAATGGGAACGATTTATTTCGTGTTTATTTCTTTCTGACAACTTTATTGGATTACTCACTAGCAAGTAGCAGTTCCTCTTGAACTCAGCTTGCTTGTGAAAACGGAAGAAAAATAGAGAAATAAAATGATATATTAGGTACAAGATATTTTATCTGCTGAGAGAAACGCTAGCTCATTTTTTGCGCATGCTCTTAGCAGTTTTATGTTAGTTTAAAAATAATTTTAATCGACTTCCAAAAAAGGAGGAGGTTCTCAATTCGTCGGTATCTTTTTTTTAAGCTATTGCATAGCTTCTATCGCGGGCCAGCGTGGAGACCGAATCCAGAAATTCCGTAACGAAAATAACCTGACACGGGACTCCTCTACGTTGAGCCGCTAGATGGCGTTGATAAAAAATGCTATGCAATAGCTTTACCGCGGCAGTCCCCGCGTGCCACATGTCTTTTTTATTTATTTTTTCACGTCGCAACGACTTAACCGATTTGGCTGAAATTTGACACAGAGATAGATTTAGTCTGGAATAGCACATAGGCTACTTTTTATCCCGGACAACAAGAGAGTTCCCGCGGCAATCAAAAAAAACCTCAATCCACGCGAACGAAGTCGCGGGCATCAACTAGTTTTCTATCTTTTTAAAAGATTAACCATTTGCAGACAAAACTTGTCGCTTTTCTCTTTTTATATAAAGACTACCTGAAAAAGTCAGCTTCCAACGGAGCGAGTATGAAAGGGGACACAAGTATGTATAATGATGCGGATTAAAGAGAATGCAACATGTTTTAAGAGACATAGTGTTTCAAAACCAGACTCGTTTACGCGTATTGTCTGAAAATCACACATTCAGTAAATCTGTAGCCGACTTTATAACTTATAACACTAGACATAAGGTTGAAATTCTCATTTAGTTAATTCTTCATAGAAAATGTAAGCAAGCGGCACGGACGTATTTTAAATGAATTTACCTGAACTTCTGGTAAATAGAAGTTGGTAGTCGAATCCAATGGAATCTACGAAATTGTAAAATGTAACCTACATAGAATACTCTACTACATACATATAGTATTAGGTACGAAACTAAGCACAATCATAAAGCGAATCAAAAACTACATGAATTTTCAGAGATTAATTTAAAATAAAGAAATCACGATTGAATAGGATTTGCCTTTATGCTGTATGTTTATGGATCTTTGCTTATCCCGAAGAGATACGAATGAAGAACAACAACATCAAAACCAACATACCTAAATGAGAATTAAAGAATAATAATATCTGGTATCCAACAGGGTTTTTATCGTTTTTGGGCAATCAAAAAAAATTCAAGAGAAGTATTATGCCTTTATTGCACTTTAAGTACAGTAAGCTTAACCACTGAAAGTGGAGAGACTTGTCTGTAGGATTAAACCCTCTCATCTCCAGCCCATCGTGATGAGAGTAATTATGACTTTTTGCGTAAAAATGCTGGAGCCCTCAAAAAGGCCCCTTATTTAAAGAGCCATTCGAAGCCTCTGAAGGGTTGAGCTGAGTACTAAGGCTTCAGGAGACAGCTATTAAAATGTGACAGTACCTACTTTAATCCTATAAATGCAAAAGTGTATTTATTTGTTGGTTTATTCTTCAATCACGCTGCATCAGATGAATGAATTGAAGTGATTATTTACATGAATACAGTTGAGTACTTAGAGAGTGACATAGGCTACCTTATATCCCAAAAAAACGGAGAGTTCCCGCGAGAATTTTAAAAACCTTACAAAAGTAAAAGCTAGTAATACATATTACATTTGAATTCAAAATTATTTATTACATTTTGACCAACGGAGCTTTTATGACAACTCAATACTCTACCTGGTAGAAAATCTGCTTTTGAAGTGGTAGAGTCTACCACTTCAAAAGCAGATTCTGCTGAAAAGAGTCGGCAAGAAACTCAGCATGCAGTTGCTTTTTTTCAGAATAAAATTTATTAAAACTAACTAAGCGAGCTAATCTGGAAGGTATGGCAGTGTAAATTGAATCCAAACAGCAAACCCCTTATCGGGTTAACACGTCATCGTACCAGAACGCTAAATCACTAGGCGACCTTTTTTATGGATAAGGTGATAACTATAGGGCAAAGCCGTAAATATTAGCAAATTCCCAAATTGGCGTTGCCGGGAGTCGAACCCGACTAGTCCTATTTATTTATTCTGTAACTTAAATATACAAAGGACGTGTAGAAGGACGTGTGTAAAGTCCTAGTTACAGAACCTGTGATATAGTATATATGTATAAAAAGAGGTGGATATGTTTCAAGCGTGCGGTAAATGAAACGCGTAATGGCAAATATTTGTCGTATTTAATCATATCATTTAACAATGAAGTACTCTATTATACTCTTCGTCGTTCGGAATAAGTTTTTCGCTTGTTTTGTGAATATATAACATACTCATCCCGTATGGAACCAGAGGTCTCACCACTGCGCTATGAAATTCGTCAAGGAGGGAGCTTCAAACGTAAATTAAAATCGGATCGATATATTATGCCTAATGAATTCCTTTGTCCCGTGTAATATTCAAGCTCATCGAGCCTGGATTCTGGCCCCCTTTACATTAATTATTCGTTATCAAATCGTCAGGCATCCGACAGGCGTGTTCAATATTAATTTGAGAGCAGGTACTCTCTCGCTCTTATTAATTGACCTTTACGAATTTTTACTCGCAGCTTTACATTCCCAAAATCATAAAAATCCTATTAATTAAATACGCTGTTATCTTTCTCTTTCTGCATCGCATTCCTCATAGCTTAGGGTCTTGAACCCTTTCCATTCTTCTAATATTTTTTTATTCGCTGACAAGATAGCCCTTGACTGCGATCTCACCTGATGGTAAGTGACGATGCAGTCTAAGATGGTAGCGGGCTAACTTGGCAGGGGTAATTATAGCAATTCAACCCATTCCCCTAATCTGTTTCCACACGCCATCGTGCCGGAACGATAAATCGCTTGGCGTCACGGCTTTGACGGTAGGGTAGAAACTAGCCACGGCCAAAGCCTCCCACCAGAGCAGATCCCGGAAATAAGAGAATTCCCGCGGGAATTAAAAAACCTGAATCCACGCGAACGAAGTCGCGGGCATCAACTAGTATTATCTAACTAAAATGAGGACAATTTATTTCTTAACTCCTAAGGACTTTGTATACATACGGATATACAATAACGTAATTTCACGTACACGCTTGTCACGTAGGCACTAGTTTTGTATAACAAGTTCATCAGTAGCATCCGGTACAAACAGACACTCTAGCAAAATTGTTAGTATAAAACTTTCACAGAGAAAACTTTATTTCAAACTACCAACATATGAGGGTAGTTGCACTACACAGTACGTTGCAATCACATTGCAATCATTGAAACACATTACCATGTAAAAATACTGACGTCCCTACATAATGACAAAGTTAACATTATCTCAAAGAAAAAACGTTCAAATAGAATCAACGCATTTTGCTTTTGGGGCTACTTATACTACTTTAATTTGGGAGTTACTAGCTTTTGTACACGTAAGCGAATTTATTTTTTTAAATCCCGCGAGAATTCTTTGATTTTCCGGGATAAAAAGTAGCCTATGTCACTCTCCAGATCCTCAGTTGAGGATATATAGTTGGGTATAGTTATACCCAGGCAAAAAATCACGTCGCTCAGTAGCTCTGTTGCAGTGTTATTCAAGAACAAGCCTAGAAACCAACAAACACTTTCGCATTTATAATATTAGTAAGTATAGTAATTATCGTAGTACATCTAATTTTATTTTTTGCCCTCCCAATTTTTTACAGGAGACTGAGCACGGGCGTTACGTAAACTGCTTTTAGGTGATTATGTTAGGTCATAATCCTCAGGAAAATTGGAGTTAAGCTCGGGACTTACAACGAAATATATGCTGGGCCACTTGAAAATTGTCGTTATTGATTACAACATATCACGATAGGAGATTGTAATTGTGCGCTACGCAATTCTCCCGTCGATCCTCTCTTCATACGAGAACAATATATAACAGTAACAGGCAGTGCCTGGGTTCTCTATCTAGAACTTTCGAGTCAAAGGTTTTTATATTGTAGTTAACTCATAAGAAAATATTACTTCTTTTGTACTAGTAGAACAGACAAAGACAAGAATGAAACAGTATTGTAACCAGAGATAACAGAAGACTTCATTTATTTATTACTAGATGATGCCCGCGACTTCGTCCACGTGGTAAAGGTTTTTTAATTCCCGGATAAAATGTAGCCTACATATATGTTAATCCTGGGTATGAGCTATCTCCATTCCAAATTTCAGCTAAATCTCTGGTCTGGTAGGAGGCTTTGGCCATAAGCGAAAAGCTTGTACTAGGAGTGGGTAGTGGGTACAACAGTAGTGCAATAGGGAATCGAACCTGCGACCTTACAGTTTTCAATCCGCATCTTTAACCGTTGGGCTATTGTGGATATAGTATTCGTAATTAATAGTGGAATACAAAAAATAAGAGGTACGTTAAAAGATAAGATCAAAGAAGACTTAGATAATAAGAAATAACAAAGCTTTTTCCATTGGGTTATCTAGAATGTAGATATTATATGTATTCCTCCTATACACAATTCTTAAAGTTACCGCACAAAGGCTTTGTAGGTATTCCTGGTAGGTATACAATCCTTATAGTGGGTTCACACTGTTCAATTTTAGTTGATCAATACTTTGTAGTTTAACAATAAATAATAATAATAATTCTTCTTTTTCAAAGCTTCAATTTGACGTCTGTTCCAAGGTTTCAATTAAACTTATGAATGTACGTATATAATAATAATTATTATGTATTAGTTTCGATCAACATCTTAAGAATCTTTCGCTTAATACTTGGATCAAGAGCAGGATACAGAAGGCGGTACTCCTTGAGACGGCACGCATTGTGAGGAGGTTCCTCACTCTGGAGCCCTGACCACTGGCTGCTTGGGTCCCTATCCCGCAGCAAGTGGGACCCATTTATTTTATTGTTTTTAATGATGTTTTTATATTTATATTTGTAAAATGTATATTTGTAAGCATTTTTAAAAACAATGGGGTAAATGTATAAAATATGATAGAGATTATTATGTTATAGTTCTTGCATTTCACGAGGTCGCGTGAGCTTTACTTGTGGTTTCGGTTGGTTACGTGTAATGTGCATCCTTTGGGTACGGAACTCTAAAATGAAAAGTTGTGACGTCATGCAGACGCCTAACGATGTTTGCGGCAGTT
The DNA here is from genome assembly GCA_038048805.1 of Hipparchia sbordonii. Classification (NCBI taxonomy): domain Eukaryota; kingdom Metazoa; phylum Arthropoda; class Insecta; order Lepidoptera; family Nymphalidae; genus Hipparchia; species Hipparchia sbordonii. The sequence goes on along the minus strand of CM076108.1, from coordinate 12,132,898 downwards.
AATCGAGTCCGCTTGTAGTTGTAGGGCGATCACTCAATTTCTTGCGAATCCCGACCAAGTTTGGCTAGGAGAGTGATTTATCACAATTTGTTACTAAAAACTGATCGTTCGTCTTCTATTTTTGTTTTATTTCTGTCTTAAGTGAAATTGACTAGGCGATTTATATTGTATCATTGATAGGTTCCAAAAATATAAGCGACGAATTGAAAACCTCTAAAATAATTTCGACTCAATTTCGTGACTGTCGAACTTTAAAAAATACAATAGAAATCTACTTAAAATTTAATTTGTCTTAATTTGAGAAATAATTATTATTTTTAATAGTTTTAATTTTACAAATAGTTTTGTTATAATTAAAATTGTAGTAATTAAAAAAAAAGTAAAGAATATAAAGTAGACACTTAAATTCATTTTTGATAATACGTAGGTATAATGAAAGGCTTAATGAAAGTAACAGTAAGATTCTATAATAACCAAATTACACTTCTAACTGAATTTGTAGCAACAAAATCGCTTACTTCAAACTTGCTAAGCAAAAGTTGAAGTTATTTTTACACTTTTGACCAATTTTGTGGCAACCAAATTGCATGCTGTTGACGTCTAGAAGACCGAGACGAAGTTTGCTCTTCAGACGTGCGCTCCAATTTCTTGCGAAGCACACTTTAGTATGGCCTAAAGCAAAGGAAACAGCGGTTTATTTATTTATTGTTCTTTACGATGCCCGCGGCCTCGTCCGCGTGGATTAAGGTTTTTTGATCCCGCGGGAACTCTTTAACTTTCTGAGTTTTCAAATATCAGTCACACACACACACACACACACACACACACACACACACACACACACACACACACACACATACACACACACACTCACGCAGGCACGCACGCACGCACACACGCACACACACATACACACAAAACAAAGTTTCATCTTTATAATATTAGTGTGATAGTGTGATGCGATTGGTGTGATTTATTTTAAAGACAACTAAACTAACTTTTCCTTTAAAATTCTTACTATCAATTATTTATATTTCATTTTTGTTTCATATTTCATTTTGAGTGTAATACGCCGATACTCTGCATAATTGCATGAACGTTACATGGCTACATGTGTACACCCATAAAGTTTGATTAAAATAATATTCTCTCAAACGTGTCACATGACTTTTAAGAGAAGCATTCTTAAATAGTAAATTGGCCCCAAGTTGTTTCTGATTTTTATAAAACTTACAATTCAGAATTTAAATCTTTCGTTTATTCCTTCGATCACAGAAGAAATTTTTCTATGATCGAAGGTTTATTCACTTTTGCACTTGGGCCATACAGAGTGACGGAACTGGAACGACGATCTAAGGAAATTGGCCAAGTCTGCGATTAAAGGCAGCCATAGGTACTCGGCTAGGTTTTTACAATAAAATGACTCTCTCTACGAATACCTAGGTACCACTATACTTGAGTTTAAACGTAAAAATGTTCATCAAACTTTTTATGTTACATTAAATCTCACCTTACTCTTGAACACTGCACAAATAATGCCAAGAAGGCTGCATTCTCGCCATTTTTAACGCTGCATTAGCCAGGCTAATGCTTTATTTGCAAAATGATTTAGTTTAGAGATACATATTATAATAACTTATCCTCTTCCTCATACAAAAGTGCGACAACTTGTCACACTTTTAGCTGTTGTAAGTATTTTCTGTAATTAAAACAACTATCTTGACATTATTACGTATAGTAATAGTCGTGTGCGCACGTCCGCTCGGCTTGGCCGACAGGAAAGACTACAGGCCGACAGCTCGCATCTGTCCTTCCCACCTAGCACAATGCGCCCAACTCTATAGTCTATTCTTCGCTATCACAAGTAGGTGACTTGTTCAGGCACTTAATTATAAAATTAAGCTACCTGCAATTCATTAAAAAAAATGTTGTAAATATACTTTTTCAACACCTTTCTTTTATATCTCTTCTTCTACTACTGTTCAAAACAAATTCTCTTTGACAAAATAAAGAAGCTTTAATTTAACTTAATAACAAAGACTATTGTTGAGCAGAACAATTCCTATATAAATTGTCGAGAAGCAATAACTTTGAGAGATTGCTTGTTTTATTGCAGAGCTTCAGAATGTTGGTACACGAACGCAACGCGCTATCATCTGTTTTGGCGAAATTTTATTGCGTTTAGTAATAAGGTTTTATACTTAACTGTTGAATCTTCGAATTTCGAACTTCTGACGACTGTTTTAGACATTGGTTGAGGCAGTGCAAGATTACCAGTAAAGCAAAAGCCTCATGAGCCTACAGCTAGAGGTAGACGCTTACCTGTCTGAGCGAGAAGCTATCCATATCTTCGTCTAATGACGAGTTCCTAGGGTCAATTCCCGGGTCGGGCCAAAAATGCATCGGACTTTTTCTGTCAAGAAATTCTCAGTAACTAGAGTACTATCCTGGATTCAGGATGTTGGTGATCACATTCCCCTGATGTAGATGTCAGAGACCTTATTAAACTTCTCTTTCTTTATTTTCCTTTTATTATTTAAGAGTAGATAGATATATTGAATATTGATAAGTAGATTTAGGGTTTGTCTAGTGGAAGGCTTCGGCAGGACAGTTTTCAAAATCAAAAGTAGGCCAGCATGAAGTAATCCAGCTTTTAAAAATTCAGCAAACCCTTTTTTTACAATCTGCATGATCTGCGCTAAGGGATAGCGTCCATTTGATTGCGTCGTAAAACGAAGTGTCGTAAAACGAAGTGACATCAAAACCAGAGCATTGCGAATCCCTGTTGCTATCTAATTATAGAACTCTTGTCATTTTACAGGAAACTAGCTTTTGCTCGCGGTTTCGTTCACATTAAGTTCTATATTTCAAACCTCCGTTTTACTCCCTTAGGGATTGAATTTTCAAAAATTCTTTCATAGCGGATGCCTACGTCATATCAGCCCGATCCGTCCAGTGGTTTGAGCTGTACGTTGATAGGTCAGTTAGTTAGTCAGTCAGGTCAATCAGTCAGTCACCTTTTTAATCCCCGACTCAAAAACGACGGGGTGTTATAAGTTTGGCGCGTCTGTGTGTGTGTTTGTGTGCGTGCATACGTGCGTGCGTACTTGCGTGCGTGTGTGTGTGTGTGTGTGTGACATAGTCCTCATCATCATTTTCTATCAGGCATTATTGTCTTCAAGTACAACAAAAAAAGGAATTCATGGATATATCTTGAATCATTTAAAAATAGCGAATTTCGTACAAATTTTCATTTACTCTACAGTTTAAGAATTCACTTCATCCTTTATAATACTATGTTCCTGTAAAATATAAAGACGTATACGTATGAAATATGAATTTAATATGTGTCTCACATTTCATGTGAAATGGGATGGTGAACATGTTTAATATAAGAGAGAATTCGAACAGGTAAAACCTTGTGTTTATTATGATCGCGCGGTGTGAAATATTATTAGCTTGTCTATGATTCTATCATTTGCCTTAGGGACGGTACGCGCCACTCTGATCTATTCGTATGCCCTGTTTTTTTTTTATTCGATGACAAGATAGCCCTTGACTGCAATCTCACCTGATGTTAAGTGACGATTCAGTCTAAGATGGTAGCGGGCTAATTTGAAAGGGCAGTGTGCATTCAACCCATATTCCGAGTCGGTTTCTACACGCCGTCTTGCCGGAACGCTAAATCGCTTGGCGGCACGTCTTGACGGTAGGGTGGTTACTAGCTACGGCCAAAGCCTCCCACCGGACATTATTACAGATTATTCAAAGATGTGTGAAATCTGCTAATCCATTCTTAGTATGCGTGATAGCCTATGGCCACTTTGATGAAGACTTGAGTCTGCATTGTCAATGTGAAAGCGATGTCATACGGTTCTATGTGCTGCGATGTACATATCTAGTGATTTTCTCAAAAAGAACATACGGTGCTTCTTGTTTGAGAAAACCGCAACGTTGGTGCGTTACACTGAAGAAGAACGGAGCAGAGACTAGAGAAACCAATCACAGACGATGAAGATGTCGATGACGTGATAAATGTACCTATCTCATATCCTGATTCGTCAAAAACACACGTCTCCGCTTCACTTCACTCGTTACGGTGCTATTCCGCACCTTAGATAAATAAATTCTTAATTTCTTATTTACCTAACAAAAACATTGTTAAGATCAAAATTTTAAGGTATTATTTATTTATTGGAACACACCCAACGATAGCGTTAGAAGAGAAAATCCTTTGTATTATTTTATTAGCGAACAGCTTAGTTTTAAATCTCCTTCCGAGATAAGATAGAGTCGTAAGTGGAACAAAGCAAGCCACAGTCGCGTCGGTTTCAGCCACGTAGAATATTGACTCGAAGTGTGAGGCAGACGACAGAACTATCTAGTGCTCTGAGAGCGATCCCTTGTGTTCTCATGACTTAGGTATGTTATTTAGATTGAAATAGGGCATGATTACATGTTGGAACTCACTAAGCCATAGTCACTAGGACGACACCGAACCTACTGCCTAACTCCGAGCTAGTACCTACTGCAAAAGTCATAACATAAAACTCAATACACTTGTGGCCCGACCCGGGAATCGAACCCACGATCTCGTCATCTAGTCCAGCATGCTAACCACTAGTCCACTAGATCAACAACAGTTAATCAAGTGGAACAGAGTAAGCCACGATTTGTGATAAAAAGTATCATGACTTTTTTTGCACAGGCTTAAGAAAAGATAACGTAGTTTAAAAAACTAGTTAGTTATCACACAAAAAACTTTTGTCCCGACCCGGAAATCGACCCCAGGACCTCGTCATCCATAGTCCAGCATGCTAACCACTAGATCAACGACAGTTAAACAAGTGGAACACAGTAAGCCATTGGTGACAAAAAAAAGTATCGTGACTTTTCCTTGCGCAGGGATAAGAAAAGATAACTAAGTTTAAAAAACTAGTTAGTTATCAAGAAGTAATATTCAAAGGATGATTTCCCCTCGGAGTTGCGACTCATCCAGCACCTTGAATCTCCACAGGTATTATATAAGCTACGTAATACTAAGGTAATACTTTCAAAGAATTTGTTAAGAAAGTTAGCTACTTCACCGACTCTAGCATCTGTTTGAACCTAGAATCCTATCCATCTAATACATAGGTAAATAGGTAAGTGTGTTTGTTTGTTAATTTGTCCTTCAATCACGCCGTAACAGAGCTGCGCATCGATGTGATTTTATGCATACATACCTGGACAATTCAACAGTGATTTACTCATAAGTATAGCCATTAATTTTACGTAGTAAATGAAATCTAAATAAATAGGCTTCGTGTAATGTATAGGACTCCGTAGTTGCATTTCACAATTTATAATGCGTAATTAGAAGGGTGTGATACCCGTGATAGTTTTCCTTTAAAGTTCGTTATATATTTACTGTCATGAAACTTAGGAAACTATACTTTTCAAATATCTAAAATAAATAGTTTAGTTTTTAGAGGGGGGAAACGCCCTATTCGAATGAAAATTTTCACTTTAAGGCTTGAGATTTCCCAAACGGACCCGTAAATCGAATAAATGTTCATAACGTACCTCCAATACTACCCATACGATGGGATATATGAATAAAAAAAAATCCCCCCTTTACGTGTAGCTAGTGTACTAGCTTCGGAGTACAGGGACAAGCTACAAGCACTATTTGATCTAACATCAATCAGTAGTCGCTAATTTTATGTAGTTATAGTTAAATGTAATTTTTTTTATTAATAAATTAAATTAAATTTCATATGTCTTTGCATCCCCTGACTGCCCTCACTATATTATTTGTTGTGTATGCGAAAACTGAAAATACCACGGAAATAATATGTGTGTTTACCTCATTTGGGTAACCTGACGTTAGGGACCAAATGTTTCACGGCCTGGCGGTCGGCCAAGCCTTTCAGCGTCTAATTGCTTTGTTACCGTAACGTCCATTCACGGGCGGTTGCAAGCTTGAAGTGTTTCAGCCGGACTTCCACTGATTTATGCCCGTTTTCACCAGCCATACCTAAATCATCCCCCAAGTAGGAGTAACCAATGCTATTTTCAGTTAGAAATAAAATATTACTTAAAGATTCGTGAAAACGAAATTGACAACAACTTTGCTTAGGTAGCCCGTAAAAGTGAGGTTCCATTGTTTTATGCCCGTTTTACTAAATCATGTTGTTAAGTTTGTCCACGCTCTCTTTGCCTATAATTTAGTTTAATATTTTGCCTGTCTGGTCTGTGCTTCAGGACTGCTAGCAATTAGTGCCTAGTGGCTATAAGACTTGGCTAGAAGCCAGCTCTGTGTTTTGTCTCAAAAATAGATTAATTGTACATTTTCTTGATAACAAATGAAACTGTCACACACTCGTATCCGTTACTTTTTAACCGACTACGATGTAGTTAAAAGTAAGGGTTATGATTTTAGCAGTCAGTGTATGTATGTGAAACTGCTAGACAGCGGTTAACATGTTCGACTGCAGATGACGAGGTTCGATGCCCGGGTCGGACCAAAAAAAAAAATTATTGGGCTTTTCTATTAAGAAATTCTCAGTAGGTAAGTACAAGCGCGGAGAGTTAGAAAGTTGGTGATGTGACATGTCGTATACAGCCTTCGATCTTGCGCCTGATCTCTCCCCGATCGTGTCGGATTTCCGTCCCATCGGACTGTGAGAATGACGGAATGGTGAATGCACCTGTGTTTGCGCACACACCTGTGCACTATACTATCTACCGCACAGATGGCTAATGACCATCGAGATTGACATTCGTGGAATTCGATTCTCGAAATTGATCAACGTTTGCGAGACGTAATGCATACGATTCGTACTAACCCTACATCTGCTGTAAGTGAGCGATCTCTCAGGCGATGATAGCTAAAGGGCTTCGGTTAGTATAAGATTTAATTCGATTGATCGTTTTCGTATTCGATGACATTTACGTCAAAGTACAAGTGTAAATTATAAATTTAAGACACCCCCGACATGTTTCAATATCCTAATTGCTAGTCAGTGATCGTTAAAATAAAAATATTTAATCCGCCATCTTGTGGCGGCGGCCATCTTGAACCAATTTTGATCAAACATAGCTAACAGCACTCTCGACTAATTCACCTTTCATGCCACAGTCAGACACACACACACACACACGCACACGCAAACACACACACACACACACACATACACACGTCAAACTTATAACATTCCGTCGTTTTTGTGTCGGAGGTACTTTGACGTACTAATTTCATCGAATACGAATACGATCAATCGGATTAAATCTTATACTAACCTTACAGGCATAAACTAATGAATGGAGCGCTTTGGTTTTAAATTTTCATCTCCATTTACCGCGGACTTTGCTCTCGCTTACAATGGTCTTCAACTCTCTTAAGTCTTCGAACAAGAGTAGACATTATACAATACAGTTTTTTGCATTGTCTCCTAGCTTTAAGTTTTAAAAAATCGTATAAGGTATATAATAGCCAGTCCTCTCGAGGAAATCGTCAGCCGTAAAACCTCCATGGATGACAGACTCCACAAAGGTAACAAGCAAGCGATATATCGCTCTCCACGTCCTCAACTATACCCATGTATAAAATCACATCAATCCGTAGCTCTATTTGTGGCGTGATTGCGGGATAAACCATCAAACACACTTTCACATTCATAACACCTATTAGTACTGATACCGTGATTGACTGACTGAAGGACAATGTAATATTCTAAAGCGGTAGAGCTAGAGAATTAGAAAGAAATATAACTTGACTATCTACCATAGAGTAGAGGTGCGCTAAGGAAGACTTTTTTTCCTTTCGATCCTCAGAAGGGATGTAAAAGGGTCGTAAATTTTGTGCTAATATAACTTCATAAATCTAAATCCACGCAGACATAGTCGTGGCTATTTTTTTAAAGAAAATTAGGCAAGCTGAACTTGACTAATATTCCACTCTCCCCTTTAAATAAGCGGCAAGGTTATAGTAGGAGTGGGTACGACAATAGTGCAACGGGTGGGAAATGGGAATCGAACCGTCTTCCTTTCAGTTTTTAGTCCGCACCTTTAACCGTTGGGCTATTGACGCTATAATTAACTTCTCAACAGATGAGATGTCTTAAGTCTGCGTAAGTTACGAGTAAGCAGTCTAAACTCTAATTAATGCGCTTGGAGTGACGAAAGAGGGATCTAAGTAATTTCGTGGACTGTTTTACATTTCTAATGTGACTCGACGCCAGAGATATTATAAAATATGCTTTCCCACAGAGGTAAGCGATGCCTTTCAAGTGGGTGGTGTCAGATTCGATTCCCAGTTGGTACAATTTAGTTTGATATAGTTAATATAACGTTCAGATTCGATTCGGTGAAGCCTAGTTATAAGCCTTCCTTTTTATTTTTTAGGACCGCTTTCACCGTTTTTGTATGGAAAATTGCGTTAAGGAACACATGTATGAATTAAGTACTTATAACACATACCACGTAGTTGACTATCTAATTCAATAATATGAAGATGACTTTACACTCGATCGTCCCTAACTCGAGCGATGTGGTGCGTAAAGTCTTGATATTTCGCCTCATTACCTCGAAAACGAAGATTTTTGTGTAAAGGGCTGGACAGACATAACGCGTTACGGCAGCAGCACGGTGGAACGCGGACAGGACGTCCCGCAAAGTAAATTCAAACTGGCGCTGGCGTATAATTATGTATCTAACCTAACCGCTATAGTTCAAAATTCGTAATGTTGGCATTAACTAGATAACTTTGAGACAGGTTCGATGGGTTAAAGTGCGTAATGTTACATAAGTATACTTAATGCTAATTTTATCTTGTCATTCTTCATTTTTATCTCAAATGCGGAATAACAAAGTAATAACTCGAAGAGTACGCGTAACCGACTACTTCTATCCATCGGCAGATGGTTTATCGATTATATCATTTTACTTTAATGGCGTGCGAAAACTGTAACGAACATGGCTGACAGGTTGCAGATTCAGGTTCAGAGTCCAGACTCGCGGTAGTCCAGTGCTGTAAACAAATCCATCTGTACGCTTGTTCAGCATAGCTAACAACAGCTATGATAGGGGTAACTGGAATATGACTCCACGCGTTATTTCTGCCCATCCCTTTATTCAAAGCGTTCAGGTACCTAAATATATAGCGCTGTGTTCTTGTCATTTGGCTCGAGAGCCGTTTAGCAGATTATGACATGAATCCTGACGTAGAGACGTGAGCTTCTTCGAGTGGATCGAGATTTCTTTGATAAAAAAAATGGAGTTCATTTACAAGGCATGTACTTACATCTATATCTACTATATATTGTATTATGAATATTCTCTGTTAAACTTTATGTATATTTTTTAAAATTCAAATAATGTAATCATTTTTGGCTTTATTTAAGGACTGTAATAATCTTGTAAAGTTTTTTTGTAAACGCTGTTGATTACCAATAAGTAAATAAATAAAAGACTCAATAGCGTAACGATCAAAACACGGACTGAAAACCGAAAGAAAGTGGTTCAAATCCCACGTGTTACGTTATTGGAAGGTTAGTTGTAGGGGTCTACTAATACAATAGTAATAAATTAGGATAAGTATAAAAAAATCTTCAAGAGTGTGTCTATCTATCTGTTAACTTTTTATCCGCTGAACCGATCTTGGCATAGAGATAGCTTGTATCCGAGACAGACATAAGAAAGAGGCTACTTTTTATCACAGAAAACAAAGATACTCGCTAGAATTTTAAAATCCAACTCCAAGTAGGTCAATCTAACATGAAGTAATGCCCAAAAGCTAGTTAAATATGTAGTACATATTTAATTTATACATAATATTATTTATTATTTAATCGATTATATCTACACTAATATATAATAGTATAAAGCTGTAGAGTTTGTTTGTTTGAACGCGCTAATCTCAGGAACTACCTACTGGTTCGAATTGAAAAATTATTTTTGTGTTGGATAGTCCATTTATCGAGGAAGGCTTTAGGCTATCTAACATTACGCTGAGACCAATAGGAGCGAAGCATCAGTGAAAAATGTTGCAAAAACGGGGAAAATTATCCATATTTAAAATATATTCTTTTAAAAACTTCTTAATCGTGATCATAATAACAAAAATTGACGCGGACGAAGTCGCGCGCATCAGTTAGTTAAATGTATAAAAGCCCCTAAACAAATAAAGAAAAAAAAACTATACTATGTATGTAGATAAATACAAGAATCCAATACAACGTTAATTCAGAGTTGATTGAGGCAAAACTTTGTTTACCTACTTTTTATCATTCATAATGCACTCTTAAATAACCCTAGATAAATGATACAAAAGCATTAGAAATGAATCCCATCATAAAGCAACTTAAGCAATCACCTAAGCACGTGAACCCAATTAAGCAATAGTAACATAACAATGTTGGTTCATAAAAACTCTGCAGTAAATTGCTTGTAAGTGCAAAAACGCAACTAATTCTGTACATTTTTCGCCTAATCGTTGCAATAAACACTTAAGTGGCTGGTTCCCGTAATTTTATCTCACATGAGTAAAATGCATAACATTCTTTCTTAATATGTGAGGTGAGTATTCTGAAACCGTCCGATAAAATGTTTATACTTAAAAATTTAAAATACACCCGACATGTGGAATATATGGCCGGCCTATGTATGATTTACTCGACATCCTGTTACCCATTTTTCTGCTCCATTATCAGATCCTTCTCCTCGATCCTCGATCATCTATCTAACAACTACTCATTGAGACCATTCCATTGAGCCCAAATATCCAGTTATCTACATACATCGCTACTTTTGGCGGTTCGTCGCATTTGCAACGCGCGACAGAAGCATTTTTTTTGCTGTACAGCGCAGAGCAGTGCTTTGTTTCAGCTGTCTAAAGTACTAAATGTTTGTTTCAGCTGTCTACAGTACTAAATGTAAAAATGTTGTTTTAAAAAGAGCAACTGCTGAGTTCCTTGCCGGCTCTTCTCAGCAGAATCAGCTTTCCAAATCGGTGGTAGATTCTCGACTTGTCATAAGTGCTACAAGTTGGCCTACATGAAATAAATGATTTTGAATTTGTAGCGATGCAGAATCGTTGTTTTCTCGGGCAAAGGTATGTGACAACATCGCGACTGTATTACGGTTTTTCAAAACAAAACAAATAACGAAGGAGTGCAGAATAGTCACCCAAGCAAGCACAATTACGCATTCGTCGGCAATATTCGCTTTCATTTAAGAGAACTTCAATGAAAGGGCCGACATCTCATCGCGTCGCGAATTCCTTGTGACCGAGCTTATTGCCCTTAACTTACTATGTGAGGTGAGTGATCGCCTTAACTGGGTATACCGAGGACCGAGGTCAATGCCAGTACAAGATTTTATGGAATTCTCTCCCTTAATTCATATATTATGTTGAAGTATTACGTAATATCTTCGTATTCGTTCTACAAGGTGTAACAGAAGGGGGGTATCAACCCTGAAGGAGGTCACTGTGCTCATGAGACTGAACAACTTTCCCCAAGGAACATTGGTGAAATATGAAAAAAAAGTCGACCTCCCATACATAATTGACGATCCGCTGATTGATTTACTATGGGTGGTCCAAAATTTTTTGTCATATTTCGACCTATGTTCCTTGGGGAAAGTTGGTCATTTTCATGAGAACATTCACTTCCTTCAGGGTTGATACCCCCCTTTTGTTACACGTTGTATATTACGTGTATCTTCTTATAGTGCCGTCTCCTATCGGAGGTTGGCAGCCATTAGGGCTATCTGCAACTTGGACGCTTTTTTCTTTAGGTGATTACAAGATAATCGTTGACTGCAATCTCACCTGATGGTGTGACGATGCAGTCTAAGATGGTAGCGGGCTAATTTGGAAGGGGTATGGTAGTATACATTCAACCCATACCCCTAATCTGTTTCTACACGCCATCATGTCGGAACGCTAAATCGCTTGGCGGCACGTCTTTGACGGTACGGTGGTAACTAGCCTAGTCTAAAGCCTCTCATCAGACTAGACCAGAGACAATACAGAAGTTATAAATTCGAAATTGCCCCTGCCGGGAATCGAACCCGACACCTCCCAGTTATAAGACCATCAGCGCTCACCACTAGGCCAGGGAGGTCGCTGTTGCATGGAAAAGGATCGGGTACTTTTTACGGGAAAAGTTTTTTATTTATTTATTATTGCAGGTTTTTAAGTTAAGGTGTTCTCCTATGGGTCTTCGATTTTAGGTATATGTATAAAAAAATTTGTCAAATACGCAATTGCTAATGGCGCAGCTAGCGCACCACAGTGGTACAACTGCAGGGCTTCATTACGCCTCTAATTTGAAGGAGCCCTTAAAGTTACCCAAGTTATAGTTGTCGAGAATAACGGAAGCTGGAAAGGCATCGACAAAAACGTAAACTATGTATACTAAGCCTGAAAATTTCATTAAAGGAACTTTCACATAGCACAATACCGCAATCTAAAAGGCTCCCGTTAGGTCCTATAACATATTTTCCATCCGTATACCTTCTCAAGTAAACCTATAAATTGTCTAATATGACCCGTATTCTTCAGACACTCAATAGCGATCGGAATTTATATTGGTATCCGTCCTCTATAGTCAAAGAGCCAATGGCAAAGTTTTAAGAAGTGTTTGATTACAGTTGAAAGTTGGGCATACCTACTTTCAAGTTCAACTTGGTGTTTTTATAATATATGTTCAAATTCAAATAATCATGCCTTAGAAAATCAAAATATCTATCTGTATTCGCATAATACAAGTTTGCTTAGTAACGCTATTTTGTTGTTTTGTTTAAAAAGAGCAATCGTGCAATCAATTTACATTGTCAATTAGGACATCATTTCATCAAAATCAATCAAAATTTCATCGTTTCATGCTCGCAATTCACGAGAGCGCGTGAGCTTTACTTATGGTTACTTCGTGTACGCACACTTACTCAATGTGCATATGCACATTGAGAAAGTGTGCTTGCCTGCCAGGAGCCTAGGTGGGAGCGGTCAGGCGTGAGTAAGCTCTCAAGCACACAACCATGAACCACGCGCCCTTGTGAATTGCAAGAACTATACGATCGTAGATAGCCCATTAGGATGATAGTGATACGTACAGGAACTCAAGCGTCAGGAAGATTGTCAAATACTCTTATTTCATCTTATCTTTTGTAAATCGCTGGGTGGACGAAGTGACAGAAGACCTGCAAGCCCTCAATACACCCAATTGGCATGAAGCGGCCCAGGACAGGCATGAGTGGCAGCTTCTGGTGTCGGAGGCCAAGACTGAGCCAGCGATGTAAGTAAGTAAGTAAGTATCTATTGTAAAACAGCTTCTTAAATATATCTACCGGCTCTCCGTCCCTATTGGCAGCCGCCCTCTGGATGCGGCGGATGGAATCCGACGCAACCATAATGTTATTTTATGGGACAACCACGCATTCTTGGACGAGATGAGATTTATTTACTTTCAAGAGGATAGATGAAAGATCTTTCTATACGTATAGGGGAATTTAATGCATGTAAAGATGCTAGATGTTGGGATTGCGACCCCGTACCGGGAGGCGTAATAGGATCTTCCACTAGGGGGCGGAAGATTTCAGGCGAGTCGCTGGTAACCGCTGTAAACAGATTTTTTTTATTGGATGAGAACATAGTCCATGACCGCGATCTCACCTGATGGTAAGTGATGATGCAATCTGTTTGCAATTGCCCTCCGATTAAATATCTGAGAAATCGATTTTCATATATATAACTTGAAAAATGGCGGACTTTATTACAAACATTCATCCCCTATTTATCCCCATTGGGGGTGGAATTTTCATGTACAATGTTCAGTTTGCAGAGCCTCTCCGTTGTCTTAGTATCTAGTTTAAACAAGTAATAGGCTTACTATTACTTGGTTCAACAACAGAAATATTAGTACTTAAAGTACTTGAGTCAAAAACAGAAATATTTGTACTAGAAGTACAGTTTGTAAAATTGTCAAAAGACTTTGTTACAACACTTGTAACTGTATCATTCATTAAATTATATGCTAGCAATGAAGCTATATGTATTTTACATTTCTAGGCAGGTACATATTATCTGCGGTCAATTTAAATTTATAAATAAATTTATTCAAGTCAAAAAAGGAGATAGCAACTGTCATGATGGCTTGACAAATTAAACATATGCAAATTAATTTATTTATGCGCTGGTTTGCTCCTTACTTAGTGTACTAGAGTAAGGGAAGGCACATAAAGTAATTTAACATTTGGTTTTATTATGCAAATACAATAATTTTTCAAAACATTTTAGGATCTTGTGCTTTTTATCAATAAACTGTCCCCAATCAATATGATAAACATTAGTATTTATATCCAAGCTTTCTTCATTCAAGTTATTAATTAAATAGTCAAAACTAGCCCCTGGTGAACATTTATTAATCACTGGATGTTGCATATACTTGTTCATATAGGCACCAAAGTCTTTACCTAACCTGGTCAGAGATAATTACAGTTTTTTTACTGACATTCACAGAGAGAGTTATGTTTGAGGATGAAGAACTTTTTTGTATTTACACTACACTGCGTGGGATGGGAAGGCAATTTGACTGGGAGCAATGTACTACTACTGTGATCGTTGCTAGCCATAGGTATAGGTGAGAGGTTACATTGGCATTTACTTGTCAGTGATTTCAAAGCGAGCCATATTGTAGTTGCCTAGGGCTAACAACTCGTCAGCTGCCTGTAACTGTTCACAGATCTGATTTGTGACAGCTCGTACTCCCATAGTAACTTTTTTTAGGGAATCATTCAATTTACAAATCTCATTATTAAGGTTTTAACGTCAACATCATATTTAGTGCTCATTTCTGTCAAAGATGAGCAGTATGTTTCAAGCTTAATGTAATAAATGTGACCGTTCCTTCCTTAATTGCCACATTTTTAGTGTGAGTTCCTTTGTAATTTAATTAAATTTTGGTTTTTTTAATTATTTTGCCAATTTAATGTATTTTTTAATTTTATTATGACTATTTAGTTTGTATCTTATCATGGTTCTGTATTGTCTTACTATTTCTAGTATAAGGGCTGTCACATGTCAGATCTAATGACCGCACAATTGAGGATGAAGTAAGCAGTTCATCATACAATGGTTTGGTTTATTGAGGCTTCAATAGCTTTTTAATTGAGACTGAAGGGTCATCAATTGTTCTGTGAGCCCACTCAATTCATCCTCTAGTACAGATATCTCCCTAGAGCCTCTTCATAAGTCTGAATGCACACATTAAAAGAGCTGACTGCCTCTGGAGTCGGTCACGTTCCTCTGACACTAAAGTATGTGAGCTATTCAGGGCAGCGAGTTCAGCTTTTAACTGTGAATTTTTGGCAATTCACAGGCTTTTACTTCAACCTCATTCTCTTGCTACCTTCAGCAAGCATTGATCATTAAGTTGTCGTCAGTGATTTCAGTTCATTGAGGGCAGTTTTTAAGTTTCAGCTGTTCTTCTAACGCTGCTGCCGTCTTGTTTGCATTGTGATGATTGTTGTTATACAATAATGCACCTGAAACACCAAATAATGTGTAAGTGAAGGAAGAAAAACGAAAGTGGGTGGGTTTACACAGAAGAGAGTCTGAGATATATAGAATAGAGTTACAAAAATGAGTAGAAAGAAAGATAGTACTATTTAGTGGTGTTTGTATTACTTTCAAAAACAGATTTATAGAGCCCACACTTATTTGAAAATAAGCAGCTGTTAATAGGTAGGTATTAACCTATTAGAGCTATTTATGACTATTGTGCACTTCTATTGAAGTGCTTTAAGTAATCAAAAGTTGCAAGGGACAGTGTACAATCTATTATGTATGCTCGTGTCGTGAAATGTCTGAGGCAGTACAAGTTATTCTTCTACTTCACTTCCACTATTGTCAAGTGAACAGAGAAAAATTTTGCCTTTCAATGTGAGGAAGGACGTGTCTCGAGATTCGAGAATGTACCTAATGTGCGCGGATAACGTATTTATTCAATAAACTAACTGCACTAAGTAGTTATTATAATATTTTTAAGAAGATAAAGGAAATACTCCCCCGGTTTATCCAGATGTCGTTGAGATTTGAATCACGCCGTCCGTCCGACAACTGCCTTGGGTATTAATCAGGTACTTTTCGACGACAGTGGAGCTTATGTATGAGAATTATAAGGAAATCTATCACAAGATAAACTTTAACACTTATTTTAAAACATTAATTCACTAAGAAATAAATTAAAAATTAAAATTTAATGTTTCACAGCTGATTTTGCAACATTTCAGTTTTTGTCACTGTGAATTACGTATTTCTTCATTTTTAATTGAGTGTTCAAATACCAAGTTTCATGTATATATGAAAAAGGATGGACTTTCATACAAACTTTAAACCCTTATTTAACCCCTTTGGAGGTAGAATTTCAAAAAATGCTTTCTTAGTGGACATAAAAGGAACCTATTGTCAAAATTTCAAGCTTCTAACTCCAGAAATTTAGACTGTGTATTGATATACCTATAAGTCAATCAGTCAGGACTTTGAATTTTAAATTTTTTGAATAAATATAGATAGAAGATGACTTACCTACAACCTAAGTATAATATTTAGTAACACAATAATAGAAGGTAGGTACTTAAGAACACAGCAAGCTTCCATATTTAACGAGCACAATTCCTCAGGGTGTGCACTTAGCGTGTAGTGTTTCTAATATACACTAGCGACACCTACCCGCGAACAGCGATTACACCGTATCGCGTAGCACCCTAAAATAAACTTGCCTTTATCAGCCTCTGCAAAGGGACCCGCAGTTAGGGCGTTTACAATCGAATAACCGCTAATATTAAAAATTAAATATACATTGATCAAACTACACTAAGACTGAAATCTATAGACCAAACTCTCACTCAGCTCAGACTCAAGACAGAGTTAAAACGAGACAGATTTATGTCGGAGCATATTTGTGTCTCGTTTTAACCTCTAACTTGAGTCTGAGGTGAGTCAGAGCCCGCTCTATAGATCTCACCATTAGTCCCAATTTCACCAAAGCCGAGTACGTTACGCGCTTCAAAATCCCGTGGAAACCCTCTGTTTTTTCGGGATAAAAGGGTGTCTATCACTCTTCAAGTCCTCAACTGTAGCCATGCAAAAAATTTCGTCGATCTGTTGCCCCGTTGCTGCGTGCTTGAAGAACAAACAAACAAACACACTTTTATATTTATAATATTATTTATACTACAGAAAGAATACGAAAGTGAGTAGGTATATTGTACAGAAGAAGCTCGGGAGCATATCGATTCGATTTTTTGCATGAGTGTACATAAATAGCTAGAAAATGTTATAACATAATAATTATTATAATGCCCAGAAATCAAAGTGTTTTACGGGATATTTAAAAAGCGATGTCCACGTGAAAATGTCCACGCAATTTCCAGATGAATGCTAGTCCTATTATCCTATTAATATTATAAATGCGAAAGTTTGGATGTATGTTTTTTACTCAGTCACACCGCAACGACTGAACCGATTTGGCTGAAATTTGGCACAGAGTTAGATAATTGCTACTTTTCCTTTTTATCCCAGAAAATAAGAGAGTTCCCGCGAGACTCCAAAAAAACCTCAATCCACGCGTACGAAGTTGCGGGTACAGCTAGTAAAAGGATAATTCTGTCTAGTGTGTTTAAACAGCCTTATGGGGACGCTTTACACTCGGAAATGCAATTATTCACGGAGGTTCAAGGCGAGTGTCACGTTACGGCGGCGGCGCGGCGCGGCGGCGCGGCGTGATTTGTGAATTTAGTTAAGCCTCGACGTAACTACAATTGCACTTATCCTGATACATTTGACTTTAATCGCATTATATTTGGATGTGAAACGTTGCTGTGTACGTAGAGGCCATTATTGCCCGTAAAAAAGGGTTGAATTGTGGAGCCAACCTGCATTGTTAAGCCATGCGATTGTATACGAAAAATGTATTTATTTAACAGGTTAATAAAAACCTCAATAGCTCAACGGTTACAGGTGCGGACTTAAAAGTGATAGGTCGCAGGTTCGATTCATCCGTTGCGCTATTGTCGTACCCATTCCTAGCACAAGCTTTCCGCAAATTTGGAGGGGAGAGGAGAATTATACTAGGCAAGTTAATTGGGTAAAGGCTTGGTTTAATCCGTAAATTTCAATTGTAATGAACCACGTTGGTCAAAAATATGAGACTTTTTTTACAATAATTGAAAATATTAGAATTAGCAAGGTGCTGGAGTGGCGACCCCGCACCGGGGAGCGCAATGTTGGCAGACCCCCCACTAGGTGGACCGACGACATCAAACGAGTCGCAGGGAGCCGCTGGATTCAGGCGGCGCAAGACCGAAGCCTGTGGGGTCCATGCAAGAGACCTATGTCCAGCAGTGGACGTCTATAAGTTGAAAACAAGAAGAAGATTAGAATTTGCGAGAGAGAGGAATGCAAAAAGGCTCTTAATGTACGATATTATAACTTAAGAAAATCGTAAAGAGCAGCCGGGACACGGGATATTTGACTTTGCGAACAGAAACGACCCGACTCCGGGTAAATAAGTCAAGTTTACGAAAAAACTTCGCGAAGGTGACGACTTTGCCTTGCTCACTCTTCTATTTGTCTTTTACGAGTTACGCAAGCCCAACACTGAACGGCCTATCTCTATACTGGTACAACTGAAAAAGAACCTTATGGCTCACCACTAAAGGTTCAAAGTTATGAACTAGCGTTTATGAATTTAGGTTTTTTATAAAGAAAATGTAGAACTTAGGTTGTTTATGAAAAGCTTTCCTCCAAGTGCCAAGGGGCTTAATTGGCGAAACTTGTTCAAGAATATGTCGCAATAAAATGAATTAGAAACGCGGAATAAATACATATTAGGTAGGTATGAATAAACTTTATTTATTTAACTGAATTGTGCGATGGATACAGCAGACGTATCTTATCTTTCAGTAAGTGGGTGCAAGCCACTGACCTCTATAATTAATTTATGATTAACACTGGGCTGGCTCTCTCTATACAAATGGCACCTTAAATTATTATGGATCAACTAGATGATGCCCGCGACTTCATCCGCGTGGATAAAGGTTTTTTAGCTCCCGCGGGAAATCCTTAATTTTCCGGGATAAAAAATGTTAATCCTGGGTATGATCTATCTCCACTCCAAATTTTAGCTAAATCGGTTCAATCGTTGCGGCGTGACGGAGTAACAAAAATACACACACATACAAACTTTCAGCTTTGTTGCTGCGTGAATCAAGGACAAACCAACAAAAAATACACTTTCGCATTTATAAAATTAGTAAGGATTATAATATTATTGTAGGTACCTAACCTAGACTCCGCAGTAAACTGCGGAGCTACAAGTACATGGCGTACCTCTTCGAAGAGCCTAAATTCAGAGAGTGAAGGATAAGAGTTACGTGATAGAAAGACAGAAAAGTCTAGGTAAATAAGACGGTAGGTAAGTAGCGCTGTGTCAATCTGAATTGCACTTTATTATGTGGTAACAAGAGTCGCTATTTATTTAAATCATTTTGCGGAGTGAATCTTCTGTACTATTAGGCATTCTGTGCCTAGACCAAAAGCTAGTTATTGTTGAGTAGGTACGTAATATAAGTAATCCTAATACATATTTTTTCAATAATATGGAAGGCAAGCTTAGTGGTCTTTGGTTTCATATTTCAACTTATAGGTGTGTGTTTTCTGAAATCCAATCAGCAGGGTTAGCATGGGGAGGAGATAAAAGTTTAATCCCCCGATTTTATCCACTGACAAGGGATAAAATTATCTTCTCCCTATGCTAAAGCATGGCGACAGGGGAAAGGAAAAGTATGTTCCTATAAGAATATCCACTGTGGATATTTCCACCGTTTTGCTCATGCTCGACAGGTGGATAAAACTGAGCGAGGGGATAAACATTTTATCCTTTCCCCGGGGATAAAATTTCTCCCGCCCATGCTAGCTATACTGAGACGAAACTCTACACCCCCAGGGCGGACGTCTCAACTAATCTCCTGCGGTGTTTCAATGTTTTTCTTATAAATATTTCCCACAATATTACCAACTAAATTTTTCATGTATGTTTTATCTTTAACATTAGGTATAAAGCCGTATTTATACTGCGAAATTAGTGGCATGAAATTAGTTTCACGACATTAATGTAAAATTCTAATTTCATGCATGAAATTAATGCATGCATCATGAACTTAGAAGTTTACACGTGAAATTATTGATGAAATTAATGTCATGAAATTAATTTCATGACACTAATTTCGCAGTGTAAATGCATTTACATAAACATTGTAAATGCATTGACTTTTTCATTTGATTTCGTCCGCCTAGGTTTATAAAAATTCTTCATGAATCCTCTGTTTTAGATTTTCTAGCAGGAATGGTAACTACTAAAAGAAAAAAATAATATCAAAGTAGTATAATCAAATCAAACGATGTTAGAAGTTATAAAACCAGGTTTTATAAAATGCCTCTTGCAATCTGGACGCACTTTAAAAAAAATTCAAAATAGCCATACAGTTGATCAAACGATGCCACTATTCTACATAAAAAATGAACTTTAAACAATTTTTGTCAAACGATAACAACGTTTAAGGCGTATAGGACAGAGTTCAAATTCATGTACCACTAAAAATCGGGGACTTAACTTTTTTGATTTGATACTTTTTGTGTTCGTTTTCTTTTGAAAAGCGCTGAAAGCCTTTTGTATGACCTTGGATGTATTGAAGCCGTACTTCGCCGCAAGCAGTGCGCCGTGAATTGCCCTGCGCTAACTAGAAAGCAGCTAAGTGCAAAAAGCAAGTTTCGAGATGTTGTTTTAAGAATCCGCTGAAATGTTCAAAACTTTATCCAATTCGAAAACTGGAATGAAAATTTTGCCACTCGAAAACAATTTAGCGCAACGTCATACTTTCCAATCAGATGGAACAATAAAATGATATTTTCGTACCAAATGCTATATTTTGTAATAATTTTTTTTATTCGATGACAAGTTAGTCCTTAACTACGATCTCACCTGATGGTAAGTGAAGATGCAGTCTAAGATGATAGCGGACTAACTTGGAAGGGGTATAGCAGTGTCCATTCAACCCATACCCCTAATCTGTTTCTACACGCCATCGCGCCGGAACGCTAAATCGCTTGGCGGCACGTTTTTGACGGAAAATCAAAGAGTTCCCGCGGATTTTATAAACTAAATCCACGCGTACGAAGTCGCGAGCATCATCTAGTACCAAGGTAGTTATATATCCCTAGAAAACAATTTTTTATTTTTGCAATAATGAACTCAGAAACGGCCATGTCTGGCTTACCTGTGTTTTAGTTAATGGACCCCAGTGATGGAATTTTTAATGTCACCCGGTCGTTTCACGATATGACAATTTCCGCTTATTGTCGCAGCACAATAGATGCGCACCGGAGGCTGTTCGGGTTAATTGAACATGAATTTTGGAGCTGTTCGTTATTTTATCGTTCATACTTTTTAATTACTTTCTACATGAGTTTAACTTTTCATCGTGTCACTATGGGATGTTGAGCACATCCTGTAGGGACATTTAAAAAAAAGGGTTTATAAAATACGGCTGCGTTATATTTTCTTCATACGAGACAAAGAGGAAATTCTACGAATCATCTCTTCCTTTCCTTATAATATAACTATTTCGGTATTTCCTAATTACATAATTATTTGATTATAATATAAAAGCCTCAATAGCCCAACGGTGAAAGGTGCGGACTTAAAACTGAAAGGTCGCAAGTTCGAATCCCACCCGTTGCACTACAGAACCCTATAGATAAAATCGAAATTACTTAATGCACTTAGTTGAGCTAAATAAATGTATTTCAGTCCCATATCAGGCCGCTTGCAGAAAGATCTGGTAATCTGCGTTATTATGCTAAGAAAATACCAACCATTACGTGATTAATAGAAAGAGGTCACATTTCTCGGAAACGAGACGTAGGCAGCGAGCGAGCAATTACGTACCTAAATAAAAGCTCATCTCCATAATTTCTAATTCCGCCGACATTTCGAAAATAAATGTGGATATACTTATCTTCAATAATAATAATCAGAGGTACCGTCGTCGTCGAGGGGAATTGGATCAGCGCAAATTAAGTTTAGACGGGGAGATGAGGATTTTATATAGATCTTCCGACTGATCCGTTACACGCTGGAAATTTTCGGAAGACGGATGGGGCATGAATCTAATTGTACGTTTTATATTACGCACGTCGATTACCATAAAGGTATTGCAAATCTATTATTACAGTTTTTTTTTTTTTTTTTCACTTTTTAAATCACAAAAGTAGCAGCCACGTGCTATCACTCTTACTTGAACCACTAAGTTTTGTGTTGGCAGTTTTTGTATCCGTACCACACTGGTAGCATGGGCAGGAGATAAAAATTTTATCCCCCGATTTTATCCACTGACAGGGGATAAAATTATCTTCTCCCTATGCTAAAGCATGGCGACAGGGGAAAGGAGAAGTATATCCCTATTTGACATTAAAAGTGGAGCAACTTCCCCCGGCTAGTGTATGGGGACAAATGAAAAAGATAAACTTCTCCTTTTTTGACTTTTGAAAGGGTCAAACGAAAACAAAAACCACAGACAAAAACCACCTACGAATCACCTATTAACTGTCAAAATAACGAGTATAAGTAGATAAAAATAATAACTTTTTGAGATCGCATTGACACACAGAATTGACACAAATTTTGAAGTATTGTGGTATTTGTACCTCCTACTTCCATGATTTTCTTATAATGGTAACAATTGCGGGGATAAATTTTCTCCCATTTTATCCACTTTCAATATTCTTTCCACCGCTGTGCCCATGCTCGACGGGTGGATGAAACTAAGCGAGGGGATAAACATTTTATCCTCTTCACGGGGATAAAATTTCTCCCGCCCATGCTAGCCATGGTGTGAGTTACCTAGTACATTAAAGGTACATAAACTCATATTTTCTGTATGTAAAGAAATTTCGTGATTACGTTTATATCATAACACTCATATTATGTGGGGGGAGGGGGAGGACTTTTTACGATACTCGTAAAGTATCGCGGGGAACAGCAAGTAATGAAATTTGCAGCGCAAGAGGCCGTAATTTCTCTTTTATTTCCGACAACAGTCTGTTTCCCTCACCCTCTATGAAGGATTCCAATCACTTTTTTTGGGCTGACAGAGGACCCAGAACCTCATGATCCACAGTCAGACAAGAATACCCACTAGATCAATGAGACAATTGGCAGAGAAGACCTGATTCAAGTTTGTCCAAAAGCTGTAGGTATTATATCTCGTGATTTGTTTTGAAGCCTAGATACCTATTTACTATTAAATAGTAAAGATACGTAAGTTAAGATACTTATCTCACTTTCTAAACTGTTTTGTTTTTGAGGGGATCTTTACGAGGTGCCCCGCGTGTTCGACATAATATCGAAGGCATTAGAAGGAAGGACACTAGAGTTCTACAAATTGAATGGACAAGCCCGCGATCATGTATCTAATAGCATCAGAATGTAGCACAGAGTAGGGTAGTCCAGAGATAATTTTATAAAGCCTACATTTATGCCTTTTTAAGTGCGATAGGTACCCATCGCGTCACCGCAAAACGAATTCATGGTAGTAAGTCGTACCTCTATTGCATGGTCACATCATCGCGATATCGAAGAACGCACTTTAAGTGGGGGAGACTTTATATAATAACTTTGTCCCATGATTTCGGCCTCATGGAGTTAGGTTTTTAAAACATCCGCAAACCCCTTTTTTTCCTTAGCATAGTGGGTTGTCTATGCATTACAGTTTCGTAAGACATAAACTATAGGTCCCTGTATATTATTCTATGTATAGTATGTATGTCATTCTCCAGGTCCACAACTATACCCATGCAAAATATTACGTTAATATGTAGCTCTTTTGCAGCGTGATTTAAGGACAAACCAACAAACAAACACACTTTCGCATTTATAACATTAGTAAGGATGTTATAGGCTACTACGTAGACTTACTGTTGGAAGGGTACCTGAAGTAGCGTGGTGCAAGTAGGGGGGGTTTTCATCTATCGTATCACCTATAGGTACATACCCGTAAACCCACCTCCACCTAAACCTTACCCCTTCCCTAGTGGGTATTCTTTTTGCAATCTCTAATCCCCGTGTATTTCTGAGGGACAAAACAATTTCTGTGTAACATTTACTCTACACGTCTACCTGTAGGTGCGATGTAAGTCAATTTGTCCTGGAGAGGGCGGCCATTGCGGTAATCTAGTTCAAACCGGATCGATCAACTTAGCTGTTGCCTTGTTTACTGGATTAGTACCAGGTACAGCGCTACTTCCCAGCTGTATCTGATGCTCACGTAGAGTTTGTTTCGAGTGCACCCCATACAAATAAAGTTTGATTCTTATTTGAATAATATATAATTGAATAGGTAAGTATATAAATCAACTAAAAATTATTTCGGAATCGTACTATCAAAAGCCTTTTTTAAATACTCCACAGAGAATTTCAGTGTTTCGATTCTCTAAAAATGATTGCATCAGTGTAACGATCGCAATGGCCTCTGATTGGCTGAATTTACGGCGTTCTTGCTGCGTCAATGCATTTTACCAATTGCAGGAGGGTACCAGCCAATCAGATGTCTTTGCCATCGTTTGATGCAATCATTTTTAGAGAATCGACACACTGTACTTTGCGCAGGCGGAATAGTTCTGTGTTGCCTACTAGTTTTGACGGTTTCTAATAGTAAGTTAAATAGGAATTCATTATGTTCATTATAATGCAATACGAAGCGTATATACGCTGTAAGTAAGTTCATGAAGTTTTTCGCGATCCGAGTTTATAAAAATACGTTGGAATAAAAACTAAACGCCATAAAAGGCCGTAACTCCACTTAACTGAAACGAATACCCAATTGTGTGGTTATACCTTGTAATATACTCAAAAAGTGTGCGAGAAATGGCCTATTATCACTTCTTATCCGTTTTCCAGCCAGACTAGTTGCGAGTGGTAGTTATTCGTTGATCTTAAATATAACTATAGGATAAACGCTCTTAACTTTTTACTGTTTGAGACCATAATGGCTTGAACGTGGATGCTAGTTAAACGTGCGTGAACGAGGACCGTACCTGACCCATTACTTTTAATAACCGGCATTGCCTCACAGGACAATCGTATAAACGTTCGCGCCGGTCTAAGTGTCATAAAGTCTAATATCGCTTGGCAAGAGACCAGCGTGTGTAATAACGAAAATCCACTTTCGGTTATGCTTTATTCGAGTCCGAAGCCCTCTGTAGGCCTACATAATAGGCTCAGAGCGGGCGTATCTTTAATGGCACCCGCGCCGCTGACTAGAACATCGTGATGACGAAGACGACGACGTAACGTACATGCCACTTCAACCACCAGATATGATATCACTAGATAAATACTGCTCCCACCAGATTTTTTTTTATATTTTTAGCGAGCAAACGAGCAGGCGGGTCACCTGATGTTAAGTGATTACCGCCGCCCATGAACATTTGTAGCACCTGAGGCACCACCAATGCGTTGCCGGCTTTTTTGGAATTTGTTGGTCCGCCCCTTGAATAACCCCATGTTGTAATTTAGTGGGAACACCGTCGCAGGAAGATTAACACCAGATTTAACACCAAATACATAAAACGCGAGCTATTTATTATTATTTATTATTTCCTGACAATTTCTTCAAAACCGATTCAGTTGTTTAGACGTGAAACGCTCAATAGACGGTTAGACATAATAACTTTCGTACTTTCTATTTAATATGAGTATGAATCAAATACAAAACAAAGATTGAAATAATATTTTGCCATTGAAAAGTGCTTTTGAATTGTGAATAGATTTTCGCGCAACATTTAAATCGGTACTAAACTCTTAAATAAATTTTATAACTTGCTCTTAGACTATATTTGCGTCCGAAGCACCCTCTGCAAGTCTACCACATACGTTATTTCCCACATCGGAAATGACTTTAGTAGAGAATTAGTTGCATTTAAGTCTCTATTTCTGCTGTCTTAAGGATCATAATGACTTGGCACCGATAGGTGAAGGTGTTGTTTGATCAAATTTTTCCAGTGTTTGTACTGTTTGTTACTCGGGCAGTACAAGCGTAGATCAAAAAAAATGTTGACTAGGTTGGGAGAATTAATATAATGAGGGTTTGTTTTTAAAATAAATTGTATAAATGAAAAAAGTTTGAAAACTGTAACCTGACAACGGATATTTTAGATGGAGATTTGATCAAAATCGGTTCAGTAGTTTTTATGATATGGACACTTCTCCCTTTTCAGTTATTCTTTATTTCGGTATATTGAAGTCAGTTGAATTTTTTAGGGTTAGCTGTACCCAAAGTGTGCCAATATGAGCCTATGCTATTACTAAGCCTTCCCTGTCCGTCCGTTCGTCCGTCCGTCCGTCCATCCTGTCAGTAAGCGGGCGGGCGAGTAGACATCTGTCACAGAGTATGTATTTATTTCTATTGCCGCTATAACAACAAATAGTAAAAATAATTTAAAAAGTGTTAAATCTTGTAGAATGTTACGGAACCCTTCTTGAGCAACTCGCACTTGACTGCTTTTCTTAAATTATTCCTTGCTTAAAGTCTAACTCCACGCAGACGAATTCGCGGGCAGAAGCTAGAAATCTATAATTGTTTTTTTTTTTTTTTTTTTGAAAACGAGCTTCGAATTGCAAATATCGAGAAACAAATTCGGTGAGTCTAAATAAAATGGGAAATAATTGCTGGGACGAGCGACACTCAGACATTCAAATTGTTATCCTGTTCACTTACCTGGATCAGCAAGGGATTTTGCAAATTGAGATCATTTCAATTAATGCAAATATCAAGGTTACCACCCCCCCTCCCCATTTTTTAATTGACGGAATTTTCAAACTGTTGTTGCCTGATTTTAATTTCCTTCAATGGTTTATGGGATGAATACAAAATATGGAGATTAATGGAAAGTACGAAACAAAGACAGCAAAATCGTCCTTAGTACGAATTAATGTACCTATACTACAATTCAAACAATATTAACAAAAACCGCTATACATAGTATTAAATAGTTATATTAGGTATAGTTATAGTTAGTATATTTAATTTTGTTTATGTAATCTCCTAAATATATAAATGGAAAAGCTGACTGACTGACTGATCTATCAACGCACAGCCCAAACCACTGGCCGGATAAGAGATAGCTGGTATACGTAGGCAATAGGCACCCATTAAGAAAGGATTTTTGAAAATTCAACCCCTAAGAGCGTAAAATAGGAATTTGAAAAATCGAACTTAGCGTGAACGAAGTCGCGGGCAAAATCTAGTATTTATATAATTCAGTTGTAGAATTTTTGTTTGGTGAAGTAAAATATCAAAGAAATTGTTACACACATGTTTTGTGAAAATTGTGAAAATCTTTGATCAGGTTTCAGTGAACCAGATTTGCCAGCTGTGGACTTTCCGAAAAAATAAAATAAATCTACCAGCTCTTATCATAATAAAAAAATACAGATCGTGCATAATTAGGCGTGTAAGCGATTATGGCCCAAGCGAAGCGTTCTGTACCCTTGTACCCTTTACTAGAAACCAGCTTACCGTGAAAATTGTCATAAAAACCCCTGTGTACCCACGACTTCAGCGGTAGGTACGCCGAGAAACTTGGGCAGGGCGCGGTATGCTTACTTAATACTCGTACATATTATAAAATAAGCTAAATCGTGTTTTTTGTTGGTTTGTCCTCCAATCACGCAGCAACGGATCGAAGTGAATTTTTGCATGAATATAGTTCAGGGCTTGGACAGTGACATAGGCAACCTTTTGTCTCGGAAAAACCGAGTGTTCTCGTGCAATTTTTAAAAACGTAACTACTCACGCACGAAATAGAGGACATAAGCTAGTATAAAAGTACTTGTAAGTAAAGATTGTGAGCGGTAATAGCACAAATAATAGGCCTCAATAGCCCAACGGTTAAAGGTGCTGACTGAAAACTGAAAGGTCGCAAGTTCGAATCCCTCCCGTTGCACTATTGTCTCCCCACTCCTAGCACAAGCTTTCCGCTTATTTGGAGGGGATAAGAGAAAAGAAATAAAGAAGAAAAGACTTCAGCCTGTTTTTCGGGGACTGGATAAGTCCAGGATTCGATCTTAAGCTTATTTGGCGGATTACAGCAAAATATTACTTTTTCTTTTAGTAATATCAATATTTTTATGTTTCGATTTAGGCTCTTACGAATATCATTTACAATATTATTTGGAAAGCGTGGTTGACTATGGCCTTCGAGAGGATACCTCTGCTTAGTAGTAAGCCGGTATTAGGTTGAGTTGAATGAAATGAAAAAATGTATAGAATGTTCAACTTGTGCGCGTTAGACAATTGATTAAAGTGGTCTACCTGCAGGCGGGCAGTGGCCTGACGTGTAAAGCTAAAGAGCCGTTTCTAAGTGAACAAAGGTTGACATGACAATGTAATCCCTAATGTTAGTATAGTATGCGGCTTTGAAAAGGTTTTCTTAATAATTGCCATAAGACATGGTTAAATAAATTCGCACCAAAAACCTTTTTGGTGCGAATTTATTTCGGAGTGAAATGGTGGTGACATGATTGTACTAAGTTTTTTTTTGTCTATAATTGTCCCCGTTATAACTAAAAAACAATAGGTACATTTCATTAAAAACATCTGCCTACGCTGTGCATGTAACTTTTCTTTATTGTTATGTGCTACGTACTCGTAGGAGCCTACGCAGATACAACCTGCTACAACGCTACGATAAAAATCTTCTCCTCTCCCCTCCAAATTAGCGAAAAGCTTGTGCTAGGAGTGGGTACGACAATAGTGCAACGGGTGAGGCTCAAACCTGCGACCTTTCAGTTTTCAGTCCGCACCTCTAACCGTTGGGCTAATGAAGCTTTTTGGTGCGAATTTATTTCTAAGTGAAATGGTGATGACATGATTGTAGAAAGTTTTTTTTGTCTATAATTGTCTCCGTTATTACTAAAAAACAATATATTTAATTAAAACCTATGCCTACGCTGCGCATGATACTTTTCTGTATTGTTATGTGCTACGTACTCGTAGGCGCCTACGCAGCTACAACCTGCTACAACGCTATGATAAAAATCTTCTCATCTCCCCTCCAAATTAGCGAAAAGCTTGTGCTAGGAGTGGGTACGACAATGGTGTAACGGGTGAGGCTCAAACCTGCGACCTTTCAGTTTTCAGTCCGCACCTCTAACCGTTGGGCTATTGAGGCTTTTTGGTGCGAATTTATTTTGGAGTGAAATGGTGATGACATGCTTGAAGAAAGTTTTTTTTTTTGTCTATAATTGTCCCCGTTATAACTAAAAAACAATGGGTACATTTAATTAAAAACCTCTGCCTACGCCGCTGCGCATGTTACTTTTCTTTATTGTTATGTGCTACGTACTCGTAGGAGCCTACGCAGCTACAACCTGCTACAACGCTACGATAAAAATCTTCTCCTCTCCAAATAAGCGAAAAGCTTGTGCTAGGAGTGGGTACGACAATAGTGCAACGGGTGAGGCTCAAACCTGCGACCTTTCATTTTTCATTAATTTTTCAGTCCGAACCTCTAACAGTTGGGCTATTGAGGCTTTTTGGTGCGAATTTATTTCTAAGTGAAATGGTGATGACATGATTGTAGAAAGTTTTTTTTGTCTATAATTGTCTCCCTTATAAGTTTATAACTAAAAAACAATACATTTAATTAAAACCTATGCCTACGCTGCGCATGATACTTTTCTGTATTGTTATGTGCTACGTACTCGTAGCAGCCTACGCAGCTACAACCTGCTACAACGCTACGATAAAAATTATTGTCACAGGCAAGTGAAATTCTCTGAGCCCAAAAAAAAAAAATCAAAAAATCAAAATTTATTTATTTCATGTAGGCCAACTTGTAGCTCTTATGAAACGTCAAAAATCTACCACCGGTTCGGAATGCAGATTCTGCTGAGAAGAGCCGGCAAGAAACTCAGCAGTTGCTCTTTTCAAAAAAAAAAATTTTTTTTTTTTTACAATTGTTAAAAAGAACTAGGCTATGCACACAATGTTTCCACACAGAAGTTTCAAAAATGTACGCCCACTTAGGAGAATTTAGTTTTCGTCCATCCACACACAGACAGACAGAAGTCTGTCCGACTATCAGAACCCTATACGGCAACGGCTTCCTTAAGGTAATTGCTGCCAGGCCCGACTGCCCCATACTACACCACTGTGTGGAGGTACTGGGTCAACGTCTTATGCCGCTTGTATCCAGCGATCTGTGACTCCTTTGATGCCGTTAATCTACCTAGTAGAGGCTTAGAAAACAACTGCATTTAATGCGCACATAATCTTAAGCGCTTGTCTCAAGGTTATTTAATTTTAATAAAAAAAAATCTTTTTGTACCTTTTTCTGTAAAAACAAGTCGAAAAGGGGTATTTATCTCTTAAGCCTAATATTTAGGACAGATTATCGAGGGTCGCATGGAATCGTGAAATTAATTATGAGTAAAACATTAGCTGGATTATGTGGGACGTAATGATAATTTAAATGGGTCCGTTTTAGTGAAATGTTGTTTTAGGGTACCTGACCCTAATTTCACATGCTTAATGTTAGTGGCTGTTGGTCGGGACGAAAGTTATTTTAATGTTTCCCGAAATTAGATTCTCTTGAATTTTATATGTATTTAGCTTCTGTATGATAAGAAGGTTATATAGCAGTGACAGACTAGTCGCTAATGGTGATGTAGGTACGCATTGCTTTTACTTTTCGGATTTTAAGTAATTAAATATCATATCAGCGTTTGAAGTAATTAAATATCAGCACTTAATTTAACGGTGAAGAAAGACATCGACTTTATTTAGCTTCTGAAAACCTCTGTGCCTCGGAGAGCACGTAAAGCCGTCGGTCCTGCGCCCAATCTCTCTTCGGTCGTGTTGGATTTCCGTCCCATCGGATTATGAGAGTAAGAGAATAGAGAGTGCAATTGTGTTTGCGAGCACACTTTTGCACTATAATATCTCCCGCGCAGATGGCTAATCTATGTGGAGATTGGCCGCCGTGATCGGATTTGGTCGGGAGGATATCAATGGGGAACAGGACGTAGAGGGAACTACGAATAGAAAATTCCTATGAGAAAACATTGAAAAATCATCCAATTACAGGCCAAATTGCTTCAATCTGGATCGTAAATCCGTCCAAATAGATTTCTTTAATTAGGATCGCGGGGAAAATAATCGGCTCCTATCGGCGCCGGATAACGTGGCGATATATCACGTTTTCTTAATCGATACCGTCTATTTCGAATTGGATTTTCCGTTTAATTCAAGTTGTTCGTGAAAGAATTTTCTCATATTATACTCGTAGAGTGAAAAAAGGAGGACTGGCGACATTTGACGCAGTGCAGTGGTGAAAAGGACACAAATTCGGACTTTGAGAATGCTTTTTTTGGAATTTTGTTTACTAATATTTTGTATTGGAAACAATAAAAATTAAAAACCTCTGCCTACGCTGCGCATGATACTTTTCTGTATTGTTATGTGCTACGCTGTGCTACGTAATCGTAGGCCTACGCAGCTAATATTTTGTATTGGAAACTGCAGCATCTACACTTTTTTCATTAGGTTCTAAAAATGCACCATTGACCTAGTTTCATAAACATATTCATTGATATGTTAATATGTATGCAATTGAAAAATAAGAATAAGATGCTATTTAAGAATTTACTCTCACATCGTAGAGAATGTGAAAACTTTGATTAACATGTTACGGGTATACTTATTAAGGTAAAGTACGGCGATCGACAAAACTGTACGCATCTCCTTAAAACAATAGGCGTAAAGTTTAAAATCGATTAAGAAATGCGTCGAGGCATGCGGCGCCCTCCGTACGATTATTCACTCATTTTGTACGGCAAAGTTTACGAGGCCGTAAAAGACACTTTATAAAATTAATTTGAAGCAAGGTGAGTTCAAATAAATCCTCGAGAATTTTGTGCTTAGATTAAAATCGTAAAAGCGACTGTTGTTAAGGTTTATGCACCCCGTTTTGTAAGCTTACAGAGGGTATGTCTGCGTAAGTAGATAATGTTCAAATTAAATGAATCAATGAATGAATTTTTGGAGGAGGCTATCGCTATGGAAGAGGATTGTTACGATGTGAAATAAAATGTTCGTAACTCGATGAGTGATGCCGTGAGGATATATTTACAACTTAAAGTTAAGGCTTATATACAAAATTAGGCGAGGAGTAGGACATGGGAATAACTTCAAACTAAACGTTACTGGCTAGCAATGAAATGGATAGCTTTACTGCCTAGTTTCTGCTTACTACAATACGTTACAATCTTTATCATAGAAACAATACTAATTTAAGTTAACAATGGCAATAACTTGCGCAAAGGATCTAAAGATTGATTTTCTGTCCCGTGGATACGGTACAGGACGTAGTCGCCACAAATTAATAGGTATATTTTTATTGTTCTCCATACATAATACGCGAGAATGAACGAACACCTAAAGTGACTGGCTACGTTTGTCGGATACACGTTTCTGCGAAACTTTTTCTGCGAGGCTGAAATCTATAGATCGCACTCCAGCTCTACTCAGACTTAAGGCAGAGATAAATCAAGACAGATTTATGTCAAAGCATATGTGTGTCCCGTTTTAACTTTTTCTTAAGTCCTAGTTAAGTCAGAGCAAGCTCTATAGATCTTACTTTAAGACACCGAAGGAAAAATTTATTATATGTCATTTTGTTTGTTTTTGCATAATCCAGACAAATTAAAAAATTGTGCGCCTGAGTAGGAATATTTTCTTGTATAAAAAAAATATCTTTTTTATCAATATTGTTGTGCTTGTATGTTGTTTTGGGGTAAGAAACAACAAACTTTCATTTTATTTCGCACAGCAATAATAAAAGCTACAATGAAGCTAAGTGAGGGTAGTTTACGATATCATATATTGCAGTAGCGAGTGTTCTGTTGCAATCAACTTGCAGTTTAAGTTACGAAATCTAGCGATTTTTAAACACAAAATAATTGTGTATACAGGAAGAACATATATTATATGCATACTCGTATTAATTTATATTATACCAGTTGCTACTAGCGGCTTCGCTCCCCCTTCTATTAAAAGTAAAATTACCAATTTTTATTTTTTGATTTTCAGGTATTCTTTTGCGGTTTCCCTAATTTTTTTTGTTTTTAAACCACCCTATCTATCCAAAGAGGAGCCAGCCTTCTGGGAACATTACCATCTGGCATCGATATGACCCCTAATATTTAGAGTTTATTTTAATGTTTTATTATAAGATTTTGTTTCTTATTTTAATTGTTTTAATTTAGAATTTAGTTTTATATTTTTGTATTTTAGTTTTAATTTAGAATTAGTAGGTACTTAGTACTTTTAATTTATTTAAGTTTTATAATATTATTTAAACCTATACTTGAGTATTAACCACCCTTATATTAAGGCGATAAAAAAATTATTCAAATCGAACCAACCAACTAATTGAAACTTACCCGATTAAAATAACAAAATTAATAATAATAGTTGCGTAGATAATAAAAAACTGAAATCGCCTTCTCCCGTTACTTGGGTATAACAAACATGAGTAACGATTTATAACATTTTACTTACTGCAACGTAACATAATTTTTCATTATGAAGAGACATAATTTCATTAATGAACTCAGTCCCGGCTAATTACGACAAAATATCCGAGATCTTATTGCAGCAGATATGAGTGGCGAATTCGAGGGCCAAGGTGGCCTTGCTAATTAACGGATTGCTAAGTAACGTTGACCCTTGTCACTAACTAGATGGGTAACTGATTTTGGAGATCCAAAAGCGTTTTCGTGTTCTCGATGACTCGGAGTATACGTTAACCACCGATCTCGACTATTATTACTAACAACTGATAATACTCCTGATTTCTATCAGTATACGAGCATTCTCGAGCACCACAAGTCACTCTGCCGACCCTACCGTCAAAGACGTGCCGCCAAGCGATTTAGCGTTCCGGCACGATGAACACTGAACACTGCCATACCCCTTTCAAGTTTCCCCGTTACCATCTTAGACTGCATCGCTACTTAGCATCAGGTGAGATCGCAGTCAAGGACTATCTCGTCATTGAATAAAAAATGCATGCCTGAAACCGAACATCGGACTTCAAAAACGAGGCCGAAATCACCATTAGACTGTCGGCGCTAAAAATCTTACATGTAAATAAAACATTGTAACAAAACGAAATTATGATTCCTGGCAAAAATATTAAGCTCTACGCGAACCGCTGCGGTGAAATACAAAATAAATTGGAGTTAATGCGCCGCACAAATGTGGTTTTAATATTAAAATTCAGCTAGTAGGTATGTGCCTCTCAAATTACGGTGCTGTACGCGGGTTTTCGCATAATTTCAGGAAAAGTTTCACTTCACACCGGAAAGCTAAATGTTCGTTACTACCAGAGATAGGAAAAAGTAGGTTGGAAAATATTTCAGCTAAACTGAATTCTGAAAACTGTATTTTTTTGGTTTGTTTTAACTTAAGTTCGTGCAGCAAGCGCTATGGTCTTATAATCCTTATTATAATATTACCTATTACAAATGTGAAAGTCTGTTTTTTTGGTTTGTTCTTCAGTCACAAATCGACATGACGTTTTGCATGAATTTAAGTACCTAGTTGAGGATTAAGAAAATGATATAGGCTACTTTTTATTCCAAAACGAAAATAAAGCAAATTATTCTCGCGAAGCGAATGTTTGTATGTTTGTTACTCAATCACGTCGCAACGACTGAACCGATTTGGCTGAGATTTGGCACGGAGATAGATTTTAGTCTGGAGATAGATTTTGACGACCTCCCTGGCGCAGTGGTGAGCGCTGTGGTCTTATAACTGGGAGGTCTCGGGTTCGATTCCCGGCGGGGGCAATTTAGGAATTTATAATTTCTAAATTGTCTCTGGTCTGGTCTGGTGGGAGGCTTTGGCCGTGGCTAGTTACCACCCTACCGTCAAAGACGTGCCGCCAAGCGATTTAGCGTTCCGGCACGATGGCGTGTAGAAACCGATTAGGGGTATGGGTTGAATTTACACTGCTATACCCCTTCCAAGTTAGCCCGCTACCATCTTAGACTGCATCGTCACTTACCATCAGGTGAGATCGCAGTCAAGGGCTATCTTGTCATCGAATGAAAAAAAAAAAAAAAAAGGAATAGGTCATAATATAGGCTACTTTTTATCCCGCGAGAATCAAAACAACTTAATCCACGCGAACGAAGTCGTGGGTATCAGCTAGTTATTTGATAAATGCGAAAGTTTGTTTTTATCTTTTCACGGCTCCACAGCTCTGTTGAACAGATTTTAATGAAACATGGCACAGAGATAGCTTGAAACTTGAAGATGGAAACATGAAATAATTTTTATCTAGGAAAATTAAAAAGTTACTATAGGATTAAAAAAAATTCTAACGCCTATTTTCCCCCACATTTACAGGCTACCTAACCTAAGCTAAGTTTTTTTTTAGATAGATAGGGAACACCTAAAAGTGAATATTATAACATTTAACATTGGGTAGGGGATTGTATTTAGGGGCTACCTACTTAAAGAAAATTCTTACTTAGGGGATAATTTATGTATGATTCATTTAATGGATACCTATAGGTCCACCTAGAAAAACTCGCACGTATCAGATATAAAATAGAAAAAAAGCGTAAGATGTAGAGAAAATCATTCTACCGTAAAAGTTTAGTGAAAAAAGTACCTTTGTATCAGCATGAATTAAATGAAGTGTGCTTAACACAGCTCGCTTCATTGGCTCGCATAGATGAAGCCACCCGCCTGTTATTGTTTATGAATAGCTTTTGTTAATAAATAGATTACGATCACACCTGATAGTGAGTGAACATACATAAAATATTTAAAAAAAAAGAGGAGGTTCTCAATTCGACGGGTTTTTTTTTTTTTTTTTGAAATGGGTTAGTAATCCTAGAAAGTTTATTTCAGTAAACGCCGGATTGTATTCATAATTATAAAAGGCCGGGGTAAAAGTTGGAGTTATATGAGTAGGCGCCCTTTGCGTTATCGCCCAGAAAACTTCGGTTTTACCACAATTAAGTGTAACGCTAACCGCTTCTAAAGTTTATATTTCGCGGGTGTATAGGACTGAGGTACACCGGAGCCCTCTACCTAATGTACGAATCAATGCAACATCCTTACTAATATTATAAATGCGAAAGTATATTTGTTACTTGGTTTGTCCTTCAATCACGCAGCAAAGGAGCAACGGATCGACACATTTTATTGCATGGTTACAGTTGAGCGCCTGAAAAGTGACATAGGCAAAATTTTACCCCGGAAAAACAAAAAATCTACGCAATTTTTAAACCTAATTCCACGCGAACGAATGCAATAAAAAAGTACTCGTCAATTGTTGAAAAGCTGCACAATCAATCTCAATTCTCGTAGGGTAGACTGGGGCAAAACAAGATACTTAAGAAAAAAGATCACTATATCTACTCCTCAATAAGCCTCAATAGCCCAACTGTAAAAGGTGCGAATTGAAAATTGAAAGGTTGTAGATTCGATCCGCACCCGTTGCACTATTGTCGTACTCACTCCAAACGCAAGCTTTCCGCTTATTTGGAGGGGATAGGAGATTATTAGTCATGTTCGACTTGGCTAATGTATTTTAAAAAGTAAAGCTAATAAACCTAGAGGAACAACGGTGTATAACACGAGCGGCGCGTTTTACCATACATAAAATAGCTTTTTTCTGGTTTGTGCGGAAAGATAATTTTTAAGCTATTGCATAGCTTCTATCGCGGGCCTTGAGCGTGGAGACCGAATCCAGAAATTCCGTAACGAAAATAACCTGACACGGGACTTCTCTCACCCCTAGATGGCGTTGATAAAAAATGCTATGCAATAGCTCTACCGCGGCAGTCCCCGAGTGCCGCACGTCTTTTTTTCCAATTCCGTAACAATTTCTGTTGAATACTTCAAATCTCAGTGTACTAGCAACCTACATTACTTACTTGAAAATTTAGGGCGCCTGGCTACACGATACTTTAGGTTGATAACATTGTTTAACACTTGCAGGTTTTATGATCCCTTTGTTGCGAGAACGTAGCGCTCGATTTCACCGCCATTGTATACAAACTGATAAACTTATTTAATCTATCTAGGGCAGGGGTTCTTGACCTTTTTTAACCCCCGACGGAAAGAGAGGTTTTATAAGTTTGACGTGTGTATATGCGTGTCTGTCTGTTCTCTCGTAGCTCCCTAGTGAATGGACCGATTTTGAGGCGGTCTTTTTTGTTTGAAAGCTAACGTGATCGAGGTGGAACTCCGGGCTTCTACTGAGAATTTTCTGACAGAAAAAGTCTAATTTACACTTGTTTTGGCTTGATCCAGGATTTGTATAGCCGAATAAACTCCAACGAGGTACCGACGATGCGGTCAAAGGCAGACACGGGTAAACGGGAAATACTTAATACGAAACAGTAGATATCGTAAAAGCGGTGACAAAATGGAATAGGATCAATTCACTGTTCCATCTATTTTAGTGTTGATTGGATCCTATACTTTATCCTAAGGTTTTATTTAGGTAATCCTACTTGTATATTTATTAGAGGACCGACTTTTCAAAGTAAGATATTTTGTTACCCGACTGACTAACTAGCCCGTCCCAGCTTCGCTCGGGTACATTTTTTTATTACAAGATAAACTAATGTCAGATGGAAAGCAATGATGTGGTTTAGGTTTTAGCGCGCTTGCCTAGAAAAAGTCAATTCGCTCTCGCCTTTAAATTAGATACTTACTCAAGTTAATCGTGGCTGGAGAAACGGGAGCCGGAAGAGCGTTCCACATTTTTTGCAAAGCGACATACCGTAGACGATAAAATATACCTACCATAGCTATAATATAAAAGAGAAGAAACTATAGTTACCTACTTGATGGTACTTATTGCTTTTTTAATCGTTGACAAGCTTTCGAATAATTTTGAGGTTTAAGTACGAAGACTCAGGCAATCAGGCAGGTCGCCAAACTTAAATTTCTATTTTTGCATCGGAGGTTTATAAGTAGCTTATATCGTACAATTGAACGGCATAGGCATTAGGCCACAAAAAAGTGCCAACCCTAAGCCCTAAGGAAATTAAAGATTCTATCCGTCGAAGAACTTAATCCCTCCGGAAAATTGCAAATTAAACTCCATGTCTCTTGACGTAAAATATATTTCGCCACTTACATGTTAGGGTCGCTATTTAAATGGCAAGAACGCGTAGGATAGAAGATTAAAACGCTGATTCGATGAGTCTAGATGGTTTCAATTAATTAAGGATGCCAGCGTGGACGAAAAACTATAAAAGGCATCGTTGGGATAATTAAAAACATCGCTGTAGTAAACAGAAAAATCTATCGGGCTCGGAAAATTAAGGCAAAACGACGAAGTTCTTTTAACTAGACTACGAAATTGGTAAAAAGATAGATAGAAAATTCTTTATTGCTACACAAGAGATGATTTGTTTACAATTTATTGAATCTTATAGTTAAATAAATACCTACGTTGCGCAAAGGCGATCCTGCCGCTTTAAGCGATCTCCTCCAGACAACCTTAAAAAAAGTTTAAAAGAATATAATGAGGGATATGAGAAAGTGCAACATATATAAATTAGTACTCAAAAAGCACATAAGTACTAAATATACAGATATATCATACCTATACAATAATAATAACATACATAATAGGTATGTAATATACATAAAAATTAAAAACGTTAGGTTAGGACGGTAGGGTGGTAACTAGCCACGCCCACAGCCTCCCACCAGACTAGACCAGAGACAATTCAGAAATTATAAAATCCCAAATTGCCACCCCCGGGAATCGAACCCGAAACCAGTTATAAGATATCCCAGTTATAAGACCACTGCGCCAAGGAGGTTGTCGAATTGATACAGCTTTTACAGAATAAATATTGACTTGAACCGTTTGATCTTTTAATTTTCAGACCGCACCTTTTACCACTATTATTGAGCAGGATAAATAAATAATCATTCACGCTGGATATTAAAAGGTAATTATTTGATACAAAACAAGCTTTAAACCGTCATTTTAACGTTCAATTTTAGCTGGCGGTCCCTATCTAAACGGTACCTACCTAGGTATTTAGAGTTCTTACCCTCATATATATAAACCTTTGAAAATAAACTTAGCTTAATTATCCTGTACTTAAGTACCTTGGTACATTATAATGACAGTAACTTTAAGGATCGAATAGTGGGGTCGGGTCGTTAATTACACAAGTTTGTTATAAAATATCTCCCTTGAGAATTTGTATTCCAAGCAAATTCCATACTTTCAAGAATTTTTGATAACAACGTGATAAGTACGAAGTTTTTTAATATAATTACGTATATTATTAGGTAAGTAGGCAATAAATAACACAGATTTTGATACAACTAGTATTTTGAATAAGTTTACCTGAAATTTTTGGGTAAAGTTAATTAAATCCACAGTTTAGTTAGCTCTGTAGTTCGCGTTGGAAATAAAGTAACTATTTATAAAAAGATGCCATCGCTACCTGAGCTAAAGTAAGATAAGTTAAAGGACAATGGTTATAATTATTGAAAAAAAAGAACGCATCATAATTTAGTATGCTTGACATAATTCAATTTAGGTATCTACCCTTTTCGCCCTCTTAATATGTAACTGGATGGAGTTTGAACCGTCGACCT
This sequence comes from Hipparchia sbordonii, assembly GCA_038048805.1. Classification (NCBI taxonomy): domain Eukaryota; kingdom Metazoa; phylum Arthropoda; class Insecta; order Lepidoptera; family Nymphalidae; genus Hipparchia; species Hipparchia sbordonii. Next base: position 12,093,133 of record CM076108.1, on the reverse strand, counting down.
TCAGACTTTCTAAATTGACTTAGCTGGGATTCGAATCGGTATCCATCACGCAGGCCAAGACCACTTTGCTGGAATGCCACAGAGAGGTCATAAATCCCTTTTTCAAACCATACTCTTTAGCTTTATTCGCCCTTTGAGCAAGACCCCAGGTCCCGCGGGAGATGACGTAAAGGCCCCATTAAAAATCCATCTAAGTAATGCACGTACCATGTTCGCTTAATGATGTTATAACCCGCTTCAAGGGGTTGTTTAAGGTTTATGTATATGGATTATTCATGCAAATCATAACATTTAGCCTAACCAAATAAAAAGCAAAAATTTTGAATACTGTAAACCGACTTCGGAAAATTGGATAAGCGACATATTTATTTAATTTTTTTCCTACAAAGTCGTATGTCACCCGGATCATAATTAATCGATTTACACATCATTCATCAAAATCGTCTATAGTTTAGTCGTTGTTGGAACATTCATAAATAGATAGGTAGTTATTTACCTAGGCTGCTAAAACTATAACCCTTCCTTTGGTAAAAAGTGGTAAAAAAAAATTTGGTAGGCAAAAACAGATGGTGTTACAATAGGAATGTTGTCAACTAATCAAAACATCAACTCAAAATATCAAACGTTAAATTAAAGTTATTTTTTAATTTAGGCAGTGTAGCTTGCAGTCGATTTTTGAATATAATTTTTATGTCTTGTGGTGTGCAATAAAACTATATTCATTCATTCATTCATTAAAATAATATGTTTGAAGAAAAATATTCTCAGTCGTCGTACGCCGTTAACACCTCAGAAGTCAGAAACCTCCTTCGGCATGCAATTGAACACGGTTTTCCACTTTGCGCCTCGTAAACGCGTCTTTTGTTAACAAACCCAATGTCCCAAAGTACTTTGGCTTTTACAACTACATAGGTCAAAAAGGTCGAGTATAGGTAAGTATACCTACCTACTCTAAAGCTTTCTCTAAAGGTATATACTTATATCTATCTTAGATAAGAAAAACAATAATCTATCAGAATATTGTTTTTCTCCAACATCCTTAATCCTACTAATAAATGTGAAAGTGTGGATGTTTGTTACTCAATCACGCCGCAACGATTGAACCAATGAACCGATTTGGCTGTTTGGCACAGAGATAGATTATAGTCTGGAATAGGACATAGACTACTTTTTTACGCCTACTTGCGGAGAAGATTCCCAGGAAACGAAGACGAAGGCTACTTTTTATCCCGGGAAAGAATAGAGGTCCCGCGGGAATGAAAAACCTTAATACACGCGAGCGATGTCGCGGGTATCAGCTAGTAATGTTATAAATGCGACATTTTCTTGTCGGTTTGTCCTTCAATCATGCCCCAATGAAGCAACGTGTTGACGTGTTTTTGAATGGGTATAGACTATAGTTGAGAGTGCTAAGTTACATATTTGAGAGTGACTTTTTATCCCGCAAAAACTAGAGGGTCCCCGAGATATTTTTGAAATACAGGTACAGAAAGATAATCCTTTAAGAACATTGACATTGACATTGACAGTCATTACGTCAGATTTTAAAAATAAAAATAATTCAGACATTATCTGTAATTTTTTTTAAAGAATACAAGCCAAGCTGAAGTTGACTATGCGTTGTCCAAGCCTTTATTTTCTTTTTGGCAGATCACGCCTATAAATTACCGTTTTTTTGTTTTCGGAATAATGTACTAAAATAATGTCGTACTTTATTGACGTTTAGTGAAGTGCCCTGTGCATAACAAACAACCACAGACTAAAACACAGTTCTTGAAAGACGATAAATCATTCACAATTATGATAAAAATAATTTGACTTTGTGTAAATATTATTTCTGTAAATTTAATAAAAAAAAGGAAATAAAAATAGTAACTATGACTCCAATATTGAATATTTGCAAGGAATTAAGTTGAAATCTTGGAATTTAAGTTCAAACCAAGAGTAAAGAAATTTTTCTTTTCATTTATTTATTTTTTGACGGCTGCCTTAAAATGTAACTATGCACGCGTTAGTGAAGTGAGTTAACTTCAAAACGCGTGATTAATAACGTCTCAACCAAGTTTAAATCAAGAGTTATGAGCAAATATACTTGGAAAATCACATACCTACCTACTTATTTATTTAACAAACTAGCTACGTAATTGGGTATACAAATGAAACAAGTAAAATTATTAAATACTAGCAGCTCGTCCTGGCTTCGCATGGCTGGACATTTATTTTTTAAACATTTTGGCATAAACGTACAGTAAATGCAGGACAAGTGACATCAACGCGTAATTTTTAAAAACATTTCACTGAGCAATTTTATTAAACTCGTAATATGTTTCAAATGGAATGTCCGATTTTAATAAACTAAAAAGTAATTTACAGGTATTTAAACTGCCTTGCTTGAGAAATCATTTATTTAGGTAAGGATTAAGGCAAAGGTATAAATAACTTGATCTGATTTATATACACTATACAATTTAAATTAATATCGGAGTTATCAGAAAATGAATATTTCCGCGTGATAAAATAATAAAATGGTGCCAGCCGGTGCGGCGGGGCACGGTGGCAGGTATCGGCGCGGAAGATTCCTGTGGTTCCTGTGGTGATCTTATTAACAATCGTTTCCTATAAGAAGCTCTGTGCGATCGCAGCCCCGTAAAACAAATATTTAATATTTCAACCCAGACGAAGTCGGGGCAGGTCGCTAGTTAAACATATTTTGAAAGAAAACCTTAATTATTATTATTATCGATGAAGAACCCAAATCAACTTTTTTTTCTGTTTGTCTGTTACCGCAAACATATGTCAAATTAATTTATCTTAGTGATTAAAAATATATAATAAAATATAAGTACGTGAAATCAAAATTAAAAAATATTTCATTAAATCGATTGAAAGTTCTTCTTAAATAAAATCGATTATTACTTCAAATCGAATCGGTAACGTGTGAAGGCGTCACTAAAGTCAAAATTTCTTGATCTGCCAAAAAGAAAATAAAGAATTGGACAATCTTATAATATCCTCCTATCCCCTCCAAATAAGTGGAAAGCTTGTGCTAAGAGTGGGTTCGACAATAGTGCAACGGGTGGGATTCGAACCTGCGACCTTTCAGTTTTCATTCCGCACCTTTAACCGTTGGGCTATTGAGGTTTAAAGGTAATATGTAGGTAATCTTCCAATTGGCCGTATATTCGCTTCAATATGCAGTGATGACCTACTTAATGGGATTATTGGGCGCCAATAAAAAGTAAATTATCGAACAAGTATTTTTTTTTATTTTTACTGTATTTACATTAGGTACAGTTTGACAATAACAACGTGTGACATGATATCGTGGTCCGGTCATAATAGTGGTCTACGGTCCCCTAATTTAAGGACCGCTCACACTATCGTAGCTGAATATTGTAAATGTGTCAACAAATCTCTGTCAGCTTTTTCATATTCGCAGAATTCACTTCAGTTTGTTTTTCTCCGATGCGCCTTGATGGTCTAGGTCCTCACGAATTTCTTGCGGTCTTCGAGCGCCAGTGTCAGCGCCAGCAGCTGCCGAGTGACGCAACAGTCGACTTCGAGGAGCTCTGTTCAGTTTGTTCTCCCCTGGCGCGCCCACGAGGAACCAACGAGTTCGCGCCCTGACGGCCATGTTCCTCACGAGCCTCTTGCGGTCGTCGAGCGCCAGTGCTAGCGCCAGCAGCTGCCGAGTGGCGCCACAGTCAGCGACTTCGTAGAGCTTAGTTCAGTTTGTTCTCCCCTGGCGCGCCCACGAGGAACCAACGAGTTCGCGCCCTGACGGCCATGTTCCTCACGAGCCTCTTGCGGTCGTCGAGCGCCAGTGCTAGCGCCAGCAGCTGCCGAGTGGCGCCACAGTCAGCGATTTCGTAGAGCTTAGTTCAGTTTGTTCTCCCCTGGCGCGCCCACGAGGAACCAACGAGTTCGCGCCCTGACGGCCATGTTCCTCACGAGCCTCTTGCGGTCGTCGAGCGCCAGTGCTAGCGCCAGCAGCTGCCGAGTGGCGCCACAGTCAGCGACTTCGTAGAGCTTAGTTCAGTTTGTTCTCCCCTGGCGCGCCCACGAGGAACCAACGAGTTCGCGCCCTGACGGCCATGTTCCTCACGAGCCTCTTGCGGTCGTCGAGCGCCAGTGCTAGCGCCAGCAGCTGCCGAGTGGCGCCACAGTCAGCGACTTCGTGGAGTTTAGTTCAGTTTGTTCTCCCCTGGCGCGCCCACGAGGAACCAACGCGTGCCCACCCTTACTGCCATTTTCCTCTTGCGGTCGTCGAACGCCAGTGCTAGCGCCAGCAGCTGCCGAGTGGCGCCACAGTCAGCGACTTCGTGGAGTTTAGTTCAGTTTGTTCTCCCCTGGCGCGCCCACGAGGAACCAACGAGTTCGCGCTCTGACGGCCATGTTCCTCACGAGCCTCTTGCGGTCGTCGAGTGCTAGTGCTAGCGCCAGTAGCGTGTCCTGCTTGTGCGCCAGTAGCTGCCGAGTGGCACAACTGTTAGCGATTTCATAGAGACACTGAAGACTCTTTATTCGCACATCCTGAAATAGAAGTGTCATTGCTTACATTTTTAAAAGAGAACAATTTGCCTAAAGTTTAACTAAATTGTCTAGCGTTCAAATAAGAATCGATATTCTTGCTAATTCTCTTGTAGAAAATGTCTATTCAAAAAAACATCACATGAAAATCTACCTAAATCAGGTTATTTTTCAACAATAGATCTATCAAACTTATGAATACGTTTTTTTTTTTTTCACAAAGTCATATGGTTGTTTTAGTAAATGGCATACATTTTATTTTTCCAAAATGGTGTTCCATTTCCAAGGGTTTACAATGAAATCGCTTACCATAGATTTGGTGTATGTAGTCAAACTAATTAGCCTCGGCAACATAGTCTGCAAGCTGTCGGCCACAAAGGCGTTGTTCTCTTGCACGAAGTACGTAAGTAAGTCGATCATTACTATTAGGAGATCTTTGTTGTCGTATTCTAAGGCATCTATTGCTAATGGTACGATCTAAAAACGAGAAACAAGTACATTAAACATCAGATTTTAATCTACAAATTTTTATTGCTATCCAGTCATCATTATCATCAGCAGCAGCAACGGCAGCAGCAGCAGCAGCAGCAAACCATCAATGGCTCACTACTGAAGGGTTAGGTATAGTCCTTCCAGAGATGGGTTAGGTATAGTCCCGCTGGACTGTAAATTGACTGACTTATTTTTTAAATATTGGATAGAATCAGGCGTTACTTTGCGGAAGTTCATGATTAACAAAAAATGTTAGAATTATTTTGCTGTAATCCGCCAACAGAAAAAATCTGTATGGTCAAACATGCAATTATAAGCTAAGCACCGCTTACCTCAGGAGCATCCTCAGGAGATATCGACTTTACAATGATGTATTGTCTAGATACATCATTGTAAAGTCGACATCTCCTGAGGATGCTCCGGCGTCGGGGCGAAACATGCGTCGAGAGTAGTATAAAAGTCTTGTGTGGTGGTGCATGTGAGTGGTGGTGGCATTGCTTGCTTGGGAACTTTGCTTTATTGCTTGGTTGAGGAGGTAAGCGGTGCTTAGCTTATAACTGCATGTTTGACCATACAGATTTTTTCTGTTGGCGGATTACAGCAAAATAATTCTAAAATTTTTTGTTGACTTATTTTTTTTTTTAAATAATATATTAGCCAAGCTGAACTTGACTTATATTCTCCTCTCCCCTCCATACATTACAATTACAGGGGTTATTCAAGGGGCGAACCAATAAGTTCCTAAAAAGCCGGCAACGCATTGGTGGTGCCTCTGGTACTACAAGTGTTCATGGGCAGCGGTAATCACTTTACATCAGGTGACCCGCCAGCTCGTTTGCCCTTTGGTCTGCCAATAACGTTAATATTCTTTAAAAAAATAAATTAAGTGAGAACACTGTCGACGGCTTACCTTGCTGATTTCATTATTAAGTACGGTTTTTGGCGTCTTCTCCAACACATACGCCCAAGTGGTGAGATAAGCTTCCTTATCGCTGGGCGGAGCGATCTTCTCCGCAAAATTGGAGAAGGCGTGGAACATTCTCTGCCGGTAGAGCAAGCTCGTTCGACAATGTTGTCGAGCGCTCAGACTACCCGCCAGCTCTGAGACTATACAGCGTATCGCTTCCGAGCCCGCGCTGCTGGCTTCGGGATTCGATATAGATATCACGATCTGGAAATCGATACGATCGAGACGTGAAAACTCATACTAAAGGCCAAATTAAATTACAGCTCTAGTCCAAAATTAGCTTAGGTTTTTTTTAATCAATGACAAGATAGCGCTGGAACTTCAACGATGGTATGTGACGATGCAGTCTAAGATGGTAGCGGGCTAAGTTGGAAGGGCTATGGCAGTGTACATTCAACCCATACCCCTAGTCGGTTTCTATTAGTTAAATCGCTTGGTGCCACGTCTTTGACGGTAGGGTGGTAACTAGCCACGGCCAAAGCCTCCCACCAGACCAGACCAGAGAAAATTTAGAAATTATAAATTCCCAAATTGCCCCCGCCGGGAATCGAACCTGAAACCTCCCAGGTATAAGATCACAGCGCTCACTGCACCAGAGAGGTCGTCAAAAACGCATCAAAAATTGTGGGATCAGTGATCAAGTGAAATTGCAGTAAAGGGCCTTGTTATCGAATTAAAAAAAAATACGTAAAAAAGTATCCATTTCCTTTAAGTGAAAGTGTAAACACTAGAGTAAAAATCATAATATAATAGACAGAAGTCCGAAATTTAAAAAAAGTTACCTTGTTAAGCCAAAATTGGAACAGATCACTTCCCCTCAAGATCAGCGCTTTAGTGATCCAGCCATACAGGCATATCAACCGCGGACATAGATCCACGTCTTCCCTACTACAGCTGGTCAGGTAAACCTTCAAAATCTCATACATCAGTTCGAACTTCTGCCCTTCTGCCTTATTCAAGAAGTGCGCTACCAAACAACACGCCTTCATCCGTACTGCTTCCGACTCGCTTTCCAACGCCAGACCCAACGCTAAGGTCAAAATCCCTTCAAAATGAGAGTTGTGCACACTCCGATGAACCGATCTATAGAGGCACTCTATCACAAGAAAATACGCACTATCACTTTTACACCTCTCGAGTAAATCACTTGTGTGTTGCGATAAAATTTTCATTTGCTTCTCTGGAGGCAAACTTGCAATTGTATTGGAGACCAAATCAAAACCGTCGACCGAAGGTTCTCTATTATTTTCTACTTCTCTTAACAACCAGGCCAGTACGGAGTCGATTAAACCGTGATCGCTTTCTATCTGTTCGACTTTGTCATCGGAATACAAACTCGTGTTCGATATGGAAGCGTTCAACGCTTTGACGACTTCCAAAGCCTCATCTGACTTAATGGCTTTGAGCATCTGTTCTATGATGGTTTTAGTGAAGTCGTCTATGCTAGCGAGGTTCGAGAGTAAGTTCAGTCGTTTCTGCAAGGCCGTCCGGTCTTGAGTGAGGTTGTCTAAGTCGCACTTTCCCTTGACGACTAAGCTCATGATCAGTTCGGGGTATATTCGCGCGATCGCGTGGACGGCCTCAGCGCTGACGCTCAACAAGTCATCGTCTGCGGAATGTTGGATGTTGTGCATTAAGATTTCAACGAACGGGAGCACGAGATCCATTTTTAGTACGCTTCTGACTCTTATGAGCGTTTTGAATCCGGCCAGCTGGTACTCCTTGAAATAGAAAAGAATTTCATTAAATTGTGTAGGCACCTAATTTTTTTTCTTAGGTCAGGGCCTTATTACTTTGCCAAATTGTAGCGACGCTGCTAATTTACTTTTGACGCTAGTAGCAAATGCTGCAGCTCAAAGCAAATTCTTTGAGTGTTAGTTAGTTTTACACACAATTTTTTTTATTATTTGTTGACAAGATAGTCCTTGACTGCGATCTCACCTCATGGTAAATGACGTTGCAGTCTAACATGGTAGCGGGCTAACTTGGAACGGGTATGGCGGTGTACATTCAACTCATACCCCCTAATTTGTTTCTACACGCCATTGTAAAGGAACGCTAAATCGCTTGGTGGCACGTCTTGGACGGTAGAGTGGTAACTAGCCACGGCTAAAGCCTCCCACAGACAATTTTGAAATTATAAATTCCCAAATTGCCCCCGCCGGGAATCGAACCCGAGATCTTTTAGGGTAAAAACATGCCAGATGCCTCACCTCGAAGAATCAAAGGATACCTCACTGCAATACATCGCGGTACAGTGAGGCATCTTCGGCATGTTCGTGCTCGTCTGTTTGCATACATTTGTTTTAAATGGAGGTGACATCGAGGTAGTGAGCTAAACCGCGACCGCGAGGTATCGCAGTGAGGCATCTTTGGCATGTTTTTACCCTTAGTTATAAGACTAGGGAGGTCGTCAAAATATACTATACCTTGATCGGAGAGCTGACAGCGTTCAGACACAGCTGCGGGATTTCGTCCGTCTGCGCGCGCAACCGTTCAACGACGCTCCAGTGAGCGGCCACTTCGAACAGATCGCCCAAGAACTCCAAGCTAGCTATCTGAAGCTTGGCCGAAGTCTTGAACTCGTAGTACGCCACGACCGCTGGTATCATCGACTTGGTTATCATTTCGCACGACCTTTCAGACGCATTGGCTACTGTTAGCAGCGTCCTCGTCGCCTCCGTGAATCGCGCGACTGTTGTCGCTTCAGCCACCGCGGTCTGCATGGAGACTAGTATCGCTTGGATGAAGTGTTCGAACGCGCGGTCGTCGCCGGTCGCGGCGGCTAGCGTCGCGACGAGCGCAGAGAGCGCTTCGTGAGCCGCCAGCTTTAGCTCTTCGTCGGTCTTGTGCGATATCTCTCTTTGTATTGACGACCATAGCGTCTTTAGAAATGGACCATAGCTCTCTGGTTTGAATGTTTTGCAACTTTCAGTCTGAAATCATCATTTTGTATTTAATAACGTCCATAAAGATGTTTAGAAACATGATCGTTAACTAGATATAGTACGTTTATCTCACGAAGTTACGGGCACTTTACTTGTGGCGTCGTGTACATGCACATTGCGTAAGTGTGCGTGCCTGTCAGGAGCCTAGGTGGGAGCGGACGGACACGAGCAAGCTCTCGCTCACACTTATACAGATACGACACACACACAACCATGAGCTGCGTACCCTCGTAAATTGAAAGAACTATATGAACTATATTAGATAACTATATGGACTATATAAAGGAACTATATGGACGAACAGACTTCAGAACAGGAAAAAATAAATAATCTTTGATTAATTCTGTCAAATTTGGTCTACCTATTTTTTGTAACCATAAATAATAAAAATATCCAATGTATATAACTTTATCTTTCAGCAGCACGAGGCACAAACTCAGGCCACAATGCGTCAAACCGCATGACGCTGTTTACTGAGAATAAAACTTCATCTTACCAATAACATCAAGGAGTCTAGTTTGGCCACTCGGAGGCTGGAGTCGAGCTTCTCTATCAGCAGCACGAGGCACTGTTCCGCGAACTCGGGCCGCGCGCACAGGCAAGGTCGCAGCGCGTTGGCCAGGTCGCCGCGGGACACGGGCGCCGGGTCACTCGGCGACGGGTGGAAGTCGATTGGATAGTAGCATGAGATCACTTCGAACATTTCCTCAACCAAATGCCCCAAAGGTATCTGTAGCAACAAATATTTACTATAGGTGATGCCCGCGACTTCATTCACGTGGAGTTAGATATAAAATCCCGTGGAAATGTTTGACAGTTACGAAACCCATGAACATTTTGTATGGGAAAATCAAGGGAAAATGTTTTCAACAATTTTCCAATATTTTTAATAGTTATTCTTTATTTGAGACAAAGACAAATACAACAAACCAAAAACCATGAAAATCTGTCCAGCCGTTCTAGAGTTATAAGTGTTCGAACAAACCCAACTTTGTTTTATATTAGAAGATATTTTTTTTTTTCAGTTTTTTTCCAATGAAATGTTATCAGTTTTACCTGAGCCAGGAACTTTGGCAGGAAGTTGAAGAGGTATAGCAAATTGCGAGGATCCCTTTCCCCATCCATGGATGATATAAGGCCATATACAAAATCTGGACCCAGTGTTTTCATGTCTGTAATGTAAATTTTAAGCCATTAAATATCACTTGAAGTTGATATGTAGATTTCCCTTGGCAATAAGTCTTTAAATATCAAGTCTATACGTTTTCCATTTTTGTTATTGAATCAGGCATGTATTATTTGTAGGTACTCAGATAAGTTTGTTCATTTGACCAAATATACAAAAAATATTTAGTCATTTCTAGCTGATGCGAGAGAATCCACACAACTTCGTTTGCGTGGATTTAGTTTTAAAATCCCATGGGAACTGTTTGATTTTCCGGGATAAAAAGTAGCCTATGTCACTCTCCAGGTCCTCGAGTATACTACAAAAAATCATGTTGATCCGTAGCTCTGCTACAGGGGGATTGAGACAAACCAACACACATTGGCATATTAATATTAGTAAGGATTTGCCTGACTACATTGTTTAACAAATATAATTATTTTTATTGATTTGTGGCATTTTCATTAGTCTGGGGCTCAATCTGAGGCATGTCTTAATGTTCAGTTGGTGCATTTTAAGCAGTTTGATATCACTTTCTTTAATGGTGAAGGAAAAAATTAGAAAAATTGCATGCCTGAGAGTTTTTAAAGGAGTGTGAAGTCTGCCAATCTACATTTGACCAGCATGATGTACTATGGCAGATGTGACGTGTCATAAGAGCTACAAGTTGGCCTACATGAAACCCTTTGCTTTCCAGAGGAGACTTACTCCCAGTAGTGGGCTGGCTATGGGTAAGATGAATGAATGAATGAACTTATGAAAAATTACCAACATTCGCAATCCATATCCAATATTTTATGTATAGTCAAATAAATATTGTGTCTATCCTGACGAACTTGGGATTGACATGCCACTTCTCTAAACAAAACAGTGAAATATTCTCCACTCCACTGTACATTGTAGTTTCTCATATCAACTATATAAAGATATCCCTCAATAACTGATGGAATCACTCTATGATTATCTTTCAATCTGTCAATGTAAAACTTTGATATGAATTTTATTTGCAACTCATTCAAATAGTCTTTGGGAATTTCTTGGAGTATTTTTGTGAAGAACTTCATTCCACGCTCTCGACTCTCCACATCCTTGTTTGTTAAGACACCAGCCATGTTTTCAACTAAACTTGTAATATCAAGTCGACCAGATACAATGTCTGCAAAGAAAAATTTAGTTATCTAAGGAAGCACAGTGTAGAAAAACTATCTAAGTTGCTACTCCTTCAAGGCTAGTAATTCTTATTTAAGAACATAATTCTCTACAAAGTTACATAAAATTACCATTTAGGTGTATAGGTAAGATGTTCAGCATGCTCTTTTTTAAAAGTATAGGTATTTAAACACTCACCTGTTACGATACTTTGCGTCTGCTCAAATATATCATCCTTTTTCATAATTTCCTCAGCTAAATCTGGCTTAAACCAGACTGGTTCCATTTTTAGCTTTGCTGATGTTACTCTTTAGACCATGAATAGAAGCATCGATATTAATTTTACTGTGTTTGTGAATTCCTGTAAACTATATATTTTTTTTTAATTAAAATTGGAGATTTGTATAATTTTAGAGGTTATTTTTTGGCAAATTTTATATGGATTTGACGTTGATTTGAAGTTTGACTTTGAAGTATTTTGAATTGAACTTTCAATTTGAACCACAGATGACAATACTGTCTATTAATTTTTGTTGTGTGTGAGAGCTACATCCATACCACATCCATACTTACATCACTATATACCACAGATAAATAAATATGGGTTATTCTGTGCTCATTCGTAAACTGACATTAAATGGCAAATAGAGTGTGAGGTCACGCGCAGTGTAGTGTTCCGTAGTTGCATTTCACAATATAATGGCATCTCAGTCATAAACTACTAAAGGCTGTTTGCCAGTAATTGTTTTCCTTTAAAGTTCGTTAAGTATATTATACGACGACACCCTTCTTGAACTTTCCTGCTCAATATTTCCCAAACGGACCCCTAAATCAAAAAAATGTTACTAACGTACCTCTAGTACTTTTTAAAGAACTTTCTAATGAGACGTCCCTACACAATGGGACTGACGAGTAAAAAAAATATCATTTCCTCTTTACGTGTACCTATCCAAAATAATAGGCTTTTTGCAAAATTTTATTATACAACTTTTCCGGCGTAATTAATATGCATACCGTTGCCAAATCACAGTTCTTTAGTACCGATAGTCTGCGTTATGCTGCAGACAGACGGACAGACGCACGGACTTGGCGAAACTAATAAACTAAGGGTTACTTGTAGTTTTACTACGGAACCCTAAGACCTTTTGACACTTGACTTGACAGTTTGACCATTGACTTTGACAATTGGCTAAACATTTTTTGTTTTACATCATCCTATTCCTATTTCCTAGTTAATTTCAATTTTCCATGTGCAAACATAATAAATGTTATTAAAATGTCCTGTAAGACACTAATAGATTTCGTGGTTAAATACCATAAACCACGGCTATTGAACAATGTGGTTTGTTTTCCCAGCAATGGGAATTCGTTCTTCGGCAGGCGATTTCTAGTTCCAGTCAGTCCAGTGTCGTGTTCCACTCCCAAGATCCAGTCTCCGAGGCACTTCAGCACGACTCTGTCAAAGTTCAACGGGGCACAACTAACAAGCGAGCAAAGAAACACTGAAGGGAAGTTTCAACTTATGTTTACATGCAAAAAATGTAACACACGCAATTCCAAATTCATCACGAAGCTGGCATATTACAAAGGTGTCGTTATTGTAATATGCGACGGCTGCGAAAACAAACATTTGATTGCAGACAACCTTAACTGGTTCTCTGATATGAACGGAAAGAAGAACATTGAAGATATAATGGCTGAAAAGGGAGAGACTGTTCTCAAAATCATGTCCAACGATTTAGAATTTATCGCTCAAGAAATGGTGCATAATGTTGAAACTAAAGTTCTAGATGGCTAGTTTCCTTATAATTACCTTGTATTAGTTATTAATTTCTAAGTTTTAGTACAATAATATTACTTTATTAACATGTTTTATTTCACAATATTCTTGAAATCTTGCACAAGCCCAGTTCTTATACTCTAGAAGTTGGATGCATGTGACTTCGTTTGTATGAATTATTAAGGTTTCTTATTTTCCAGGATAAAAAGTCGACTGTGTTATTCCAGACTATAATCTATCGTTGTGCCAAATCAGCCAAATCCATTCAGCCGTGGTGTGATCGAGTAACAAACTGACCCGTCTATCCATACATCCCAACTTTCGCATTCTGAACAAAATTTTCAATCAATCTGAGGTAATATTGATGTACTGTAGTAATGTATACGTAGTAAAATCAATTAATGATATGAAAAAATTGTTTTTTTTTTTTTTTTTACAACATTCTTTAAAAATTTATTTTATGAAAAACTATTAAAATGTTAAGTTATATTTGTTTAGTTCTTTTTAATTAATGTTATTATTATTTAATGAATAAATTCTGGGTTAAAATGAAACTATTGAGCAAAGATTACATGGCTTGTTTTATTATATGGCTCCTCTAAAACAATAAAAAATATGAGTAAGTAACATAGCATTTCCATAGACTAAATATGAAATGTTGTAAAAGACTTACCAACATAGGTATCAAATTCAATAAAAAGCACCAAGAAGTGCTATTATAAATTCATTAGGTATATTGTACTTAAATTGGCACCATATGGTAAACACATTCATAGAGTAATTTAAACCAAGTTATTTAAATCTATATCTATATAGGACCAAGGATAAACCGGGCAAAAGTTATCTTTCAATTCACAAGGGCGTGTGGGCTCTGGGTTTTGTGTGTCGTATGTGTATAAGTGAGCGAGAGCTTGTTCGCGTCTGACTGCTTCCACCTAGGCTCCTGACAGGCACGCACACTTAAGCAATGTGCCTGTACACGACGTAACCACAAGTAAAGCTCACACACCCTTGTGAAATACAAGAACTATACCTGCAAGTTTGATGGATGATAGTAGATATGCCTTTAATGAGTACATAACACAAATGGAGTGAACTATTTCATTACACCTTATTCAATACTCTTTATAATCATACTTGTCTTTATTTATATGCATAGTCTTGGTTAAATAAAGAAAGTATTTCTATGTTGCACCAAACAGAAGGAAAATGTGTGAATTTCATAACAATTTTCAAAAAATATCTTTCCTAGGAACATTTTGTCTGTTTTCAATAAAGTTAAGATAAGACATTCATATCATGACACATTTTTTAGAAAATATAAGGCACAATAAAATCACAGTATGATAATTAGATATCAATTAATAATAATTTCTATAAATCGTGTACAAAATACATTATAATTTACTAAAGCTGTGTTCAAGAAAAAGCAGGCAACTAGCACAGATCTAATAGTCGCTGTTATCATTACATAACACAAGCTGGGAATTAAAGAGCAAGAGAGTGGTTACAAGTGCTTATCGTAGCAAATTGGCATTTGTCAACACTTGTTGTGGGCTGGTTTGCAGAAGTACTTGGATTCGGAACTTAACACCTGCACTAACTCAATTGATGAGCATCCGAAGATCCACACTGATGCATGCTTTCTACTTGAACACGGCCTATAATCTTATACCATACAGATCTTTATATAATTAATATCAAAACGGGAATGCTAAGACAGTCTCAAATTTTAGATATTATTAATACTTTATTTTATTTTATAAAAAGTCAACTACGATCATACACATTGTATATAGACTGAGATTTTAAGCAATATTGAAATCAAGACACTTTTTGTTTAATTATGTTGTTTCTCTAAAATTTATTGCATCAATGTAATGACTGCAATGGACTTTGATTGGCTGTTACCCAAGCAGGTAGTGATGTAGCAAGAACGCCATAAATTCAACCAATCAGAGGCCATTACACTGATGCAATCATTTTTAGAGAATCGTTACACTGAACAACATCTTTGACAATCTCAATTGTGCTGATATTGGCTATATTTATTTTACCTATTCGGTAAAGTTTAAGTCAATCAGAAGTGAATGCAATCTTTACACTGCAGAGCTGTCATTTTAATGCAATCACACAGCTGCTTACTTAGAAAGAAAATAAAAATTATCATTACAAGCTATGAACACTACAAACTGCATAGAAATTACAAAATATCTTTCAAACTGTTATTTAAAAATTATTTCGGAATGTATTCATTACATACTACTTGCATAGTTATATATGTCTTAGTTTCTGCCTTTTTTGCCACTTCTACCTGTAACTTAAGTTCAAAATTTAATATGAAATACTTAACTCTAACTCTTTATCGTTCATAATTTTTTAGGTAACAGATGGTGAACATTTATGTGGTTCAAGTCATTCCTCACACCTCTGCTGTGAAAACACTAGTTCCACCACAACTTGTCCATTGACTGACATGCTAAAATGAAACTGCTAATTCTAACAGAGGTTTCACTCTTTTCCAGCTTTCAGTTTGTTATATTTCATGGCAAAGGGTAATAGACAAATCACATAGAAAAATCACTGTATTATAACACTGCCTATTAGATGGCAATTTCCTTTCAATTTTGCAAGTCAATCAGATAGTTGCAGTGGAAATTCAAGTTTTTTTAAGAAAGCCAAATTGAACTTGACATATTATATTCTCCTCTCCCCTCCAAAGAAGCAGAAAGCTTAAGTTTTATCACCTTAAACTGTTGGTCTATTTAGGCTTTGATGAAAGTCACTGCTATGGGTTCACAACTGAGGTGTGCTAAAACCAATATTTTTGAATCTTATTCAGTCTTTAAAAATCTAATCTGATGAACAAATATAATATTAGATTACACTCTTTTAGGACGGCTGACAATGGCATAATCTGTACCATTGCAAGTGTTGTGGGTAACATCCTCTAACCCAACCTGGTTTTGTAGAGCCTGGGCCTGAGCTGCAGTGGGTACTTGAGGACCAGGGGTGTTGGGTTTCCTTATCATGCCATAGCCTAGGTGAGAGTCATCAGCCAATCTGGCCGGCTGCATCACATTTTCCACTTCATCATAATCATTCCATGTGTCTTTATTCTTAGGCTCCCCGAGAGCTAATGTGTTCGGTCGGGCCTCAATTTTCTTATACTTAGAAGACTTATTTAATTTACTGGTCGATCCAAAATATTGCAATCGGTCGTAATTCTCATCTTCAGGATCAACTACAGGACTCGGTAAAAGGATAATCCTTGATGCCTCAGGTCCTGTTGTGTTTAAATTATCCTGAGACCTTGATATTAACTTCATACAGTTGGGATTGTCGCCCAAATTTGGAGTGAACTCCGTATGGTCAGGGTCATCTATGCCTAATGTCTTCCAAGCTTCACTTCTTACTTCTACTTTGTCATATGGCACTGAAGGGGGACTGTGGTCTCGTTTGATTTGCTCTATAGGCTCATAATTATCAAGTTTTTTATATCTTCCAAAGTCAATACTTTCATCTGTTGAGCTATGAATATCTTTGACTACTGGTTTATGCATATTAATAATTTTGCGAGGAGGTTTCTGTGGCTTGGGCTTCAAAGCTGGTTTAGGCATTAGAAGTGGTATATTATCTCTATCTGTACTAGCAGTCTGATGGCTTGAGACTGAGGCTGTTTTAAAAGAAAGAGAGCTCAAGTTCAAATCTTCAGGCCTTGCTGCCACCAGTGGACTCCTAGAGCCAGGAAACAGATTGGCATTTGGCTGGATATTAAACTCTGCGTGCTCTGGACTGTTAAGATTATCATTTCCTATCATTTGTTTCATTGTTTTCATTTTTAGAGACAAACATTTGAATATTTCAGACTGATTTGGATGCTCTAGGTGGAAAATTCCCTCTCCAGTGTCACATTTTCGGCCAGCCTCGAAAGTAAATTTACCCTGTCTGTAACCATAGCGTCTTATGTATCGGTACGGCCATGTAGCATACAACTTATTGTCATTGACATCTCTCAGTTCGATGGCTGTGGCAGTCAACAATAGAAGGTATCTCATGGGCTCAAATCCACATCTAGTTGAAGCTTCCGATGAGCACATTTTCACAGAAAACACACCTTCCCCAGATGAACAGTACAGATCATTATCTTCATCACAGCTGATGGGACTGGAGTCTCTTCCTTTAAAAGCTACTGATTGCAGAGCTGTTACCCATTCGAGAGTTTCTGCCTCAGACTGAGCGCTAATTTGTTGGGTATGTGACTTAGCCAGTATAGTTATCATGTTTGGGTTAGAATGTGTAATTTTTATACAATTTTCGAGTGTAATTACTTTTGGGATGGCCCCAGAAGTAACATCATCCTTATTGTCATATATCTCGAGTCTTTCAATACCTTGTATACTAGCATTGAAGAGTATACAGTATTTTTGTTGCCAGGTTTTCTGTAATTTAAAAACAGGATCACTTAAAATAAAAGTATACCCAAATTATGTGAGGAGGTTAGGAACAAAAAGTGATAAATTATATTTTTACTTTTTTAAAGGAAAATGAGAATTACTTTTAAATTTAACACTTTTTGAACCGAAGGTAAGATTAAAGTATTAGGAATAATTTAAAAATATTAAAAATTATCACTTTTTGTAGCAAACAGCAAAAAGCAAATATATTGTAAAAAAAAATTACTAGCATTTTAGCACGTTTTGGTACGAAATAATACCAAGGGTGGATAGAAATCAAAATGTAGATGTAGGATAAAAATAAAAAAAAATAATGGAAAAATAGCGAATTATCACTTTTTGTTCCTAACCTCCTCATGTGAGATATTTTTGTAGATATCATTTTAGTTATAATCCTACATTATAAATGAACAATAAACATAACAATAAAAACATGATAATTAATGTGTAATTTCTATTACATATAATTTATGTGACACTAACGACAGACACATGTGCAAAATATTGTTTTGTCAACTAACTTTTTTAATAATGACTTCCTTTACAGCTAATTCTTGTGTGTATAATCTCTAAACTAATTGTCAGTTATAAACTGGATGTTCTCCTTTTCTGCAGTGAACATTGTGAAAAGGATAGCATTATTTTTAGACATATCTTTAATTTAAGAATTTAAGATTAGCATAGTGTGTACCAACAACAGAATAAGTACCAATAATTAACTAAACTACCTGTATCTTTAATTCATTAAACAGATTTCTAAAAACTAGTACTGGAATTTCCGATTGTTATACATACTTATTTTGAATTCGTCAACACGCAACATGTAAATCAACGATACTTCCTTGAGTCATTTCTTCAAACATCGTCAAGATTGTGCCATGCGGACACTTAAAAACGCCGCATTCAATAGAATACAAGACTTTAAATAGTAAATTTTAGTCTGATATTTAATAATGATGTACCTTTTTAGGGAATTTACTGAACATATTCCCTCCGGCTGGCGGAAATAGTAAACAACCCGATTTGATTTCGTCGTCTTGATCCATCGTGGATTTATTCGAATTTATGTGTTGACTCAGAGCACGGGGTATTTTAACATATAACAGCACTTGTTTAGACTTGGAATGTTACATATTTATTATATTTTTAGCTATTTATTTTACACATGAATCACGAAATTCGGAACTCGGAAGAGAATTTTCAGAAAACAAGAAAACATAAAATGACATAAAATAATGAAATCAGAAATGATTGATTCCACAGATTGATTCCTAAAATTAAAACCACAGATTAGAACCTTCGATCACAGAAAACAACATATAAAAAACGTCATACCTACTCAGACTAATAAAACATAATAGTAGAGATGGCCGAGTCAGGCTGACTCGATTACCGACTCGAATACTTAATAATTACTCACATACTCAGATTATAGGATTCGGATACACGTCACTATAGATTTTAAATCATTAATCTGTGGTCAATATCCAATAGTCTACTCTACGTTTGTCAATGTCATTGTCAAGCATCCTTGTGTTCGTAGTCTGTGATTGTCAAGTATTTACAAATTTGATATTTGTGTTTTGGTGTTTGATTTTTATATTTCATATATTTTATTGTACCAATTAAAAACGTGCGAGCAAAATATTACAGCTAAGTAAAAATCGATATCCATAAAGATGTCAAACAATGTAAATCCACTTGCAGGGACTGCACATTTACTAGACGAATTAGATAGTACGTTTCCTTGCTATAACACCATATTATTTTTTAATCCATATATTTTATTAACTTCTTGTTTAAAGAGAAACTTATGGTGTTGCTACGAGATGGGAGGACGTTGATTGGTTACCTGCGTTGTGTGGATCAGTTCGCTAATCTAGTTCTACACAGAACTATAGAAAGGATACATGTTGGTCGCGAGTATGGTGATATACCCCGAGGAATTTTCATAGTTCGAGGCGAAAATGTCGTGCTCCTAGGAGAAATTGTAAGTAGTTGACATTGTGTTGGCACAGAGATAGATTATACTCAGGAATAACACATAGGCTATCCCGGAAAATAAAGTCCCTGCCAAAATGAAAAAACCTTAATTCGCACAAACGAAGTCGCGGACATCAACTAGTGCTAAATTAGAAATTGCAGTTTGAATATATCCCTCATTTGTGACTAGGGTGACATAATTCAAAATTCTCCAACTTTAGTGTCTAAAATTTATACTTTTTACTACAACAACGATATTACGCTAAGCACAAAAAAATAAGAGTGAGAGAGGTTGTGACTTTATGCTCTGTCCCACTGCACTGCATTGTTTCGAGACCGCAGCATCCACAGACTATAACACTTTCTGTTGTGAGATTTCTCTTGTTGAATTTGAATTATGTCACCTTTGTCGCAAATGAGCGATATATTATAATGATTTATTAGAATAGAATAATGTTAAACTAAAATTTTAAAATTTTACTATTTTATTAAAAAGTTCTTTAAAATATTAAAATTGTGTTTAACTAAATTGTGTAATTTATAAAATGCTGTCTTGTATATTGCTAAAGCTTTTTTTACAGTAAATTTTTACATATCATTTCAGGATACAGATAAAGAAGATAATCTGCCACTAACAGAAGTATCAGTTGATGACATTCTAGATGCTCAGAGAAGAGAACAAGATGCTAAAATAGAGCAACAGAAATTGCTCTCAAAAGCTCTCAAAGATAGAGGTTTAAATTTACTAGCAGACTTAGGACATGATGATATGTTTTAATAGTGAATGTTTTATAATTAATTATGTAGGTACATACTTATAATAAGGAAACTAGATTGGATAAATTAAAGCATTTCAGAACTTTCATAACTAGTTATGTAAAATATTATAAAAAGTTTATGAATTCTTATTATTTTTGATTAAACAAATATTATTTAAGCAATATTTATTTATTTATGATGTTATGAGTGAGAATGACTACTCAGCACCTTTACTATGAATGGTATGATCCAGCTCCTTCATAACTAATGTTATAAGAATTTTATAATAAACGTTAATCTTTGTCCCTAAACGGGGAAATGTAATTCATAGACCAGGAACAACTAGAATGTAATTGGCGATTCTAGATTCTATTACTTTACTTACATACTTTCACGTAAAGATTAGTATATAAGCCTATGAAGATGATACTGCCATTGGCGCAATTTGAATACCATAAACCTACTTTGTCGTATTAGTTTACTAATTGCGAAAAACCAAATTAAATTCGAATTTCGCGGGCAGACCCGTGTCTTGGGCCAAGAGAATGTAATCACTCCAATAATCACTCCGTTTGTCTTGGGCCCCAAGAGAATGTATGGTTGGGCCTTGGGCCCTCATCGCACATTGTGAAATTTTTCCCAAAATCGGACATCCCTTTTTTATGATACCAATCGAAACTTTAAGCTTTTTTTAATGCTAGAGTAGAACACCCAGAAGTTAATTCTGTTTAGAACCGGAGTTATAATTTTTTTTAAAATTTTTTATGGTTACCAGAAAAAAACTAAGAAATGCTGTAACTTTCTACGTAACGAAAGTTTTCAAGTTTCAATTATAGCATGCTATAAAATCAATTAAGTGCTATTTTATGAAACATATAATTAATTTCTAAGTGAACAATAAAGGAAGATATTATGCTTTTTTAAAACTAATTTTGAAATTAATTTTTTTCTCATCTTTGTATAGATATTAGCATCTAATTTTCACATATTGTATTTATTAGTGTTATGTTAACCCGCCCGTATAATATCAGATACGTAACACTTAGGACCTCGGAGTTATTGAATTTTAAAAATTTCATTTTATGCAACTCAATAATAATCCCTGAAAAACATAACCCTCCGTTTTTACAGTCGGATAAAAATTCTTTCTTTCAGCCACTTTTTTAGAATTTTCTCTCGTACATTTGTAATTAAGATCTTTGTGACAACCCTAATATCATAGAAATTGTAAAATCTCATATCTCCAATGTCCTCATAGATTTCTGTGTGATTTTTTTTACTAGTAACAATACAGTTACGAGGTATGTTTTCAGACAGATATCTACTGCTAATCGTAAATGGTTTATGAGAAAAAAAATAAAATGTAAAAATCACAAAATTAAGAATAATTACTTTATTATTAATACTAAAATTATTTTGTTTAGCTTATAAAATGCCCTGTATATAATGCCACTTTGCCCTATAAATAATTGTATAAATATCATATGCAATTCTTTTATTTCGCCTTTTTCTGAAAATACAGAATTTTCTAAAAAAAAAAAAATATTACTCCGAGGTCCTAAGTGTTACGTATCTGATATTATACAGGCGGGTTAACATAGCACTAATAAATACAATATGTGAAAATTAGATGCTAATATCTATACAAAGATGAGAAAAAAATTAATTTCAAAATTAGTTTTAAAAAAGCATATCTTCCTTTATTGTTCACTTAGAAATTAATTATATGTTTCCAAAAATAGCACTTAATTGATTTTATAGCATGCTATAATTGAAACTTGAAAACTTTCGTTACGTAGAAAGTTACAGCATTTCTTAGTTTTTTTCTGGTAACCATAAAAATTTTTTTAAAAAATTATAACTCCGGTTCTAAACAGAATTAACTTCTGGGTGTTCTACTCTAGCATTAAAAAAAGCTTAAAGTTTCGATTGGTATCATAAAAAGGGATGTCCGATTTTGGGAAAAATTACACAATGTGCATCGTCAAGATCTCGTCCGCGTCAGAGCCTATTCTTGATCCTAGGCGTCAGAGTATTATGTTCCTTGGTCAAGATTATTTTGAACGAATACTGTAGTCTTTGTTTGAACGTTCGGAAATTTCCGTAGAGAGAGAAGACATAGAGCCAGTGACGATTTCTTTCTCACTCACACTAAAAAGAGAGCAGAAATAAAGTTATTAATGTGATAAACAGAGACGCAGCTACCCAATTTTTTGTCCCTCATCGTGTAACCAGTTTTTTCAAGGTCGACACACTTTTGTGCGAAACAAACTGACAGTTAATAAGAAAATTTAGTATCTATGTGTGTTGCCAGCTTTAGGTACCTATACAATGTCCCGATTTTCCCTATCCTACTTATATTATAAATGTGAAAGTTTGAATGTATGTATGGCCATCCATACATACATCCAAATTTCAGCCATATCGGTTTAGTGTGGCGTGATTGAGTAACAAACATATGGATGTTTGTTACTCAATACGCCACACTAAACCGATATGGCTGAAATTTGGCACGGAGATAGGTTTTTTTAGTAATGTCCTCTGACATACCGTAACGGCGGGTTACTTTGGCTACTTTTTCAATTTTTTTTTTAATTTTTGTTGAAACAAAATAAAGTCGTGATGGAAGAAATGAATATTATGAGAAAAGAAAAGAAAGATGATGGATACTAGAATATAATATATGTCAGCGATGATTAAAGTGTATTCAGTTAGATAGTGTCGGTTACTGTTCTGAATCATCCTGAAGTTTCGTTCGAATGTCCAACGACCAGTCAAGAACTGTTGGCGATCTTAAGAATTATTTTATTTACAAAGTTCTTAATTTTTAAAGCCATTTTTAAATAGCTAGAGGCAGACTTTTAATGTTTTTTTAAATAATTATTAACTTAAACTATGAAGAGTTGCAGTTTTATACGACTGCCTGAAAAAAGGAATATACTGTTAATTTCATTAATGATGATTTTGATGACTAAATATACAATTTTTGTTGCTTTTAATTCAATAGCATTACTCGATCGAAGGAAAATTTTAACTGTTCATTAAAAATTATTTTGTGTAACATTCTTACTAGTAACGAAAAAAAATTTTCCTTTGTGTTACATACATCTTTTTTCAAAGTGACTCACATATGCTAAATTTCTATTCGGCATTTCAATATTTTTTTTAAGGAGCAAATAATTATCTAGTGAATTGGTCCTATGAAACTACATTAAAAAACTTTAGTATAAAAAAAAAATATTTTTAAAAAACCGACTTACGTGTACAAACTAAAATTATTTTATACTTTTAAGTGGTGGTTGAAGTTAATATTGTGTGCAATAAAGAATAATAAATTCTTTATTGCACACAATATTAAGATATATGTAAAAAAATAGGAGCTTACCCTAATAGGTATGTCTCTCCCAGACAACCTTATATGTGTAGGTATGTTATTTAAAAAATAAAACAGTTCAGCATCTGTTTTGTCGTTTTATTTAAAAATCCTGGGAAGAATTTTCCATCTAATTTGGGGTACTAGGGGAGTGCAGTTATTGTGGCAACATTAAACTCGAACTTGTCATGTGACGTCATCGTTACGTCATGTTATCTCTATTTCAGTCGCGGTTACACAGTACCTTGGTCTATTGCCTTCTCTGTCTACGGAAATTTCGAACCTCAGAGTAAGTACTTACTTTGAATATTTCCAAAAGTTCCAAACCGTTATTGTTTGTTTTGACAAGCGTGACAGCAGTCAGCAAGAGCAAACGGCAACAGAAATTTTTTGAAAAAATTGTAGGAGAGGAGTCGAGGGGATAGGATATCCTACAAATTTAATGAAAAAAGTGATTTTCAAGTAAAACATGAATTGTAAT
This sequence comes from Hipparchia sbordonii, assembly GCA_038048805.1. Classification (NCBI taxonomy): domain Eukaryota; kingdom Metazoa; phylum Arthropoda; class Insecta; order Lepidoptera; family Nymphalidae; genus Hipparchia; species Hipparchia sbordonii. The sequence continues at coordinate 12,069,049 of CM076108.1, read as the reverse complement.
GTATTTTAATTGAACGAAACACATCTATTTCTCTTTTACCGAGTATCAAAATTACGTTATGGATGGAATATGAACAGTGCACAAAGCAGTGCACATCTTGAATTTTTTTGATTCAAAGGACTACCGATATGTCTTCTCCCGACTTAAAACTGATAGAGAGGCTTAGAAATGAGAATTTAGAACAATTCTTCACATTAGTGCGAATGCATTTATCATTTGTTGTAGATATAAACACAGACGAGTAAGTTGATTTTAATTATAAGATTTTATTTACAAAATTGTTGCAGTAAGTAGGTAAGTATATTTTTTGAATGTCAATGAATTTACAAATAAAGGGATAGTAATTCGTCACATCTAAGGCAAACTTACGAATTTACATAGTGTACTTTGGAAGCCAACTCACTACCAAAAGGTAATGGTTGATCATGAACGTTGATCTATTCAAGTTTGTTACAGAATTTACGCTTTATTTATTAGACAAACGTCAGCCTCCTTTCGGGGAGGGGGGTTGTCTTTTAGTTAGTACATAAGTTATTTTAATTTAAGAAATTAGAATTACTAGAGAGTGTAAAGTTTACCAATCCACGCTTTGCCAGCATGGTGGACCCTTTTCATTTGTGAGTAAACCTGTGCCCAGTAGTGGGCCAATTTAGCCCAGTACTGGACAGGCAATAGGTTGAATTGATGATTCTGGATTTTAGTGTTGACTGTTCAACGGATAAACCAAAGCAGTTCAGGTGGAACTTCCATAAAAAAACCAAAACCTCTAGTTTAGCCACATGTCAGAATGCTAATTATCCAAAGAAAAGCGAAGAGGCAAACTCTATCACTGATGATGGAATACTTAGGCTTTATGAGTTAATAGACTTCCTATCTAAACCTGACAGTGAGTACCATAATTATTACAGTTAGACTATAATATTGGATTTTTTGCATTAATTCATATTTGTTTAAGTACAAGATTTTTGTTTGTACTAAGCTGTAATTAACTGATGTCATGTTATTGTTATTAATCATTTAAATCAATGTATATTTTTGTAGCTTATTTAGCCCTTTCATTGAATTTGAATTCTAGATGTGACCCAGGAAGGAATATTTCGTCGTACAGGGTCACTCAGTCGTCAGCAGGAGCTTCGTCAGCTACTCCTCACAGGCTCAAGCTTGGGTCTGACAGAAGGCAGGTTTTCTGTGCACGACTGTGCGTCTGTGCTGAAAGGGTTCCTGGCAGAGTTGCCCCAACCTTTGCTGATGGATCAGTATTATCAGACCTATTGCACATTGGCAGGTCAGTTTTTGAGTGTATCTGTGGTCAAGGTTCCATATTATGTTAATAGTTGATGATGATTTTTAATGAAAAATAAAATTTGTGTAATTTCACATCAGGCTATTTAGGCTAGCAATAATGTCCTTTTATTTTATTGAAAAATATAATTAGTGTTTTCTTAAATCATGTCTACATTAGGCTAGCATAGGTAATAATATCATTTTCCTTGGTAGTGCTGAAGTCTATAGATATCAGGAGATTTTAATAAAATAATAATAATAATAATTTTTATTTACAAGCAACATGACTCATTTTGTTAGTAATACAATAACTTATTTTCTATGTTAGTAACTTAACCTAAACCTAAGTACTGTTAAAACTAAGATTAAGATGCGAGTTACTGCTGCGTCATTCCGTTAGAATTAAAGAATTTAACTTGAGTTCTTTCAATTTCTAGCACAATATCCTCCACATGCGGAGTCTTCGGAGCCAAAACTACTGACAGCTCTGCAGCTGTTATTATTACTCCTTGCACCATCACACAGGAAGTTTCTTGAAAGGTTGCTAGGTTTACTGCGACTTGTGGCAGACAATGAAGCGAGCAATCGTATGTCGCCTGATACTTTGGCGACAATGTTCACACCACATTTACTATGCCCGAGAAAGGTACATTCTTTTTTTGTACTAAACTGTAATATACTATTATACTATATTTAATAATTTTTTTCAGGTTTTATTATAAAACCTCTTTATAACTTAGACCAACCTAACCTCAAGATAACAAACCTCAGTTCAACGAATTACTTGATAAAACGAATATTTCTGCCCTCCTAACGAAAAGTGCAATCCTCAAGGACTTTTAGCCTAACGCACATATAAATAGAGTTGAAATTCTGTGAGGCCCAAAACCCGAGTTATTGCACTTTTCGTTAGGAGGGCAGATTTGCTTGTTCCCTTCCGATTTGTTATATCGAGGTTGCACTGTATTTTCACTGAAAACTTTTTCAGTTATCACCAGAAACGTTCCACGCGGACTCGATAGCACTGTCGCCGGTGATAAGCTTCATGATCAGGCACTGCACGGTTCTGTTCGCGGCGCCCACGCGCCTCGCGACCGACGCGACCGCCTACTTCACGTTGAGGGAGAGGAAGCGCGCCATGTCGCCCGACGTGGACCTGGACGAGAGCATCACTGACAGGTTAGCTGCGATTGTCTACTTTCTTTTTCTTCGAAGCAGGAAAACTAGACAAATGTATGCGGCTGGACGTTAATGTCGCTAAATGGTAAATTTTTGGAACAACTCGATTCAATACAGGTAGTGTTGCCAGGCGTCCGGATAAAGCCGGACACAGTCAGGCTTTTTGGTTGAGTGTCCGGCCAAATAAGACGGTGTCTGGCCTATCCGACTTTTGCTAAGCTTTTTAAGTTTAACCATTTTTTTTACATATTTGTCATGTGTTGGTTTCCGCACCGCTCGCCTCATCTTGTATCGCTACGTTTGCGCAAACGAGCTTTTAAAAAAATTGCCATTTTGTGCTAGGTCTAAAAAATAAGGGTGTCCGGCCTTTGTACCCAAATGTCCGGCTAAACTGGCTGGCCTGTCCGACTTTTCGGTTTGAAGACCTGGCAACCCTAAATACAGGCAATCAAAACTGCTCCTGACATTCGATAAGAAGAGGACAAGACAGCTCATCTCACCAAGTAGAAATAACATTCATAGCTGATTGCCCTGTGTACTCATTGGTAAGATGGGAATTAGAAAAAGCCCTTAAATACAATGGTAATTTTTTATAATACCCCTGTTGTATATTGCAGGACGGCAGCGAACACAGTGTACACGTTCGTGGACCGGCGTCGAACGTGCGCGGAGAACGCGCGCAACCCCACCGACACCGCGCTGGCGCAGCTCTACGCGCACATACAGGCGCTGCCCGACTCCGCGCACAAGCGACGCCTCGTCAAGCACTTCAACCGCCAGAACGGATACGGTGACTGACGATCACAATCATAACCACTACACAATCGCAATCACTACCATAAACACACGCTCGTGATCAAACATGACATGGCGTTGGCGCAGTTGTACGCGCATATGCAGGCCGACATATACCCGACTCCGCCCATATCCGACGCCTCGTCAAGCACTTCAACCGCCAGAACGGATACGGTGACTGACGATCACAATCATAACCACTACACAATCGCAATCACTACCATAAACACACGCTCGTGATCAAACATGACATGGCGTTGGCGCAGTTGTACGCTCATATACAGGCGCTGCCCGACTCCGCGCACAAGCGACGCCTCGTCAAGCACTTCAACCGCCAGAACGGATACGGTGACTGACGATCACAATCATAACCACTACCCAATCGCAATACAGGCCGCATATACAGGCCGACATATACCCGACTCCGCCCATATCCAAGCACTTCAACCGGCAGAACGGACACGTTGACTGATGATCACAGTCATAACCTTAATCACACGTCATGGTTCTAGCGCAGTTATACATGCATATACAGATGCTACTTGACTTCGCGACAGATAGGGGTAAAAGATCCGGTTCGAAGGACCAGTGTTGAAACTGTATACTGTATAAACAGGTCAGGTGTAGGTACAACAAAAGTCAGTCGTCTAGTTCCTTAGCTCAAATACATGTGGCCCGTGACCGAATATCTTTCAAGGCTTCCGTGCTAGCTCTCTAGCTCTGGCTGCTCAAATACGTTAATATCAATCACCCATACAATCACAATCATAACTCATACAATCACAATCATAACTCGCCCATACAATCACAATCACAGCCATAATCACACACACACGCTAGCGATCAAACATGGGTATAATGGTTGATGATCAAAATGATATCTATGATCATTAATCACACGCATGGACACAATCACAATCATCACGATCCCAAATGGGTAAAGAAGTTTCACTTCAAAACTTGTGTCACAGGAACTCCAATACAAATCCAGCGTACGGGGAAAGTGGCGGGCTCCAAGAGTTTCGGTGATTCCATCAAACGACACATCTTCAACAAGGGCCTGCTCAATAAGACGCCCAAAAAGGGTTCCGGATCTTCCATTAACACCATTGAAGAGGTAGGTTTTATAGTATTACTAGCCGATGCCTGTGACTTTGTCCACGTGAATATAGGTAATTAAAACTACATCAGGAACCCTTTATTTTTCTGGAATAAAGAGTATGTCACTCTTCAGATCACAACTTCGTAGTGCTCAAAATAAGCCGATCCGTTGTTTTTTTGCTGCGTGATTGAAGGAAAAACCATCATCCAAATAAACACACTTTTGCATTTATCATATTAGTAAGGACAGTAGAGATTCCATGTGATTAAATTGTAAAATCTCATACAACAATTTTTTTAAAAATTTTATACTTAATTAAATCGATATAATCCGTGCAACTTTTGCACAATCGACCAGCAAGTTTTTTCCGGTCAGGTTTTCCAACAGCATGCATGTCCAACTTTACTAACCAGTGTTGATTCATTGTTTCTGTAACCCAACGTTTGTGTCTTCTGTCTCTCTCTAACTTTCTCTTTCGCATCGCGTCTCTAAACGCATGCCTTTTCAGAAGTCGAAAGGAAAAAGATACACCGACGATACCAAAGTTAGCGTATCCCATAAGAATATAGTGTTGAAGAATTTAGCGAACAAAATAGCCAGTTCAGAGTCGCTAGACGACGATTATGATTCTGATTGTAGCAACGAAAGCACGCTTTCCGATGGTGCGTTGAACAAATCTAGGAAACGAAGCCCAAAATTCGTTTCCGAGCCGAATTTGAGTGCGCTAGATTCCAACGAAGATACTCCCAAGAACACAAGGAAACGCACGCGATTGTTCCGCTCGAAAATAACAACGCAACACATAAACAAGAAGTACCAGAAGAGAACAGTTGTTCGCGGAACACCGACGTCATGCGTTTCGTGTTTAGACGATCAAGATTCGGAGAACGAGTCGATTAGAGAGAAGAGCTTGGACGAAACGCCAACGAAATCTAAGTCTTGCGCCGAAGAGATTGAGTTCAAAATGCACTATCTGACGAGCACGCCAGGGTTCCCTGAGGAGGTATTCGACGTGGATTGTAGTACGCCGTACACGATGAACTTCCGAAGGGCCTCGATGTCGCCTATAACGAAATCCACGCAGAAGTTGTCTAAAGCGATGCAGGTTTGTATATTGTGGTGCTAATTCGGTAGTACACTGCTATACCCCTTCCAAGTAGACCTGCTACCATCTTAGACTGCATCGTCATTTGCCAACAGGTGAGATCGCACTCAAGAATCTCATTAACGAATTTAAAAAAAGTGAACCTAGTAGTAAAATCTTGTAGATTCAATTAGTATTATATTAATGTAGCAATATTTCGGCGCAAGATTTATTCAATTCAAGGCATTTTTTCTAATATCCGTTTAGAAATAACAGAGAAATATTATCAAAGATATTTATTTCAACGGCACATGGTCGCCTTCACTTCGACTTTTGACATTTTTTAAAAATTTATTCTGAAATTCTCTTCAAATTAATAAATCTTCAATATGGGTTATATTAACGCGCATTCAGATTAAAATTATTTTACCTTACTTCTGAATGTGTCAGCGGAAAATCAGTCTTTATTGTGCCGCTATTAGAGACCATCCTTCAAATAGAACTTTGTTTTAGAGGGGTTATGTATCTTGTACGACCAAATTAGCACCAGAGTTTGCATGGTTTGATTCATGTTGCTTATAATATCGCATTGTTTTACCATTTTCATACTTTGCATTGTTTTGTGTGCTGAGGCTTGTTTTTGTTCTATTAAATCAACAGAAAGACATTTCTATGTCCTTTGACTGGTGGGAGGCTTCGGCCATGGCTAGTTACCACCCTACCGTCGTATGCCGCCAAGCGATTTAGCGTTCCGGCACGATGGCGTGTATAAACCGAATAGGCGTATAGGTTGAATGTACATAGCCATACCCCTTCCTCCAAGTTAGTCTGCTACCATCTTAGACTGCATCGTCACTTATCATCAGGTGAGATCGCAGTCAATGACTTTCTTGTCATCGAATAAAAAAAAATGTTGAGCGAGGTTTCATTCTGTTTCACTCTTAAGTTCGTTAACAACATTATTGGATTTTGTAAGTGAAGTTATCGGGCGTTAATCTTCGTCATGTAAAAGTAGTGACTTTAACGCACTAGTGCGATTTTTTTTACGCACGGCTGTTACATATGGCCATATCTACACTAATGATCATATTTGAGGTCTTTTACCCCAAAGTGCATGGCCTACCCTGATCTTTTTTTTAAAAAAAAGAATATTAGCCATGCCGACCTTGACTTTTATTCTCCTCTCCCCTCCAAAAAATCGTGTGGGGCTCGAACCTGTGACCTTTCAGTTTTCAGTCTACGCCTTTATTCGGTGGCTATTGAGGCGTTGGATCATTGATCACTATACTGTATTATTGCTTTTCCAGGAATCAATAATGACTCCACGATCACGTAAACCGCTGATAATAACGTCTGAACAAAGAGACAGTATGCCCGAGAGCGCCGAAACTAAGGAAGAATCGGTCAAATCGGATATTTATCGGTCCATGTCGCCGAAAAACGACAGCGATTTTGTTTCCTCCGATGACGACATGATGTCGAGATCGTCTTTGTCTTGTGAGAGGTGAGTTGAGTGAATCTTGTAAAATGCGACTGTCGCGTCGCAATGTCGCGTCAAATTGTGGTGATATAGGGTTGTCGTAAGCACTGTAATCATATAGATTTGTCGTAAGCACTGTAATCATATAGATTTGTCGTAAGCACTAATCATATAGGTTTGTCGTAAGCACTGTAATCATATAGATTTGTCGTAAGCACTGTAATCATACAGGTTTGTCATAAGCACTGTAATCATAAAGGTTTGTCGTAAGCACATGTTTGTCTCACGACATTTATAATATTAATAGAATAATTTTAAAAAAATATATATTTATGTTGTGACGTTTTAAAAAATGCTTATAGAAGGTTGCAGATATTTTAAAATTAACCAAACTATATAAGAAGGTAGGAAAAACTACTCTTTCTTTATAGAATAACTCTAATATTTATCTCTTACAGATCAAATCACTCTGCCAGCGCGTCCCACCAAATAAAGGCTCGGTTAGACGCCCGAACGCCATCCATACCCGACATAAGTCCGCTGCGATCCGACATCAACCGATTTGTAATAAGTCAAGACAAGAATATCAATGCCGACGATCTAAACACAACGTTATGCGGTAGTGATGATGTCAACTTAAAGCCAAAGATAAATCTGACAGGTGAAATGACGAGTATAACTGAAAGGACCAAATCGTTATCGGAACCTTTCAAAGACTATTTATTAAGTCGATCGGTGTTAACAGCTACACCAGTTGATTTGTCGATACTAAACAAATCCGATGCGGACGATAAAATATCGGATTCCCTCATGTATTGTTTAGACGGTAATGTTCCATCCGACTTGACGTCGTCGATCGGCAATTTGGCAGTGGATTCCATGTCGGAAGGTGTGAGGTCGCCATTAAAGAATATTAATAATGTAAATATAGATTTAAGTCCGAATAGAAAACGATGCGCGATTCCCCCAAATGGCGACACTAATAGCAAGAAAATTACTATAGAAAAGGAAAATGTAAAAAATTTCGAATTACGCGAAACTGATCTATAGTTATCACTTACTACATTCTACAGTTGGATACTGAAACGTGCTTTTAATACTTAAGAGCATTTTAAAAAGTAACCGACTTCCAAAAAAGGAGGTTATCAATTCGGCCGGTTTTTTTTAGGGTTCCGTACTCGATGGTAAACAACGGGATCCTATCCATATCATATCTCTATGATCCATAATAGTTAGACAGTTGAAATTTACTAATTTGTTACGCTGCAAAATGATATATATTTTTAAATAAGAGGACCATAGACTAAGCAAAGTCAATGTTTTTTTTTTTACTTTTTATGTTACTTAAATTCTAAAATGAATACAATAACAATTTGTTTTTAATTTCGTTTTTATAACAAACTGCGTTTGCATAATACTTTTATGGTAGGCATACCATAGTTGTTTATATAAATTATGTTTAAAATGACTAACGGCTGATATACACCGGAATAGCAGCGGCCAGCAGCGGCGCGGCGAACACTTCCAGTGTGAAATAATTTTAAACTTTATCTACATAATCGCTAAAGACCACTATCGCTTGAAAAGCTCAAAAAATTCACGCGGTGCCGCGAGTCGACGCGAACAGCCGCGCGTCAAGCGATATTGGTCTTTAGCGTTTATGTAGATAACGCTTAAAATTATTTCACACTGAAAGTGCTCGCCGCGCCGCCGCTGCCGACCGCTGCCATTCCGGTGTAGATCGGCCCTAATACTATGTAGTTCTGATTTAGTCGTGCGCCTGTATATTATTTTAATTGTAATAAATGAAAGTATTAACAATGAATATTGTAGTTTTATTCGAAACCTGGAACATGATTTGCTATAAAACGACCACGACAATTACTATGACTAAAATGATGCAGTTGAGGTAGCAGTAGAATTTGCAGCAAGCGCGGTAGAAGCAATTGGCGCATTTGTTCGACATGGATTCTGATGATTTGCTGAAATATAAAAATATATCGTTATACAGCGCATCAATGCAATTCCATAGTTGGACGCACATGCAATAACGTTTCAACACAAAACTTTGTCATATTAAATACATACATAATGAAAAGAATAAAGTTAAGAATTAAGTTAAGTTTCAATTGATAATTTGTGTGGGTTGACACTTTATTGCATAAATGTGTGTCTAGTTAGTATTGGTTCTAACATAGGATAGTAGAGAATAGAAAAGTTTTTTTTTTTCAAATAAACTTTTCTGATATGCTTTTGAATTGTCAAGTGAATCTACTATTGGTTCAACCGTTCAAGAACCGGCAAGAAAGGTTCGTGAAAACAAAAGCTCGTAAAGGTTAGGGAACGTTGGTGAAAATGGGCATAAGAGTCGTTAGATTTTATTATAGTCGGATTTATTTCGAAGAGGCATTGGGGTCCTAAGGGCCTGGAATGGCGACTTCGTACGAAAGCGCATTATTAGCAGACTCAATTGGCTGGAGAAATTACATCAAAAGAGTCGAAGAGGGGTTGCTGGATACAAGCGTCACAAAACCGATGCTTGTGGAGGTACCTATCTACCAGAGACCTAAGTCCAGACGTGGACGTCCATCGATTGACGAAGTACTTAGAACAACTTAGTTTAGGTAAGCTTACTATTTTTTAACGGACACATATTTCGAGTGCGAATTCGGTCTGACTGATGCGGATTTTTCTTTAATACGCACTAATTTCTTTTTGGGTGGAGGCAACGATTTGTACCTCTTCGGTTTGGATACAACCCATTTTTTTTCTTGAGGAGGTGGGACAGACTTAGCTCTTTCTCTCGCTTCCTCCCATTCCATCAACTGTTTCAAGCGTCTCGCTTCATATTTCTCGCATTGTTTTTGTTCTCTTAAGGCTTGTCTACGTTTGTACCACCGGCATATAATGCCCGTTTGCTTTTTGGGTGGCGGTTCGTATAACCATCTGCGATTTCCCCATCGTTCGGACTTTTCCATAAAATTCACTGTGGTTGGAATGGTTTTTAAGGTTTTTGGCGGTGGTTTGTAGTATGTGACTGTGACAGGAGCCGGTAATCGACTTGGCTCTTCCACGGTCACTTGTGGTCTATAAACAAATTTATTGTATGTAGGTATTTTTTTATTTTTATCTAAGTATACTAACAATAAAACTGTAATGGGAAAAATTCTGTACATTAAATATATTTTGAAAATTTTAAACAGAGGATGCTTTATTATCGATAACTGATCCCAACACCTTTTTTTATTTTTTTTGTCTGTCTGTCTGTGCGCGCATCACGCGAAAACTACTGAACGGATTTGAATGAAATTTGGTTTAGTGGTAGCTGATACTCTGGGTCAATATAATATAGAATACTTTTTATCCTGATAAATAATATGGTTTATCCGAGATAGGGAATGAAAGTTTTTGTTCATTTTACTCATATTTTACTCCATAACTTCGTCAAATCTAAATCGAATTTGATAATTCTTTTTTTATCATAAATTGTATACCATTAGAAATATTTTGTTCAATTTTGGTATAGACCTACTAAATATTATCGGAAATAGAGGACATAACTTCTCGCGGATAGTAGCAAGTCGCACTCTAAAGTTTTTCTACGCAGACGAAGTCGCGGGAATCAGCTGGTTATACATAAATACATTACTATCACTAATTTTGGTAGGGTCGGGCAAGCAATTGGAGCGTGGGCGTATATCAAAAATAAAGAAAAAGTAAGTAGAGGATAAATTACGAGAAAACTTTTTTCGCCTTGCAGACTGTACATCTTTTGCCCGTTCGACAAGTGCATGGTTTGGTGCATGTAGATTTTAGGATTTTACGGACCATTTGATTCGCATTTTAACTAATCGTCTCTATTGTATTCATTATTGAAAAAATAGGAAATTATGAAATATTAGCATGATAATTACGTTATTTTTGACTTTGACAAACGTATGGTGAGAATTTGGGTTTATATTCTCTTGGGTGGTGATTATAATATTTGAAACTCAGTGATTTTGACTTCTATGCTTCGATCACAGAAAAATAAGCTTCTATGCTTTTATGTTGAGCCAAATATGATGGAGTATAGTAGTTACTCGTATCCACAGACATAACTCGTATCTTGATTTCATTGTACCTAGGTAGGTACCTTCTTAATAAATTGAGCTATACGTAGTATGTATATCAGTTTCTGTAGGTACCTACTAGTGTTGCTCCAAGTATTCACACACGCAACATTCGTAAAAAAGCGAGTTGATGACCGTTTATAATTACGATTATAATTGTATTGATTTTTGCAGATATGTTAAAACGAATAAAAATATGTTTAAACTGACTTGATACTCGGAAAAATATCAAAAAAAGACACTAAGTAAATAATTTTGTTTTTATTTGTCCCGGGTAAAAAACTGATATCCCGTATTTTTTACCCGTTTAACCATTTGTCCCTTATAGTCTGAAAAAAAATCTGGCAACCCTAGTACCTACCAACCCCAAGATGATTAATTTTTACTGAACAACTGATTAATGGTTGCTAGAGTTAGAGCATGTTTCCTTATTGCCCGGATAAGAAGATGATAGGTATATTTTAATGTAAATAAAAACAAAAACTCCGTGATAAGATTAATGATACTGTCATTATTGTTTAAATATAATGACGATCTATAGACCTATTATGCAGATATTGGTTGGTACTTACTACCTACTAAATTTTAAGCTATTGCATAGCTTCTATCGCGGGCCAGCGTGGAGACCGAATCCAGAATTCCGTAACGAAAATAACCTGACACGGGACTCCTCTACGGTGAAACGCTAGATGGCGCATTTTTTATCAACGCCATCTAGCGGTGAGCTGCTACATGGCGTTGATAAAAAATGCTATGCAATAGCTTTACCGCGGCAGTCCCCGAGTGCCACACTGTTTTTTTTACATAATAGGTATTAAAGTGCAGAACTATTTCATGACTTACCTATCAATTTAGTTTAGACATTCTTCATCTCAACCCAACGCTGGCTTACTAATTACGGCACAGGTTTCCTCTCGAAAGAAAAGGGTTTCAGACTAATCCATAACCATAATTACTTACGAAATGTCTAAGATGTATCCCTGGTATTTACCTACGTTTAATTTTTTTTTATAACAAACTAATACTATAATTCATATTTTTGTGGTCAATTGAGTTAAACTGAGTACTTATCTGTTTGAAAAACAGTTTGCTTAATTATTTATTATCTAAACCTTCAAAATTATTGCGTTAGTGATAATGCATCAAGTGATCGACAAAACATCAAAGATAACAAATGTAAATACCTAGGTACTTAGATATAGCCTATACCTATATAGTGGGAACGGTAGGGTAAGGATGCCGAATATGAGATGGTTGCCAAATATGAGATAGTTAGGTTTTGGCGAAACTAATCGCCGCAGCTATTTGGCGATACTGTCACCAGAAGCCGCGTGGCAACAGACCGAAACATGTGTTGGTGCTTCCCAGTTCGAGGCGAAGTCAGGTTGTGTACGTGCGGATTTTTACGAAACCACAAAACCCGATTTTTGACACCAAATATTAACGAGGTATGTTACAACTTTATAGTCACACTAAATGATTTAAATTTACAGTCATTGTATCAGTTATATGATTAATTTTACAATGCATTTGCAGTTTAGTTGTATTTTCTTCGTCAAGAAATAATAGGCAGCCTAGTTTTTAAATTTGGGTGTTTTCCTAATATGAGACACGTGGGGGCTCCTTAAATGAGATATCTCATATTAGGATATCTAGAAATACGACTATTTAAAACCCTCTTTTTCTAGATGCCGTCGATCAAAGAAGTCCTAAGACAACGATGCTATAATACGGGCCGTGAGTGCAGTGCGAAGCAAACAAATATGTTACCTAATAGCGTCAAAACTTTCGATGTTCTTAAGAGTATCCTAGAACGTTATGTCAAAAAAGATGCTAACGCAGAAATATTTGTCAAGGTTCATGGGATGACCTCCAGCTTTTTCTGACTATTTAGAAGCAAAAATAGAAAAATATTGTAAACTTTGACTAACGATTTTATGGGTTACATCTACATCTGAAGAACATCAAGCACTTGGTACAAGCACATGATAATATATTATTAAGTTGTTACTAAAACCTTTTTATTTAGTAGTACGATGTTGTAGATTAATAAATATCGCCAATAAAAAGTTTTTTGAATTGATTTCTTTCCTTTTTCTATGAATCTATACTATCTCATATTAAAAACCCTTGGTATCTCATAATAGGAGACCATTTCCCTGAGACGTAATTTCTGACTTTTCTAATATTATCTGATATAACAAAAAATCTATTATACCTAGCACTAAACGGTCTTTCAAGGATAAACTTCATTAAATACTTATCGAATATAAATAATTTTCATTGTCATTAGTGCAATAATTTATTTTTTATGGCCGAATATGTAAATGGTATCTCATATTCGGCATCTTTACCCTAATATTGCATCGGGTGGGGATCGAAGTTCGAACCGTCAACCTTTCAGTTTTCAGTCCGTAGGTACCGTTAAGGCTATTGAGGCTTTTAATGCAGAAAAACTATGCATCATCCCTTTCTCTCCGCTGCTAGGTACTTTAATTTCGCGGTGATGTTCTAAATTAGGGTACAAGTGTTAGGCATATACTCATGCATTACTTATAATAATGTTAACAGTTGTGCTCTTTTAATCTATTGAACAATAAAACAATAAACTACTTATTTGCTAAGTTCAGATAAAAGCAAAACATGTTACGTAAAATAAGTCTGTCATCTATACTAATATATAAAGCTGAAGAGTTTGTTTGTTTGAACGCGCTAATCTCAGGAACTCCTGATTCGAATTGAAAATTTTTTTTCGTGTTGGATAGTCCATTTATCGAGGAAGGCTTTAGGCTATATAACATTATGCTGCGACCAATAGGAGCGAAGCATCAGTGAAAAATGTTGCAAAAACGGGGAAAGTTATCCATTTTTAAAATATATTCTTTTAAAAACTTCTTAATCGCGATCATAATAACAGAAATTGAAGCGGACGAATTCGCGCGCAACAGCTAGTGTGAAATAAATACTAAACGACGATAATATAAACATACCTACGGACTAACGCCATGTGGACGAAGTCTCGGGAAAAAGTAGTTTATAATAATATGTATTCAAATATTATACGGCTGGCGTTCTTAGTTTCTATCAATTAGTCTCTTTATAATACGCAATAGACAACAACAATAATATAATGTACCTATTATAGGAACATTTATGTGATAAAATACGATACTACCTACCCGTTTATTTTATCACACACGTCATTTATGTATGAAACAGAGCGCAATTACTACCCAGTATCGATGGGAGACGCTAATATTACGTGATATTAGATATTAATTGCCTTTCGTCAGAAACTACTGACGAAACCTTTTTATAGACAGTTCTTTTTTTTTTTGTTTCTAATATTTTGCAATGTGTAATTTATTTAATTTGAGTGGAAAAGTGGGATTACTGAAAAATGGATTTTTCCGAAAATATCCTGTGCTTTATTCCGCCCGGAATTTCAGCGTCAAATGTCTGCACTATGTGAGTAATTTGTTTTCCCGTGAAATTTTATGCTTTTGGCATTACGATTATCTAAATAATAAAGGTAAGTGTGTGACTTCAATGTAAATTATTTTTAATGGATTACATTGACGATTTATCATTTTCATAATTAAAAATTTTGAAAAATATTAACAGTTTTGAATAAGACAAGCGCTCTCGCCCATCCTCTGTCAGATGAGGCTAAAGCGCTGATGCAGCTGTATAGAAAGTGTAGTAGGCGAATTATATAAAATTTAAACTTTATTGGAGGTCAAATGGTAGTCCTTATGGACCAAACCCAAAAAAAAAAGAAAAAAGTAATACAATGTAAGCAAGACAATTTTTTAAAGATTTGGTTTTGAAATGATTTTATTGTAGAAATTCAAAATCAGTTCCTGAATCCTCAAGGCTTCAAAGTGCAGCAATATGAATAAAGAATCGACAGTTTCTAAAATAATCCCCACGGCTTTGAAATGCAGTACCTATCTTGCAATTTCATGATTGAGGGATTGGGACTGGGAGATCAATGATAAAATATATTACTTATTGGTACATATTATACTTAATATTTATTCAAGTGCGACAGTTATTAAATTCCTACGGCTTAGAAGCACAGTAGATAACCATCCAGCATGTGAATTGAAAAGTTGAAACAAAAATTTTTTTATGACAATTTCGTCAACTTTCTCTATTCAGAAAATCTCAGAGAAATCGGTGTAAAATTAACAATCTTCCTTATGGAATCGACTCTACAGTGTACATACTAAAATAATACGCTCCGTATTGAGTGTAGAAACCGATTAGGGGTATGGGTTGAATTTACACTGCTATACCCCTTCCAAGGTAGCCCGCTACCATCCTAGACTGCATCGTCACTTATCATCAGGTGAGATCGCAGTCAAGGGCTATCTTGTCATCGAATAAAAAAACCTCCTCCTTTTTCTAGAAGTCAGTTAAAAATATGAGCACATTTAAAATACCAACGATATAATTAAAACTGAAACCTCAATAGCCCAACGGTTAAAGGTGTGGAATGAAAACTGAAAGGTCGCAGGTTCGAGCCCGACCCGTTGCACTATTTTCGAATCCACTCCCAGCACAAGCTTTCCGCTTATTTGGAGGGGATAGGAGGATATTGGTCAACTTCAGCTTGACTAATATTCTTTAAAGAAAAATTATGTCGTATTTCTAAACAAAGGAAAATTTATTATTTGCCTGAACAAAGTGCATTCAGTTCTATTGATAGTCGTAGCTTTGCATGCGTGAAAATGAGATAAGCTGTAGTTTATTTATTATTAATTATTTTACAATTTTATTACGTACATAATTACAGAGCTAAATGTTTATTAATCTATATCTTGCGTAGGTATTAGCTACTTGACCGATTTGGATAAAACTTTAGCGCAAACAATAGTTTATTCTTTTTGTACGCTAAGTTTGATTGACATTAGGTACATTGTATAGACTAGAAGTTGATTTGTCGTGCTTTTATCATTTTGACTTTGAAGTATAATAATCTATCATTGGTGGGAATTTATTAAATTGGTATTCATATGACGTTACAAGTAGGGTTGCCAACAGCTTTAGAATAATTTGAAAAATATACCTACATAATTATTATAATTTTAAAAAACTCAAAAATGTAAGTACTCCAAAAATAATATTGGAAGGAGTAAAAAGATTAACTAATAATTACCAATTGGTCACTTACTACCAGGCGGAATTACCAGACAAAAGTTAAAATTGTCTTTTAGTAAAAAAATATTATTTTATATTTACGTCAGCTTTTATATCATATTCTATTAACTTGGCTTATAAGAGGTTCTTTTTTGTGTTAGCGCACATATGTACAAGCTACATACCTACTTAATATTATAGATATGCCAAAATTAATAAAAGTTCATGATAGTAATTATTTATTTTGAGTAAAATACAGACCTACATAATAGGATGTGGAAATTCAACACGGCCCAAGTAGAGTTTGCTCTCCAGCCCGCAGGCATATTTCCCATTTTAGTATTGTGTGGTCCGTGTTTCAGTGGTAGTGTAACTAAATTACACAGCAACTGAAATACGCAATCAAAATTCAAAATTATTTATTTCATGTATGCCAAGTTATGGCTCATAAAACAAGTTAAGACTCTACCAACGGTTTGGCAATCAGGTAGGTACGTACTGCAAAGACGAGCCAGAAACAAATTCGTCAGTGTCTCTCTTCAAAACAAAAGTGTTCCGACTATGTGATAATTATGTAGCTTGCCTATCTCGTGGACAACTGAAGCGCAGCTGATTGTTTTACATTGGAAATATGTGAAGATACCACATAATATCGGATGTCGGATATCGGCTACCGGTGTCCGACAACGATATCGGATCGGATAATGTGGAAACGCTCTTAGGAAAACCTTATCAAACCTACCACTTGTTGTCTGTAATTTCCAGACACGTAATATTTATTATCATTTCACCAGACATCTCTTTATGTTAATAATAATATTAGCTGATGCCCACAACTTCGTTCGCGTGGATTTAGATTTAAAAAAATCTCTATTTTTTCGATCGATCGATCTTAATCTCTCTCACAAATTTTTCCACTCTTTTTCGTGTGGAAATTAAAAAAAATCTCTCCGTAGTGCTTCTTTAGCATACTCATAAGTACTTAAAGAGTGAGTATTTTTTATTGATAAGTACAAGATAGCTCTTGACTGTAATGTCACCTGATGGAAAGTTACGACGCAGTCTAAGATGGTAGCGGGCTAAGTTGGAAGGGGTATGGCAGTGTAAATGAAGCCCATACCTACCCCTAATCGGCTTGTCACGCGGTCGTAATAAATCGCTTGGCGACAGGGTGGTACATAACCGATGTACAACCAGACCAGATCCAAGATAATTTGGAAATCATAAGTTCCCACATTGCCACTGCAGGGAATCGAACCCGAGGCATTTCACTTGTATACCAGAGCGCCAGAAGGTCCTTAAAAATTCCTCCAAATCTCAAATCTTTAGATCCACTGGTCACTATGTTATATGCCCTGGATTGTCTTGATATTGGTTTGTATTTATCTATCCTTTATGCAACGGTGCGTCGGGGAGTCGACACTAATCAAATAACAAGTGTGCACGCCTGACTATGTACTGTATACTATGTGAGTTAGATATTAGGCCCTTGAGGACAGTTTATGTAAACAAGCGTACAAACCGGTCGCTGGTACCTACCTCAGTGCAGCATGCAATTTATGGCAACTATATTCTATTATTATTTTAAATGGACAACTATATATTATTATTATTTTAGATGCGTTTTATAAATTATTATCATAATCCTGTTTAATAGTTTGCTTATTTAGATCGTGAGGATGGGACTTCCAAAAAATTTTCACGGTACGTCCACATTAGGTATAGTAGTGGTACCAACGGTTGTTCAGGGTACTAATCAAACTAGCAATTCTTCCCTCAATACAATAGCCCAAAGCTTAAAAGCTCTATATTTTCGAGACTAGTTAAGATATTAAAAAAGAAAAATGCCATTGTGTTAAAATAACCTATATCAAAAAAAAAATTGTCGAACACCCAATTAAACGAATTCGACTAAAACTATTTAATTAAACCGCAACGTGTCGTAGTGTCAGTAGCAGTATGGAGTTGGGAAATTCTTCGGAGAGCACGTACTCGTATACACTGCGACAAGGATCATTTGGCGTGTGGCCAAAATTGGAACTAATGCCGCGAACTTTAGAAACATCACTACGACAGGTTATTGTATTCGCTGTTATAGTTCTGGCATTTCACGAGGGCGCGTGAGCTTTACTTGTGGTTACGTCGTGTACATGCACATTGCGCAAGTGTGCGTGCCTGTCAGGAACCTAGGTGGGAGCTGTCAGGCGCGAGCAAGCTCTTGCTCACACTTATACAGATACGGCACATACACAACCATGAGCCACGCGCCCTCGTGAATTGAAAGAACTATACCACACTCTCCTGTCAATGTCCTCCGGCCTTGGACTTTTTTATTCGATGACAAGATAGTCCATGTCTGGGATCTCACCTGATGATATGTGACAATGCAATCTAAGATGGTAGCGGGCTAACTTGGACGGGGTATGGCAGTGTACATTCAACATACTCCTAATCTGTTCCTATACGGCTTGCCATACTCTTAACTAGGGTAGGGTGGTAACTATAGCTACGGCCAAATCCAAAGCCTCCCACCAGACCAGATCTTTAAACCTAAGCGTTAATATTCCGTTATTTTCTCAAATCTTATGCGGAAGAATTTGGAGATCATCAGATCAGCAGATTTTAAACTAACGATAGCATTATGTACTCACTGTAATGTCCTGAGTTAAATAAGTAGCTAATAAAACAATGTATAGAGCCTTGAAATACCGAGAAAACCAGCGATCACTAGTTGGGCTAGGGTTGCCAGACTTCACTCATCAGATTACCCTCAACATATCAAAATAATATCCTCTTTCCCGCCTCCAGACATAAATACACTTCAATAGGTAGGTACAAGATAATGGAAATTTTTTTAGGGTCATTGAATAAAACACTTTGCTTTTAATAAAATTAGCTTAAATAAACTAGTAGGTAATATTAGGTATTCTGTGCTATTATTTTCTCAAGATTCACGAACCCATTTACATTTGCTTTGCATTCAACATGACGTCATATTTAGAACCCCACTACCGTCTCACTACTGAGTGCATGTTTCCTCTCGGAGAAGAGTTATTATATTTGCATTAATTATTTATTTTTGACTTCGACCATTTAGCCGGGATGTGGCAAGCGCACGCATTCCCCTCTGCCGAAGTATATGTACAAACGTACGGTTCAGCTTGTAAGTGTGACAGCTTTTGAGTTAGTGTGTGTTCATAGAGACATTAAGTATTTACAAAAGTGTGCGGAAGTGAATAAATGTGTGCTGTACGTGATTACTCCACCTCACCGCAGAAAGAAGCAGAATATATTCAGTAGATACTAAATCTGCGTAAAGGCGCGTCCCGGCTAAATGTTCGAAGATTTTTGAAGCCCGCGGCTTCGCTTGCGTAGATTTAGTTTTTAAAAATCCCCCGGGGTCTCTTTGCTTTTCCGGGATAAAAAGTCTATGCCATTCTCCCGGTCCTCAACTATACCCATGCAAAAAATTTCGATCTCCTGCTTTGTTGCGGCGTGATTGAAGGACAAACCTACAAACCAATAAACAAACACACTCGCATTTATAATATTAGTAAGGAATGATGATGGCAGCGTTTCGTAACATGATGATTTAGTAATATTTTCGTTTTCAAAACGGCGTAACTCAGAATTTTAAGATTTCGTAGAAAAGATTGTTTACAAAACACAATACCCTGTAACCCCTAAGACAATAAATACCTACCCTCCAAATTACCCGCTGCCTCAATTTATCGTCAAATTACCCGCTTTTAGGGTGATTAACCATCCAGTGGCACCGCTGTTAGAGCTACGTAAATAATCTCTTTTGTTTGTCAAAATAATTTCAAAGTTCAATATTTAGTCAGCATCACAATCATTGTTGATAAGTGCTCTCATTTCGCTCTGTACGCTTATCTTCGACTAACGGACGAACGTCGAAATAAAATGCCAATATCAAAAATATAAAGACCAAAAATAAGAAAAACAAGTTTTTTTCTCAAAAATTTTGTTTTTTTGAGTTGGACAGTTTGACTTGAGATTTCAAAAGTGTAAAATGTTGCGAGTGCACTGTTTAGTGAGAGGCGTTGTTGGACGAAGATTTTACACTGTGAATGGGTATCCCACCCCCCTTCCGATAAACCAGATTATTTTCGGTCAAGAGGTGAGTTGATAAAATATTTAAACTATAGCCTATGTCGCTCTCCTTCAATTCATTACTATTTTTTTACTAACCATGCTGAACTTGACTAATAAACTTTTATCCCGTCCAAATAAGCGGAAAACTTGTGCTAGCAGTGGGTACGAAAATAGTGCAACGGGTGGGATTCGAACCTGCAACCTCTTAGTTTACAATCCGCACCTAGGCTTAAATTGTTTCGTATAGTTATTGAAAAAACACAAACATGGAAGTACTTACAATGCATTCCATATTAACATGCACTTTATGAAGTGTAAACAACATGGTAATCGTGGTGTAGGTGTAGAAGCTACCGCTTAGGTATCTGATGATAAACGCTCATCGTGTAACATTACTGTATCATGCATACAAATTGACGAGTTTCTATTGATATAATGTATCATTGTATCAGATGTACTGCTAGACGTAGATTGAACATTTTTTTAAATCAAAAGTAAGTCAGCTTGGGGTTGCAGAATAGATAGAGATATGAAAGTCTTTATTGCAACAACTAGAAAGTATAGTCTATATAGAGTACATACAGTGGTTATAGAGGTGTGGATCAATAATTATAAACGTAAAAATTCTTTTTACAAAACCGACTTCAAACGCCACTACAAAATATAGTGCCTATAAAATAGGAAGAGTTCCCTCGATTTCTCTTAGACCCCATCATCAGATCCTGACTTGGTGACAATGGGACCACTTGGGAAGTATACCTTTTCAAACAAAAAAGAATTTTCCAAGTCAGTCCAGGCCTTTCGAGTAAACGGGAACACACATAAAAAAAAGATTCCGACGAATTGAGAACCACCTCCTTTATTAGAGGTCGGTAAAAATTATTTTGTATCTTTGGAAGTAGGTAAATTTAATATTAAAAACGTATTTTGTTTTTCATGTATTTTATTCGCAATAATACTCTGCAGATTTTAACTAAGTGCAGTAAATAGAACTAAACAAACCTATAGTATTAATTTGAATACCTACTAATGTGGTACAATGCTCATTCCGTTATCTCTTCACTATCAAGCATGACATTAACCTATGAGGAGGACGTTGTCTATAAACACTGATAAATGTACTTATCCACTTACGTAGATATAATATAACAATAAACATTAACCACGCTTCCGCTACTTTGAAGATTTTTTTGATTGCATGATAACTTAGCCTTTGACTACGATTTCTCGAAGTTTCCTCTCTTCTTTTTCACAGCCTCCATCCTTGGAGAGCAAGTTAAGCCTATATCTATACTTATAATAAAACGGTAACGGGACGAATTCTGTACATTATAATCTATCTCTGTGCCAAATTTCAGCCAAATCGGATTAGTAGCTGCGGTGTGATTGAGTAACAAACATCCATACATCCAAACTCTTGCATTTATAATTTTAAATAGGATTAGTGAGGAAAACGAGAAAGAAGGAATTTATGCATTGTGTTAGATGTTAGACCATCCTAGTGAATATTATTAGTTATAATAATTAGTTAGACAGGAACATTGCGGTATGTCAAGGCGGGGCAAGGTCCAATTGTATTAATTATACAGACACGTGCGGTTTGCATGTCTCTGAGAGAGGCATTTCATTTGTGTCATCGAAATCAAATTATACATTGAATTGCTACTGTATAACTTTACTGGTATTTTTAATTCTATTTTCAGCAATCCTTTGAGTAATTCGGCTGTTAAAGTATTTAGATTTGTTAGTGATTCTCTCAAATTGATATAGTTATATAGGTAGTTCATTTTGTATAATATATTAATTGTATTATTATAATTGTACCTAATATTTTGTGAGTACCGATGGGGCTGACATGAAGGTCACCTTCAAAAGTCCCTTATTAAAAATGAGAATTAAAAAAAAAACTTTATATTTGATTAGTTTCTGCGATTTCGTTCACAACATTTTTTGTTTTTTTTTTTTTGAGCTGAATAGTAGCGTATGTCACTCTAGTAGGGCAGCTTGCACTCGAAAAAGTCTTAACATTTATTTATTACTCTCTAAGTGATATCTCGAGGAAATGTTAAGGCAAAATATTCTCGTATAGGACAAACGAACAAACGAATACACTTTTACTTTAACAGGGAGTTAGTACATATATTTATTACTAGCTGATTCCCGCGATTTCGTCTGCGTGGAAAAAGTTTAGAGTGACTTGCTACTATTCGCGAGAAGCTATGTCCTCTATCTTCGATAATATTCAGTAGATCTTCACCAAAATTGGGCAAAATATTTTTAATAGAATAAATATTTAAAAAAAAAAGAATTATCAAATTCGGTTTAGATTTGGCGAAGTTATGGAGCAAAATCAACAAAAATTTTCATCTCCTATCCTATATATTGGCCCGGTGTATCAGCTACCACTAAAGCTACCACTATACCAAATTTCATTAAAATCCGTTCAGTAGTTTTCACGTGATGCGCGCACAGACAGACAGACCGACAGACAGACAAAAAATTCGAAAAATCTTGTTTTGGGCTCAATATTGATAATAAAGAATCCTCCGATTATTTTCAAAATATATCTATACTATTATAATAAAGAGAGAGCGCGAATTTTGTGAGTTTGTATGTATGTCCGGAGCAAACTTTGGAACCACCGCACCTATTTCAAAAATTCTTTTACCATTTCAAAGGTACATTATTCCAGATGGTTATAGGCTATAATTATGTTAATAAATGTATTATGGCTAGATATTATGTGCAAATTTGTTAAAGAAGTCGGAAATTTTTTTGACTCTTACACGTTTTCAAGGCGTGCGCTGGGTCATATACTGTTATTGGATGAAAATGATGTATGGGTGAATTGTTCCTCTTAAAGAGTTCTAAAAAAAAGTTCGCGATAGCATATGTCTATATTCTAAGGATAACTTACAGTAACCATTTCTATCTTTCAAATTTTGATTAAAAATAATGAATTCTTTTCGAAGCTTCTTTAACCGATGTGATGTCAATCTATATCTAAATAAATATGTTTATTATCGTAAGTATTTAATTTAGAACATATTTGCCCTTTACACTACACAATTTAAATAAATATGTTAGGAGTTATCGGAAAATTAACATTTCCGCGCGACAAAATAATAAAATGGTGCCGGCTGGCGCGGCGGGGCACGGTGGCGGGTATCGGTGCGGGATATTCGTGTGGTTCCTGTGGTGATCTTATTGACAATCGTCTCCTATAAGAAGCTCACAAGAACAAATATTTAATTTTCAACCCGGACGAAGTCGGCGCGGGCTTCTAGTTGAATAATAAACAGAATTCGTCCCGCTACAGTTTTATTATAAGTATAGATAATGTATAATCACGGGCAATTTGTATGGAAGTTTTCGCATAAGATAATCGTAAACTATTTCGAGCCGTACGCATTGGAGTAGCTCTTCTTGTTTGACTGATGCCTTATGGTGAAATTGCATAAACAAAATCCTATAGAACAAAAAGCCGCATTGGACAAAAGCCGTTATGGTAATGCGTTTATTTCAAACAGGTGAGGTAAATTTTTCGCTTGGGATCAAAGGGTAATGATTTAACATTACTGCCTAAAACATACAAAAATATTTTCGTACTATGATCGAGGCGGGATTTTCT
Source organism: Hipparchia sbordonii (assembly GCA_038048805.1). Lineage (NCBI taxonomy): Eukaryota > Metazoa > Arthropoda > Insecta > Lepidoptera > Nymphalidae > Hipparchia > Hipparchia sbordonii. The sequence goes on along the minus strand of CM076108.1, from coordinate 12,045,121 downwards.
TTCAATTAAGTAGGTACCTACAGTAATTGGGTATTTGAATATGTTTTTTTTAATATACCTACTTAAAATAAAGGTTTTTAAATTGTCAATCTCATATATTTTTTTATATTATTTTAACTAGTCTCGAAAATATATAGAGCTTTTAAGTTTCCTGTTAGAAAAAGAGAGCGCTATTGCAACATAACGCCATGATTCAGTAACTTCATACACTCTCCATTCAAATTACATTTCAGAAACAGTTGTTATGCTTACATTGTTACATTTTCGATTATAATAATGAATATTTTGACAACAGTCAAAATATACTCCATTATTAGTTATTTAGTAGTAACGATTTTGTAATTACAGCTATGTCAAAAATCTCTTTCAAGCGAAATATATCTAAATTCATCACGGTTTACTTAAAATATCAAAGAGTGAAAATAGGATGACAGCCAAACTTAAACTTTTTTTAATTCGTTTCTAGAGAATTGGTTGAATTTTCCAACGGTTCATATGTTGAACAATGAAACAATTTTTTTAAAGGCTAGCCGTTCGGAATCTACGCGATTAGCTATATAGACCTTTCTTTAGACACGGAATTTAGTAGCAAACGAGCTGCAGAGACATTACAACTGGTGGTTATTCAAGGGGCGGACCAACGAATTCCTGAATAGCCGGCAACGCATTGGTGGTGCCTCAGGTGCTACAAATTTTCATGGGCGGCGGTAATCACTTAACATCAGGTGACCCGTTTGCTCGCTCAAACTATATAAAAAAAAGGGAGCCACTGAATACAGGAGTCGCAATATCAAAACCTGTTGAAGTCCCAGCAAGAGATCTTCGTAAGTTGATAGAAAAGATGAAAACTCGACGTTTTTTACCAAGCGTATGTTTACCTAATGGCAAGTTAAACTGGGTGTTTTATGAGATTATACGCCCTTCCAATCGCCCCTCCACAGCTGGTGGGGATCTCACGACCTCCCTCCCGTTTTGAAATTACAATTAGAACCTTTATTGAGATTGCGATCCAAAAGCCTGAATCTGTGAGTGTTGGAATGGATTAATTAAATACAATAAATTATCCAGGAAGGTATTTGCTCACGGACCTTGTGAATTTTATCATTTATCTCATTGCGATTTTTGTATTAATCGACTGAATTCATGGTATTCTTGCCACAAATGTGTTTGGCAGTAGGTAGGTACTTTAGTAGCATAGGGCGGGATGTATATAGGCAGTAGTGGAAGCGAGTCAACCAATTGGAAGTGATTGCGTTCATCCATAGCTAGTTTTTTTTTTCATTTTAATGGACTGGCCTATGGTAACGGAAAATTACTATATAAAGTCTCCATGCGGCGCTTATTATAATAAATAATAATTAATGCGTGCGCAGGTCAACACTCATAGAATACGTAGGTATGTCTTCAGACAACGAGTTAATCAAATGGTAGTGAAGGAAATCATTCAATTTACTTAGGTAGTTCCGTAGTTTCTTCTCAACTCTAGCATTATATAATACTAGCTTTAACCCGCGGCTTCGCTTACGTTAGGTTCGATTTTTTAACCCCCTATTTAACCCTCTTGGGGTTGAAATTTTCCAAAATCCTTTCTTAGCGGATGTCTACGTCCTAACAGCTACCTGTATGCCAAATTTCAGCTCAATCGGTCCAGTGGTTAGAGCTGTGCGTTGATAGATCAGTCAGTCAGTCAGTCAGTCAGTCAGTCACCTTTGCCTTTTATATATTTAGATAATTTATATTAATAGCTGTGTGCTTAAATATGAAACAACGTGTACAAGGTTTTTGTCTATGAAAAGTATAAAATACCAACTTATTCACTATCGGGCGTTTTTATAAAATCAAGTATAAAATTGGCATCAATAAAATGGGATAACTTTTAAACCCCAAAATTATAGGGACTTTCAGACCTCCGACCGAGAAAATAAACGGATTTCAGAGTCGGCTTAACAGGATTTAGTGCATAAGTATCGTTTGGTAAATGGACTCTTACAGAGTTTCATTTTGAATATTCGTGGAATACTCAATTGAGGCAATTGGTACGGTTCCATTCACGTTTGTTTGTGTTCGTAACCAGCTACGAAATAAGAAAAATACTTCGTCTTTTCGTAACTGGTTATTAATCAAGAATATTTTATCCGGGTTCGTAAGGGGACATGTCAATGAAAACTTGGTGTAAAAATTACAAATACATAATCACTTATCTTGAAGATTACACCCGGTATGAATTACTAGGTTAGGTTAGGTTGTGACTTTCGAGGACGCAATGTATTGCGAACAATACGATAACAACGCTTTGCGATCAACGAGAACCCATAACTGCCACAAGCGGGTGTTTGTACTAATTTTGATGTAGGTAGGCAGAGTCATGAACTGCTTTGAAGTTCAAAAGTTCAAAGTTTGAACTTTTGATAAACATTGATCGCGCGTAGATACGATGTAATATGGAAGTTTAAATGTAGGTACATTGTTGTTTCGTGTTAAAGATCGTCATTTGTTGTTTTTTAATTAAAATCAAGTTGAGACAGATTACATCAACATCTCCATGTCGTAATTAATTATAAATAAAACCAGCTAAGTGCGAGTCCGACTCGCACACGAAGGGTTCCGTACCGTTATAGCAACAGAAATACACATTCTTTGAAAACTTCAACTGTCTAACTACTGTCTACCTATTACGGATCATAAGATACAGCGCGCTGACAGACAGACGGATTGACAGACGAACGAACAGCGGAGGCTTAGTATTAGGGTACCGGTGGCAGCCTTTGGGTACGAAACCCTAAAAATGGTCAAAAATTCATGAGAAGATCGATGAAAAGTTCCAATTCCAACGCTGAGCTACTCAGAAGTTTCTACTGAATCCCTAATTTCAGTTTTTGTAAGCATATCCCTAACACCCTGTATACATTTTCATTCGCATTAAAGGTATACATAATAATAATTTTAAAAGACTACGCTTTAAAGAGAAATAATCCTAACTCTCTGGTGTTTGCGGTTGATGTTCATTTTGTTTAACTCTCTGTATCTGTTTTGCGAAACGTTAAAGTAAATGATCTGGTACGTAATCTCTTCTTATTAAAAGACATTTAAGGCACTCTGCAAATTAACATGTTTCATGGTTTCTTCTACATATTATAAAGACATGTTATATAACAGACACATTAGTTCCGTGTCATATCAGGGAGACAGCATCAAGACCGGGAGCCGCAGCTGAAATGGCTGAATCCTGTAAGCGGCGCAAGTATGCCTTTCTGATTGAGAGTCACATATTTATTCCGGTTTCTGTGGAGACCCTGGGGCCATGGAGTCTAAGTGCTAAAAAATCTTTACGAGACATTTCTAGTTATATAATTAGACTAGCGCTTGAATATATTTTTAATTGGATGACAAGCTAGTCCTTGACTGCAATCTCACCTGATGGTAAGTGACGATGGAGTCTAAGATGGTAGCGGGTTAACTTGGAAGGGGTATGGCAGTGTACATTCAACACATACCCCTAATCGGTTTTTAAACGCCATCATGCCGGAACGCTAAATCGCTTGGCGGCACGTCTTTGGCGGTAGGGTGGTAACTAGCTACGGCCAAAGCCTCCCACCACACAAAATTAAGATATACATTTAAAAAAAATTATATAACCTACTTCTATTCCGTATTACTGGCTACGTCGCGTCGTTTCATTACAAAATATATCCAGCACGTACTTGCAAGTTGGGGGCAAATTAAACTTTTTAAAGGACTTTAGAGATTTATCAGAGTCTAAACTGTACAACTCTTAAAACCGAATCGAGGAAAACTTTCGCAAGATTTATACCTTCTTAAAAACTTTCTGTAATTATGTCTTAACAAGATAGGGTAGAATTTTACAACCTTTCTTGGATATTTTGCTCAACTTGTTGGCGTTCCTTGTGTCCAATCTTGATTACAATTTGGGCAAAGATCTGCGCCAGTTATTAACCGACTTCCAAAGAAGAGGAGCTTAACAATTCGGCCGGTATCTTTTTTTTTTACCTATGTCAACCGATTTCTCCGGGGTTTCTGGACCGATTCATGAGATTTTTTTTCATCGACCGAAGACGCTTGCGAAATGGTCACATAAAAATTTTACCTTCAACTCCTCATGAAGATGAAGCACTTAGTACAGTTTCTTAAAATCTTTGTTCCCAGGGTACGAACGTGGATAAGCGGACCCTGGCTGGTACGGAGCGTAAACAGAGGACGTTTTCCGACAGATCGCAGTTGAAGTACGCTAGAAGACTGGTCGTCAAACTCGGGAGTGCAGTCATAACTAGAGAAGACGGGAATGGACTGGCGTTAGGACGACTGGCTTCTATTATTGAGCAGGTAAAGATCAACCCATTCATTCGTTCTGCTAATAAAAGGTTTTAGATATGACCGTGGGTTTCTTAATATCTGAAAGTAAAACATGAACTTTTTGGAGCTTTTTTCAATCAACGTAATTAAGCGGGGTCTCTCACGAAGGTTCCAATTAACCTGTATAATTTGAAGTAATTAGAGGAATAATTATATTATACTAGCTGATGCCCGCGAGTTCGTTCGCGTGGATTGAAGATTTTTTATTCACGCGGGAACTCTTTAATTTTCCAGGATAAAAAGTAGCCTATGTGCTATGCCAGACTATAATCTATCTCTGTGCCAAATTTCAGTCAAAGTTGCGACGTGATTGAGTAACAAATATCCAAACATCCACACTTTCACATTTATAATATTAGTAGGATTCTTTGCGTGAGCTCATCCTACATAAAATCTATCTTCAGCTGCTATTCTGTTAGAAAAATATAAAATAAAATAACTGTGTAAAATGTTTGTGTGTTATGTCGCAGGTAGCGGAATGCCACCACGAAGGACGCGAGTGTATCATGGTGACGAGCGGAGCGGTGGCTTTCGGCCGGCAGAAACTCACCCAGGAGCTGCTGATGTCTTTGTCCATGAGGGAGACGCTCTCACCCAGTGACCACACTAGAGAGGTAAATGTAAACTAGAGGGTAAACCCGAATACGGCCTTATGGTACTAGGTATACATATAAGTAATAATACCTAAATAATGTCCTCCCGACCGAAGCCGACCACAGCAGCCAATCTCCACAGAGATTATCTATCTGCGCGGTAACTATTATTGTGCACAAGTGTGTGCACGTTGGTTATATCCTCCAAGGTGTGCACGAACATGACACGAAGGAGGAACATCCGAGGCACGGCGATGACAACTTCCTACTTTTGGGCTAGTATTATGAATTTCTTGACAGAAAAACCCAACACTCATAGGAAGTCTATGATTTCGTCTCACCGCATTGCAAGCTGCTTGAGCTTGCTCCTTACCTAATATGAAATCGAATCAACCTGCAATTTGAATTACCAAGTACCTTCTTAAATGCTATATGAAAATTTGTCGTATGGTGAAATAAATGTCAAGATCGGTTGATGTTATGACAAATTTGGTCGATGTTATGTTAAGTATATTCGATCGATGTTATGTTAAATTAAAGCATGATATTGTTTTAGGACGCAGGCAGCATCCTGGACCCGCGGGCGGCGGCGGCGGTCGGCCAATCGGAATTGATGGCGATGTATGACGCCATGTTTTCACAATATAACGTCAAAATCGCTCAGGTAAACATATTTTGTTCGAGATAGTGTTTGGGAATAAGGTGTACTTAGTAGTACAGTACAGTAGCCTAAGCACGAGCATTTTCACTTTCGAATAGTAAAGGTGAAGTTAACGCCAATGTATGAAAATGACAGGAGCGCTCCTGCCATTTTCATACAAAATTTCTTGCTGGCGTTAATTTTACCTTTACTATTCGAAAGTTAAAATGTTCGCGCTTAAGCTGCAGTACAGTAGCAGTACTTAGTATACTTTTTATACCAAACAGCCCGACTTTACAGCTTGTAGTTTTGTCCGTAATATCCCAGTTGCATCAGGGGCGAAAAACTTGACATTTGCTGCCGTATGATGATGCCCACGACTTCGTCCGTATGGATTTAGGTTTTTTTTTTCATTTCCGCGGAACTCTAATTTTCCAAGATAAAATGTAGCCTATGTGTCAATCATGGGTATGAGCTATTTCTATGCCTGCCATGTCTGTTTTGGCGTGAAGGAATAACAAACATCTATCTATCCATCCAGATAGATGTATGGATGTTCGTCCATCTAGATGGTCCACATTTCGTCAAACAGAATGCGGCTTTGACAGTTCTTAATATATGCAAATTTTGATCACCACTGAGATAGAGAACATAACAAACTGAATCTATAATAGTGCTGATGCCATGCGATAAGTGCAGTATAGACAAACTTGAGATTGTATTCAAAATGCTGCAACTGCTTGTGAGTTAAGACGTGGCGGTAGTACCCAATACGCATTATAAAAGTGTTGTCCAAACTGTTTCAGGTCCTAGTAACAAAGCCCGATTTCTACAACGAGGAAACCCGGAAGAATTTGTTCTGCACGCTGTCCGAGCTGATATCTCTGAACATAGTGCCCATCGTGAACACGAATGATGCCGTTAGTCCACCCATGTACATTCACGATGATACTGTGGTGCCTGGTACCGGAAAAAAGGTAAATCTTTTTTTTTTAGGTTTTTGACGCAGTGTTCAGCACTGTAGTCTTATAAATGGGAGGTATCGGGTTCGATTCCTGGCGATGGCAATTTGGGAATTTATAAATTCTACAAGATGCCTATCCAATCTTAATTTAAAGATACGGTTAGTCACAGTTGATTGGAAAAACGAATGCCTCTATTTTCAGTGAGCATTTCTTTTGCCGGTACGTACCTATCCATTACGTTCTTAAACGAGGAGACAAAGCGCTAAGAGCGAGATCGAAAATTTCAATCACATAGTGGTGCATCGACTCATCGGTCTTATGAGATGATGATGTTAGAAGATAAATATGAAAATACTTAAATGTCTTTATTCCAAGGGTATTGGAATAAAGGACAACGACAGTCTATCTGCACTGCTGGCGGCCGAGATCCAGTCGGACCTGCTCATTATGATGTCTGATGTGGACGGCATCTACAACAAGCCGCCGTGGGAAGACGGCGCTCGCATGATGCACACCTACACCACCAAGGAGAAGGACCAAGTGCAGTTTGGGCAAAAGTCCAAGGTATGTATTTAGAGGAAATGCGAGTGGTCCTTTTTCCATACAAACGCTCTCGCCTGTATTCGTTATGGTTTATAACTTTAATGCAATGGTTTTTTACAGTTAAATAAATATCAACCTCTTCTATGTCCCTATGTTTTTCTTGATGAGACATTATCTTTAGAAGCTCTCTCTCTCTCTTTCTCTCTCTCTTTCTCTCTCTCTTCTTTTTGATGAGACATTATCTTTAGAAGCTCTCTCTCTCTCCAGATCTCTAGAGCTCTACTCTATTTTGAGTAGGGATTTTGTGAGGGCTCTAAAATCTAAAGCCCTCACAAAGTACTCAAAATTGCCTGTTTAGACTGCTGTTAACAAAGGCCAAGTATACAAAGACAACTATGTATAATGGTATTAAAGAAAAACATATGAACACAGTATGTAATTTTCTTATTCAGTTTTTTTAATATCTTTTAAATTGGTCCAATATTGGACAAGAAAATATTAGAGAGCCAAACCTCGAATTATGACTTTTTTACTTAGGCTATTCGGTCGGATCTGCAGTTGTTCTTATCGCACGAATGAGCTTTGTGAACATTTACAGTGCAACAACGTTAGTTCTTTCAAATAAGTAATTTTTAAAAGTCTCTCCGACCGCAATTCCTGTTAAAGTTAGTAAAATTTTCTGTTTTTCTGCGGGACATTTATTTTCCGGGATAAAAGAAGCAAGCTGTCACTCGAGATGCAAGTTTTCTTTAGTAGTTTTAGTTTCAATTTCACCATTGCATCGCTGAGCATTTAATCAACGAATAAACTCGACTGTTTTTGACTTTCAATACAAAAGCTGTCAGAACGTAAAATTTACTCCTGGGTTAAACGATACTCGGCGATAGTGAAATTGGCACTTAATTGTCGTATTGTCTGAGATTTAATTGCAAATTGTTTATGAAAAATGTCTATTCCAATAATCAATCACGTGTTTTTTTTGCTATCGTTCAAATCAGGAATTTAATATGACGCAGATATTTCAAAATGAAATACAAACATTTCAATTTTATTTAACTGTATCGTTAATGCTTTAGTTTTCAAACAAAGGCTTTGGCCGGATAAGTATGGCGAAACTGCCCCCAAATGGCAACCTATATCGAAACTTCTGTTGTAATATCTACTTGATGTACCAACGCGATTTATGTAGGTTTCGCTGCCAAATTCCTTTGGTACATCAAGTAGATATTACAACAGAAGTTTCGATATAGGTTGCCATTTGGGGCAGATTCGCCATACTTATCCGGCCAAACCCTTTTAGTAAGCATACATTATTCTTATAAGGTCGGCACAGGCGGTATGGATTCCAAGGTGCAAGCTGCTACATGGGCGATGGCTCGGGGTGTCAGTGTTGTGATATGCAACGGCATGCAAGACAAAGCTATTAAAACCATTATAAGTGGACGAAAAGTTGGCACATTCTTCACTGACAGCCCTACTACTACTACAGCTTCTGTTGATGTTATGGCAGAGAATGGTGAGAATATAAATAGTTTTACTTACTAGAACATAAAAGTAGTTACTACTACTTGAGAATGAGTATTTAGGTTACTCTATTGCGAGATATGCTTACACCTGATGACAGTCAATTATTGAAAGCACTGATGTGTTCTAGATTGTAGCGCGCTTGCCTAGAAGATGCCTATTCAGTTCAGGAAAACCGACAGATGAACAAATGTAAAAAAAATTTGAGTGTCAAAAATACAGAATTCGTCCAGTTATAATTTAATTGGAAGTGTAGAATAAAACGCTGAATGGTGATAATTTTTTCGAATAATCATTTAAATAGAAACTCTCATTAAAACTTCGTAATAATTATTCATTCGAATAATCACTTCTCAGACCAGATATCATTTAATTAAATTTCCCCGTCATTTATAAAACTCCCTTAACTGAGCATCACTTTATCTTTATAATTGATGTCGATTTGCTTTCCGAAGCAAATTTTTTGATTGGTTTCACTTCAGAGATTTTGTAAGGGCGTAGTCGGCTACTCCGTTTCTTTCATTCATTCATCCCAATCTATGACCGACTACTGGACATCTTCTGAATAAGGTTGGATGGGCTAAAAGTCAGAAATACTCGCCTGGGGTTCATCCTCGGATCTTCCAAAAAGGAGGTAGAAGTCTTAACCACAAACTGCTCTATGACGCGACAAATAAAACATTAGCATACAGATGTCATCCACTCCAAAGCTTTGAAAAAGGGAAAGGACTTTCTACTAGAAATTACAGGTTATAGCACATAGACTCCCTAATTAGTAGTAACACGGTCAAAAAAATACCCATGTTACTACTGTTAGTAGGACTAGTAGTATCGCAAGTAACTAATGGTTCATTTCCGTTTTGGCCATGTTTTGGCCCCACCTATGTTATTGCTATATAATTATATATCCCAAATGTAAATGTACTCATTAATAATATTACACGATTGTTTTATGCCATCATACGTTATTACTTTATAATATGTATAATATTAGGTACACAAAGGTAGTTGAGGGAGATAAAACGAAACAAAAGCGTGCAAAGGCACACCAAGTTTGTTGTTCCTACGCCACACATAAGGGAGTTGAAACTAAACAAAAGCGTGCAGACACATACCACCTTGTTATAAATAATATTTTACAAGTATTTTACAGACAGTTTTTGGAGCTTTGAGATGGCTCGAAAATATAATATTATTTTTAATGAAACTGTAAAAAGTTTTACTGTTTATCCGCATATCAACAACCCATCAACCGCTCATTAATGAGGTCTCCTTTCAGAGAAAAGTTATAGTTATGTTTACAGATAATATTCTCCAGAACAAACATAAGAAGAACTCTGTGGTGTGCAGGTTTCCTCATGATGTTCCCTTCACCGTTGAAATATTTGATTAATTCTTTAAACGCATATAATACCGAAAAGTCAGGAGTGCTGTGGCCGGGTTTGAACTTGCTGCTCGCAGAATAGAATATTCCTAAACACTAGGTTATGACTGCTCGCTTTGAAACACATTTTTTATCTATTTTCAGCTCGCTCGGGCAGTAGGGTTTTACAAAAACTAACTCCAAGTGAACGAGCATCAGCAATTCATTCGTTAGCTGACCTATTATTAGACAAAAAAGATAAAATCTTGGAAGCAAACGCGAAGGATTTAGAAGAAGCAACAAAGGGTGGTGTTGAAAAACCTTTATTAGACAGACTCTCTCTAAGCGCGGGGAAATTAAAAACTTTGTCCGTCGGATTAAAACAAATAGCTGACTCAAGTTATGAAAACGTAGGGCGAGTGTTGAGAAGGACGAAACTTGCAGAAAACTTGATGCTTAGACAAGTAACAGTTCCAATTGGAGTTTTGCTTGTTATATTTGAATCGAGACCAGATTCGTTGCCTCAAGTAGCTGCTTTAGCTATGGCTTCAGCTAACGGTCTTCTTTTAAAAGGTGGGAAGGAAGCAGCCTTTTCAAATAAAGCACTTATGGAACTTGTGACGGAATCTCTTACATCAGTCGGTGCACAGGATGCAATAGCTTTAGTTTCGACAAGAGAAGAAATAAGTGATTTGTTAGCTATGGAAAAGCATATTGATTTAATTATTCCCCGAGGATCATCTGATTTAGTTAGAAGTATTCAGAAGCAATCGCAACATATCCCGGTATTAGGCCATGCTGAAGGTATTTGTCACGTTTACTTAGACAAGGATGCAGATCCGGCGAAAGCATTGAAAATAGTCAGAGATGCTAAATGTGATTATCCAGCTGCTTGCAATGCCATGGAGACATTACTGCTTCATGAAGACCATTTAAACAGCAACCTATTCACGGAGATTTGTAATATGCTGAAAAATGAAGGTGTAAAGATTCATGCAGGACCGAAGCTTTCTAGTCATTTGACTTTCGGTCCACCTCCCGCCAAAACAATGAAACATGAATATGGATCATTGGAATGCTGTATAGAAATTGTGAGCGATATGGATGCAGCAATAGAGCATATTCACAAGTTTGGAAGCTCACACACAGATGTCATTGTCACGGAGAATGGTAAGGAGGCAGCATAATTATAACAATAATATGATAATACTATTATCATAGAAAAGTGATGTTAAAGTTACCACTTTTTCGTTATTTTATGCAATCTTGATAATCTGCAGATTATTTTACTGGTTTCAATCGGTTATAGCGATAAATTAACTCAAACGAAGTATAAGTTAGGCTATTAGGTCCATTGAAATAGGTGTCAAATGTTTTATACGAATTTTGCTTTGAAAAGGTTCTTCGCGAAATGAGGATGATAAATGTGTTCCTTTTTGGTGTTAAAAGGTCATGAATATAATATTTTAATGTTGCAGATACCACAGCGAAGGAGTTTTTAACCGCAGTAGATAGTGCGTGCGTGTTTCACAACGTGTCATCTCGATTTGCTGACGGTTTCCGTTTCGGCCTTGGTGCGGAAGTTGGAATATCTACTGCTCGGATACACGCAAGAGGTTCGCTTTAATTCATTAATTATTTTTACTGAAATCTGCTGTGCGATTCTCTAAAAATTATTGCTACACTGTGACGATTGAAATCGCTTCTGATTGGCCGATACTCAGTCGCAAGCTGTTAGATTGCGGAAAATCTGCGTCAGTTATATACCATCTAATTTGTTGTAATTGTCTGAATTTTTGGTATTCTTTCTATAACAATGCATTTTATCTAATAGCTAGAGAGTGTTGGCCAATCAGAGTTGATTGCGATCGACATACTGTAGCAATAATTTTTAGCCAATCTCCACAAAAATCACCACATTTTAGCAGTAATAAAAATTTCCGCAATCGCGAAATAAATCGCTCACGATACTTTCCACTTATCCAAAACGCTAACCTAGGAAAGGTTAAGAAATTCTTATATTATGCAGCACGTATTTCCACCAGTAAAAGCTTTTGCTTTGTGGGCGTACATTCTGCCACTTTCTAGGTTTTGCCTGATTTTTCACGGTTTAAAACTTGTTTATGTATTCAGGCCCGGTCGGTGTTGAAGGTCTTTTAACAACGAAATGGATTCTCGAGGGCACGGACCACACGGCCGCGGAGTTCAACGAGGGAAAACGAAACTGGCTCCACGAAAATTTACCCCTTAATTGACTTGGGCGGAAAATTCCCTGCAAAACGCTCAACTTTTTGATGTTGAAGTTTGCAAACCTTCTGTGTAAATTTAAATAAATATAAGCGATAGTCTATTCTCACACAAGGAGGCCAAAATTCAGTTTTCAACACGGATGCTCTATTTATCAAAAATTCTTTTTCAACGGTGAAAAAATTTCGTCAAAAAAGTTAGTTAGTTAAAAACATAACGCGACAATTCATAATACTTCTGGTTATGTCGCCGTCGAAAACTAGTTTTCGACAAGTTACTCATGTGAGCACAATCCTGATTTAACAACTTACGGTGCTAAAAAGGATATTGGATAGCACTATTTTTAGACGTGTCAATTTAATTAATTTAGAGTACTTGTACCTACTATTATGTACTGTGGTACTACAGAATTATTACTAATTTCACTTTTTACGAATCTTGTACGTAATAGTTAGTATTCTATGATGCTAGTATGTGCTAAGGTGACAGGTTGCGTCGGAGTTGACACCGATTTTATTTTGATCACCTCGTGTGAGAACTAAAATATCGCTAATGAAATTTAATTCAATTTAGATAAATTTTATTTCAATACATATAAGGGATTGGTGAGTTAGTAAGTAGGTAGCATACTTATTTCTTCTAAGCCTGTATCGAATAAAATTATTGCGAATAGCATTTTTATCTCCACTGTCTTAAAACTTAAATGGATTTTTTTTAATAAGATTAAATATTAAAATTATGCATAAATTATATTTTGTATGTAAAATTGTAAATAAAAACTCAAAATATATATTATATTAATGACTAAAATGTAAACAATTTAGCCTTACAATGGTAAAATCAACTCATAATAAACCAGTAGGTACATTAATTAATTTATTGTTTTTATTAAAGTGATAATACTTCTAGGTAGTGTATTACAATTAAGTTTATCTAGTGTATATTTTTATATTATTATGTATTTTTGAATAAACAAATTATACGTATAAGCGTTAATTTATTCTAAAATGATTGATAAATGGATTTGACCCTTAAAATGAAAAGCTTTAAAATAAATTGTAATCTAAATTATAGATATTTAATTATAATGCTTATTTAATTTAGCTTTTAGTTTATTTCTAAATGAAAAGAAAGATTTTTATCATAGCTAGGAACACTCCCGACTAATTCACCTTTCAAACAAAAAAAAAAACAAAATCAAAATTGGTTCATTCGTTCTGAAGCTATAATGAATAATCAAATGAAGTAAAACCCTCTTTCAAATTATGACAACCGGCGGAGATACAACCGATTCGCGTCGAATCACGGAACCCGTTACCCGTTCACCCCAGGTTTAGCCTCCATACGAAACGATTACGCCCATCCTTAATGTTGTGAATAATGTCCCGACCTGGGCTTATCTGGCCGCCCAGTGATGCGGTACTGAAAATTTATGACGTCACATTTTGTTCGGACTGTAGGGCCTTTGAAATGTGGAACGGAAGTGTTTTAACTCGCCTTGCTGGTTTTTAGCTTTCCGTTGTAACACAACAAGAATTCCGTTTAGTTTCGCTTACACTTTCGTACCTTTGTAGTTTAGCGTTGTGCGGCTGCGGCTCATGAGTCTTGAGTTCGAATCCCCAGTCAGTCTAAAAAGTGGTTTTTTTTTTTTTTTTTAAATGTGTGTCCTCTATTCGTCCTCCGACATGATGATCGGAGACCTTTTATAGCTGACATGGCTTGCTTTTTTTATTATTATTATTATTTGCCTTGCTCTGTTGGACGAGAATGAGCAGCTTTGTTTTTTTTTTTTTAGCATGTCATTCATTATTATAAATTTATTAAAACTAACTATTTTATAATTATGTATAGTGTTACATTATCTTATATAATATAACTATACATACTTTCTTACTTATCTATTAGTTCTTAATTATACATTTTTTTTTTACTTATCTTATTTAGTTTTCTTCTTAATGCTCTTTTAGGTATTCATTACCTATTGGAGTATTACCTAGTGCTATTTCTATATGTTACTTTTTTTGTTACCTCTTCACAAAATTTGATAAACGGTTTATTTGCTCTCTTGCTTGCTATGATGACGGGAATAGTTTCTGTATTTATTTTATTTTCTATTATGTATTCTAGCTCCATCCGCTTTCTACTAAATTTTGGACAATCTACTAAAATATGTAAAACTGACTCCTCTGCCTCATCGTCACAATCGCACGCAGGGTTGTCCTTACATTTAAATCTATGTAAGTACTGTCCAAACCCACCGTGTCCTGTTAGTGTCTGCACAAGAGTCGGTGTAAGATTAATTTTCTTCAGTATGTTAAAAGCTTCAACAACACCCGGGAAAAATACTTTTGTGAGTGCCGCATTTTCACTTTGTTTATATCTTTGGTCCCACAGTTGTATTGAATTCTTTCTGATCATTTTTTTATGTGTGAGATTGGACACACATCATAGTCTACGTTTGTGTTTTCCTGTGCGGCTTCTTTGGCTAGACAGTCAGCTCTTTCATTACCTGCTACTCCTATATGCGCCTTTACCCAGAACAATTGTACTTCTATGAGTTGGTCTTTAGCCTCTCGGAGTTTTTCTCTTACCATATGAGCAAGAGAATTATAGGTTGTTGGTCTCCGGATCAATTCTAGAGCAGATCTTGAGTCACTAAAGATATTCACCTTATTCTCCATAGATCTTAGGGCTACTTCTGTAGCATGATAGAGGGCATACATTTCGGCCTGAAAAACGCTGCAGTAAGACTCGAGATGAAATTTTTCCATCATTATTTCATGCCCGTCTTTCCAGCATGACAGGGCTGCTCCTACTTTGCTATCAATCCTGCTGCCATCGGTGAATATCCTTAAGCCCGTTAAGTCGTTTCTCTCGATTGTTTCAGGGCTCATGTCTTCCAACTTTTTAAAATTATAAATTATTTCTTGTGCCGGATGTGCTGTTTTAAGAAAACAAATTCGTTTTTCTACTGTCCTAACATCAAATGCTGCTTGAAGCTTTCCCTTTTTGACTTCATATAGGATTGCCATTTCTTGTACGCGCAAGTCTAAGGGTATGAGCTTTGCTAATAGTAAAGCCGCGGTTAATGAGACGGTCCTATATGCTTTGCATATTTTTAGAGCAAAGCTTCTTTGGACTGAATTGAGCTGGTTCTTTATTCCTATTTTCTTCGCAGCTGGTGACCATACACTGGCCGCGTAAAGAATAATTGGTTCTATAACTGCTACGTATATCGTCCTGATTATCTCCGGACCCAGTCCCCAACTTATTTTTGCTGATCGCGCTAAGAGTTTATAGATATTTAATGCCTTTGTGCAAATATATTTTATGTGATTATTAAAAGTAAGTTTCTTATCAATAATTAATCCTAAAATTTTGATTTCTTCTTCCAATTTTATAATGGCATCACCCATGCGTATGGATGGGGTATCATATTTTAGTTTCCTGGTTACGACCATACCACTAGTCTTGTGAGGTGCGAATTTTAGTTTATTTGATTTACCCCATTCATACACCTGAGTGAGTACCTGCTCTGCCTGTTCTTCAATATTGGAGACTGAATGACCGGAGAAGACCAGGACGATATCGTCTGCAAACGCCTGGCAATGTACACCACTTCTTTCTATCTCGTCCAACAGGGGATCAAGTAGTAGATTCCAAAATGTTGGGCCCCCAATCGACCCTTGTACACAACCCTTTGATGTTTCAGTCAAGTATTCTTTATCAGCGTAGCGAACGCATACTTTGCGGTTTTGAAAATAACTATTTATTATTTTTCGAAGATTTTGCGGGCACTTTTTTTCGACTAACCTGTTTTTTATTGCAGGCCACCAAGCGCTGTCGAAAGCCCCCTCTATGTCCAGAGATACTACTACACTAATTAATTTTTTATTCAAATTATTGCGTATGTGTTGTATCAGATCATAGAGGGAGTCCTCTGTGCTACGTTGTGGGACGAAGCCGTATTGCCTGGGATTGGAAATCGGTAACAAGTGCCAGCGAATTCTTCTTATTATCAGCTTTTCCAATATTTTTCCCAGAATTGGTAAAAGTCCGATAGGCCTGTAAGACTTAACCTGGTTGTAATCTTTCTTACCAGGTTTCTTGAGGACAATCACAGTTGCTACTTTCCATAATATTGGGAAATATGATAATTCGAGGCACTTGTTTATGAGTCCCAAAAATATTTCTTCTTCAACCCTGATTGCTTCTTCACAGATATCCGCAGTTAGTCCATCAGAACCTGGAGCTTTTTTTGCATTGAAGCTGCTGGTGACATGTCTAAGTTCGTCACTTGTGAAAGGAGGATCCTGTTTATCACCTTGTATATACTCTTCAATTTTTTCAGCTTTCATTCTTATATCAATATGTTTTTGATCGTCATTTATTACAGTATCTTTTGGAAAAAATGTATTCGTTAGTAATTCAACAGATTGTTCTGGACTTAATTGCCTTCCTTCTTTCACAAGTGGTTGATCTTCATGATTCTTTGTAGACTTTCTTATTACTCTATAAATTCCGTCCCACAGACTTTCTCGATCCTGTGCCCCACAAAACTGTTTCCAACTAATGGTTTGTGCTTCGGATGCTCGAAGCTCGTAATTTTTCTTAGCTTCCAGATATTCGTAGACAACGTACTGTTTACGCCGTGGTGCTGCACAGGAAATCCTTCTTTTCTTTGTAGTCATTTCCTTTTTCAGGTTTTCCAGCTCGTCCGTCCACCAGGGTAATGTATATTTTCTTTTATTTTTTTTCTTAGGTATAGCTTTTTGACATGTTTCCGTGATGCATGTTGTGTAATTTTCTACTATTTTTTCTAAGTCTTCTTTTAACTCTAATTTCTCTATTTCATCTATTGTTACATTTTTACTTTTTAATTTCTGTTTTAATTCTTGTCTAAATAGTTTCCAATTAGATTTTTTTGTATTATACTTGCGCGTAGTTTTAATCGGTCTTTTAATTATAGGTTTATTAAGATTTAATGAAAACGTAATTGCATTGTGATCTGCACTGGTTAGGTCGATATTTACTTTCCAATCTTCTATTTTGGTCATTATCTCCTGGCTGCAAACCGTGATGTCAACGTTACTCTTGTATTCGATATTGTTTCTTATCGTGTAGAAGGTTGGAGTCGTCCCTTCATTTAATACATGCATATTCATTTCGTCAATTAAGCCCATCATTGCTTTCCCTCGGTGGTTTTCGGTTTTACTGCCCCACCAAGGGCTCCAAGCATTTACGTCGCCACCTAATATTAATTTGCAATCTATTAATTTATCTCTAATTTCCTTTATATATTTCAAATAGTGATCAATCGGTAAGCTGTCTTCAAAATAAACAGATATAAGACCGATCTTCCACATTTCAGTTTTCAGGATAACTACTACCACATTTTCAGATGTAAACTCAGGGCATTCTAATATTTCCAATTGCTCGTCAAAGACTACTATTGCCGCTTTAACAGGTTTTGTTCTGTTTTGGGTACGTTGTATTAATCTGCATCCATTAGTTGGTACTATTTCTCCAGACGAACCAACGTATGGTTCTTGTATGAGAGCAAAGCTTACGCTCATTTTATGACCTTCTTGAAGTAGTTCTTTCAGAGCTAGCTTTTTCCTTTGCAGGTTAGCCTGAATTACTTTATATATGTGTCTGTTTCTTTGTACACCTATACGTTCGCTACTACTGACATCACTTGAGGCGCTTGATTCAACTTTAGCAGTATGCTACACTCGATCTGGCTAACGAGTCCCATTTCTTTCTTATGGGGCAATTATTATCAAAGCAGTTGTGGTCATTTTTATCCAGTTTTGCTAGTTGACAGTTCCGACAAGTAGCCGGTTTTCCAGCAAGCCATGTCGGACATTCTTTGCGTAAATGAGGATCTGCGCAGTGACTACATAAGTCAGTTGTCTCTTTGCATAGCTTTTTACCATGACCGAATCCAAGGCATCTCGAGCATTGAATTAATGGTGTTTGATCCTTTACTTGAATCCGTTGTAAATCAACATGTACCTTTCCAGCGGCTGTAAGTTTTTGCCACACTAAAAAGTGGTTACTGAGTGTTCCTATCAAAAACTTCTCAGTAACAGTCGTTTGGAACGGTGGCGGTGTGTTGTCGGACCTGCGCTGATCTCTCTTCCCATAGGACTATGAGAGTGAGGGAATAGAGAGCACAAATGTATTAGCGCACACACTTGTGCGGTTTAAGTTCTTCTGTGTTAATTAGGCTCGATTAACTTGGGCCGTTGTGGCCGATACGCAGTCGAATTTATAGGTACTATCTTTATAAAATCGACCTGGAAAAGCGTACCGAAACGTTAAGGCCCAAGACACGGAGCTGCCCGCGAAATTCAAATTTAATTTGGTTTTTCGCCATTTATAAACTAATACGACAAAGTAGGCTTATGGTATTCAAATTGCGCCAATGGCAGTATCATCTTCACAGGTTTATATACTAATCTTTACGTGAAAGATTCCAGTTTAAGAAATTAATCAAAATAATGAGTTTGACGTGAGCTACTCACAAATTAGTCATTATTTTGATTAATTTCTTAAACTGGATACTTTCACGTAAAGATTAGTATATAAACCTGTGAAGATGATACTGCCATTGGCGCAATTTGAATACCATAAGTCTACTTTGTTGAATTAGTTTACAAATTGCGAAAAACCAAATTAAATTTGAATTTCGCGGGCAGACCTGTCTCTTGGGCCTTAAATCGCTGGGTGGCTTTGCCGGAACAGTGGTAAGTAACTAGTCAAAGCCGCCCACCAGACCAAAAATATACCAACTTAGAAATTATATAAATTACTGTAACCGGGAATCAAACCCGGGATTTTCTACCTATCTAATAAACTACAACCTTACGCCACGGATATGATCGATTTATGAACATTGCACGAGGCTTTCACATCAACGTCTATTCCTCAGACGCAAAGAGTAATTTTTCACTTTACTCACGCTTTACTCCAACAAGATTAAACTCGGTGCGCTAGGAGATAAATATCTCCCTTATTTAATCACCCGACGTAGATAACTGCATAATATATTCATTAAGTTTCCTTACATTTACTACCTGCTTTAGCTAGCTATTAGTCACGCTTATAGCGGCCATAAGTTTAAGTCAGAAGAAAGCTATATACCCGTCGACCTTTGTTATAAGGCTGAAATCTATAGACTGCACTCTAACTCAGCTTAGACTCAAGACAGGATTAAAACGAGACAGCTTTATGTCAGACCATATTTGTGTCTCGTTTTAACTCTACCTAAAGTCGGAGCACGCTCTATAGATCTCAGTATAAGTTACGACGACGTAGCGTCTTCTTTATCCACCGATGGACGTCCACTGCTGAACGGAGGTCTCTTGCGTGGACTTCCGTAAGTCTCGGTCTTGCGCCGCATGTATCCAGCGGCTCCCTGCGACTCGTCTGATGTCATTACAAACTGCCAGCAGCCTTTGAAGCGCACTAACTGATGTACTCAGCAGCGCAATGTCGTTTGCATAACTGATACAGGTCACTGTATCAGTTATGCAATCGACATAGCGTCAATTGAGCAGCATCCAGAGATTGTAAAGAGAGTAGGTAACTTCTATATTACAAAAACGACAATTCTGCTTTATTTGGCTGTATATTATGCATGTATGTAGGTGTTTTTAAGTACCAAGTTTTGTTCATTTCCCGTACACAAGAAGTTCACAAGTTTAAGCGAAATATTTCGCAAGCGTATAGTGTGCCGAAGAAACGTTCGAAGTTTTTGTACTGCAGGAGCTTTGGACGTGTAATAAAATTCACGAGAAACTTTCATTTTACTGCAACACGAACATACCTTTTCTTGTTTGTAGCTCTAATTGGAATTTTAATTGCGTTATTTTAACTTTGTGAAAACTAGCTGTAAGTATACAAAAATTAAAATCAAAATCGCTTTTAAAATATTATTTTAAGCGCTTACTTAATATACAAGAAAGCATTTGCAAAACATGTTATAGTATTCTATAACGAAACTTATATGGACTTAGGTTTTAAAAACCCACAGGATTTTTTTTTAATAAATCAAATTGGTCCAGAACGGCGCGATTTTCGTAGCAGGACGTCGACAAACCTTTCGTAGAAATTAGAATTCGAACTGCGTACCAATGTATTACCCTTCCATCTCGAGTTGGCCGGCGTCAACCGTTACAAAATGACGTCATACTACGGTATGACGTCATTTTGTAACGGTTGACGTCGGCCAACTCGTTACTTCATAGTTAACATAGAAAACTTCCTTCATAGTTGTGGTTACAGTGAAAAATACGATTATTATTTTCTTGTCAACGGCGTACCGTAAGAAAATAATAATCGTATTTTTCACTGTAACCACAACTATGACGGAAGTTTTCTTGTCTGGCAATGCTTTTCATAAACTCTAAAGGCGTAATTTTAATTTTTTTTTAAATTAATTATATAGAGATGGTTCCGGTGTGATTTTTAAAAACCTACGATTAATTCTAGCCATCTCGATTAAAGCTCGCCATCAAACTGGCTGTCCAGTTTGGCGACACAGTATTTTTAAGTTTATTTGTGTACCTAAATTTATCAATAAATTAAAAAAAAAAAAAATTCAGCTGACAAAAGCTAGTTTCCAAAGTAACAAACATTTTATCTAATTTGAATTCGTGTACCGAAGTCTCCAGACGATTAAATGACACTAGAACATCTGTTATCAAATAGGAATGCAGCTAATTACCTACTGCCGAGCTCGGTTCATCTCCTGGGATTTGTTGACATCCGGAACACATCTATCACTGTAAAACCAACATACAGCCAATGCGAGTTTGCGGATTGCTTCCTGATTAAAGCATGAAACTGACGCTTTCTAATTATAGATAGTTCAACCATTAGTTCAACTCATTTGAGTTGAGCGCTAAGATGAGTTGAACTTCCGCGTGCGTTCCCATCCAAGTGTATAGAAGTTTATTAATTTAAATAAATAAATAAACTTCTATACACTCTTGGAAGGGAACGCAGCTTAAAGGTCGTCGCCCATTTATCAACCAGCACCAGAAGCAGAACTCGTGCGGTTGAGATTTTTTATATGGCTTTCATTATATTATCCAGCCCCTTATCAACGCGATCACTTCACTCTTTCGAGCAATTTTACCAACTTCACTCGCAAGCTGCCCATACGTGGATGGCATATGAACAATCGGTGATGGTAAAAAAAAATCTTTGTAGTATCCTTTTTACCCAATTACGGCGGAGCCAAAAGGAAGAGTTATGTTTTTAGCAGTCTATGTATTTACGCATGTTACACGGGCTTCCACCGTAACACCTAAACAGAGCCGATTTTGTTGATTGAGGTGCCAACTGCCAATCGAATAGTTATTATGTTAGTAATAAGTGGCCATACTCAAGTTACGTCGGTATAAAGTTTTATCCTTCTTATGTCTAATTTTTTGGTACCTACCTAGTAAAAAAAACGTTTTCACACAATATCTCTAGTGAAAAGGTAGCTCAAAAAAGAATACAAAGTTAGTCGAAGATTGTCGATACAATTTGTTGCTCCGTTACAACAAACGAACAAAGTACAAACTTTCGCATATTAATAAAAATTAGATACTTATTAAAAAATAAATAATCTGCCTTTAGCTAGCTTATGCTTAAATACGATTATTCAAACGATATGGGCACAGGTTTACTCACAAATGAAAAGGGTCCACCAAGCTGGCAAAGCGTGGATTGGTAAACTTTACACTCTCTAGTAATTTTAATTTCTTAAATTAAAATAACTTATGTACTAACTAAAAGACAACCCCCCCTCCCCGAAAGGAGGCTAACGTTTGTCTAATAAATAAAGCGTAAATTCTGTAACAAATTTGAATAGATCAACGTTCATGATCAACCATTACCTTTTGGTAGTGAGTTGGCTTCCAAAGTACACTATGTAAATTCGTAAGTTTGCCTTAGATGTGACGAATTACTATCCCTTTATTTGTAAATTCATTGACATTCAAAAAATATACTTACCTACTTACTGCAACAATTTTGTAAATAAAATCTTATAATTAAAATCAACTTACTCGTCTGTGTTTATATCTACAACGAATGATAAATGCATTCGCACTAATGTGAAGAATTGTTCTAAATTCTCATTTCTAAGCCTCTCTATCAGTTTTAAGTCGGGAGAAGACATATCGGTAGTCCTTTGAATCAAAAAAATTCAAGATGTGCACTGCTTTGTGCACTGTTCATATTCCATCCATAACGTAATTTTGATACTCGGTAAAAGAGAAATAGATGTGTTTCGTTCAATTAAAATACATTACAATTCATGTTTTACTTGAAAATCACTTTTTTCATTAAATTTGTAGGATATCCTATCCCCTCAACTCCTCTCCTACAATTTTTTCAAAAAATTTCTGTTGCCGTTTGCTCTTGCTGACTGCTGTCACGCTTGTCAAAACAAACAATAACGGTTTGGAACTTTTGGAAATATTCAAAGTAAGTACTTACTCTGTGGTTCGAAATTTCCGAACGTTCAAACAAAGACTACAGTATTCGTTCAAAATAATCTTGACCAAGGAACATAATACTCTGACGAGATCTTGACGATGAGGGCCCAAGGCCCAACCATACATTCTCTTGGGGCCCAAGACAAACGGAGTGATTATTGGACTGATTACATTCTCTTGGCCCAAGACACGGGTCTGCCCGCGAAATTCGAATTTAATTTGGTTTTTCGCAATTAGTAAACTAATACGACAAAGTAGGTTTATGGTATTCAAATTGCGCCAATGGCAGTATCATCTTCATAGGTTTATATATTAATCTTTACGTGAAAGTATGTAAGTAAAGTAGAGTTTACACGAAGCCAGTAATGCTGGCGCCAGTCTGCAGACAAGCCAGCGTTGGCCTGGCCCTTGTTGTTTAGACGCGGCCAATCATTCACGGATTTTTTCTTCTGGTGTGCACACGTTTGGAAAAAATAATGAATACGCGGCAAAGGCTGTTGAAAAAGAAATGTTTAAGGAATATCTCTGCACTATTAAGAGAAGAGTTGAGTCCTCTTCGTTGAATTTTCTCGGCATTTTGTTGCAGAAATTCCAAATAAAACAACAAAGAACACACACCGTACGGACGTTCGCCAGTGACTGGCGAGACTCGTCTACACGTGTCCGCAACGCTGGCGCGGGGGTCGAAGGGTATGCGGGCGGAGGTCACTGCCTAGAAAAATAGACGGTCGCTCTATTCTCGCCAGCGTTGGCAGCCAGCGCTGGCTTGGCTTGAAAAACTGTTTACATAAGGCCAATACCAAGCCACCACTGGCTGCCAGTCTTATTGGCAGCCAGTGTTGGCTCCGTGTAAACTATGCTGACGTTATCCAAACCCAATAATCCATATTATAATTCAATTTTTGCGTCTTTCTGTGGGAGGACTTTGAGCGATCGAGGTTACTTTTTATCGGAGAAACAAATGGTCCCTGTAGTTTCCCTATTGATCCCGACTAATATTATAAATGCAAAAGTGTGTTTGTTTGTTGGTTTGTTAGTTCAATCATGCCGCAACAGAAATATGGATCGACGTGTTTTTGCACGGGTATACATTCTTGAGGACTTGGAGAGAGACATAGGCCACTTTTTATCCCGGAAAATCAAAGAGTTCGCTCGGGATTTTTAAAACTAAATCCACGAGAATGAAATCATGAAAATTTGTATGTGTGTGCATGAGTGTGTGTTTGTTACTCATTCACGCCGCAACCAATGAACCGATTTGGTTATCATTTGGAATGTAGATAGCTCATACCCAAGATTAACACATAGGCTACATTTTATCCTGGAAAATTAAAGAGTTCCCGCGGAAATCAAAAACGGAATCCACGTGGACAAAGTCGTGGGCATCGTCTAGTAAAAAAGAAATAAATGAGAGAGCGGTAAAACAATTCCTATTTTTACGAGAAAATTTACGTTTTCGTAATATCCCCTGAGAGTTCGGGCTCTTAGGCCTAGTGCTAACATAACGAGCGGTTTTCTGCGGAGCTGGCGGGGCGGGGGACCCTCGCACGAGCCGAGAGTACCTCCTCGACCGCGCACGAATCCAAACGACGTACTTAAAACGTGATAGTTAGCGAAAAGAACTTTCTTCATTCCGCCGTATCACTCAAACGCCGTGAAGAGAAATATCGTGAACGGGTGCCACCAACGGGAATGGGTCTGCTTTGTCTGCCCGTCTTAAGGCCCAAGAGACGGGTCTGCCCGCGAAATTCAAATTTAATTTGGTTTTTCGCAATTTGTAAACTAATACGACAAAGTAGGCTTATGGTATTCAAATTGCGCCAATGGCAGTATCATCTTCACAGGTTTATATACTAATCTTTACGTAAAAGTATCCAGTTTAAGAAATTAGTCAAAATAATGAGTTTGACGTGAGCTACTCACAAATTAGTCATTATTTTGATTAATTTCTTAAACTGGATACTTTTACGTAAAGATTAGTATATAAACCTGTGAAAATGATACTGCCATTGGCGCAATTTGAATACCATAAGCCTACTTTGTCGTATTAGTTTACAAATTGCGAAAAACCAAATTAAATTTGAATTTCGCGGGCAGACCCGTTTCTTGGGCCTTAACATGTGTTGGATTATATGTACCTACGTATGCATTTTTGAAGCTTCATTGTAGAAGCACTGTATACATAGCATAGTTTTGTTATCTTTTGTAAAAAAAATTTTTTTGAAAAGAGCAACTGCTGAGTTTCTTACCGGCTCTTCTCAGCAGAATCTGCATTCCGAACCGGTGGTCGATTTATAACGTGTCATAAGAGCTACAAGTTGGCCTACATGAAATAAATAAATTTTGAATTTGAATATCCGGTCTAATGCGAGTAAGATTCGCATACGAAATGTTCCGTACCAAAAAAAGCCGAAAAAAAAAACACGTTTCTAGCAGGGGACTCACTCCCCCTTTAATTTTTAATTAATTTTTGTTTACATTATTTGTTGTTATAGCGGTAACAGAAATACACATTCGGACGGTGGACGGACGGACGGACAGAAAAAAAACCTAATTTCGAGTAATGTGCAAAAATCGTGAGACTTACCTTTTTATATTCTAATCTCTATTTTCTATTTCGATAATAATTAATATTATAGACAAACTATAGATATTACAGTTGTTACACCAAATACTTTGGCTAAAATACTACCGCCACCATAGACTTATATGACTACCGCTGACTTTGTCCGCTTCGAATGTTACATGACGTGTATCAAAAGTTTGACATACAAAAAAATTGATAAATCATAAAAAATTTAAACCCAATTCGATGTTCAATCGCTGGATGGGACGCTTCAAAAAAGCTTCAAAATAAATAAAATACTTTATTCGGATCGAAAAGCTTTCGTAAATGTTTTGTTTTCACTGAAACTAACCGTCCAGTGAAAACTAAACGACAAATATTGTGAAATTGCTGCCGAGTTTTTGGCAACAAGTTCGTTGGTATTTTTAGTGAAAGCAAACTTGGAATGCAAACAAATTACGAGTAGTTTCTGATGTGCAATTTACTAGACGGGAGAATTTTAAAGGCCACTTAAGTAATTAAACGTTTTGCTCATGTTACAAGTTACTAAGTACGTTCATCTTTTTTTTTTAATTTCATGACAAGATAGTCCTTGAGTCTGATCTCACCTGGTGGTAAGTGACGATGCTGTCCAAGATGGTAGTGGGCTAACTTGGAAGGGGTATGGCAGTGTACATTCAACCCATACCCCTTATCGGTTTCTACACGCCATCGTGTCGGAACGCTAAATCGCTTGGCGGCACGTCTTTGACGGTAGGGTGGTAACTAGCCACGGCCAACCTCCCACCAGAAATAATCTAACGAAGTTACGGCTTTACTTGTGGTTACGTCGTGTACATGCACATTGCGTAAGTGCGTGTGCCTGTCAGGAGCCTAGGTGGGAGCGGTCAGGCGCAAGCAAGTTCTCGCTCCCACTTATATAGATACAACACACACACAATCATGACCCACGTACCCTCGTGAATTGAAACAACTTATATTATGTCATTTTAAAGCCTTAATAGGCCGATTCTATAGAAGCTGCATCAATCATTGCTAGTCTCAAAAACCTTAATAGCCCAACGATTAAAGGTGCGGACTGAAAACTGAAAAGTTGCAGGTTCGATTCCCACCCTATGCAATATTGTCATACCCACTCCTAACACAAGCTTTCCACTTATTTGGAGAAGAGAGGAGAATTAAGTCAAAACCAGCATGGCTAATATTCTATTCAAAATATTCAATTACTAGCTGATACCCGCGACTTCGTCCGCGTACATTTAGTTTTTTATCATCCCGCGGGAACTCTTTGATTTTCCGGGATAAAAAATAGCCTATGTCACTCTCCAGGTTCTCAACTACACACATGTAAAAAATTACGTCGATCCGAAGCTCTGTTGCAGCGGGATTGAAGGACAAACCAACAAACCAACAAACACACTTTCGCATTTATAATATTAGTAGGGATTAGTAGGGATTTAAAACAAAGAAAAAATTTGTCTTTCTGCAACAATGCATTCTATACAATAGCGAGTGAGTATCGCATAGCTAAAATTTAAAATGCATTGTTGTTGCATTGTTTGAGGCGCTAACAAAATATGTCATATTAGTTGATGCCCGCGACTTCGTTCGCGTGGATTGAGGTTCTGTTTTTTTTTCGGGATAAAAAGTTTATTCCAAACTACTATCTATCTCTGTGCCAAATCGGTTCAGTCGGTCCGGCATGATTGCGTACATAACAAACATCCATCCATCCATACATCCAAACTTTCGCATTTATAATATTTAAAATTATAGGATAGGATAATTCTGTCTCGTCCTAGCTCTATCTCAGAATAAGTCAGAGGCGGATAAAACATGCGTAGGTACTTTGCCAAAGCCTAATGAACTTACCCGGGTGTTACTCGTTAAATCAATAGACCCACCTCGATCCGAAAGCCGGTATCCCAGAGGAAATAGAAGACTGTTACGTACGCGTACGGTATGTTACGACTAGGGTTGCCAGATTTTTTTTTAGCCTATAAGGGACAAATGGTTAAATGGGTAAATACGGGATTTTAGTTTTTTACCCGGGACAAATAAAAAACAAAATTATTAAGTGTCATTTTTTTTTGATATTTTTCCGAGGATCGAGTCAGTTTAAACATATTTTTATTCGTTTTAACATATCTGCAAAAATTAATACAATTATAATCGTAATTATAAACCGTCATCAATTCTCTTTTTTACGAATGTTGCGTGTGTTAATACTTGGATCGATTTCATAACGAAAAACGAAGTACGGTTGAAATACGGGACAGAGTCAGTCCCGCCGGGACATTTGAAACTATGCCTAAAATACGGGATGTCCCGGGAAAACGGGACGTCTGGCAACGCTAGTTACGACCTATGTACGACCTTCGTACGATCGACCTTCTTAGTCGATTTAGCCCAGTAAAACGTCACATTAGAGCAGGAAGTGCTGCAACTATTTTTTTTCTGTGACCGAAGGCTGCAACGCAAAAATCCCTTAGCGCAGTGGTGAGCGCTGTCTTCTTATAACTAGAAGGTCTCGAGCTCAATTCCCAACGGGGGTAATTTGGGAATTTATAATTTCTAAATTGTCTTTGGTCTGATCTGGTAGGAGGCTTTAGCCGTGGCTAGTTACCATATTACCGTCAAAAACGAGCCGCCAAACAAGGCGTCTAGGCACACGATGGCGTGTAGGACTAGAAACAGATTAGGGGTATGGGTTGAATTTACACTGTCATAACTTTTCCAAGTTAGCCCGCTACCTTCATAAAAAAGTAGGTACCTAACGGTGTTACAAAAATCAATGAAAGCCTCTTGTTCTTGCTGTATCTGTTGTGTAAACACGGACCTCGACGAAACGCTCAGTTCTCTGAAACATTAATGCAAGATGATATTATTATCCTGTCTTTGTAGACATAATAGAATAAGGTCTGAAACATACAAATCGCTGTATAAATTCTGTGTAACATTAACTTTAACTGTTGGATAGTAGCGAGTCCCGGGTTGAGTATCATGTAGGTAATATCTTAACGGCAGGATCTCCGAAAACAGCCTGTTTTGGATTCAATAGTAAACAATCAAATATTCTTTGTTTTGATAGTTTAAAAATATATGTTGTAGTTTAATACACGTTCTAAATTATTTTACCGTTCAAAAGTCCATATTTTGAACTTCACTCGATCAAATAATATTCCGAAAACAGTGTAGTTTTTAATTGTTTTTCAGGTTTTATTTATAGTATATTAAAGTTAAACTAAAAAAAAAAATGACAAAAAAATAGGCAAAAGCTTTTAGAAGAATATTTTACCGTTAATTTATTTCTAAAAAGTTTTCTTTTTTTTATCATGACTGTTTTACTTTCTTTATAACAAAGTGGCTCGTGCACCTCACTTCAATAGCTCGCAAGGTACTGCGGCCGAAGATCGTGCCCTTAAGCGCGCGTTTAAGGTCATCGCTTATTGGTCAACTCGCCACTGGCGTCCACTCCTTGTTGACGGGTGACACTAGCGAAGTGTTGCACAAACGCATTGTGTCTTGTGCTTGTCGGATACAAGCTACCATTGAATATTTTATTTTCCTACAATCCATATGAAATCCACTAACAACTGTGCAAACATAGACACTCTTTTTGTCCAGTTGTTTCCACTCACAAAGTGTTCGGTATAAGCAACTAGACACTAGTTGTTTAAAAATGCTATATTTAAGCCTATAGGAAATACTCGTATTTATTCGATAAGCATGCGATTGCTATCGCAATCCCTCAATCAAATATAATGACCGAGACCCAAAAGCATCTACATTTCGAATGAGTCTCTAGCAGAGACTGAATTTGTAGTAAAATCTGCGTATTTATAGTAATAATTCGAAATAGCGCGTATAAATTAATAACCAATTTTAAACATGAATCTGACATAAAAGTGTGTCTTTTAGTGTGAAGTCCTGCCGTGCAGTTGCGAACCCGCGTTTTGTTTATTTCAAGCTTTATTCTTACTCCGTAGACATAACACAATAAGGAAATTCGCAGAATATTTTATTGACTGAAAACAGGCAGTGCGGTGACTTTGTTCCTTTCAGTTACATTTTATCAACCAGAGACCTTAGATTATAGAAATATTCATAGCCAGAGACCTTTTTGAGTTATATTTTTTTGCGGTGAACTTTTTTTTCATCATTTATTCGGTCCATGAAATGTTAAAAAACTAGCGATCCCCTGTTTCTCAGTTCATTAAGTTCTTAAGTATAGGTTGCCTGGCAGTGTCTTACTCTCTTCACTAACTCTAGGTCATTTATGTGAGAAAGGTTTAAATAAATAAAATAAGTGGCATTTGCCCTCGCAGGGTTTCCATACCACGAATTTTACGTAGTATTTATATTTCAAAATAGAAAAAGAATGATTTTTTGTTCAAATAAACTTTTAAAATGTGCTTTTGAATCGTTAAATGAAATTGTACCATTGGTTTGTTAGTAAATTGTGAGAAAGTCAAAATGCAAGCGATTTCTGATACAGTCTTCTTTCTTTCATCGTACTGTCCACTGTCAAAGCCTCCATCCATAGCGTATCTGTGCATTTTATCGAGTCAAGGAAAATAGTTATTTGTTCAACAAGATAGCAAAGTTCATTTTTGTTGCGAGTGCCTAGTTTGAATCCCGAGCGAACGAAGGATTCTAATATAGAATCACGAGCGTAGCGAGTGATTCTAAGTTAGAATCCTGAGAGTAGTGAGGGATTCAAAGGCACAAGAAGCAAAAACTTTGCTATCGTGTGATACATACAACTTTTCACCTCAATAGCGAAAAAATACAAGATGTAAGAAAAATATTTATTAAAACATAAAGGATATTATAAAAGTTTAAAAATTAGGTTTATTTATTTAAAAACTTTTCAATATCATGAGCGGTGAAAACTTTAGATTTTTTGGATTTGTGCCCCTCCGACTGTCTTTTCAAAAATGCAATAAGTTTAGGATAAGTTTCAATGTGAGCGTCGCATTTCGATTTGATTGTAGCTTTTAACATGGAGTAAATACTCCATAATGTAGATGGTTACCTTTTTTTAGACAATTCCATGAAATATGATAAAATAACAGTCTCTGAACTGAATAGGACTTCGCACCCTTAGAAAGTCTCCAATCATTAAATAATTCATTGGCTTTCAAGTATTTTTCACGAGACTTTTCCGGAAGAAAGTTTAATTCAGCGTTAGACACTAATTCTTTTAATTCTGAAGGTGTTAAATTATCACTAGATTCACTCATTTTGTTATTTTAAAATTCTTACAACAAATAACTACTAAGAAATTAGTACCTAATTAAGATATAGAATAGAGTTAATTATTTTTTTTTTGCCGCCATTTTATATTACTCTTTTGTCTGCGTTCGGAATTGTGTCATTCATAAAATAAAATATACTTATTAATTAATTAATTTTAATTTTCTTTTATGTTTCATGTTGTGTTACAGAATTATAAAGTCTAAAACACATTTACGAAAAGTAAATAAGTAGTTTAAATAATAAAATAGAGAGTTAAAAAATTTTGTCGAAATAAAATGTATGGGGTATGCAATATTATATACAAAATTTCTGAACGTTTCTTGAGACGATGAGTTGAAGAAACGCCAATCCAATGCGTTCTATATTCAAAACACTTTTTCTCACTGAGTGAGCAAAAACGACTTTTGCTCACTGGTTTTGGGCAGCAAAGGCGCCCTTTTTGAGCTAGAGAGGTGAAAAGATACTTTTCGTTTTTCTTCTGTAAAGTAGGTAAGTATTCTCAGCGCGACCCTTTTGAAAGGTCCGAAATTATCAAAAACACAAATCGTTTTCGTAAATCTTACAGAGTTGTGTGAGTTCACAACCGCAGTTCCTTTGAGACGTAAAGCAACTTTGCCATGTTGCTAAGTTGCTATCAGGTAGCGCCACTAGCGAGCTGGATAGAGTTTGACAAAGTTCAGACAACTTGTCTCCTTTACAAGTATTGATACTTAGTAGTTACAAGGGCGGATAATTCAAGCCTCAATAGCCCAACGGTTAAAGATGCGGACTGAAAACTGTAAGGTCGCAGGTTCGAATCCCACCCGTTGCACTATTGTCGTACCCACTCCTAACACAAGCTTTCGCTTATTTGGAGGGGATAGGAGGATATTAGTCAACTTCAGGTTGCCTAATATTCTTTAAAAAAAAAAAATATTGCCTCGTTGGTCTAGTGATTAGCAAAGACTGCATATGAAAAGGTCCCGGGTTCGATTCTCGGGTCGGAGCAATAATTGTACCTACTGGCTTTTTATTTCAAGAAATTCTCATACTAGTCCGGAGTTAGGAAGTTGGCGGTGTGTCACCCCCGGTCGTGTCGGATCTCCATCCCATCGGACTATGAGAGTGAGGGAATAGAGAGGGCACCTGTGTTTGCGCCCACACTTGTGCACTATAATATCTTTAGCGCAGATGGTTAATCTCGTAGGAGGTTGACCGCCGTGACCGCATTCGGTTGGGAGGAATATTTTTATAACGCGAAACTTGCCTACTGTAGGGTATTTGTGAATTCAGTCATAAACAAGATATAATTTTTACGATTATACATTGATATCATTAGGTATTTATAACGTGACTCTGGTCATAGACTTGTAAACGGTACAGTAAGTATGACGTCATTTTGTAACGGTCGAACGGCCAACTTGAGATGGAATGTTAATACATTCATAGACTGATAAACACATTACCCTCCTTTGCGTCGCGCAGTCGGATAATAATACGTATAATTTAATTTTTTTAATATAAATAATATATTTAATATTATATAAACAATATAAAATTATCCGCGGATAACCTTTAAAAACAGTTTATTTCTTCGAGTTCGAAGGCCGGTAGGCCTAATTGTTGAATCGATGATCGCCATGATAGAAGTATCGACTGAGAGGTCCTAATTGGCCTCGGGCAATTTCCAAATTGAATTAAAATTATTTCAAATTGAAGACAAATAGCTACCCAACTCGTTACAGTTTCCCGGCCATTTGTTTCGAGGCGGTCAAATTAATAATTAATCACTCTGTACTGAAAGTGAGTTCAAACGCTGAAACTTGTATTGAGTTTCGGTCTTGTTCGATTATTGTTTACTCGTAATTTTCAACATTTTCGTAAGTAGGTAGGTACCTAAAGATTCTTTGTTTTTTAATTATCTAATAGTTAAAAAACAAGAAAAATTAGAAATTAGAAGATATTTTTAAGAGTGAATAGGCATTTTCTAGGCAAGCGCGCTCCAAATAAGACCTCATCAGTGCTATCCAGTATTGATTGTCGTCAAGCGCAAGCCTATTTCGGATTTAAAAAATCTTCTTCTTTTTTTAAATATGTAAACTAGCGCTTGACTGCGATCTCACCTGATGGTAAGTGTTGATGCGTAAGATGGTGCGCTTGCCTAGAAGAAAATTCTTCTTCTTTATCAACCGATAGAAGTGCATTGTTGAACAAAGGTCTCTGGTATGGACTTCCACAGGCATTGGTCTTGCACCGCCTGCATCCAGTGACTCCCTGCGACTCGTTTGATGTCGGCGGTCCACCTAATGGGGGTCTGCCAACAAAGCGCTTTCCGGTGCGGGGCCATTTCTAAACATCAAATGTTGTAAATAATGGTAATAAATACAATAACGAATTGATAACCTCCTCCTTTTTGGAAGTCGGTTAAAAATAACCGGTCAAATGCGTGTTGGAGTAGCATACGAAAAAACGCCGAAAAAAAAAACACATTTCTAGTAGGGTAGTAATTTATTTTAATTTTTATTACCTATTTGTTGTTATAGCGGCAACAGAAGTACACATTCTCTGAAGATCTCAACTCTCTACCTATTACGGTTATGAGATACAGCCCGCTGACAGACAGACGGACGAACGGACGGACGGACAGCGGAGGCTTAGTAATCGGGTTCCGTTGGTTACTCTTCGGGTATGGAACCCTAAAAAACGGTACAAGCCGCCATTGCTATTCCGACATACCGAACCAGTGTTTCAAGTTCCCAGATTAAAGCTTCCCTTGAGAATAATTGAAAAGCACTTTGCAAAATTTTGTTTGGATAAAACGTTTTCTTTCTATTCAAGGAGATGTACTGTATATTTATAATGTATTTTCCGTATGTGGCTATTTGTACATTCTGTAACGTCGACATGTCAGCGCGCGCTCCTAGGTTATTACATTACTTAGTACCTATTATACTAAAAAGGCGCTCTATTTTTATGATAATGTATCAAGCATCACGTATTTCCACTGAGAAGAAAGAGATTGTAGTAGGTAGGTACCCTGTTATACGAGTTACTTAAACGTCAGAAATGGAGACGAGAAAAAAGGCTTTTTAAATGCTTGCTTGAACATGAATGTATGATGTATCATCATGTTACGACTAGTTCTCGCATTTTCTATTCATACACATAAATAAGATCTCCGCAATTTCTAAACAAATCATAATAAGCACCCATTATGATTTATTATTACGTAGCTTGTTCCATAATTCTTGCGAAAATAATAAATAATACATAATAATAATGATTAATTTTTTGTTACTAATATTATAAATGCGAAAGTATGTTTATTAGTTGATTTATCCTTCAATCACGCTAAAGCAGAACTACGCATTGATACGCAGTGATTTTTCCATTGGTATAGTTAGGAACTCTGGAGTGACATAGGCTACTTTTTATCCCGAAAATCAAGGAGTTTCCAAGGGATTTTTAAAATTAAATCACGTGGACGAAGTTGCGGGCAGAACCTAGTTAAATATTATATTCATTAATTTGAAACTTGAGTATCATAATAATTTAACCAGAAAACTCATCAAACATTGTTTCAAGTAACTAGGTTCACAATCAAAAACTTGAGTTCGTTAGCGACTGTACCTTTGCCAAAGTTTAGAGACTGTGTTCTTGTAATTACAGTAAGTATAAGTTCATTGATCCACGTGTGTTACGTAACGAAATTAGTTCTTAACTCTAATTTAATAAGTATAGTAAGTTTCAACGAAGTTTCTGCCTTAATTTATATGAAATACTAGCGACAACGGCTCCGCACGGGTCGAGTTTCCTAATGAGGAAATTGAGATTTCCATACAAAAATATTTTCCAAAAATTCTCTTTCAACACAACAAAAGAATAATATAAACGTAAAAATTCTTTTTACAAAACCGACTTCAAACGCCACTGCAAAGTATATAAATTGTACATTGAAATTTGAAGAGTTCCCTCAATTTCTCCAGGATTTCATCATCACATCCTGACCTGATAACAATGGGACCACCTGGGAAGTATGCCCTTTCAAACAAAAAAATAATTTTCCAAATCGGTCCAGCGGCCTGATTCTGTAACTCAGTGCCTATCAAAAAATGAAAGCCACTGACAAATTATATTTTTTATCCATTGAAGGTTTACTATGAAATAGTACATGACATTTCTCTTCGAACCTTCAATGGATAAAAAATGCCTATTGTCGTTGATAGGATCTGAGTTACAGAATCAACCCCTAGGCGTCTTCGAGTAACCGGGGAACCTCCTCCTTTTTTGGAAGTCAAATTGCTCAAAAACAAATAAGTTAAAAGCTGTTTTACTGCGACTATTATATTAAAAACTTTTATTTTAAGTATATTATAAAAAAATGTAGTCAAATACCCAGTTCAAGAGATATAATGCGCTGACAGACACTCAGACTGACAGAAGGACAAGTGCAAATACACTCAAGTAAGAGTAGATATCACTTCGTTCGGTCAACAAATGTTTTCAATACCTACTAGTATCGTATCGTATCTAAATCAATCATATCGTAAATTGATTTCACGTGTAAGCAGCAGAATTGGTAATATCATTAGATTTGATTGGTACCCTCGCTCAAACATCGATTTCAGATGAGTTGAGGTACCGGGCTCAACGTCGTATTTAATTGAATAGAATTTGCGAGATTGATACGAGTTTTTTTTTTTCACACCTGTTACCCGTGATCGATATACAATTGTGATTGTCACAGGAATATTATACACGTTGATTTCGACTTGGAAAATTACACAATTAAAGGTGTTATTCATAGATTAATGATTGGAAGTCGCTTGTAAGGACTACCAATCCTTAATCTATGGTGTTATTGTTACTTTTATGTGTATAGATGAAGACTTTGAGAGTGCCAGGCGCTGGTGACAGGTTACTTTTTATCCCGGAAAATCAAAGAGTTCGACTCGGTAAATAATACAATTAAAGGTGTTATTATTATTGTTATTATGGTGATATTGTTGCTTTTTATGTGTATAGTTGAAGACTTGAAGAGTGACAGGCCATTTTTTATCCCGGAAAATCAAAGAGTTCCCCCGGAATTTTGAGAAACTAAAGCCATGCGGACGATGTCCCGAGCATTAGCTAGTTTTTAAATAAAAATAAATATAAAATACTTATAAAGTTATAGTATGTCCCGGATCACACCCCACTCTGGGGTATTATCTTATATAAACTTATCATAAGTAAAATTGTCGGTGTGGGAAAATTGCTAATCAGTACGCCTGGCGAAAACTTGACACAGCGTAGAGGTTTAGTCGCTTGACGTTTTCCACAGCCAAAGAATCGGACCACTTGGTCAAAATTATTTATGAAGTGCGCTAAAGTTATATTATGGCGTTCTATTTTCATGATTACACTTACAGTATTGCAGTATTACAATGTTATATAAGATAATATGACAGTACTCCTATTGTCGATATATGTAGGGCTAGTTTAACCGAATCTCTCTCTTTGGTGTTATCTTATCGGCGTTACATTGGTCTAGAGAGGAAAGAACTAGAGAGTAAACTTAGATTGGTGCACTTTAATAACTTCTGCACAATAACAGACAGATAATCGACTTACAACCAAGCTATTGTTGTCATTTGGCTTTTGCCTCTAACCTAAGTCATTATGTAATTGTCTACTTAATTTTTCGACTTTAATCATTAATTAAGTAGACAATTACAAGATGCGATTACCCATATGTCCATAATAACATCGTGCCTTACAAGAATAATGCATTGGCTAATCTCCATCGAGATTGGCCAAAGTGGCGAAAACTAAGTCAGGAGAACATAACAATTTTACTCTTATGAAATTTTAGAAAGCCTTCTATAAGTCTTCTCATAAATGTGTTAATTTTTAGTTTTAAGTAAATTGGTAGATACAGCTTCATAAAAAGTTGAAAAAGTGTGCCCA
Source organism: Hipparchia sbordonii (assembly GCA_038048805.1). NCBI lineage: Eukaryota > Metazoa > Arthropoda > Insecta > Lepidoptera > Nymphalidae > Hipparchia > Hipparchia sbordonii. The sequence goes on along the minus strand of CM076108.1, from coordinate 12,008,620 downwards.
AAACATAAATAAAGATTCTGTAGCGGAGGGCAATATTAATTTTCACAAAATTTCCACAATCTCAAGAAGAGGGACGAGACACTTCGTTAAACAACTTTCTCTCTAATTTTTTTACAACTAGGTGCCAATTTATTTTTTGTCTTGACACCTCTTTGAGATTGATTAATTTTCCTTTGTCATACTTTTGTAAGGAAATTGCTTTATGCCAATTTCCTGTGTAAATAATCTTTTAATCAAAAAATCCAAACAGGGCGCCCGTACTTATTTCAATCTGATTTTCAACAGACTTAGATGATTGATGATGATTTTTTATAAATCAAAATCTTATTGGAATTATCCTGAATTTATTATCTCTAGATACCTACCTGTGGAGGATTGTGAAAAGTTTGAAAAAAGAATGTGGAAATAAGCCTAAGCCTCAATAGCCCAACGGTTAAAGGTGCGGACTGAAAACTGAAAGGTCGCAGGTTCGAACCCCACCCGTTGTACTTTTGTCGTACCCATTCCTAGCACAAGCTATCCGCTTATTTGGAGTGGATAGGAGGATATTAGTCAATGTGTGTCGAAGTCGGGCTAGTGTCTCACATCGGTTTCATCGTTTCTATTTAGGCTCGTCCGACTTCATCACCTAGTACAAACTACAATGATTACTTAGGCTATTCAGTCGGATCTGCAATTAATGTGCTTAATGAACAACTGCAGAGCGACAGCGACTATTTTTTTCAAATACCTAATTTTCAGCGACCGCATTTCCTCAGTTTCTCCACGATCCATACAATATCATCCCTTAATCCTTCCGCTACCTACTACACCAATTCCTCATAAAAATATATAATAGTCGGATTTCTAATATTCCCTAGACACTCGTATATAAAAGAAAAGGAAAATTGTATTCTACGCAAAATATACGAATGAATGGAGGAGAACGGAGAGATTGATTCAGTTCTTGCCTCGTAGGCATATTGAATAGAATACTAAATCGTCCCTAGGAAGTAATGAAAGGAAAAGTTATTATTCGACGCTATACTCAGTTTATCAAAGACCTAAAAGTAAACCTTCTAGGCCTGGTCGATTGCGGAAAGGCGCCATCAATCATTGCTACAGTCTTAATGATGTCAATTGACTGAATTTATAGCGTCATTGCATGTTGAAGTCGGGCTAGCGTCACGCATCGGTTTCATAGTTTCTATTTAGGACTTCAACGTGTACAAACTAAAATCAAATCAAATGTCTTTATTTGCATAGATTGAGGTACATTGGTGTTACATAATTAAAAGGTACTACAATCTACCGGGTATTGGCATGCAAAAACAAAATTAATATATTAATTCTTATTCTAAGTTTTTTAAAAATATTTTTTTTTATATTATTATTACTATTTGAGTTTATCGTAAGTATACGTAGTAAATCTCAATCAAACAGTAGCAATTTTCAAAACAAAGAAGTTGTACCTACCTACCTGTAGTATATTCTGTATTGCCAGTGGGCAGTGATATGGTTTCGAAATTCGAATACAGTTCGGACGAAATTCACGAAATAGATGTAGGGTTCCGCATTAATTGTGAATGCCATTTCGGTGAAATTGGTGACCGGAGGATATTACATTCATATTCGAAAAGGCTGCAACGCCAATTCACTTAGGCAGAATATTTCAACCGAATTCATATGGAATGAAGCTCAGTTTGGTAGAGGAATTCAATTTTACCTATAGAATTGAAAATGTTAGCCTACCAGCTTTGGATAGTGTCCTAGTGATGGACATCACAGTATTATAACGGCGAAAGTTTGTATGTATATGTGTGTATGTTTGTTAATCTTTCACGCAAAAAGTACTGAACAGATTTAGCTGAGATAGCTTAACACATAGTCTACATTTTAGACCTCTGAAAAGGAGGCCGAAGTCTTCCACTAGGTTAGTATCAGTCCATCATGATAATATATCGATGCCCACAGTAAATCTTGTTATAATCTGATCATAAAAGATTCCCTAAATTCCCGCGTTTCTGCGGACGAAATCGGGAGCAAACGCTTGTCAGAAACGAAATGGAGTTAGCTACTCTCCAAACCGAGTAAATGAAAGTATTTTTAACTAAAAAGCCTCTATGTTGTCGATGTGCTCGTATTTTTGGAAAACCAACAAACATTTTTATTTGAAAATCCGCGAATTTGTTGCTTAAATAATATTTTATGGAAGAACGTTTGCGGTCTTGCGGTTTGTAGTTGGAATTTTTATTGTGACTTTTTATTAGCTTTTCCTTGAAATTCTACAAGATCTACAATAGCTCGCCCCGGCTCCAATGCTGAGATTACACCGACGACGCAGAATCAATGCGTTGTACAGTGTATATGTCACAGTATCCTGATGAAATAAGTTTTTTGATTAAATTCTAGGATTTGTACGTTATTTTTTGTTAGTTACCTAACCTCTAAAAGTCTAACCTGCCCCCCGATTCAGACCCTCCCGATAACTTATTTATCGATCGATTCGGTTTGTTACCGTACGATATTTTCAATTCGTAAATGCTCTTGTAATCGAATGTATCTTGTCGATGTCGATAACGTAGTCGATACCGAATCGTATCCTCAAACCGAACGCTCTGAATCACACGACAAAAAAATTTTATACGAGATCGATATCTAACCGTATCGACACGGTATGTTATCGAACAGGTCTGAATCGCCCCCCTGGTAGGTAAGCCAATTGACTCCAGTAGGGTTAGTATAAGATTAAATTCGATTGATCGTATTCGTATTCGAAGAAATTAGCGTCAAAGTAAAATGAACCATAATTGCATTGAATTAGAGCTCAATTTCGTGCATGCATTCTTATACGTTTACGTATACGGATACGCTCCAAATTAAAATCGGCTGTACTGAATTTGAAACTTTAAATCTTTACATCACGATAACAGATTTTCTGCAACTATTTGGTAGTTTCAATAGATTTTAATGGTTTGAATTTGATTTTTAAACCTTATGATAGTAACAATATGGTACAAAACAAGTAGCGTTCTATTAACCTGTCACCCGCACTATGCTACAACAAAAAAATTTAGGTGAATTAATGCCTCCATCTGTTTTGTGAGGTTTTACGCTTAGCTTTTAGCGTTTGAGGACATTAAAAAGGCTTCGAATGTATTCAATAAGAGGTTCAAAGCAAAATAATGTCGTTCACAAATCAGGGTTGGTCACACAATTTTCAGTTTCAAACAAGCTTTTGCAGTTTTATTGCAGCAGTGCTTTGGTAAAATGAGAATTTATTGAAATTGCTTTGAATACTGAATTTTGGATTTTATAGGTGCCTATTTATTTAAAGACATAAAAAATATTCATCTTTAACTCACTAGCTCATGAAAACCTCTTTTTACGAAACCTTTTTGTTATAATATACCAAACCAAATACCAAAGAAGAATAAAAACTTAATAAAAATGATCCGCCCTCTCTCTTAGTCCATTATTAAAAAATGTTCAGATAAAAATAGCTTAAAACTAACATTTTAAGAAAGACTATTTACTTCTTTTGGTTCTTATAATAACTTAACAATTTGATTTGGTATTTAATAGTCATGTACTAACTTATGTATTATTTTGTAAGAAACTTTACTACTTTACTAAACTTACTATATTATTTGTTATACTTATACTTACTAGACTATTGTATTTGTTATAGTTATACTTCGACTTAAAATGTCTAATTTTAATATAATCGAGACTACGTTAGCTTCAAGGCGAAACTTTAAACGTTCGTTACCCAATTTTGGTTAAAGTGATTAATTAGTATTTAATTAAATGGCCTCTCAAACTTTACTTCGACCTTAATATTTTGTTTATGGTTAGAACAATAGTTTGATAATTGCTATTGGTATTAAATTTGCATTGTTTTGAACGTTCATTAGGGAACCATAATATCATAATACCTAGGTACCTATTATAACAATAATATGTTTAACAAAGGTTTTGGAAAATCTAACAAACACAGATTAAAAGGCCTTTGTAGCACAGATTATAATAATATAATTATATGCTACAAAGCTAAATCTGTGCTAGAAATGCCTTTTTCAGATGACAGTTAGTTTAATACACCAGGGAAATAGGTAAAATTAGTAAGAACGCCCCGCAAATAAGTCCCAATATTTATTTATTTAATTACTAGTTGATGTCCGCGACTTCGTTCGCGTGGACTGAGTTTTTTAATTCTCGCGGGAACTCTCTCATTTTCCGGGATAAAAAGCCTAGTCTATATGTTATTCCAGACTATGATCTACTTCTGTGCCAAATTTCAGCAGAATCGGTTCAGTCGTTGCGACGTGATTAAGTAACAAACATCTAAACATCCACACTTTCACATTTATAATATTATATAGTAGGATAGTAGGATTATAGAACATTTTTATGGAAAGGGATTACGATCTTTAGAAATCAAAAATACTGTGCAGAGACTTAGAGGTGAGTATGGTAATCGTTAGAAAAAGTTTAAATTCTCTGTACCTAATTACCATTCCTGCAAAGTTTCAGCTTATTTTTAAGCACATAATTTATTTAACCAATTCACAGGGTCTTCGGTCTCTAATCAACGAGCACTACAAACTTTTACTGACTGTGAACTTAATTAGAGTAAACGATAATAGGCAGATAACCGTTTTATGGAATACAGTTAACTAAGTAAATTATTTGAATCACTTATAAGGATCGTATTTACTTATACAAGGTAAGGTAAAAAATTGCAACTTGGCTACAGAAAATTCGATGTAACATCCGTCATATTATCGATCTTGTCTTGTTGACTAAGATTTAAATGGTTATATCGTTAATGCAGCACATGCCAACCGGAAACATAAACAAAATGAATCGACTGACATTTCATTCATCAAAATTAGCTCAGTAGTTTAGGCGCTACATATATAGACTGCTAAAATCATAGGTCTTCCTTTTGGCATAAAATTAGCGTAAAAAATACATCAACAAACACACACCCACCAATGCCAACACCATATAATCACAGTTTCACTGTCGGATCCAAGAATTTTATTACTGTTCTATTTTTATTTTAAAACTACATCAAGTAAAAAACGTATTATTAAAGTTTCGTTATTTCCAAGTTCCAATACCAAGCTTCAGAGGAACAATAGTGAATAAAAAATGCGAAAGTTTCCTTATTTATAACGCCTTTGACACTTGAAAATGGCGGCCCTAATTTAAAAACAATGCGGAAGGAAGTTTCCCGAAACGTGGATCCATAAATAATTTCGCGAATAAGCGAATGATTTGCGAGAAAACTTTTTAGTGGTGAAAAGTCACTCTCGAGAGCGACCAATTGAAAACGAACTTCATTGTATGGTTACAATGAAGTTCTTTTTCAATCAAAGTCAATAAAATTAAGAGATAGTTAACCTATGTACCTCTACCTACCGTCCAACTAAAGACCAAATCCGCACCACTCTTGAAAGTAAGGTTCACGAAACCTTGCAGGTCGCAAAAAGCCGAGGCACAAGGCGCGACATCATCTATAAACGAGTCCTTGGTGGAAGTGGTCACGACCCTCAATAATGGGGAACATGACGCAAAAACAGAAGAAGACTGATGGAAAAGAGCAACTGATGAGTTCTCAGTAAAATCTGCTAAGTGCGTACAAAACTGGTGGTAGAGTTTTGACTTGTCAAAAGACTCGCGGGTTGGCCTACATTATTTATTTATTTCTTGCAATAATTTTTATCGCGGGACTCACCCAAAAAATAGGAAAGGAATAGCAGGAAAATTTCAACCATATACAAAAAAAACATATGACATACAAGAACGAAAGAAACCCGAATCAATTGCAAATCATCATTAAATTCTTAATTTATTTATTTATTTATTTATTTGGACAACCAAAATTGTTACATTTCTTAAAGTACTTAAAAAATTACACAGAAACTTAATTAAAATGCACAACTATTGACGGTGCCACAACATTTGCCAAAAAATAATAATAATTAAACAATAAAGAAAGCGTAATACAAAAAAGCACAAGAAATTAAAAGTTTACACTGTCAAAACAAAACATTAAGAAAAAAACATATGAAACTTAAGCTAACTAGGGAACTAAATTACAATTAAAGGTTAGATGTAGGTCATCTATCTCGTATTATAAAAGTCTTAGGGCTTGTTTTTTGAACTTCGGTAATGTATCTCTAAATATGTCTATTTCTGTACTGATGGAATTGTATGTTTTGGATAATCTGGATATTGTAGAAAATTGTTTTAAATTTGTTCTAGCTATGGGTAGGTGGAATGGGCCGGTTGCTTTTCTGGGATTTCTTAGATATAGAATAAAATCAAGCCTGATGAATTTACTCAATAATTTACATGTCATCAATCTAAACCCACGGGGTGTTGTTAGGGATGTAATGTAATATATTTCGTAGAAATGAAATAGGGTCAGACCGCAAAACCCGACGAAATTCCAATTTATATTAGGTACCGTGGAGTACAGGTAGTGTATTAAATAGTCTAAAACAGAATAGATTCTGTTTCAGTCTGTTCAACACATTTTCATATCGAAATTCAATTTTCGCAAAAGTATTGCACAAAAAAAAACAACTATTGTGTCTGAGTTCCGAAAGCCTATATTTATTAGTCCCTCAGACTTTTTTTACTATAGTCTTTCCATTAATATTTATTATGATACCTCAAACTTCAGTGTTCGTAGTCAACTATTTTTATACGTAATTTTAAGTGAATCTTTGAAAACACTAAAAAAAAGACGTGTGGCACTCGGGGACTGCCGCGGTAAAGCTATTGCATAGCATTTTTTATCAACGCCATCTAGGGGTGAGCCGCTAGATGGCGTTGATAAAAAAATGCGCCATCTAGCGGCTCACCGTAGAGGAGTCCCGTGTCAGGTTATTTTCGTTACGGAATTTCTGGATTCGGTCTCCACGCTGGCCCGCGATAGAAGCTATGCAATAGCTGAAAAATATTTTAGTCATGATTCTAAGGTTTATTTTATTTTATTCCTTTAATCAACAATCCATTGGATCCGAGGACCCGATTTGTAGGCAGGCTGTGTTAGACGTCGGTTGTGTGTCGATTTAGAGGGTATCCGAATACGGTTGCAACGCTGGCCGACCGAAGGAAGTAGGGGGGTAAGTTCACTATCTATAAAAGGCTGCTCCACCACCTTAGTGAAAAATCTTGGGATGACTTCCCTTGCGCCGGTTGGCGACCGGTGAAAGGACCCGATGGCAATTCTACGGGGGGGGTTCGGGTGTCCTCACAGTCTCCAGTCAAAATCCTTCCAACGGAAGTACGTACGTAGGAACGTAGCGCCTCCTACAAGTCCATTCTCCTCCTATTCACCCATAACCTGGCGAGGTCTAAGGAAACTCATACCATTTATTCAATGTTAGAAACGTTTCCAAAGCTTGTAGGTACCTATTCTTAAGTTCTATACAAGTAAGAGGATAACGTAGGTAACGAACTGATGTTCATAATATTACTAATTTTACACGCGCCTATTAATGTTTGAACATTTACCAAATTATGTAGTTAATTACCGTTAAATTCCCCTACCCGAAAATCTCACTGAAAATATGATTTCTCATAATCATGTAACACATTTGGTACACACAAAGTTTAGAAGGACGTGAGTAGGTGAACTGAATGTTCCTGTAAACTTTCTACTTGATAACCGAACTAGCTAAGAACTTTTGGTTGTGGAAACTCTACGACTGAAATGCCTTGGCATTTTATCTTGGTAAAATGAAGAACACGTATTTTTAGCTGCTTACATTTTTATTATTCATTGCACACGAAACCAAATACTATATAACTAAAATCTAAATTAAAGCAAAATATTGGCCAAACTTATATTACGTCGGTCACCGGGGGAATTAGCTGTTTTATTAAATTTTAATTTACTACAGTTAGAGAATTTTTTTTGAATTATTTTTCTACTTCATAGCGAATTTATATTAAAGATAAACCATCTTTATACGTAGGTATTAATTTCAAAAGTAATTTTCTTTTTATGCGGCTTTTAACTTGTGGCTTAAAAAGTGTGTTTTAAGGTTTTCGTAACGTTAGTAATAACACGTTTAAGTTAAACGTAGTGATTATATATATCCTTGAAAGCTAGTTCACCATGATTTATATAATAGTTATTGTGGGTTTCATCCTTTCTGTAAGGCCCGCCCGACATCAACAAACGTAAACGTGAATATTTGGTACCGACAATATCAATTCGTAATCGACTGTTCCTAAATCCTCACAATTTAGGTGGAAAGTATTTACCTCTGCAGCATCAGGTTTGAGGAGTTGAAAGTAAAAATTTCATGGGAACATGCTTGCAAGCTTCCTCAGACGATTAAAAAAAAGACGTATGGCAATCGGGGACTGCCGCGGTAAAGCTATTGTAGAGGAGTCCCGTGTCAGGTTATTTTCGTTACGGAATTTCTGGATTCGGTCTCCACGCTGGCCCGCGATAGAAGCTATGCAATAGCTTAAAAAAATCAAGCGGATTGGTCTAGAAATCCCGGAGAAATGGGTGGACATAATAGGGAAAAAAAGGCCGGTCGGCCGAATTGAGAACCTCCTCCTTTTTTGGAAGTCTTTTTTTAATCCGAAATAGGCTTGCGCTTGACGACAATCAGTACTGGATAGCACTGATGAGGTCTAGGTTGGAGCGCGCTTGCCTAGAAGATGCCTATTCACTCTTGCCTTGAAGGTACTCAAATTATAGGTGGCAGGAAACACAGATGCTGGAGAGTGTCCCACACCTTAGCGGTTCTTATCAGAAACGTTGAATTAAAGCGTTTCGTTCGATTAGGTTGGATTTCTACCACATAAGGATGCCAACGCTCACGACTTCTCACAGTTCTGTGGTAAAAAGGTGAAGTAGTTAGTGAACTAGGCTGTGAAGTACCTGAGCAAGTCGCTTAATAATGAACAGTTTTTTTAAAGAATATAAGCCGAGCGGAAAGGGGGTGTTGGAGTGGGTGATGGAAGGTGCAATGGGTGTAATGGGTGGAGATTTTAGTTTTCAGTCCTCATTAGTTCTCAAGCCGTCGCAAACCATCCAGTTTCCACTGAGATTCCAATTGCACTGGTTTGTGAGACCAGTGGGAAATCATAGCGGAATAGTAAATGAAAGCACTTTAATTGTACCTACCTACTTTACTTGTGTCAACTGTGTTGGTCATGTTGAATGGGAAACAGCGAGAATGCGAATCACAAACTTTGACTGCGATCTCACCTGATGGTAAGTGACGATGCAGACTAAGATGGTAGCGGACTAACTTGGGGTAGCATTTGCGTTGCTTACAATACTAAAATAGACACGTACATACATAACTACATTAGTACACTAGACTGCTAAAATAACCCTGCCATTTTGCCTTTGCCGTGTAAAAACAGACATGTTGTTTACCATCCCAACAAAACACTTGCTTTAGAAATGAACATGTGCATCGATCACATATTCGTCTCCGAGCGCCCCCTGGCACAGTAGTGTTAGTACAAGATTTTATTCGATTGATGGTATTCGTATTGCATGTCATTAGCGTCAAAGTAAAATGAATCTTAATAGTATTGATTTAAAGTAAAAAATTCAGTACAGCTGATTTTAATTTGGAGCGTATCCGTATACGTAAGCGTGTAAGAATGCATACACGAAATTGAGCTTAAATGCTATGAAGTTATGCTTCAATTTACTTTGACGATAATGTCACCGAATTCGAATAGGATCAATCGAATTAAATCTTATACTAACCCACAGTTTCCAATTCACATGACGTGACCGGTTCACTGAGCTGTGAACGAAATGTGAACTGCATCTTGGTTTGAATGAATCTCATCGTCATTCCATTCACTGCATACCTATCCTAAAATTAAAAATTATTTATACAAAGTTGCCACAGTTTGTCACAAGTAAACAACAACAACGCCGAAAAAAACACGTATCTTAACTAGATACGTAGAGCCCTTAAATTTTTAATTTATTTTCATTTTTATCATTAGTTGTTATAGCGGCAACAGAAATAGGCACATTCTCTCAAAACTTCGACTCTCTATCTATTACCTGCTGACAGACGGACGGTCGGACGTACGGACGGTCGAACGTACGGACGGACGGACAGCGGAGCCTTAGTAATAGGGTCCCGTCGGTTACCCTTCTTCTTTTTTACGTATAGCATTGTCCTTGTCAGTAGTACCAAGGTAATTCAACCAGGATCTCTTGTATGAAGTGTGCCTTATTGGTCTTTTACATTTTATGTTGTGAAGTCAAGAATATAAACAGATAATGCTACTGCTCATAAGTTCACTTTATACGGGCTATGACCCTTAAAGGACCTATACCCGTATAAACTTTGAGATAAATCGCACATTTGACCTGTATATAGGTTAAAACCTATACAATCTTCTCGCTAGTAACTTTTCTATATCATATACAATCATTCCCTTTTATCTGTTTTTATTATTCTTCAAGAGTTCTTCTCTATTATCATAATATTATTCTCAACTTTTGTCCGCAATTTGGTCTGAATAAAGTTTTAAAACATCCGTATCCGTAGAGGTCAAATGCTATATAAAATTTTTCTCGCTAGTAATTTTTCTAAACCTTTTAAATACCTTTTTAATATTCACCATGAGTACTACGCTATTATTATTTATTACTAGCTTTTACCCACGGCTTCGCTCACGTTAAATTAGATTTTTCAAACCCCTATTTAACCCAATCAGGGGTTGAAGTTTCAAAAATCCTTTCTTAGCGGATGTCTACGTCATAACAGCTATCTGTATATGCCTTTCAGCCCGATTCGTACAGCAGTGATTTGAGCTGTTCGTTGATAGGTCAGTCAGTCAGTCAGTCAGTCAGTCAGTCACCTTATCCTTTAGATTCTTTACTAGTTTTTGTTTGCCACTGGTCTGATTTTAAGGTTTTAAAAATTCCGTTAGTATTTCATTCCTTTTTTATCTCGGGATAAAAAGCTTTTTTTTATAAAAGAATATTAGCCAAGCTGAACTTAACTAATATTCTCCTCTTCCGTCCAAATAAGAAGAAAACTTGTTTTAATAATGGGCACGACAATAGTGCAGATGGTTGAACCTGTGCCCTTTCAGTTTTCAGTCCGCAGTCTGCACCCTTTTAACCATTGGTTACTGAGGCCTTTAAGATTTACACGGCTACATATTTTAAAATAAACAAATGCGTCCTTAGTTATCCATCATTATAAACGGGATACATAATAATTATGTAATTTTCATCATACATGTATTTTTTAAATTTTCAAATAATATTACAAAATGGCAAAAACATCACTGGAAATTTTGTATGGAAATACGCTTTGAAAAGCTGTAACTTTTCATTGAGTTAAACTAGAAACTGGAAACATTCACAGCATTAAGAGACCTTTGACTTTTGTATTCAGTATTTTCAACTTAGTACCTCAAGCGAAGCCGTTTCTAAAAACGGGTCTTGACAACAAAGTGATCCTAATATTCCATTCTGAAACACTGAAAATCATTAAATCTAAGAGGTGTTTAAGTTTTGGTACTGTAAAAATATAATCATTTATGAGACAAGGGCGTCATAGACAGAAAATAAAATTAGTAAGTATTCCTGCTTACGAGTACAGTACAGTACTCCCAGAAAGAAAAAGTGGTGGTCTACGAACTGGAACTTCAATAGAAATAGAAATAGAAATATTTTTTATTCAAATAAACTTTTACAAGCACTTTTGAATTGTCAATGAATCTACCACTGGTTCGGAATGCCTTTCCTGCCGAGAAGAGTCAGCAAGAAACTCGGCGGTTGCTCTTTTAAAAAAAAAAATGAAAATTTTAGGGGAGACCGGGGATAGTTGACTATAGGGGTAGGTAGACTAACTGCCAAAAACTCGTCGACGGTGTACGAATTGAATCATCCGAATACAGCCGATTATTACACTCTGCGTCCCGCTCGGGTGTCTGGAGCGCCGCAACGCAGTCGTGCACCGTTTTTGAGCAGTGATAAGTTTTTAATTTTTTAACCACGTAAGTAATATTTTGATTTATTACACTTTTTGATCTGGTGCCTACAAGTTTTATGTGAACCATTTTTATGTTAGTACCAACGTTTGATGGGTGCATATTTATCATATTTCGTATCTTACTTTTCAAGTCACTGTTAGTGTTTAGGCTAGCCATGCGATTAAACTAAAAAATAGCAGTTGGGGCTGGTAGACTAATTTTTTCCGGGGCTGGTTGACTAATCAGTCAACCAATCAAAAATGGTTGTTTTGGTGGTTTTAGTTAACCTTTTATTGGACTTTTAAATATTTATAGCAATTTTGTTGTTGCAGAACAATGAGGACCTATAAAAACTACTGAACGACATAGATAAATTATATGTATAACTGAACGAGCGATAGATGTTTTAGAAAGAGCTTGTCATACTGTATTTTTTGACGAAAAAAGCATTAATGCCACATTAAAACAGTGCAACACGCCTGATAAATAAAAATATAACATCGTTACGTGGTCAAATCAAAAGAAAAATCAAAACGTCACCAAAATTAACCCTGGACACAGTTGCATATATTATGAAATAGGCAAATTTTTACTAATATAGAAGAGGAAGCTTTAGGCAAATATATAAAGAAGGCAACTGATATTTATTACAGAATGACGTCATATGAAACTGGAAAATTAGCATATAAGTTCGCAAAAAAAAAAAAACTATGCCTGATTCTTGGAGGACAATTGTTAGCTGGTGAAGATTGGTTGGACTCCTTTCTGAAACGTCATCCTTCTCTATCAATCCAACCTCAGCAACAAGCCTGTCGAGAGCTACATCATTACGTTACAAACTACGTTAGTTTATATTTGATACAACAAGTAGAACTACATTGTTATTAAGTTCCGACAAAAACCTGTAATTTATTGTTATAGAAATTATGTCTGACTATGATTTACAATAGGTATTAAAAGAAAAGAGTTAAATTAAAAAAATTTAAAAATAAGACTATTTTTTTGATAATTTTTTTAAAGACATTTTAAGAAATGGATGAATAGCTGACTTAAGTTTTTTTTTTTAATAAAAGCTCAATTATATTTAAAAAATGTTTAATTATTTGCTCCTTCCCACGATTTTACTCTTATTGATACATAAGTCAACCTACCCCTGGTGTATGGTCTACCTACCCCGGACCAGGGGTAGGTTGACTAAGATTTCTTGTTTTGGAAAATGCATTAAATTATCACTATTTTACTAAATTAGGATCTAGATATTACGTATTTTTATTAGGTTAATAGATTTCCTATCAATTAACATGGTTTTCTTTTCTATAAATATTAAAACAAGGAATATATGTACCATTTAGTAAAAACCTAGTCAACCATCCCCGGTCTCCCCTACTATCGTTAATGAAACTATGCTATGTATACAGTGCTTCCACGATGAAGTTTCCTAAGTCCAATACAATTCAAATACAACTAAATACAATACAAATACAAATAAATACAATCCAATGCATGTTAAGACCAGCAGACAGAAAGCAGACCCATTCCCGTTGGTGGAACCCGTTCACGAGCATGACGCATGATCCAGCCATTGCTTCGCTCAACCATATTTGAGGGAACGTAACAACCCGCACCACACGACACCACCACAGAAACTTTAAAGAGAGCATGACATACTTTGCAATAATATATTATTTGACTTTATGAAATCAAAGTCCACATGGATTGACGATAGTATTACATCATGTTTACTTTATACGTTATGCGCTTACTCAAACAATATCCTAACTCTGTCCAAGTTGGGTACCAAATGTTTAGAGAAAATATTGATTGGAAGCAAAGATAGGAAGCGATAAATTGTTCAAACAAACATTTCGCAAGCATTTCTTTGTTTGTTCATCGTATACGAGTAAGCGATAAGCAGAGAAAATTAAGTTTAAAGTCTTTTTAAAGTTGGAGCTAGTGGGGCTTTTTTGTCCGTCATTTTGTCCGCGTGGTGGCCGAGATTACTTCTTATAAAACCCTCTACCTGCCTGTTAAACTCCCTTCAATACCGTTCCGAAGATTACCCTCCAATAGGATAATATTCTAATTATTTATTAGACTCCGGTTTATTTTGTATCAGACAAAATCCCTATCCCTATATATAAAACAAGAAAAAAGAAAATATGGTTGGCAAAGAAACACTTAACTCTATATTATAGAGGTAAGTGTTTCTTTATTTTTTATTTTATAGAGTCTGTCAGCTATAAGAGATATCAGATAAGTGATTTTACGGGATCAAAAGTATCCTATGTAACTAACTAACTACTCAATGTCAGCTTGGCTAATATTTTTTTTTTATGCACATAAATAAGGAAAGGAATCATAAACAAAACAAGCGAGGCATTTTGCCTTAGTTATTTTTGAAAGGTAATTTTTCTCTGTTCATACTAAAATAGAAAACTTGACGTTTATCTTGCTAGCATTCACTTCATGCTGAAATTATAGCAGACACTTGGCTTTATTTCAAAGAGACGCAGATGCAACTGTTTGTTGTATGCGGCTCGCCTCAGGTTTTGCTTAAATAATTCCGTGTAGAGTAAAGTAGATACATAGTTAGTACGTTTTATACATTGTTACTTTGGTAGAGACATTTTGCTGTTTGCTGACTAGACGTTTTGGAGTGGCGCCAACTGTTTATTATATTGTACTCGTAAAATATGCAACTAGTGCCATCTTAACTTACTTCTTCTTGTAATACCGTATCTTATTGGAGGTTGGCCACCGTGGTAATCAAATGTGTAAATAGCTCTACATTTGCACCTTGGATGCTGCACGGAACAAGAATCGGGTAGGTACTTTTCCCGTACTAATTGGTGCAGATTTTAATGAAAGAAAGAAAGAAGAAAGAAAGAAAATAGATTTTATTTGATCAACACAATTCAAGTAAAATAAAGAAAAATAAAATATTCGCATATGATCAAATAGGGTCCCCACTTGGTCCCCACTCAGCATCATGCTGCAGCAAGCTGCAGCGCTGGTTTTCAGTGGGAACCTTATATGAGTGCGGTCACAAGATATTCTTTGACTACGAACTCACCAGTCACCTACGGTAAGTGACGATGCAGTCTAAGATGGTAGCAGGGTAACTTGGAAGGGGTATAGCAATGTACATTCAACTCATACCCCTTATCTGTTTCTACCCGCTATCGTGCCGGAAAGCTAAATCACTTGGCGGCATGACTTTGACGTTAAGGTGGTAACTAGCCACGGCCAAAGTCTCCAACCATTCCAGACCAGAGACAATTCAAAAATTATTAATTCTCAATCCAACCACTGCACCAGGGAGGTCGTCAGTTATTTCATTTCAAATTATTGTGATTCTGTAAACTATAAAAAACGTTCATATAGTTTTGTGCCTTGCGACATTTTCTCCACTATAGTGTAATGTGGCACGTCTAAAGGACTTAAGACCTATTTTCTAAGTAGAGCTTAAATATAGCCACTTACGTAAGTGGCAGTGAACATCAACATCAAAAAGGAATAAGAAATTGTTCATAACTTTGTCAAAGAGAATTACGTTTCCTGAATTCAAAGCGAACAATACTTTAATTATTTATTATTATTAGTATTATTATACTTTCATCGCAAATTTTCAAAGCTCAAAAGAAAAATAAGTAAGTAAAACTGGCAATTTCTATCATGTCTTTATCGCGTCAACTTTTAATTTTAAGCGAAAATAGAATGTCTCACTTTCTCATTTTACAAATCTAATTTAAAATAGAAAATTCTTAAGAAAATTCAAACAACAGTTTTATCTACATTCTTGTGTAATCGTAGTGTAAAAAACAGAACAAAGAAAATGGCTGGAAATGTTAATGTTCATGTTGAAATCTTCTAAATACCTATATAAAAGGAAAAGGTGACTGACTGATTGACTGATCTATCAACGCACAGATCAAATCACTGGACCAATCATACAGTAATATTACACTATTATGACGTAGGTGTCCGCTAAGAAAGGATTTTTGAATATTCAAATTTCAACCCCTGAGGTGGTAAAATAGGGATTTGAAAAATCGATCTCAACGTGAGCGAAGCCGCGGGCAAAAGCTATAATAGTTATAATAGTTTGACAATAGGAATGAGAAGCCGCCATTTTCTATTTCTATCTCATTCAGTGTAAACCTCATATGAGCAGGACAGAAATATAAAATGGCTGTTTGACAGGCCTAGTCTCATTTGAATCGCATTATACTTATGAGTAACGTTTCTGTTTTATTAATAAAATATAATTATAAATAAAATAAATTCTTTATTTGTAATAATTATTCATTTGAAACTCTGGTTGCAATGTGTAAAATGTAGCGTTCTGAACACGCGTCACAAATAAATCACACAAAAGTCCGTATTATAATCCCTCACTCGTGTCCCTTTTGATCTCGGTAATTACGTCCAATAAACCTGAATTCAAATGTCCTGCTCAAGCTCCAATTACAAACGACATTAATAATGGGATTAAATTACCTTCGGGGACATTACGAATTTAATGCTTAGTGGAATTAGTTCCAGATATACGCAGATCCATAGACTATTCTACTCCTTATTAATATAAAAATTCTTTTCAAAAAACCGACTTCAAACGCCACTACAAAGTATAAAAATAATTTTGTTTTGTACACGTTTGTTGAAGTCGGGCGGCTTAAATAGAAACGATGAAACCGATACGCGATGCTCACCCGATTTCAATAAGTGTGACTCTTATATGTCACCATAAGGTAAGCGTCGCGCATCAATTTCATCGTTTCTAGTTAAGCCCGCCCGACTTCAACAAACGTGTACAAAATAAAATTATTTTTATACTTTGTAGTGGCGTTTGAAGTCGGTTTTTTGAAAAGAATTTTTATTTTAAGCTTTTTAGTGTAGCTTGTTCCTGCTCTCTTTCTCCCCTCCCTCCAACACTACTAAAGTAGTCTATACTTGGTACCTACAGTACTTATTAACAACATACAATTTCTAAAGAGCTAGGACCAGGAGGTCCATGATGTAGTCCATGCTTGGTACCAACAATATCAATTCGGAAGCGACAGTTCGTAATTCCTCCAACCTTGCAGCATCAGGATTGAGGAGCTAGAACCTTGAATTTTATATGTAGTATATGCTTGGTACCAACAATATCAATTCGTAAGCGACAGTTCCTAAATCCTCACAGATTAGGTACGCAGTACCCTTGCAGCATCAGTATTGAAGAGCTAGGACCTTGAGCTCCACGATGTAGCCTATGCTTAATACTAACAATATCAATTTGCAAGCGAAAGTTCCTAAATCCTCACAGTTTAGATAGGCAGTACCCTGCAGCATCAGGAGTGAAGATCTAGGACCTTGACCTCCACGATGTAGCCTATGCTTAATACTAACAATATCAATTTGCAAGCGTAAGTTCCTAAATCCTCACAGTTTAGGTAGGCAGTACCCTGCAGCATCAGGATTGAAGAGCTAGGACCTTGAGCTCCACGATGTAGACTATGCTTAATACTAATAATATCAATTCGTAAGCGAAAGTTCCTAAAGCCTCATAGTTTAGGTGGGCAGTACCCTGCAGCATCAGGATTGAGGATTAGGACCTGAAGCTCTAAGATCTAGTATATGCTTAGGCCAAGCATACCAATTCGTAAATGACAGTTCCTAAAACCCCATAATTTAGGGGGAAAGTACCTCTGCAGCATCAGGCTTGAAGAGTTGAAGGTAAAAATTTTTATGGGACCATTTCGCGAGCTTCCTCTGTCGATTAAAAAAAAATCGCGTGAATCGGTCCAGAAACCCCGGAGTAATCGGTGGGCATACATAGAAAAAAAAAAAAAAATATACCGGCCGAATTGATAACCTCCTCCTTTTTGGAAGTCGGTTAATTATAAATGCGAAAGTAGGTTTGTTGGTTTGTCCTTTAATCACGCAACGATGGAGCGACGGTATGACGCGACATGATTTTTTGCATGGGTAAAGTTTGAGCACTTTCAGAGTGACGTAACGTCAGTGAAGTTCTAAGAGTGCGTAAATCATTTTGGCGGGTTTTAACATTTTAATGAAAGTTTTAATGCCATTCGATGAAGATATTATTGTGCGACTTTTGTGGGTAATCAAATCAATTTAGGTATTTTTTCGTCATTTTAATCCATACACGTCTTTCCATTTCCTTCATTTGACATTAGGTTTTGACAATTGACAAATTCTTCATAAAAATGTTAAAAACCGCCAAATTTACTTACGTTCTTGCAATTCACGAGGGTTCGTGGCTCATGGTTGTGTTTGTGTCGTATCTGTATAAGTGTGAGCGAGAGCTTGCTCGTGTCCGTCCGTTCCCACCTAGGCTCCTGATAGGCACGCACACTTACGAAATGTGCAAATACACGACGTAACCACAAGTAAAGCTCAAGCGCCCTCGTGTATTGCAAGAACTATACTGACGATAAGCTGTCTTTTATCCCGGAAAATGTTTTGTACTATTGTAATTCCTTCTGCTAACTCAGGCTTAACGGTACGTTGGAGGGAAAACTTATAATAAGTCATGTTTAACATGGCTTATATTCTTTTTTTTTAAAGTCACGGTTAAACATGAAGGGCTCGTTGAACAAAAAAAACGTTACACAAGTAATCAGTACTAATTTTCCGTAAGTGCACTCATCATTCCGACTCTTGATAGTCAGCCACATAGAAAAAATGACTGTAAAAAGTAAAAATATCAGTTTAAATTGAAATTTTTCCAGTTTAAAATGATTAAAGACTATTTTCCTCACGTTGGGACGATAAATTAATTCTTTGTGCAGATAATGTGACCACGTCATTTGGGCCGATTAAAAATGATTTATTTTAGACCATGTGTAAAATACTGCGAACATTTTACTATGACTCCATTGTGGAATGTGGAGAATTTCCATTATTTCTCTCTCGAATACCAGATATGCAACAGCCCGAACCACAGTTTTATTTTTAGTAGAATTGGATTTGTTTTTGGCGACAGAAATTACTTGCATGCAGTCTCGATCAATAATGAAGTTCATTCTTACTTCATAGTGTGTAGCAAGAGTGCATACATTTTTTGTGTGCCACACATTTTACTGTCAGTGTAATATTTATTAAAAGGAAAAAGAGTATCAGTGTTATCATTATAAATGCTTAATATTAATTAAAAAAGGGTATCCTTTATGTCATTATGAATGCAAAAGAGTGTTTGTTTGGTGGTTTATTCTTCACGCGGCAGTGAACTTACGTGTTTTTTTCCCTGGATGAAGTTGAGGATCTGTAGGGTTAACATGCGCGCCGCGAGAAAACTTTGTCAACCCATTTACTCGTGAAATCTCATACAAATTCACGAGTAAATGGGTAGACAAAACTTTCTCGTGGCGCGCATGTTAGCCCTACTGGAGTGTGACAAAGTACAGGCAAACATACTTTTTCCGCGGCATTTCTTTCTTCAAGCGGATGACGTCGCGGGCGAAAGGTAGTCAGAAAGCATAGCAGTATAGAGGAAAATGTGGTTTTCAGCCAAGTAATATTTAATATGTTTATGGAATTCTTTTCAATGTGGCTCACTCGTTAATCTTCGTCACACAAACTCACCGAAGCGCGCGTTTCATTTCCTCATTCCTTTCAACTTATTCGTGGTTTTGCTTTCTTGATTTGAGAATCGCTGATATGACAGACTTTTGTAAGAAAAGTGCTTATTTTGGGTAAATTTTCCTACGCTCAGAGGTTCGGTACTTTATCGGCGATAATTTAGTAGGGTAGATATTGGTTTCCGGGTGCAAGATATTTCCACAAAGATAAGGCGCCGTCTCGACGAACGAGAGAATCTCAACGAGTCCGTCCAGTAGGTTATTTTATATAATTATATTTAATTTAAATAAAACCTTTGATAAGTTACCTCCTTGGTTGCCCTGTTTCGGAGTAAAAGATCGTTCCATTTTTAAATTACACTACATATACATATGAGTTTACTATGTAAATTATCTGGCCGCTAAACCACGCCAGCAATGGATTTTCATACAACTTTTGCCGGCTGCTGCTCGACCAGACAGCAATTTCGATTTATCTCGAAGAAGGTTGTCAAAATAATGCTCCCAAGCATGTTTGAGAAAAAAAAATATTCCAACCGATTTTGAGTTTTTACGATTAGCGATTGATTTTTATATAGAAGATAAATAGACAGATAGATAAATACCGGTTGAAATTTTAATGGTTGTACTCCCTGAAAGAGGTGAATGTGCTCATGAAACTGAACAACTTTCCCCAGGGAACATAGGTCAAAATATGAAAAAAAAATTGGACCCTCCATACAAACTTGACGATCAGCTGATTGATTTACTATGGGAGGTCCAAATTTTGTTTTCATATTTCGACCTATGTTCCTTGGGGAAAGTTGTTTAGTTTCATGAGCACATTCACCTCTTTCAGGGAGTACAACCAATGAAATTTCACCGTGTATAGAAGTGCAAACGTAAAATAAATGAAGCGCTGGCAGGTTGTACAGTACACAAGTAAAGCTATTTCGGTTCCCGCTCAAGCAAACAGGAAATTGCTAAGAGAAGCCAAGAGCGGCCGCTTGGTGCTGCGGCTTCTAGCACTGAATCAATCTTGTTCGACTTTTCTACTTAAAAACTTTGCAAAGAACATTTCTTACTGAGGTTTTTCCAGAACATAATAATAACTTACGATACTTTTATAGTTTTATCTGTATTATGCGGAAAAAGATCTCGTTGCAATTCCTACTAATATTATATAGAGCAAAGGGTCGCCTTTTTTTTGCATGAACATAGACTACTTTTTACGTGTTTAAAAATTTTTTAAACATTATTTAATGTAATGTAAAAAACTTCACGTGGATGAAGTCATGGGCAATTGCTAGTCACACTTCACCCTAATAATATTGTATGTGTGTGTGTATGTTTGTTACTCCTTCACTCCGCACGAATGAACCGATTTGGCTATTTGGAATGGAGATATCTCTAAGTATGCAGGTTTCCTAATGATGTTTTCAGTATTGAAACCTTTTGCCTTGGAGAGCACTTTAAACAGAACACCGTCGTTCCTGCTTTTCATCAAAACTATGAGAGTGAGGGAATAGAGAGTATGTTTTCGCGTACACGTGTGCACTATAACATTCTGACTTCTGAGAGTCACCTCAGATTCTTTTGTCACCTTGTCCAATAATATAAAACATAACACTGGGAATATTATAACACCGGATAACCGGATTAGCAAACTAGTTTTCAATCAGCGCGAGCGTTTCCAATTCGGTGCAAATGGAATCGTCCAGACTACCAATTTAATGCCACTTCGTTGCACATTCCACCGTATTTATATTACCAGTTAGGTATGCTATATTATGTATGACAAACAAACAAACGAGCACTCTCGCATTTATCTCTACTAATATTATAAACAAGCTTTTGCCCCCGCGACTTTGTCCGCGTGGAATTAGATTTTGGGGTGGAATTTTCAAAAACTGTGCTATACGTACTTCTTTATTTTTAACTGAAAGCTCAAATACCAACTTTGATGGAAACAGCTTGAAAAATGACGGAGTTTCATACAAACTTCCATCCCCTATTTAAACCCCTTAGGGGTGGAATTTCCAATAATCCTTTCTTAGTAAGCGCCTACGTCATAAAAGGAAGCAACTGTAAAAATTTCAAGTTTCTAACTTCAGTAGTTTAGGCTCTGCGTTGATATCTCAGTCAGTCAATCAGTCAGTCAGGACTTTGAATATTATAGATGTGAAAGTGTGTTTGTTTGTTGGTTTGCCCTTCAATCCACCACGAACCAGTGGTAAATTCGTTTGACGATTCGAAAGCACTATGTAAAAGTTTATTTGAATAAAAAAACTTGAGAGGTGTCAAGGGACACCCGGATGGAACGAAGTTCCTTTTTATTATTTATTATTTACAAAAAACCTGTATACACTCAACAAAAATAATCGTCGCGACACCACACTGTTCAATGCGAAATAGAAATGAAAATATCTGGCTTGCTTTCTATAAGAGAGAGAGAGACAGACAAAGAAACATGCGACGCCGCACAGCTTACAATAGCTTACTATAGCAAAAAGTGTCGTGACAACTTTTCGTAAGAATTTTTTCCGTCTAGCCCCCTTTCACAACGCGCGATAAACTTCGTTCCAAAAATTATTCTATTCCATTCTATTCTAATCACGCCGCAACAGAGCTACGGATCGACATGATTTTTTGCATGGATATAGTTGAGGACCTGGAGAGTGACATAAGCTACTTTTTATCCCGGGAAATCAAAGAGTTCCCTCGGGATTTTTAAAATTAAATCCACGCGAACGAAGTCGTAGGCTTCAACTATAGTAATAAATATAGTCAGGATTCGTTAACACACGGTATAATTAGAAAACCTAGACAAGATTTTTCTTTCATACAAAGCGTCTGCTTTGAAGATGTCTGTTTCTCAGATTTCTAGGAATTTTGTAATACACCCTTATAATGATCAGGACCTTACTTCAAATGGAGTAATTTAGAGGATTTGAATATACATTAAAATGCTTTAAACTTAGCGGTCTAAAAAAAAACAAAGTGAGCTATGGCGCAGAATACTTATCTCGCTAATCACATAAGAATTGAGGAGATTCTGTAGAAGAGCTAAAACTAGAGTAACATAACGTTCTATTCTTTAGCTCCGTAGCACATGAAAATGCAGCTTTCGTCGACTATGTGGACGGATAATCTCTAGTAAATCGCTAGAAGTCTCAGAATACAAGACACCCAAGACTCTTTCTGTAGAAATACGTTCAATATAGACGAGTCAGAAGAACGACGAATGATCAGAAAATTGTTTTTATCCGGAATCCAATTCTATGTTCTAGTTTTACAAAAGGCGACAGTAAGATAAAACTTAATAAAGTGTTTTGTTGGAAATGTTGGAATGTAATTTTCTTTGACTAAGTGCCGATTTCACCAACGTCCAGTGACGTTTAACCGAGGAATAAATTGGACGTTTTGACAGTTTTTGTATTACAATTCTGCCAAAATATCAATTTTACATTACGACCCTTAACGTTGTTACGCCTATACATAGGCCGCTTTCTTGCACATTCTCGTCTAGATTGGCTGGTCTTGGGCATCCGATTTTTAAGTCTACTGATTTTTATGTACGACATAGCTATTACGGTTCATGAGATACAACCCGCCCGGCTCTTCACAGCAAAATCAGCTTTCCGTACTTATCATAAGACCCAACATTGTAATTACATGAAAAAAATAATTTTGAAGTTTGATAGATAGACAAGCAAACGAACGGACTGACAGCGAAGGCTTATTAAGAGGGTCCCATTGATACTCTTTAGGTATAGAACTCTAAAAATAATTCTTTGTTACTTACAAATCGCTTCATGAATAACTCTCTAATCTTTTTGAATTATTCGAAAGAAAATCAGGCTTTGGAATATAATAAATAGGCTATACGAATGAGTATCTATACAGGGTGTCCCACGGCTATGCCACATGGAGGGGAAGTACCTTAAATATTGTAGATGGAACATTTTACTGAAAGAAGACTTCATTTTAATTTAAAAAACAATTTAAACTGCATTCATAGATTTTTAAATAATTGCCTGGTTGAACCGGGACTCGAACCCGCTATCCGAGAAAAAAAATTAACCTGTATCTTTATCATACCGATCGGAAGGCTTCATCATAAGGATTATTTTTTGTTAAATAACAGCATGAGAAATAAAAGGAAGACCATGAATTTTAGCCTTTGATGTAAAATTTTGTTCAGAAAAATGAAAAGCTGACATTGGCGTATCGACATACAACGAATGTCAGTTGTATGTCGATACGCCAATGTCAGCTTTTCATTTTTCTGAACAAAATTTTACATCAAAGGCTAAAAATTCATGGTCTTCCTTTTATTTCTCATGCTATGTTATTTAACAAAAAATAATCCTTATGACGAAGTCTTCCGATCTGTATGATAAAGATACAGGTTAATTTTTTTTCTCGTATAGCGGGTTCGAGTCCCGGTTCAACCAGGCAATTATTTAAAAATCTATGAATGCATTTTAAATTGTTTTTTAAATTAAAATGAAGTCTTCTTTCAGTAAAATGTTCCATCTACAATATTTAAGGTACTTCCCCTCCATGTGGCATAGCCGTGGGACGTCCTGTATATATAAAATTCAAAGTCCTGACTGACTGACTAAGATATCAACGCACAGCCTAAACTACTGAAGTTAGAAACTTGAAATTTTTACAATTGGTTCCTTTTATGACGTAGGCGCACACTAAGAAAGGATTATTGGAAATTCCACCCCTAAGGGGTTTAAATAGGGGATGGAAGTTTATATGAAACTCCGTCATTTTTCAAGCTGTTTCCATCAAAGTTGGTATTTGAGCTTTCAGTTAAAAATAAAAAAGTACATGTGTCACAGTTTTTGAAAATTCCACCCCAAAATCTAATTCCACGCGGACGAAGTCGCGGGGGCAAAAGCTAGTGTAGACAAAAATTTTGAAAAACGAGACATTAATCTAAGCAGTATGCTCTGTTTCATAATAAAATATACAAAATATAGGGCACTTAGAAACTAAACCACCAAAGCGCTAACTCGCGCTAGATTTGCCTTGCAAAAGAGATCATTTTACCCGGCTGAAAGGTAAAGTTTTGCCAGCTAACCCGAAGTATCTTCATTACGGGCGCCCAAATTACTTCAAAAACTAGGTCGTGATTTGTAATGTTTTTCAGGAGCTTAATCGAGGTTTGTGGCACTTGTTTTTTGTTAAATATATTAATTTGTGTGCGCGGAGTTGTATTAATTGTTGAAAGTTTGCTATTTAGGATTGCGCTTGACGACAATCAATTATGTGTAGCACTGATGAGGTCTTAGTTGGAACGTGCTTGCCTAGAAGATGCCTATTCACTCATGCCTCGAATAGAAGGTATCTACTTAAAATTTACTTAGCAGGAAAGATGGACGTAGGAAGGGCATTCCACACCTTAGCACAGTTCCTTTTAGAAACTTTGTAGGTACTCAAAGTGTTTGACGAAGTATAAATATACTTCTAAGAAGAATGCAGCTACATTTGGCAGGGTAATTAATTTTGTGGCTATCTTATCTTTCCTTCCAATATAACGCGTATCCAAAATAGATTGCATTCAGACTTCACCAAAAAAATATGCAACGATATTCCTTCTCTAATAAATATCCAGGCCCATTACTGGAATTCTGCGTCTTTGGGAATATTTTTTTTACAATGCCAAGATAGTCTTTGACTGTGATCGCACCTAATGTGAAGTGACGATGCAGTTTAAGATGGTAGCGGACTAACTTGGAAGGGGTGTGGCAGTATAAATTCAACCCAGACCCCTAATCTGTTTCTACACGCCATCGTGCCGGAATCCTAAATTGCTTGGCGGCACGACTTTGACAGTAAGGTGGTAACTAGCTACGGCCAAAGCCTCCCACCAGACCAGACCAAAGACAATTGTGGAATTATAAATTCCCAAATTGCCTCCGCCGGGAATCGAACCCAAGACATCCCAGTTATAAGACCACAGCGCTCACCACTGCTCCAGGGAGGTCGTCAAAAAAATCCTGAAGATAATTATATGAAAAAGAAAAAGATGCGACGCAGAAAAAACTGATAGGGAAACATTTTTCTGGAAACGATGCGATTCGAAACAGTTTTAAAAGTGCCCCTAATTACACTTTCTTAGATAAAATGCGGAGTTTTAACATTAAAGAAAATCTTAAGCTAGATTCTTGTAGAAAAGTTTCGACCTGCCATTACTTTAATTGCACGTCTTGCACTAAGGGGCTATCTCGAGAATCGAACCCAGGACTTTATTATCCACATTTGAACATGCTAACCACAACTCAATGGAGCCTCAATAGCCCAACGGTAAAGGTGCGGACTGAAAACTCAATGGTCGCAAGTTCGAATCCCACCCGTTGCACTATTGTCGTACCCATTCCTAGCACAAGCTTTCCGCTTATTTGGAGGGGATAGGAGGATATTAGTCAACTTCAGCTTGGCTAATATTCTTTTTATAAAAAAAACGACCTTACTAGGACACTTAAGCTCGCTGCATACATAACGTGCACGGGACGTGGACGGGACGTGGCCCGGACGTGGCCCGGACGTGGTTAGTAAACACGGACGGGAATTTTTAATGCATACGCAACGTGGCAATAACTCAGAACTAACGTGCTAGTGATGTGAACAAGGAAAGATGGATTTTTCTAAGATTGTAGCGAGCTAACTTGGAAGGGGTATAGCAGT
Source organism: Hipparchia sbordonii (assembly GCA_038048805.1). Classification (NCBI taxonomy): domain Eukaryota; kingdom Metazoa; phylum Arthropoda; class Insecta; order Lepidoptera; family Nymphalidae; genus Hipparchia; species Hipparchia sbordonii. The sequence continues at coordinate 11,982,362 of CM076108.1, read as the reverse complement.
GTAAATACAACCCATACCCCTAATCGGTTTCTACACGCCATCGTGTCGAAACGCTAAATCGCTTGGCGGCACGTCTTTGACGGTAGGGTGGTAACTAGCCACGGCCAAAGCCTCCCACCAGACCAGACCAGAGACAATTTAGAAATTATAAATTCCTAAATTGCCCCCGCCGGGAATCGAACCCGAGACCTCTCAGTTATAAGACCATAGCGCTCACTACTGCGCCAGGGAGGTCGTCAAAGGTTGATACTATATACCTATTGATTTGAGCATAAAAAGTTCAACTGTAATTATTATTACATATTAAAATATAAGTAGAGATACGAATGCAATAAATTAATAAAATAAATCTGACCGGTTTTCAGTGAGTGATAGTTCGACTGCAATTTTACGCCACAGATAATTTTTATATTTGGTGTCTAAATACTTTCATGATCGTACACACTCAATTAGTTTTTCCATTCGTCCATTTTTGCTTCGTAGGTAAATACACAAACATCACTACTTAGCTCTCCGGAGCGAACGGGGCGACTGTGCATACGCAGCGGAATCACGCACGGGACGGGCCACGTACGGGACGGGACGTGCTAAACATCGTCGCCGACGATATTTTTCCCGTTCCGCGCGTGGCACGTTCCCGTCCCGTCCGTGCTCCGTGACGTATGCACAGTCGCTTACATTTTCTATGAAACGATGTTTCCAAAACTCCACGTCCCGTCCCGTCCCGTCCCGTGCACGTTATGTATGCAGCGGCCTTTACTCTAAATCTTCTGTGGTGTTGTCTAAAAGTGATTCTTCTTCTTCATCTTCTTCTTCAACTTATGGACGTCCACTGCTGGACATACGTCTCTTGCATGGACCTCCACAGACCTCGATCTTGCGCCGCCTTAATCCAGCGACTCCCTGCGACTCGTTTGATGTCGTCGGTCCACCTAGTGGGGGGTCTGCCAAGACTGCGCTTCCCGGTGCGGGGTCGCCACTCCAGCACCTTGGGTCCCCATCGACCATCAGCTCTTTGAACTATGTGCCCCGCCCATTTCCACTTCAGTTTCGCGACTCGCTGAGCTATGTCGGTGACTTTGGTTCTCCTAAAAGTGATTACATCAGTGTAACCATCGCAATGACCTCAGATTAGCTGGTACCCTCCCGCTATTGGTTAAAACGCATTGATGCAGCAAAGGCGCCATAAATTCAGCCAACTGCCTCGTTGGTCTAGTAGTCAGCAAATTCGACTGCAGATGACGAGGTCTCGGGTTCAATCCCGGATCGGGCCATAAAATGTATTGTAGGTATTTTTCTGTCAAGAAATTTTCAGTACTAGCCCGGAGTTAGGTAAGTTGGCGGTGAGTCACCCCCGTGCCTCGGAGAGCACGTAAAGCTGTCTGTCCTGCGCCTGATCTCTCTCCGGTCGTGTCGGATTTCCGTCCCATCGGACTATGAAAGTAAGGGAATAGAGAGTGCACCTGTGTTTGCGCACACACTTGTGGACTATAATATCTCTAACAACAAATAGGAACTATTTTTTTTTTGCTATCTATTTGTTCCTAACAAAAAAACTAGTAGTTGTTGTTGAAAGTTAGCAAAAGAAAAAATTAAATTCGATTTACTCAGAAAGTTTATTGCAACGGAACTAATAATGTTGCCTAAGTTCCGTAGCAAAATAAATGGAAAATCTCACAAAATGAGAGCACAGTATTTACATACAGACAACCCGATCCGAGAGCTGTTGGGAAATTTTCGTGAGGTGCTTGAGGAAAGCTGAAAATAAATAATTTTCCTGCATCATTTACTATAATATGGTAAACTGGATCTTTTGTACTCTTTTTTTGGTGGAAGGCGAAGCACAAAAGATCCACACACCTCGACCTTGCGTTGCCTGTATCTCACGGCTCATACAAAAAATCACGTCGATGCGTTGCTTTGTTGCGACGTGAACCAATAAACCACCAAAAAAAGTCACACTTCCGCATTTATAATATTATTAAGGATAGTAACCATATTGAGAAAATAATCGGATAGTACCCTTAGGAGTAGGTACTAGGTCATTTAATCGCCAAAGCGTTAACGTTCATTAACATTCGACACTAACTTCAGATTCAAGATATCCCACCAGCTCTTAAGCTAATCTATTCGAGCGTGGCGAGCATGCAATATTCATGCTGCTAATACTGCTCGCAGCACAGACATAGCGATATGGCTGAATTCAGTTATTCGAATATCGTTCCGGTTATATTGAGATAGGAAATTTTAAATTTCGATCAATACTTGAGTCTATGGGAGGCTTTGGCCGTGGCTAGTTACCACCCTACCGTCAAAGACGTCCCGCGTATAATGGCGTGTAGAAACAGGTATGGGGTACACTACTATACCCCTTCCAAGTTAGCCCGCTACCATCTTAGACTGCATCGTCACTTACCATCAAGTGAGATCGCAGTCAAAGGCTATCTTATCATCGTATAAAAAAATAGTTCAATCCACGATGACCCCACTCTTTGTTCCAATCGCTTACATTGCAACATATTGTAGTAGTGTAATGTACACTTATTGTAGTGATGTGGGCACATGCATACGAAGTTAATAAGATAGAGATTCAAAGTCAACTGGAAATATATCGCACACCTAGATCAAGAGGGAGATAATTCAAAAAAGATCTCTGTTCCCTAGACGAAAAAAAAAGACGTGTGGCACTCGGGGACTGCCGCGGTAAAGCTATTGCATAGCATTTTTTATCAACGCCATCTAGCGCCTCACCACTAGATGGCGTTGATAAAAAATGCGCCATCTAGCGGCTCACCGTAGAGGACTCCCGTGTCAGGTTATTTTCGTCACGGAATTTCTGAATTCGGTCTCCACGCTGGCCCGCGATAGAAGCTATGCAATAGCTTAACTAGTGGTTCGCCCCGAACTGAGTACTCGCGGTATCCCATAATTCCCAAAAGATAGTTATAATTATATATTGTAATAATTAACTTTTAACATTAGACGCAATAAAAAATAATAATAGTTGACGCAAAACCGTTTTACTGATACAGCGCCATCTATTAGCATTATTGTGAAGCTATTAGCATTAAAAATTAAATAATTTCGTTCCTTTATAATATTTATCTAATTTTAGTATTTGTTGTTCAAGTACAGGATATAACTGAATTTTCAACAAAGTCTCAGGTTCTAATATGCAATACTTTTTGACATATGGCTCAAATTAAATCTCCACTTAAAAGTTAAATAATTTCGTTTCTTTATAATATTTATCTAATTTTAGTATTTGTTGTTCAAGTACAAGATATAACTGAATTTACCACTAAGTTTCAAGTTCTAATATCTTGTCATTCTTGACATATGGCTCAAAGTAAAATCTTCACTTTGAAAGCCCCCCATTTCCTCAATTTTAAGGGAAAAATTAAAAAAAAAATATTTTTGTACTTTGTTCAAAGTCGTCTTTAAAAAGATATATCGCAAGTCTATGTAACGCACCAAACAAAATTTTACTTCAAACACGCTTCTATGAGAGCCCCCCTGAAATAAAGCTTTTTATATTTTTTTATACAATGTTCGGCTGAAGGCCATCAGTTTACATATTATATTTAAATTTAAAGTAATTACGTTCAATAATTCAGAAGTTATAGGGCTCTGACAGACATTTTGACGAACACACTTCTCTGTCCAGTAGGCAAGCACCCTAGTTGACTCAGAGAACTCGCTTCGCTCGTTCAAAAACTTTTTGAATCTTTTCTTAGCAAAGTTGTGAAACTCAATTTTATTTTAGGTAAAATAAAATTGAGTAATAAAACTTTGCTAACAAAAGATTCAGAAAGACTGTTTTTTGTTTAAGGAATAGAGACGTTGTTTGAGTTGTCTCCCTCTTGATCTAAGTGTGCGATATGTAAGTAACCCTTTCGAAAAATAGTGAGGCGCGTCTTCGTGGATTGAACTATTTATAAACTCACACCATATTAATTCTAGCTTACTGAACTAATTAAGATGAAGTTTAGGTAACTTCTGTAGGTCAAAAGCTCATTATTCATGTTAGACATAGAACCACATACGTAGGTTCTTCAATTCACGGCTGAGTTTGTTGAAGATTATTCCTCACTTTTATAATGGATCCACTATAAAGGTGTTGATACTCAAAAAGTGTAGGTATTGTGATATTGTCTACAACTTTTAACAAAGAATTATTTTGACATTGACGTGATCAAAACTACGCTTAATTCTTCCTTTCTCTTTGACTTCTACTATCGAATTGCGTTTCCATTAAACTTATGAATGTATTTAAAAGAACTCTAAAATAAAAAAATGCGAGGTTCGTTTGCTTTACTTCAACAAAGAATGATTAACGAAAGAAAGAAACAACCGCAGAGAATCCCTAACGAGACTATTTCTTTTCGAGCTCTGTTTCAGTGTACCTATTTCCTAATTCGCAAACCTAACGGAAATCAGCTCGGAGCCAAATGACCTATTTTGTAGTGCTGACGTGGTCTTACAAGAACTAGTTCATTTTCAGTCCCGTACACAACATAAAATTATAAAAGCTTGGGCTAGACCTAGAGCAACTCAATACCAACTTCTTCCATTTGACCGGATTCAAAAGCGGGCAGTTCGACTTGTGGACAACCCCAAATTAATCAACTCATTGGAAAGCCTGGAGCACCGCAGAGTTGTAAGCTCTCTTTGCGTATATTCTATCGGCTATATAACGGGGAGTGTTCTGAAGAGCTGTTTGACCTTATTCCACCATCTTTCTTTTACAACCGCACCGCTCGTCACCGAACACAATTTCACCACCACCACCTGGGTGTTTGGAGCACTTCGATCACCCGATGTGCCAGATCTTTTTTTCCTCGTACTTTGAAACTGTACCAACTTCCTGCTACGGTGTTCCCACGAAACTACAACATGGGGTTATTCAAGGGGCAGACCAACAAATTCCTAAAAAGCCGGCAACGCATTGGTGGTGCCTCTGGTGCTACAAATGTTCATGGACGGCGGTAATCACTTAACATCAGGTGACCCGCCTGCTCGTTTGCTCGCTAAAAATATATAAACTAGTGGTTCGCCCCGAACTGAGACCTCGCGATATCCCATAATTCCCAAAAGTTTTAATTATATATTGTAATAATTAACTTTTAACATTAGACGCAATAAAAAAAATAATAGTTGACATAAAACTGTTTTACTGACACAGCGCCATCTATAGTGAAGCATTATAGTGAAGCTATTAGCTTCACAATAATGCTAATAGATGGCGCATTAAAATTAAATAATTTCGTTTCTTTATAACATTTATCTAATTTTAGTATTTGTTGTTCAAGTACAGGATATAACTGAATTTTCAACCAAGTTTCACGTTCTAATATTCAGTAATTCTTGACATATGGCTCAAATTAAAATCTCCACTTTGAAACCCCCCCATTTGGTCAATTTTTAGGGAAAAATTTAAAAAAATATATTTTTGTACTCTGTTCAAAGTCGTCTTTAAAAAGATATATCGCAAGTCTATGTAGAGCAACAAACAAGATTTTACTTCAAATACGCTTCTATGAGAGCCCCCCTGAAATAAAGCTTTTTATATTTTTTTATACAATGTTCGGCTGAAGGCCATCAGTTTACATATTATATTTAAATTTGAAGTAATTACGTTCAGTAATTCAGAAGTTATAGGCCTCTGACAGACATTTAGACGAACACACTTCTCTGTCTAGTAGGCAAGCGCCCTAGTTGACTCAGAGAACTTCGCTTCGCTCGTTCAAAAAAAAAATTCAACGTTTTCAAATTTAAGGGTTCATTACTAAACGTCATGCTATCTATGTTTTTCACTCTAATGAGAATAATTGGAATTGTACCGTAACCTAGTTACCAACACATCGAATCACGCGTAGCTTCATTTGAACCGTCGAATAGTCCGCTGTTGTATTAATTATAATGGTTCTAATGAACCGATGTGCGCGTTTGACTTGAAAATGTTCAATACGTCCGGCTAATGAGCCGGATATATTGAACCGGATCACTGTCTTGTTTCAGTACAAAAAAGAGACTACTCTTATAAAACTCATTTTAAAATCGGGTCATACCCAATTCGCTACTCTATTGTTTATCAAAGGTATTGATTAAAGACTGGTATTCAGTTCACTAATCTGGACTCATCTATAAATCATAAATGCTAATGCAGTGGTAGTCTAGTGGTTAACTCTTCGGTCTTCCTTTTTGGAGGTCCGGGGTTTGATAGGGGGTGCTCTGTACGACCTATATACGTTTTAAGGAATTAAAATCACTTGTTTAAACGGCGAAAGAAATCATCGTGAGGGAAGCTGCATCCCTGATAGTTCTCCATTATGTACTCAAAGTTATGTAAAGTGTGTCAAAATGAATCTTTTAAATATTTATAAGGTGACTGACTGACTGACTCATTGACTGACTGATCTATGAACGCACAGCTCTAACCGCTGGACGGTTCGGGCTGAAAAGCATACAGATAGTTATCATGACGTATAGACATCCGCTAAGTAAGGATTTTTGAAATTAAACCCCTAAAGGGGTAAAATAGAGGTTTGAAAAGTCGTATTTAACGTGAGCGAAGCCGCGTTCAAACGCTATTTTTTTTTTATTCGATGACAAGATTGCCCTTGACTGCGATCTCACCTGATGGTAGTTAAAAATAAATTTAAAGTGAGGGTAGTTAACAATAACTGTTAACTGTTTTTAGGATTTGTCGAAATTCCCCCGGTAAGGACAAACGTGATTGCCGCAATTACTAATTACGCAGTAGCAAAGCCGCGCGCGGTCGCTAGTAGGTATTTACAACTTTATAATCAAATTGCAAACCTTTGAAGTTGGTCAGACCAGATTTGATTAAAAAGTTCCAAACAAACTTCAGGGTTCTAATGAGACTGCGCTTTTGATGAAATACAAAAAACCAAGCTTCCGGAGCAGGTGATTTGCTAAGTAGTTACCGAGTTATTTCCATTCGTAGTTAGTTGCAGGCGATCAAAGTTATTTGTACATTGCAAGAGCAAAATATTTCTTTCTCTCTGTATACGTAGATAAAAATGTTTTGATATGAGGGACATACCTAGTGGGCAAAATGTATTATCACACACGCTTCTATGAGACCCCCCCTGAATAAAAGCTTTTTATATTTTTTTATGCAATATTCGGCTGAAAGCCATCAGTTTACATATTATATTTAAATTTGAAGTAATTACGTTCAGTAATTCAGAAGTTATAAGGCTCTGACAGACGGACGGACAATTGCAAATTCACTCAAGTAGACTCGGAGACCTCGCTTCCCTCGATCAACAAGTTTAGGTATTCCTATTGTAAAATAAGCCGTTTCATACTTCAACAATAATGAAGTTTCTTTGTCTATGTTAAAAATTAAAATCATCCCATATTTATTTTCTCTTGATGTTATAATGTAATAACAGTATCGACTGCGCATAATATCTTTATCAACTGTTTGACTCCCAATCAAATCAGTCGATCGCTCCAGTCGATACGAAATTGAATTCCATCCGTTCGTCGTAATCATCATGGATATCAATTATATTGCACGGGTGGATGAACATAAGGGTTTACATACGTTAAGCCAAGCGTATTGTAAAGACGCAGGCGACGCAGCCCGCGCAGCACAGGCAGAGCAGTTGAGGCAGACATAGAATAGAATAGAAATACTTTTATTCAAACAAACTTTTACAAGTACTTTTGAATCCACTGGTTCGGAATGCTCTTACTGCCGAGAAGAGCCAGCAATAAACTCGGCGGTTGCTCTTTTCAAAAAAAAAGAAAAAAAATTTACAATAGGTAACAAAACTATGCTATGTATACAGTGTTTCCACAATGAAGTTTCAAAAATGCAAAACAATCCAATACAAGCCTGGAAATACACGTCAGGTTTTTTCATCCGATAGTCTGATCCGGTAGCCTGATCACAGGCGCAGACAAAAGCAGACCCTTTCCCGTTTCCCGTAACAACCCGCACCACACGACACCACCACAGAAATGTTTAAAGAGAACATGACATACTTAGGCTACCCATGTTGATGCATCGAATTGAATACTAATATTAAAATACTCATTTTAAGACATGACTGAGTGACTGACCACTGATCAGCGTATGCTGGAACGCAGTTAAGTGACACATGTAGGTACATTGATCCACGTAGTAAAAATAATAGATGGCATACTCCGCGAGTGCTAGCTAAATGCACCAACTCATTGGCACTCAAATTTTTTAGAGCAGTGTCTTACTTCAGTGACTCACTTAATGGTATAAATCTTGCAATTCACGAGGGCACGTGGCTCATGATTGTGTGTGTCGTATCTGCATAAGTGTGAGCGAGGGCTTGACCGCTCCCACCTAGGTTCCTGACAAACACGCACACTTACACAATGTGCATGTAAACGAGGTTACCACAAGTAAAGCTCTCGCACCCTCGTGAATTGCAAGAACTATATCGTTCGTGAGCTGTCGTTGTTTACACAGAGCAAAAAAAAAATTGTGTGATAAAAGTACACAAAGTCCGTTAGAAAATTACGAAAAGTAGACGTTCTTATATCGCCGTCCCCAACGAATAATACAGTAATCGTAAAAAGTAAATTTTACAGGAAAAATAAAAAACCGTTTTTTTGTTATAACTTCATAACCGGATCACATAGCAAGATAGTTGGTATACCAAAAGATAGCTAATTTTTTTTAAAGTAATGAGATGTAATTTAAAAAAATATTAGTTTTACTCCCATTTAGTTACAGCCAAAAATGTATATTACCAGAATTCAAACACAATTTTCAACCGCAATGCAATAATACGATTTTATTCGAGTAAATTGTTGACAGTGACGTATACAGTAATAGTTAATTACGATCGTCTTGACTGTAAAGTAGAGAAATTGATTGTAATGGTAATATATTATTACGATAGTATTCGTTGCTCAAAACAGTTTATTATGGTAACAGTAAATTGAGTAACGTTATTATTCCATAACAAAAGGACGATGTGTCGCTATTGTAAAAATATATTGCCGTTTGTATCATATTACAAACATTAAAGTAATAATTAGTCAAATTATTAAATAAAACATTTTTTATGGAAGGTTTAAAGAAGAATTCAATCAAATTAAGCAGGCACAATCTTAAAACTTACATAATTGTAATTATTAGTTCTACACACACATTACACACATTTACACTCATACTTCGTCATCACTTTGATCTGATTCGTCGAACTCATCTAAATTTTGTGGTTCTGGGTTTCCACAGCTTGCAAGAGATTTGTAAAATCGATGGTAATGTTTGGGTATAGCTTCACTAGCACATAACCCAAGTAACTCGTCATAAAGAGGTTTAGGAACAGGCATAGATTTATGGTAAACCTGTCTTAGGCTCGCGTCGACTACAAGTTCAGCAAGATTTTTCGGTCGTCGTCCACGCTTTGCTCTTCCAGTACCCTGATCAGTGTCCAAGTCAAAATAGCCTTCCCCAAAATCATATTTAAATTGCAAGACATGAGGTCTTAAATAAGAGACTTTTATTTCCATAATCTTCGACCACGAAATTTTTCTGCCTTTTGTATCTTTCAGCCAGTTTTTCCCAGAGATGAGACATTTAAATCATAGAAGACACTTTGCTCCATTTCTTTCAAATTATATTTCTCACCTTTTACTTTTGCATTTGATATAACACTGTAGACTTGATCAGGAGTACATAATACCTTATTCTTCATTGTGCGTCCAATACATGAATGCATGCTATCACCCTCATTCTGGCTATGTCCAGTCTCAAAGAAACGGTGTGTTATACTTTCTAGTCCGTAAGTTTTTAAGGCATAAAGAAACATGGCAAAAATAAATCTATTTTTGTTCTGTCCGGCGTAGCCATCTGAATAAAATTTTTAATATTTATTTGTGCTTCTTGTTTTATAAATTCCAATAAGCAGCTTCCAATTTTATTTGCCCCTCTTTTTGCAATAGATATATGCCAGACATAGCAATACCCTGACTTTTTTAGTGTATCAAAGACCGGGAAATTATAAATAGGGTATTTTCTTTTATAGTGGAAAATACCTACCTCAGATTGAGGCACACTAAATGAGCTTTTCTTGTATCTTCAGCTTGTTCATAAAGGGAACAAATTGCGCATAAATCCTTTTTTGGTTTAAAAAAAGAAAAGTTATACTGCGTGTTAAAAATTGTTTCATATTGCCGCTTTGTAGCTAGGTTTTCTGGTGAAAAATTTTGATTTTTGAACCAGGACTGGTACAATCGATACATATGGTAAACTTACTTTACCGAAATTAGTTTTATTTTTTCTACCCGAATAAGTTCGTAATTACAGTTTACTGGGAAAAAGGAAACTTTGAGGAGTCAGTATTAACCCATTATCGATAAAAAAAAGTTTTTCTTTAGAAACGAATAGTACAGGTAAATTCATTACAAAATGTCTAACTCGAAAAGTAATCGTTCGAATCACGTGAAAAAAATTCACAAGGTGTAATCGCACTTCTAGAACAATAATTCCCCATAAAAGCACTTCTATCGCTATAGTTGATTACGATATTATTCGTTGGGGACGGCGATATGTATCATAGATTTTTACAAAATAACGCCTGCTTCTATTCAATATCCGCATCATTAGGCGAGGAGATAGTTAGGATATGACATACTTAAATCTTTTCTAACGTTCAAAAATTTAAACGTTTTCATCCCGAAAAAGTTTACACGCGAAAGCGCTCTTTATGCGTTCGCGTGTCGTTCATCCAGTTAAGTTGAAACTTGGCATAGAGATAGCTTCCGGAATAGTCAGGGGATATTTTTCATCCCGGAAAAGAAACATCTCGGGAACAACATCGCGACCCATATATCGTCAATTCTATATATATATAATTCCTATTGTATGGTACAAAACATAATGCATGAATGATTCCATACAAATAAAATAATATTATCAGTTAGGTAGTTTGTTACATTGTATATGTTTCATATTGTTTAACGTTCCCAAATCGACATTTCCGTGTTCATATAAATGATGCATGAATAACTCAATAGATATGTTATTGATGTCTATAATATTTCACTTTGTTACTTTATTACATTTTCACTTCCGTAATATTTGTTATATACGCAGGCAGCTTCTATTATTTCTTTGACTTCTGCCGAGTCCACTTTGGCCATGGCTAGTTACCACCCTACCATCAAAGACGTGCCGCCAAGCGATTTAGCGTTCCGGCACGATGGCGTGCAGAAAACCGATTAGGGGTATAGGTTTAATGTACACTGCCGTACCTCTTCCAAGTTAGCCCGCTACCATCTTAGACTGCATCGTCACTTACCATCAGGTGAGATCGCAGTCAAGGACTAACTTGTCAACGAATAAAAAAAAAAGACGTGTGGCACTCGGGGACTGCCGCGGTAAAGCTATTGCCTATTGCATAGCATTTTTTATCAACGCCATCTAGCGGCTCACCGTAGAGGAGTCCCGTGTCAGGTTATTTTCGTTACGGAATTTCTGGATTCGGTCTCCACGCTGGCCCGCGATAGAAGCTATGCAATAGCTTAAAAATTAAATAGGTACATTCATACTAGTCGTTAAATAAATACGTACCTACTAAACATTCAATAAAGTGTAAACGAAAGGCAGATACTCAAGTTATGAAACGACTTCCTACAACGAATATCAATCAGCACTGATTTCATTATGACCCCTTCGGAACTCTTTTCATGAAACTTTTGTTTTGTTTCCACCGTATCTCCGAGTCTTTGATATTCGTGATTCAAAAGTCCAATTTACGGGGACTTTTGGTAGCATTTCATGAATAGATTCTTTGTGAAGTATAAAGTAATGGTGCTCTCACACAACAATTGGGTATTTTACTGTTGTCAAATGTGGATATTCATTAATTACAATCGAAAATGTAACATGTAAGAATAACATTTGTAAAAACTGAAAATAAATCGGTCAAAAAACAAATAAGTTACACGCTGGTTTACTGCGACTGTATCCGTCTCTTTCTAAAACGATGTTTTGTATGGACAGTGTATGGAGCTACTGAATATGTGACATTGTTGTTGTTATATCTAAGCTTGACCAAATAAAATTTCATTTCCTTTCATAAAAAATAATACATCTGTAAGTACGGCATAAAGTGGTATAAAACTTTGTAAGTAAAGAAAGTTTATACGTAAATAAAAAGTAACAAAATTTTCATGTAACTTATACTATTAGGGAACATTATCGTGTTAACAAAATGTTTTACTTAATATGTGAGAGCACCATTACGTCTAGAATTGAAAGCAAAGTACACCGAAAGCAAAGTTTTCTCTCCTCTCTCTCACACAGGTTTTTATTCCATATTGCTGCGGAGCTTGACCCCATTCCAATAATCACATAGTTTATATTCAGGAACCTCCGTGCAGTATGCATGCCTCCATTCATCCTTTGAAACATTTATTTAAATCAAAATAAGTCCGCGAGAACCTCAGAAACAAGTGTAAATTGAAAATTTAAAACAAACGTGACATGTGAATCTATCACCAGAATATGTAGGATATACCTGACCTGCTTTCTTCTCCATCATCAGATTCCCTCCTAGATTCTCGATCGTCATCTATCTAACACCAATTCCTTGAGACCATTCTAATGACCCCGAACACACTATATCTTCTATAAGTTGCTGAGCGGTTGGGTATCCCGCAGACTAGTTGATATTGCAGCATCAGCTCAAGGTTATCGTGCACTGGATGGAGCTACGAGGGAATAGACAGATACAAATACGTCAAACTTGTAAAAAGGGTTGCTCTTTTTCCGACAGGGGTTTCCGACAAACGAATTTCGGACTTTCTTGAAGCGGATGATTCAGGCTGGAAACTATAGATAGAGCATGCTTTACCTTGGATCGGTCTTGAAGTTCTTTGAAAACTTTGCGACTCTTAGATATCTTTTCTTTTTTTTTTTTAAATATATAGACTAGCGCTTGACTGCGATCACACCTGATGGTAAGTGAAGATGCGGCCTAAGATGGAACGCGCTTGCCTAGAAGATGCCTATCTTCTTAAATATACTTATAAAAGGAAAAGGTGACTGATTGGTTAACTGACTGATCTATCAACACACAGCTCAAAGCGCTCATGGATCGGGCTTTTTGGTATAAAGGTAGCTTATCACGTAGGCATCTGCTAAGAAAGGATTTTTGAATATTCCATCCCTAAGGGGGTAAAAAACCCCCGTGAGCAAAGCTACGGGCAAAAGCTAACTGTACTAATAAGAAATATTAATGAAGCTATAAAGTACCATTTTAAAGTATAATTTGAAGCTTTTAACTTAAAAGGAATATTCAAGGAAGAGAAACTAGGTGTAATGTAATGAAGAGTGAGGACGTCTCTCTATTAAGCTTTTCGAGATATAATTACCTCGAACGATGTTCACAGATAGTTTGAAAAGAAGCATGGTTATAGTGCGTTTATCTCACGAAGTTATGGGGCGCTTTACTAGTGTTTACGTCGTGCACATGCACATTGCGTAAGTGTGCGTGCCTGTCAGGAGTCCAGTTGGGAGCGGTCAGGCGCAAGCGAGCTCTCGCTCATACTTATACAGATACGACACACACACAACCATAAGCCTTCAATTTTATTTATTTGTATATATGTATATTGTATAGATTAAAATACTTGCACGTACTTCATGATAAAAAGTATTTTTACTAGAACTAATAATTACGAAGCCCTACTTGATGCGTGTTCTGATACGCACCCGGTGATGCCCAGTTAATACATTTTTAAAATTTCGGAACAACTAGTTTACATAAAAACCACAAAATCGTATTCAAGGGCGTCGCTGCGTAGACACGCGATCGAGCGTGTTCCCGTCTTATTACCCCGTCACATTATAATATACCTACTTATAAACCTGTAATAAACGAGTAATTGACTAAATAGGTAATTGAATTAACGTAATGCGGCTCAAAATTAATGTAACTGACGTAGAGCCAAGCCCGTCACATTTGAAGGTTGTAAAGGGTCTTACCTACCTGAAATATTAATATAGTATCATTACCGTTTAAAATATTGTTCCTCAATTTACCGGTTAACTAATTGGAGAAACCGAAATCACATCGGTTACCTGTAGCAATTTCATAATGTTCAACTACGTCATTCACGTCAAAAATTTTGGAGAGAAATGACCAGAATAAAATCAGTATCCAGTAGTAGTTGCACGGGAAAAAATAACCGTGATACTATTGTTACATACTATTGGTGCCGTAGTACTGACAGTGAAAAACACATAACTTTAGTTTAAACTCGACCCAGCCAATATTACTCAGTATTACTCAGAATAAGCTTTAAAAACTATAACAAACTTCAAAAAATATAATTGTTATTTTATGGAACAGAATATAACCCGTATCCAGTAATAGCATACTAGTAGTGATACGGGAAGAAAATAACCCCGTTAATACGTGAAAAACACATGACTTTAGTTTAAATTCGACCGAGCCAATATTACTCAGGATTACCTACTCAGAATAAGCTTTAAAAACTATAACACACTTTTTGAAGTGAAGTTATAATAACATGGTTATTTTCTTACTGTGTTACTACTAACAAGCTACTACTGGATACGGGTTATATTCTGTTCCATAAAATAAAAAGACGTGTGGCCCTCGGGGACTGCCGCGGTAAAGCTATTGCATAGCATTTTTTGAAAAATGCGCCATCTAGCGGCTCACCGTAGAGGAGTCCCATGTCAGGTTATTTTCGTTACGGAATTTCTGGATTCGGTCTCCACGCTGGCCCGCGATAGAAGCTATGCAATAGCTTAACAATTATATTTTTTTAAATATAATTGTTATTTTATGGCACAGAATATAACCCGTATCCAGTAGTAGCATGTTAGTAGTAACACAGTAAGAAAATAACCATGTTATTATAACGTATTACTTGGTGGTGCGTGAAAAACACATAATTTTATTTTAGTTTAAGCTCGATCGAGTTTAAAAAGTAAGTTATGTGTTGCTCTCAGAATAATTTGGCTCGTCGATAAGCCAAATTATATATTAAAAATATGAGAGCGATCCGTGAGTAAATTTTTACGCCGTCACGTATACAAGTTTGAATAATGGGAGGTGAAAATTACATTAATTTTTGGACGTGACAATGAGTGCCGTTATTGTTTCTGTTATCTCGTTCACAACGATGGATTTAAATCCCATATTTGTACTGCTGAAGTGTTTTTGATAGCGTTATTTTATATTTAATGTTTTGGTTTGAAGCGCAGCATTGGCAGACTCCCCACTAGGTGGACCGATAACATCAAACGAGTCGGAGGGAACCGCTGGATAAAGACGTCGCACGGGGGGGCGAGGGGGGGGGATTATATTAAGGTATAGGTGATTAGAATATGTAATAATAATTATGTATTGGCGTGGAATTAATTATTATCTCAATACAGATAATACCCTACTTCTTTCTAGGATAGCTAATACATTGGATAGTTGGTAAGTTAACTGAAGGCAGATTAAGGAGACTGAATTCAAAAGAGTTTCAAAGGAATCTTTAAATTCGAAAAAAAAAAATAACTCCCGCCAAAGCTTCAAGCTTCAATCAAATTAGAATTCACTGGAATTCAAAACACACACATAGCCGACTTTTTATACTTCCAATCAGCTGTTGAAAGGCAGATGGATTACAAGAAAAAAGTTTAAAAGCTGTAAAACCGACCATGGAAAATTGGACGTAATATCTTATGACCCCTAATACATACCTAATAACGAATGGGTTGACGCCTACGAATAAATAATAAGTCACGAAATGTAATTGCGTTAAAAAAATGACCCAACAAAAGTCGGAAAAGCGAACACACGTCAAATCTTCGCAACTTCGCAAGTGATTCTCACCGTCTACCGTTCTACCGTCAAAGACATGCCGCCAAGCGATTTAGCGTTCCGGCACGATGGCGCGTAGAAACAGATTAGGGGTTTGGGTTGATACACTTTCCAAGTTAACCCGCTACCATCTTAGTCTGCATCATCACTTACCATCAAGCGAGATCGTGATCGTGATCTAAGTGATTCGTATTTTGAATCATACATCGTTTTGGTTTGAAGTAGGGCCCACTTTTTGTGTGGCATTTGTTGTGAACTAGAGTTCCTGATTGAGATTTATTTATTCGTAAGATGACACCCCATTCATCAAACTAGTTTAGTTTCTAGGGTGAAACATACTTAAATACGAACATACATATTATATGCATAGACTGATAAAAAATCACCTTTTGGCCTTGCTCTAGCAAATGCTAATCCTACTTATATTACAAATGCGAATGTTTGGGTGTATGAATGAATGTTTGTTACTCAGTGACGCCACAATGACTGAACCGATTTGGCTGAAAGGCACAGCGATAGATTATAATTTGGAATAATACAATTTCATCCGGGAAAATTAAAGAGGGGAGAGAATTTTTATTCCCACGGGAATTAAAAAACCTTGATCCACGCGGATGAAGTCGCGGGCATCAGCTAGGAAGTTTACAATACGTTAAAAAATCGCACTGACTTACGCCAGATTTTATTGCCGTACTGTTATTGGCCGTAAGGTTAAGTCAATTAATTTTATTAATTGAACATAGAACGAAGTTGGTGAGAAAATTATGTTCAAATTAATAAAATAAATGGTTTACATCTATAAATAAACATCTTGTTTCAGGTACAACAATGTTTCCACCTGGATTGATGGAATCAAAGCAAAAGCAATTAGGAGATTCGAATCAATGCGACGAACAAGCAACATTGTATAGAGTACAAGTTTACACAATTCGTTAGATATTCATGATTTTGATTCGCTAAATAAATATCACCGTTCTGTAAGCGTTCTGTATACCTACTTGACTTGAGAGCTGATGGGCAATTTTAAAGAGGTGCTTGCCGAAGCTGAATTTTCGTAATGAGTCTCTCTACCTTTCCTAAATATGATAAACTTCTCACGCTTTAAGTTTTTTTTATATTGGAAAAGTACTATATTGCTAAGAAAAAGCTTATGTATTCATTTAAATAGGTATGTATCGTATTGAAAACTTGTTAATGTCCATGGCTTTGAGTAGATTTAAGATTTTTAATTTTCTCAGGATCGTCTTCGATGCTAACAAATAAATTATATCATTAAGTAGTTTAAAAAAGTTTTTTTTATTTTTTTGTTATAATCGCGGTGACTTAAATTTTTTTAATTGATAAATAATTAATAGAGTGCTGAGACTTAATAGATGGCAAACGTCGTAAAGCCATGGGAAATGCCTGATAATTGCAGCTTTAGATTTCTGTTCAAAGCACAGGTTTAATATTATTAATCAGCTCTCGGTCCATAGGAAAAGAGGTAAGTATTATATTTAAATGGAAATCGAATTACGAATCTCTAGATCCATTATTAGATTATCGTCTTTCACACAACGTATGATATTCTTTTGCAAATACAAGGCAAACATATAGAATCGTGGCTATGCCAAACGAACTTACTGAACTTGTTTTTTTTTACAATTTTTGTCCATTTTTAAAAGTACGTAGAAGAATCGGGAAGCCAACCCCACTGCATTAATATTTTTAGGAAACCCCTAAGTACTACAACACAATTAATGTTAAGAGGTCACGACCCTCAGTTTGAAGGAATGAGAAGCAGAGAGAATCCACAGCAACATGATGTTTTAATCTTTGTTTAGTAATTGTTAATTGTAATTATAAAAATAAGTCGGGTTTTCCTTCCTGACGCTATAACTCCAGAACGCACGAACCGATTTCCACGGTTTTGCATTCGTTGGAAAGGTCTCGGGCTCCGTGAGGTTTATAGCATAGAAAATTCAGGAAAAATTCCACGCGGACGAAGTCGCGGGGGCAAAAGCTAGTTGTAATTAAAATTCTTAAACCAAGTTAAAAACAGATGTAATCTATGAAAATTATTCTTCTATAAGTAGATTATCTTAAGGACTTATTTCGTTTTGATCTCTCGGTAGAGAGTAGTATATTCCTATTAATATTCTTTGGTTTTGATCATGTGTCATCAATGACAGTTAATCATTAAGAAATAAATATCGAAAATACTAAATTCTCAATGATCGAAAACCTGGAAAAATCTCTATAAAAATGCGTGGGAAAAATGGAAATCTGATGCAGAGCTATTACCTATATTCTGCAGCGCTGGCTTTGAAACTGCTCGCTTTCGTCCCAATGGCAGCTTTAGCGTGCAACCCGGAGAAGATCCAGCGTGCCACCATCAGTGGCCTCAAGAACCTCACACCCTTCTGGGTTGTAGCAGCTCTGTATGTGACAACGTCGCCTGATGAAAGCTTAGCTTTGAATCTGTTCCGAGGATACACGGTAGCGAGAATAATCACAGTATATGGCTACCTGTACAGCTTGCCGAGGTGCCTTAAAGAGATGGCCTTCTACGTATCGTTCGGAATCACCAGCTTTATGGGTGGCTGGGTAGTTTATACATACAGGAATGCACTATGATTCAGAAAAAAAAATCCAGTACAGGTAAATTTTGGACAGACCGTAAGTTTCGGAGTTAGCGTTTTAAAAAAAAATTGATGAAACGAAGACTTTTGGTTATAATAATGTTAGCATAATATGTACAGTATTTTTTACGTTTTATTTTTACCTCTTAATATACAGTTATCGTTCGCTTTCATTGGAATCAAAATACTTTAATATCTTTCGGATTCACCAGTTTTAAATGTTTTGTGTATGCCTACGTCGATGTAATAAGGGAATTTTTTAAATTTTGAAATATTTTGTTATTTAAATAAATCGTATCTATATTACCTACAATATTAAAAGACTTTCGTTTTGATTTTGATTAAAATTATTTAAGACGTTTTCGATATCGTTATAACATAGCAAGTGGAATTTAGGCTTATTTCGTGGTTTAATATCGAGAGTTCCAACTAAAACATTTCCCTATTGTGGTACATACGTATTCAGATAATATTAGGTATATTGAGGCGCGCTGCAGTGCGCCAAGACCTCCAAACAGGTAATAACGGCTAGTGGAGAAGCAAAATTGGGCGCATAGTAAGCCCTATGCCCGTTGAAGAAGCACTGATACCATAAACGAAAGTCAGTGCGGCCTCATCGACGCGCCTCCGCCTAAAGCCTCTGCTTATGCATTTATTCAGGCGTTGTGATGTTGCTTTGTTTATAAGCCACTGAAAAAATACAACATTCAGATGACCATAACCAATAGGCATCCAGTCTCAAAATCGAAATCAGAAGGCACTTCGGTTGGTACTTTTGTGCAAACTAAGCGAAGAAGCGAACTGAACCTTGACCTTTCTGATGTTTAACTTCACTCAAAACTTCAAATCCCCCATTTTAATTTCGGCGGGGTCTGTTGACATTCCTGACCGCAGACTGGAGTATGAGATTACTGGTTTAAATTAATTTTAGGTATTCAAATCCGAAATTGGAGCAAAAACTGTAGCGCTATTGTCTGTATTACTCTTGACCGAATTTCGTCCACGATGGCCAATCTCAAAAGAGGCAGAGACTTTTGAGTAGGAAATGATATAGAGCACAAGGAGTAGTATCACAATGAGAGTAAGCGAATACAGTGAGAGTCAAGTGGCTGAAATGAAATCAAACTATGTAACAAAAACTGAATCTAAAAAGACTAACTGGACGCACATATGCAATAAAGTGTCAACCCACACAACTTATCAATTGAAAAGTTAACTTTATTCCTTTACACTATGTATGTATTTAATTTGACAAAGTATTACATATGTGCGTTCAAAGTCAGACCGCTGATATAATAGCCTTTTTAAAAGTATTTGAACTCTGACAAAAAATATCCTTAACATTGGCGACTTTATTACTCGATGAACTATGTCAGTGACTATCATTCGCCTATGGACCTCTTTATGATTTGATCGTGCAGTGATATTAAGGGCTTAGTCCCACTAAGTTATTTCCCACAGAGTGAACCTGAGCGATCTAAGCTTCCTTATAGCGTAATAAGAAAGCTTAAACATGCCGTGATATAGATATAAAAGAGTATTTATTTTATTTATTTTCTTTATACGTACTTGTACGTGTACTTAATGCCACAAAAGTACATAAATAAAGGGAACCTTATAAGAACTTAAACACTTATATACATAGACTTTGTAAGCTCCTTACGATATACTTAGTGACTTGGGTCTAATACTCTTTGGAGAGAAATGCTGAAAGTAAATTTGCTAAGGCGATTTAATAATACAAAATTATAAAGGCGAAAGTTTGTGTGTGTGTATGTTTGTTACTCCTTCACGCCACAACGGATTGACCAATTTGGCTGAAATTTGGAATGTAGGCAGCTCACATCTAGGATTAAAATATAGACATTTTATCCCGGAAAATTAAAGAGTCCCTACGGGAATCAAAAAAACCTTCATCCAACACAACATCGTTTTAAACATGCTTCTCAGTGTAATACGTTTCTATGAAAAATCGAGTAAGGAGCGTGGCCTTATGCTTTGATTATCCAGAAAAGAGCCAAGTTAGTAAAACAAAAACTTTTTAAAAACAAAAAAACAATTTAATACACTCACACAGTTCCCATCATATAGCCTTCCTATAATAATAAATAACCCATACGGCCATATAAAACGTAATCATATACGACGTGACAAGAGCGAAATCTGAGATAGCCGCCGGGACGGGCCGCGTGGCATATCCAAATAGCATTACCATTCGAGCCACTGTATAAATCCGGAATAGGCTCACTCCCAAATGTATTGGAGGGGTTGTTGTGAGATATAATGCTCCGACTATCCAGAAAGGAGCCAAGTTCTTAAGTTCTGATAGATACGCTCGCCGTACGATATCTACGTTCGGAAAGATCCCTTTATTGACCCACGTTACGGCTGCCAAGGGGCTAAGGGCCAGTAGTTTTACAGCCAATAATGCAGCGTGTACCATGTAAGTTTGTGTTAGAGGTGTCTCCAAGGATATTGTTATGGTTTTTGGACCGTCTTCCATTGTTTTTCATTAGGTACCTACGCAATCTTTGTTTGTTTCATCTCATTTTCATGGGGTGTTTTAGTTGAATCATTGCGTAATTACATAGTTATTTCTTTGCAAAATTACCAGCTTAATTTGCTTAAATTGCTGTTTTATAGTACTTCTGATAAATGACATTTCATTTAACGTTTACTCAGAGCATTTACCAAGAGAATATAAACCACTATGTTTTGTCCATGATTTACGTTTATCGTGGTTCTGAGCCAAAAGTATATTACTAAACGTAGTGATTATATACTCAGTGATCACTACGCTTTCATCACACTCATGTAAAAGCGAAAAGCGATAGTTTGTGTGTGTATGTTTGTTACTCTTTCATGCCACAATGAATACACCAATTTGGCTATCACTTGAATTTTGCAACTGAGTTGTTTATGGTCTATTTCGATTATTATTGTTCTTCTGTTGATCTCATCATGCAAATATCCGTCCTCCGTATACAAATTTTATTAAAATGAAACTTGAAATGTATTGTTAATGTAAATTATACAATATTTTTGGTAAAGAGATAAAGCGAGTCCCAGCGTATTTGCTTTGCTAAATTATTGTTATGAAGGCTCCGCTGAGTTCGTTGAATTTACATTTTAATCAAGACGACTCTTTGGAAAAGACATTTTATAATTTTGGTGAAAGGATTAGGATTAACTCTCTAAGGAGTTTGACACATCGAACGCGGTGCGGTGCGGTGGCCGTGGCTACTAGCCGCCGCGCCGGCTTAAAATGATTGCTACAGTGTAAGGATCGCAATCACCTCTGATTGGTCGACACTCTCTCGCTATCAGCTAAAACGCAGCATTATTACGTCATGAATTCCGTTCCGTTCAGAAACTTCATAACAACTTCAAGCTTTTATATGTTATAAATTTTGTAATGACGTTACAAGTTGATAGTAAAAGTTTTAAAAGAAAAGTTTATTTTATTCTTTTTAGCGCATACAAATAAAAGCTTGTTCTTTAAAAAAAATACTTTTAATTTATTATATTTCCTACCGATTATCAAATAGACGGCCTTCCAAAATAAGTACAATAAACGTTCACTACTATGTAAATGTCATGCTTTAAACAAGCTATTAAATTACAAAACGTACGTCAAATATTAATGTCACACTTCTCCATTTCATACAATTTACCAATGCCTGCGTATTCACGTTTGATAAAGAGTTGCTGGTTTGATTAGTTGGCAACATCCCTATAGGGATGTTAATATTGAGACTATGATTGACCCACCAACCAACCAACCAAATAGTTTATTGATGAATAAACCAGTTGGTTGTTTTTCCGCAAACGACCAACTGGTTAACACATCGACGGTTTATGCATCGATAGCTTACGTACTATCTCTGCATTTCTGTTGCTTCAAAATTTCGCAGCCGCGGTCGCAGCGCCGCGCCGCCGCCAGCCCCGCGTTCCTTGTGTGGAACTCCTAAAAGCCGCATCTACTTGCGGCATACCTGCATCATACTAAATTAAAATTGTCTTGTTTTTAGTTTGTTCTTTAGATACGCAACAGCGGTAGCTAGGTACGACTTTTTGTATGGATATGTCGTTATATAGGTCTTTATATTATATAGTGACGTAGGATTTTTATCCCAGGGAAATGATCCTTCTGACGAAGTCGCTGCTTTTTTTATTCAATAATAAGATAGTCCTTGACTGCTATCTTACCTAATGGTAAGTGACAGTGCAGTCTAAGATGGTAGCGGGCTAACTTGGAAGGGGTATAGCAGCGTAAACCCATGCCCCTAATGTGTTTCTACACGCCATCATGCCGGAAAGCTCATTCGCTTGGCGGCACGTCTTTGATGTAGGGTGGTGACTAACTAGCCACGGCTAAAGCCTCCCACTAGACAAAAAAACTTAAAAAATATATAAGACTAGCTTTTCCCGCGGCTTCGCTCACATTAAGTTCGATTTTTCCAACCCTTATTTTATCCCCTTAGGGTTTGAAGTTTCAAAAAAAGTAAAAAATTTTTCTTAGCGGATGCATACATCATAATAGCTATCTGTATGGCAAGTTTCAGCCCGATCCGTCCAGTGGTTTGGGCTGTGCGTTGAAAGATCAGTCAGTCAGTCACGTTTGCCTTTTATATATTTAGATATAGCTCTTACTTACGGCTTCGCTCCCATCTAAAGGTAATCCGAAGTTCTGATTTCTATACAAAATTACCTATTCCGATTTTTTTGGGTTTTCCCTATTTTTTTTAAATTTTTACTACCACCACCACCAAGGCGAACAAAACAAAACAAAAAAATTATTCAAAACGGTCAAGCCGTTTTCGAGTTTTATCTAACGAATAACAATTGATTTTTATGTATAAGATATTAATATAAACAGTAAATTTTTTCAGAAAATATCTGAAAATATAATACCTTGAGAACTAACACATCTGAGGGCTACTGACAACTCCTTTAAGGCGCGTTGCTCAATGCTCGCTCACCAAGAGATTAATAGAGATTGAGGAGGCTTTGTTAATCTCGTTCCATTAATATTATGCGTCATATTCCATTTCACGGTAGTCTTAACTCTGCCTCCGCCCTCGCTTCCAGTGACACTTTGAATAGCATTAAAGCCTATTTGCCTTAATTGCTATTAAGCTTGAGAGCAAAGACTAGGTATGTAAATAATGTATCCAGTTAACTTGTGACGTATCTTTACGTCGTACTTTGAGTGATAGTGATACTCTACTTTAGTGATAGAGTGCTTTAAACGACGAAAACATAATAAGTTGCTCAAATATTACTAAATGTGACTATCTTCATCATCGTCTTTACCTTTAGTTACTAGTTTTTGACTTTTGTTAACTTTGAGTTATAGGTAAATGTTTGGAATGCTTAACGAAAGCAATAACATAGGTGACTTAGGGCCTATTTCACAATTGGCGAGCTATGATAAAACGACGAACAGAGTTGAAACTTAGACAGTTTTTATATTGGAAATCTGTCAAAATGTCAATTTTATACGTTGGTTAAGGTTTACTTGGAGATGGTGATATAGGTCGTTAAAGGGTTTACTTACAAAAATAAAAACTTAAAACAACACGTAAAACCTATGTGGGCTCTATTTCTACAAGAAATAAATTCAAAAAGTGTTTAAAAACTTAATCGGCCATAAACTACAAATAAGTTTTAACTTTAACACATCTGAAGTATTCATTTTCTCGGAAAACAAAGAGAAAATAAAATTTTACTTCCCAAATCATATCTTCATTCCGCCAGAAGGAGCTCCTAGTTATCTAAAGCACGCCATTTCAGGTGATTTGCGTTTTGTTTTGAGTGCGAAGCCATGTTATGTCCGTGACCATTTTTCAACACGAAGTTTTGATTTATAATCCTTTTAATTTTAAGTCGTAAATCAGAGTAACACAGTAGGTAACATTTTGTGACATAAAATCACAAAATGTAATGTCGTGTTACATTGATAGAGTGAATGTCGACACAGACACTGGTATGCACGATTAATATTATTGAATGAATGTGTGTATGAGTGAGTGATATTAACAGTAAGATAGCACAGACAGTCTAGCCTCATACATTTGAACAGGACTGGTTTATGAATAATTGTTCAATATCCCTATTTTTCCCTAATTAATACGCGTATTATAATTTAATTTTTTTTATGAGATAGGTTTGCACTTGACCACAATCAATGATGGAAAGCATTTATGAGGTCTAGGTTGGAGCGCGCTTGCCTAGAAAATGCCTATTCACTCTTGTCTTGAAGGTACTCAGATTATACGTGGCCGGAAATACAGACGCTAGAAGTGCGTTCCATACTTTAGCCGCTCGTTTCAGAAACGTCGAGCTGAAGCGTTTCGTTCGAGTAGGTTGAATGAAAAAATTCAAGAGTGTGTCGTATGTTGGATTGTCCTTCAATCACGCAACAATGAATCGACGTGATTTTTTGCATAGGTATAGTTGAGGATTGGAAGAGTGACATAGGCATAAAAACATAAAAAATACTTTTTATCCCGTAAAAAGTAGCCTATGTCACTCTCCAAGTCCTCAACTATACCCAAGCCAAAAATCAGTCAATACACAGCTCTGTTGCAGCGTGATTGAAGGACTTTCACTTTTGCATTTTATAATAATATTAGTAAGCATTTAGCAATTTTTTTCTCAACTTAATACAACTTTGCCATATAGTTAGTAGGTAGGTACTACTACGTATTCTGTGCCATAGTCAAGAAATTTAAAATCATCTTTGCTAAAGAGTATGAAATTTTTATCGGTGTAATAAATTTTCTTGCTGGTGTTGAGTTTCAGCGAGAATCTTTTGCTGTTTAGTTGAAAGTTTACTGATTTTAAAAATGTTTATATAAGATACTATGCTCATTTGTATAACCCAACGGTTAAATGTAAAAACTGAAAGGCTGACTGTACCCACACCTAACACAAGCTTTCTGCTTATTTGGAGGGGAGAGGAGGATATTAGTTAAGTTCATTTTGGGCAATATTCTTAATATTGTAAATTAGAATATTATATTTGTTTGCCAATCATGCCGCAACTGACTTAATTTTTTATGGTGATATGAACTTCTTTTATCCTTGAAAAAATGGGTTGCCACGGAATTTTTAAAAACATTAGGTACAATTTACCACTGGGATGAAGTCGTAGCAAACAAAAGCTTGTATATCCTATTAATCTAGATAAGTCTTTCTCACGTTAAGCTTAATTAAACATAATGTTATGAACGGTCATGAGAAATCCTACAAAAACTAAACCTTTTAGGGTTAGTTACTGTACGGGATAAGGTCCTTTAGAGATTTTTTTGGCGTAATATATCATCCGAAATGACGAAAGGGTCTCAACGTAATCTCTCATTATGCTAAAAACCACATTTGATAAGATTTAAGGACAAACGTGCAGGGTTAAGCTTAACCCTTTTACAATCTAGATTTTTCTAGAAAAAATTTGTTAAAAGGTACTAGTCTGTACCCGCGACTTCATCCGCGCTGATTAAAGGATTATGATTACCGCGGGAATTTCTCGATTTTTCAGGATAAATATATCTTGTGCTATTTTGATGTATATGTGAAGTTTCAATAAAATCCGTTCAGTAGTTTTTGAGTGAAAGAGTAACAAATAGATACGCATTTATAGGATAGGATAGGAAGTAGAATTTCCTAGAATTGTATCTAGCGCTTTTTGAAAAGAAACGCGTAGCCAGCAACTTATATTTAAAAGTAAGAATCAAACTTCGAAATTGACTTTTTCCTTTTTGAAAGTCGGTTAAAAAGCGCCCTGGTTCACCACGCAAGTCTTCTAAATATATAAAAGGAAAATGTATGAAAATGACTAGTCAGTCATTTTCATATATTTTCTAGTATTTATATTGCTGTGCTTTGACAGATTAGTCAGTCCACTAATCTATCAAAGCATAGCTCAAACCACTGGACGGATCAGGTAGAAACTGAAGCTGAAACGCAGCTATTATTGACATAGGCATCCGTTAAGAAAGGATTTTGTTAAATTCAACCCTAGGGGATAAAATAGGGGTTTGAAAAATCGAACTTAACGTGAGCAAAATCCAGTGGATACATAAACGTAAGAAAGTGTTTTGTTTATGTTCGTAGATTTATGTTTTACTTCTTTGGTTTTACGTCTACATTGATCTTCATACATGGTTGAAACTTGGAACGCTCGAACGGCAGTACTTATTATTATTAACTTAACGTGATGTTAGAACATTTATAACGAGCTTTGTTCGAGAAATTCTTCTCGTGCTAACTTTTCTTCTTTGTTTACTTATTATATTACCTTCCCTAGGATATAATTATTTACAGTTACACACTTACTCCGTAAGAAGTCCTCCCAATTATGTTATGATACATCTATGCAGAATAGGAGTGTTGGTAGACTTTCAAAGGATAATATTATCATCGAACAAGTCACATACCTCTTTTAAGTTAGCGCGCTACCATCTTAGACTGCATGCCACTTACCATCAGGTGAGATTGCAGTCAAGGACTATCTTGTCATCGAATAAAAATAAAAATTAAAACAAGTCACATTTATATACAAGCGGCGCAAGATTGTGTGTGTGGGAAGTTTTTTCATTTTATTCATGATTTACACAATTAAAACTTTATTTCACATACGTACATATTATTAAAAAAATAAAAAAGAAGAGGCTATGCCAAATATTCAGTAAGCATTACAAATTAGTAGTAGGTATGTACTAGCAAAGCATAGTGATGTACGGACAAATCTGTAAACGCTCTCAAAATTGGACAGATTGCTTTTTATTTCTATAAATCAAACTACGCTAAAAAAGGCTGAGTTTGCGGCCTTTTTCACCTTGTAAGTTTTACTTTGCATGTATGCTTTTCTTCAACATTTTTATTTTTATTCTGTGTAACAATAATGAATCCAAAATGTCTATTATTGTATTATATATTATACTTGCTATTATTATTTATTTTGCCCGCGGTTTCCCTAAAGTTAAAAGTTCGATTTTTCAAACCCCTATTTTAGGAGTTGAATTTTCAAATTTTTTTTACATTTACCTTACACATACCTTTTCCTTCTATATATTTAGAATATTTTTAGGATCAAAATTCATAATTTTCATAAAATCATACTAAAAAAAGAGTTCTTCGTTTTTAACCGACTTCCAAAAAGGAGGAGGTTATCAATTCGGCCGGTATCTTTTTTTTTTTTTTGTTGTATTGGGTTCCGGTAGATAGCTTAATATCTGAAAGTTACAATAAGTAAGTAAATCTACGCAAGCCTTGTTCTAGTATTGTATGACCTTAGCAATCTGTTAGTTCTTATAACTAATCTTTGCTACAGTGGAGGGTCTGGTAATACATGTATTTTTTCCCTTAGATAAGAATAACAAAAAATTTTTATTCTGTACGCGCTGGCAGTTTATAAATGACATGCCATAGTGGTGCTATTACCGTTGGACCCTTTCTGGGGAAAGTACAATCTTGATCTATGTCATCTAACTAACGTGATTCTTAGGTTTAGAGTATTACTTCGTGTCCTACATTTTGAACAGATGTTTTAAAAGCTCAAGTATCTTGCTTTTATCTCACTAGAGCGCTAAGTACAAAGGAAGTTTGATTCTTATTTGAATAACAACCAAAGTCTCTAATTTAATTGAGTTTGATTGGTTAATCCTTACTAATATTATAAATGCGAAAATGTGTTTGTTTGTTGGTTTCTTGGTTTGTCCTTCAATAACGCTGCAACAGAGCTACGAATAGACGTGATTTTTTGCATGGGAATGGAGAGCGGCTTAGGCTACTTTTATCCCGGAAAATCAAAGAGTTTCCGCGGGATTTTAAAAACTAAATCCACGTGGACGAAGTTGCGGGCATCAGCTAGTTTTATAATAAAAAGCAAACCTTGTTTGTATGAGCACAGAATACCTAATAGTATTAAAGGTAGTATTCGAAGACGCAATTAAATTCCTCTTTTTATGTGAAAATTTTATTCCCATATAGAAATTATAAAACCACCATACTCTGAAAAACGTTTAGTAAGCTGCGCTTAAGTTGCTATCATTATTTCTTTTTATAAGTCTTTCTTTACCTACTCTTGAAAGAAATTTCCGAATCAATTTTAAATCCTACCTATTATAAATAATTTCGGATCCGGTGGGAATCGAATGCACATCTTTTGAGAATCGCGTCCAGTGGTTTGAACATTTTACAATTAGATCATAGTCCAACCACCCCTAACCGCTGGAAATAAAAATTGTTAAAAACTCTACCCAGAGGATCTGTGTCAGGTCTATATTCACAACTTTGCATACCATACGAATTTCGCCCGTAACTTCAATAAACAAGCACATAAAACAAGTTTCAAATATATCGTACTTGTTCCAATACATTTGAAATCTGACAAGCTGTTCTTGATCGCAATCCTCTTCGCTTTCACATTTCATAGAAATACAAGTAACAAGAAACATCGCAAGTGTAAAATGTCTTTTCAAGGCAAGATGCGAGATCTATAGATATTGCGGTGTCGTTTCTCAGAATATACAGTGTTATATACGGATAAAATATTATTTAAATATGCATTTTTATAATATTGAAGCAATTCATTCAATAAAAATACAATAGCATATAACTACATAATATTACACAACTATGTTTTACATAGGTATATACTTAATGTACCTATTGTATATTTTTGAGAGTTAGAACTAAGTACCTACCTATTTATACGATTTAAGTTGATGAGAAATTATATGAGAAAAGTTAATACATTAATTTTACGAAGAAAAAGAATGAAATTGAGTAATTTTATTTGCTTAAAATATTTTGTTATTGTATAAGTCGTCCGCTGTGGTACAAGTTTTTTTTTTGCAATTTTATTGAATACATCCCAAAATGAACGCGATATTTTGTGGGAAATTGAAATGAATGAATTTTAAACAAAAGCTAAAATTAAGTCGGATCGTGTAGGTTTTTGGTTTCAGAGAAACGTTGGTATGATAATTTTCACTTCGTTTATATCCGAGAAAAGTTTAACCTAAAAATCATATTTAAAAAAATACTGAATGGTTTTCCTCGACGAAATGCTTGTTTGGTTTAAATATTTGATCCGGAAATTCTAGGACGGCTTGTGTACCTACTAACTTAGATAGATAGATAGATAAAAACTTTATTGCACACAAGAAAGAAACAAAATTAATAAAACTTAAAACTACGCATGCAAAGGCGGCCTTATTGCTACAGAGCAATCTCTACCAGGCAACCATTGGTGATAGGAGTGAAATGATGTACTAACTTACTTTGTAGGGTGTAATTTTATCAAATCAAAGTGTAATTTTATCGAATCAAAACTTTTAGTGGAATCCTATTATATACTAGCTTTTGCCCGCGACTTCGTCCGCGTGACTTAGGTCACTGTTTTTCTGGGGTAAAAGGTCACTTTCCTTGCCATCAAAAAACCAGTTCAATACAAAATGTATGAGAAAATGAAATATTTTTTTCGTGCATTTTTCCAATATTTTAAGAGTTATTCGGCTATTCGGGACGGAGACAAAAATGAGACTACTTCCAGAATAATATTAAGTTATTTATTTGCTCTTTCAATGCGACAATTTCGAAATAATCTGTGCATAGTTGGAAGGCCTATATTTGGGAATTAAAATGAAGTATACTGTGCTTTTAGTACTGCTATGTTTCCGAAATCATTAAGGCAGACCCACCGCAAGCTAAGCTGTTATTTTTACGAAAGTTGTGTTGAAAGCTGTGTTTCTTATTTTTGTGCGAAGAGAAATGGGACAATCTTATAACCAGCGCTGAACATTGACAACAATGCTCAGAAATGCTGAGGTTGCCTCCTGTTGTTTATTGTTAGTGTTTAGTTTAGTCCTGGTTTAGTCATAGATTTAAGTTTTAGATTGTATGGAAAAATCTAACAATTAGAAAACAATAAAGCTTATTTTTTTTGTAAGTTTTCGTAACTAATAAAATTATACGCTCATTTGTTAGATTTAACAAATCCATTTCGAGTCCCAAGATCTTTACGATCTTTACGCTGAAAACGTGCAAAGCATAAATTAAATAATATTTGAGAGCGAAAAAGAGCTAAATCTCTACGTCTAGGAAAATAGAATTATATTATGTGCCAGGAATAAAGAATTTCGTAGAAAACAATTGAATAGTTTCATAATAAAACAAAACGCGTTTTATATTGCAAGCTTTACGCCAAATCTCAGTAGTAGGTACGTATTGTTAATAATAATTGGAAACTCATATTTACATCTACACGTTATAAAACTGTAACGGGCCGAATTCTGTACATCTAAATATATAAAAGGCAAAGGCAGACTGACTGACTGACTGACTGACTGATTGACTGATTGACTGACTGATCTATCAACACACAGCTCAAACCACTGGACCGATCGAGCTGAAATTTGGCATACAGGTAGCTATTAGGACGTAGTTATCCGCTAAGAAAGAGTTTTTCAAAATTCAACCCCGAAGGAGGTAAAATAGAGGTTTAAAAAATCGAACCTAACGTGAGCGAAGCCGCGGGTAAAAGCTAGTTAAATATATTTTGAAAATTTTAATAGGAGGATGCTTTATTATTTATCGAAATTGAGCCCAAAACAATTTTGTTTGAATTTTTTGTCTGTCTCTGTGTGTGTCCTTTTTATCAGTTTAGCGATTGATAATAAAAAAGAAGAAGAAGATTTGAACAAATTGATTCGTAACTAATAAAGCGAAGAAGTTCAATGAATATTCAAGAATACGTATTTGAATGAAACGTGGACTTTACTAAACCCATGGGATTGGTTTGCATCGATTTACGCTTCAAGAGTTCTAGAACGATTAATTGCAAATAGTGACATTATAAAAGTCATGTTCCAGTTCAATATTCAATTTTCCTCTATTTCCCCGTTTCGAGAGTAAAATTTGATTTATGAAATTTAGATTTGTAGCTCCAGCTACAGATAGATTTTTCTCAATCATAGGTATATGAATTTATTTTTATCACACAACTTCCTGAAAAAAGGAGTATATTGTTTTCAGGGTTCATGTATGTATGTGAGTTTGTATATTCTACAATAACTTCTATACGTCTGAACCGATTTTGAGGAATGAGGTATCGTTAGAATCCTCAACATATTCCGGGTGACATATAGGCTAATAAGGCATCCAAGCGGACGAAGCCTCTGGCGTCAGCAAGTCTTGCATGAAGAAATAGAAAATTTATTATCTGATATCATGATTCTATTCTTCAATAAGGTTCCGCACGAAACTGGGAAAGTCGATCCTTTAGGTCTCTGGAGGTTAATAAATAATATTGCGAAAGATAATATATTTTTAGCCCATCTCGAATTCCAAATTATTTGGCGAAGTCTTTAGAGATTTTAAGTATTCATCGAAGAATGGGCTTTTTATGAGGATATTTGATATTTTTTGAACTTTAGTAAATAGTGAAATTTATTTTTTACTAAGGTTCAATAAATAATAATCGGTTGAATAGGAAAATCTATACTAATTACTAATATTATAAAGCTGAAGAGTTTGTTTATTTGAACACGCTTATCTCAGAAACTACTGGTTCGAATTAGAAAATTCTTATTGTGGTGGATAGTCCATTTATTGAAGAAGGCTTTAGGCTATATAACATTAAGCTGCGACCAATAGGAGTGAAGCATCAGTGAAAAATGTTGCAAAAACGGGGGAAATTTTAAGGAGTTCCGTTGCGTGCGCTGCGTAAACGGTTCAAGTTACCCAAAAAATAACTAAATATTTTCGGAGATAGAGGACATAACTTCTCACGGATAGTAGCAAGTCACTCTAAACCTTTTCCACGCGGACGATGTCGCGGGAATCAGCTAGTATTATCATATAGACAGACTGCCTTGTTATGCTAGTGATTAGTTAGCAGGTTCGACGGCGGATGACGAGGTCCCGGGTTCGAATCCTGGGGTCGAGCCAAAAAATGTATTGGATTTTCTGTCAAAAAATTCGCAGTACTAGCCCACTAGCCCGGAGTTAGGAGGTTTGCGGTGAGTCACCCCTGTGTCTCGGAGAGCACGTAAAACTGTAGGTCCTGCGCCTGATCTTTCTCCGGTCGCCGGTCGTGTCGGATTTCCGTCCCATCGGACTATGAGAGAGAGGGAATGGAGAGTGCACCTGTGCTTGCCCACACACTTGTGAATTTTAATATCCTCCGCGCAGATAGCTAATTTCTGTGGAGATGGGCCACCGTGGCTGGATTCGGTCGGGAGGATTAACTAAACTCTATTGGTTTTTTCGGCTAAAAATTCAGGAATTATAGAGTCTACTTTTGAATTCTAGTCTTCTAACTTCGAGCCACTAACTGCGGCGGCATATATTGGTTGCGTATTGCAATCAGCCTTTCATCAAAAATGCATTAAGATCGACCCATTCCACATACCGCGGAACGGAATGAAATAGCTCACGAAGCGCCGATAATACTTCGCCCGATATTGCACAAAATGTACGCGGTTTATTTAAAAGTTTTTCTCTTCTCGTTCGTTCACAGTTCTTGGCAGAATGATAGTGGTCAAAATATATTATTGAGGTTCTGACGGATCTTCTTCCAGCAGCTTCTGAACGTATTAATAGAATGAGTTAAGTATTATGCTTCATCCACAATAATATACGGATAATTATCCGTATATTATTGTGGATATTATTCTAAATCCGTATATTATTCTAAATTACTTGGTTGGTTAAACTGTACTTAATTATAATTTTCAATTAGAAATAATTCATGATAATGCGTAGTATGGCCATGTAATAAGGAGGGAAGAGAACCACATTAGTAGAAGAATGTTAAATATGCATGTAGAAGGGCAAAAGAGTAGAGGAAGACCAAAAAAGAGATGGATGGATTGTGTGAAAGAGGATATGCGTGGAATAGATAATGAGTTGACGAATGATAGAAGTGAGTGGAAGAAAAAGACATGTTATGCCGACCCCACATAACGTGGGAAAAGGACAAGAACAAGAAGAAGATAAATAAATAATTCATGATAATTAAAGTAAGTAATATAGTAGGTAGGTACAATCAATTTCAAATTAACCCAGAACCACGATGAAAACTCAAGAAAGACAGGCTTTTCACAGAACATTGTACATTAATTTTACGATTGTTTACTTCCTTTGACCTTTGCCGAATTGAAATTAGTTTGGAGGAAAGTATTTTAGGGTCGATCAATTTGTTCATCAACATCGTTCGGCTCAACAAAAATTTGAATAAAGCCTTCTCCAACGAGCTCGGTCGTATAGATGTCCTAATTTGCGACGCGAAAGAAGATTTTCTTTATAAAAAATATATTACTTATTATTATTTCATCCACAATGTTTTACCAGCCATTTCGAGAGGAAACACGGCCGGTCTTTTGTAGAAACCAAAGACTTGTTCTTCTGTTTTCTCAGTGGATATTAACAGTACAATAGAGACGTACTGTCTATCCACATTTTATATAAATTCCTTTTTAAACTATTAACTCTATCCGTGCCGTTGTCTTAAGGTTTCACTTTTGCAAAAAAATAATTTTATTCACACTAATATTGTGAAGGCTAAAGTTTGTATGTGTGTGTTTATGTTTGTTACTCCTTCACGCCACAAAGAATGAACCGTTTGGTTAAAATTTGGAATGGAGGTAGCTCTTACCCAGGATGAATATATGGGCTTCATATTATTCCGGAAAATTAAAGAGCTCTCGCAGGAATTCAAATCAGTGGTATATTCATTTGACGAATCGGAAGCATTTTGTAAAAGTTCATTTGAATAAAAATATATTCGATTTTCGATTGACGAAGTCGCGGGTATTGTCTAGTTAATTATATAAATAAGGAACCTTCTAAAATTGCATAAATGGCTTTGTTTTACCGTTGGTTATATATACTCAAAAGTATTACCACAAGTATTTGAAAATATATTTATATTCGTCAAATTGTGGTCTTTATTATGTGTCTGAAAATGTCATAATAAAACTACGAGTATAATGCCCATTTTCACCAACGTTCCCTAACTTTTACAGGCTACTTAAACTAAGTTAGGTGTCGCTTTCTCTTAATTTCATTTTCATGAACCTTTTTAAGGAACACCTACAGGTGGAAATGACATTGGGCAAGAAATTGTATTTAGGGGCTACCTATATAGACTCCTATTTAGGGCATGATTTAGGTGAAAACGGGCAATGTTTAAAATTATTAATCTGGGCGAAGTTCCTTGTTCAATAACGATTTACAACAAATTCAAGAACCGAGATCTAGTTTGGAGAGTTTTCGCTAACATTCCTAACCATCTGAATGTTCTACCCAAATGTTAGCATCTAATCTTTGCAGGATGTACAGAAACTTTGGTGTTTGCATTTGCGAATATATTATACTACGTGGATATGTAACTGAGCAATTAGCTCCCTTCAAACAAACACCTGTAAACGAAGATAACCTTTGTTAACTTTAGCAGGTAGAACAGATACATTCCGAAAATTTCTGCATAATTTCCTATCACCAAATTTTGCATGCAAAGATATACAAAGATTTATCGTATATCATTTCATTTACCACAATTTGAGCATTTTGTAAAAGTTCTAGTGCTTATAAAGATAGTGTCTCATCAAAAAAGAAAACATAGGGATATAGAAAAAGAAAAACATAGGGACATAGAAGAGATTGATATTCATTTACCTGTAAAAAATCATTGCTTTAAGGCAAAAAACCAGAAAGAAAACAGGCGAGAGCGTTTGTGGATGGAGAAAAGACCGCACGCATTTCCTCTTAAGGGAAATAAATCTAAATCATGATAAAATGAAATGTAAGCTAAGAGAATTTAAGAATGAGTTAATAATGATGATAAACAGACAGTCGGTTAGGTGGCCTTGTAGCAAACAACTTGATTGATTCAAAACAGAACTGCGGATAACACGATGGGGGAGGGTCCTATAAAATCACTCGCACTGATATAATGCTGGTTTGTAATGTTCAGTAATGCAGGCTGCAGCGTTTGTTTTGGTATTAAGTTCCGTATACATCGGTTTGGCGAACGAGCATTTTACACAACCTGTCAGTTCCAGACCAGTTACAGTTTATTTTATCCCGGCTAGTAGGTAAATGTAAAGTTCTATGTTTTTTTTATTTATTACGAGATAGGCTTGCGCTTGACGATGGAACGATGGAAAGCTCTGATGAGATCTAGATTGGAGCGCACTTGCCTAGAAAATGCATATTCACTCTTGCCTTGAAAGTATTCAAATTATACCTGGCCGGAAACACATACGCTATAAGAGCGCTCCACTCCTTAGTGGTTCGTTTCAGAAACGTTTCAGAAGCGTTTCATGCGAGTAGGTTGGATTTCAACCATGCATTGTAAGAGTGCCGTCGTTCACGATTCCTTGAAGTTTATTGTAGAACGGTAAAAGGAGCACAAGGTTGTGAAGTTTCTGAGCGCGCTCTCTGAAGTATATCCAATATATGACCGATAGACAGGCGACATTGCGTCGTTGCTGTACCTAGACTGAGTATTTTTGCCTGCGTTAGTGACTGATTGCTTATAATTCGGCGAGCGCTGCGATCTACCAAATGTAATACATCGAGTTGGTACTTGGCAGAGCCATCCTAGAGGTGGCAGCAATACTCCATGGCTGAGCGTACTTGAGCCTGATAAAGAGCCAGGCACAGCTCAGGCGTGAAGCACCGCTTCACCTTGTTCAGGATATCGAATTTTTTGGCTGTTGTTTTGGCCTTTGACTCGATGCATTTCCCGAAATTGAGATTGGGCGAGATGTGTATATCTAAAAAATAAATATTAACTAATAGGGATGGATATAGGATTGGAGTCAAAGTAAAGGGGCTGCTTTTGACGGTGAATAAACACGCCTGTATTTTGGTGGTAGGTATTAAATTGAAGTAAACTGGCGTCACCCCAAAAAAGTTTTAAAGTCACAATCGTGCGATTAAAGGCTAGCCTAAAGTGCATGTTGTTTGGTGAACAAATGTTTGCGCTTTCACCAGCTCAGTGGATACTCAGCTTAACAGAAATGACTGTGTGCAGCACTACAGCGCATACATCGGTAATGTGGTTTACGCGAGCACTGGAGCAGCAAATGTGTGTATTGCTCTGGATATATCAGATTATATTGCTATATTACGTTTGGGAGCTATCAGAAGTATTAGCGTCCGCTAGACTAGACTACATGACACCCGTGATTTGGATCACGTGGGTTTAGTTCTTTTAATATTCCAGCCTCAATAGCCCAACGGTTAAAGGTGCGGACTGAAAACTGTAAGGTCGCAGTTTCGAATCCCACCCGTTGCACTATTGTCGTACCCACTCCTTCCACTTATTTCAAATGGCTGTAAAGATAAAATGCATATCCGTCACTCTTCTACGACGATCATGACGATCTGTTCCCAGGCCAGTCCAGGCTTTCTCAGTGCCAAATTTCATCAAGATAGGTGTTTCCTAGGCGATTTTACTGTGTTTGCCATGTTCATTTTGACTGATTGACTAACTGATTTATTGACGCACGGCCGAAACTACTAGAGTTAAAAACTTGAAATTTTAACAGTAGTTCCTTTTATGACGTAGACACCCACTAAGAAAGGATTTATTGAAATTCCAATCCCAAGGGGTTAAAAAGTATGTAAGTCCGTCATTTTTAAAGTTATATACATGAAACTTGGTATTTTGCCTTATAATTAAAAATGAAAAAATACCTGTTTCACAGTTTTTGAAAATTTCCCTCCAAAACCATATTTCGCGCGGATGAAGTCGCCGAAGCAAAATTTAGTTTTTTATAAATTTCTCACAATAATGTTGTGGAATTTTTCCACCCCAACTTCCGCTACATAAAGTATAATTGAGCGGTTTAAATTCAAGATAAGTACCTTTGACATTTTAAGACTTAAAGCATTTTCCTTTTAGTGGAAAAGTGCATAATAAAATTGGGTTGAGGTGGATGATGAATAATGCATCCGAGCGAATGCAATGAATGATTTGAATATCGACTATATTTCACACGAGTTACCTTCTTACTTTCTTATTTTATTGGAATCCATACGCCTTTCGATCCATCATACATGTACGTCATGTCTCATGTCTTTCCTTCATGTTTTACCTTCAGTTCCGACCGATTCTATAAATTGGTATCGTGTATGGATATTACGATCTCAAGATCTGCACGTATCCGGTGGCCGAAGTTACTCAAGCGATTCAAAATTCACGACTTATCTGACTGAACTTACGACCTCCCCGGCGCAGTGGTGAGCGCTGTGGTTTTATAACTGGGACGTCTTGGGATTCGATTCCCGGTGGGGACGATTTGGGAATTTATAATTTCTGAATTCTCTCTGGTCTGGTCTGTTGGAAGTCGTATATCCGTGGCAAGTTAACACCCTACCGTTCAAGGCGCGCTGCGAAGCAATTCAGTCAAGTCAAAAATCTACGAAAAACTGCTGTAAAAATCAAATCTGCATCTGAATATTTACCATTTCACGCGCTCTTTAACTTACACGTTAAGCTTCATAAACTTAGCTGCAATTGCGGAGAACAACTACTTATCACAATAGTATAAAAAGTGCAACTCAAAATAAATAATTATAAAAAGTTGAGAACAGTTCGTTCCTTGTCGTACGCTATTGTTTCTCTTTCCCAGAAACTTCCGCAATTTAAAGTTGTCTATTACAAAAGAGCCTGCTTGGAACCTTGGAAAACTCTTTTTCAATTTAGAAAAAATCTACTTTAGAGACTTGCCCTGCTTTTGTTGGGATTCAGAGAAGGAGTATGTCAAAGACTAGATATTGTACCTACTCTAGTCGTTTCGCGCAAATTTAAATTGCACTTTTTCATTGAACTTATTTTGTTAGGTAAGTACATACTTAATCTCCTTCGTCTTTTCGATAAGAAAATAATTTATTATAGTTCGATTATTGTTATACTATAGTTGAATCTGTCAATATAATTAATAATTTAAAGACTATTAACTTATTAAGTACTACAGAATTAGCTTCAGTAGCTAGAACTTTAGCTTGTACCTAGTGCAATAAGTCGATATAACTTTAACTTTATAACGAGGCCATTTAATTAGCAAAATAATATAACAAAAACAAACTTTCTCAATAAATTTCTCAAAGTCATTTTACTTTAAACCCCTATCTCTCATCTTAGGTTTCACAAGTAATTTGTGAAACGAGAAAAGGATAAAATTCCCTAATCTCTAACCTTTAATGCTTCTCAAGGAATAATAGGATGGAGTTTTTTGAACTCTGTTTCGTAGCTAACTAATAAATGAGTTTAAAATACTTTAAATGTTTCATTGAAGAAAAAAAGAATTGTACTAAGACATCTCGCTGTACATTATTTTTTACTAGCTTATGCCCGCTACTTCGTTCACGTGGATTGAAATTTTTAATTCCCGCGGGAACTCTCTTATTTTCCGTAATAAAGTCTGTAAAGCCTATGTCTTATTCCAGACTATAATCTATCTCTGTGCCAAACAGCCAAATCGGTGATTAAGCAACAAACATCCATTTCTCCATCCATCCATACAACCAAACTTTCGCGTTATAGTATTAGTAGAATCCGTCTGTTTAGACTAAACTAACTTCTATCCACGTCGACATAGGTTGTTTAAAATCTCGTGAGAACCTTCTGTGTTTCCAGGATAAACATAAAATAGTTCTATGTAGTAACACAGAACTATAATCATGCAAAAAATCACGTCGATTCGTTGCGTATTTGAAAGACAAATAAACAAACCAATAAATCATATATCAGTCAATTATATATCAGTAAGGATAATACTTTAGATAGTAGTAGTTTGATTTGTAATAATAATTTGATAATGATGAATTAAAGTAGGTACATATTAAACAACACAACACTATAGATACGATTTACTTGTCTATTTAACACCACACAACAGATGATTACTTGGCAGTTCACTGGAGTTTAGAAACTATAATTTATTAGTTTATTATATACCCATAACCGCAATACAAACACCTTGCACGTGACAGTTTCACCCGCAAACCCAATATCATGCCCATGCGAGCTCCTAAACTTTTGATAGTTTCGATAGTTTGCTCAGATCAAATTGAATTGGGTATCCAATCTTCCTATTAGTCTTATACCCGTTTTCACCAACGTTCGCTAACTTTTACGGGCTAGCTAAGCTAAGTTAGTTTTTTTTAATGGGATGACAAGGTAGTCCTTGACTTGACTTCAATCTCACCTGTAGGTACATACATAACAATGAATCAGCAGCCCTAGTATTTCAAGTTCAAGTTAGCTGTGCGTAAATGATTAGTAACTAATAATTTTTACTATAGTTTTTGATGTCTAGAAATTCATTTTCCCATTATGTATAAAATAATATAGAATCCTGTTATTCCTGTTTACATTTTTTTAGGAAATCTCATATTAAATCGGTTCAAATTAAAGCTTTGTATAAACAGGAACAGGTAATTTTATAAGAAGACAAGTGTCTCAGATAAATATTTTAATGGCGCTCGGGGGAGCAATATCTTTTATGGCTTCATTTCATGCGCGTAATAAGATATTATCACGGTAATTTCACGATACAACTTTTGGAAGTATTTTGTAGAATCTGAAAAACTCGATATCACCTGGCACCACGGGGGAAGAGAAGTCTCTTTGGACCCTCATGTCTCAGACAAAGTTTAAATCTTATTTTTTTTAATATACTTAACCCTAAATGACAGACACGCTATAGACAACATGAAAAAGGGTACCTATTTAGCATTTACTTAGTTTCATTGAGATAATTTATATTCAAACTAGCTTTTGCTCTCAACTTCGTCCGCGTGGAGCTAGGTTCTAAAAAATCAAGCGGGAACCCTCTATTTTTCCGGGATAAAAGATAGCTCATGCCGTTCTCCAGGCCCTAAACTATACCCATGAAACAAACATAACTAACTGTTGCGTTACACCATGGCTGCAGCATAACTGCGTGCTCTTGCAGAGGGACGTTTACAGTAGAGTAGAGAAACACGGACTTGTGTACTGTCAATGTGAC
Source organism: Hipparchia sbordonii (assembly GCA_038048805.1). NCBI lineage: Eukaryota > Metazoa > Arthropoda > Insecta > Lepidoptera > Nymphalidae > Hipparchia > Hipparchia sbordonii. The sequence continues at coordinate 11,941,832 of CM076108.1, read as the reverse complement.
AGTAGAGTTATAATAAGTGACAATATATTTACAATTAAAATGTGTAAGGCTTATATACTAATAAAAGTCTAGGAGACTAAAATTACATGCTAAAGTAGTGGGGGTAGCCGGTAGCTGTTGTTTTAACTAAATCCTACTTGCAAAAATCGCTGATCTAATAATAAGGAGTTTGTTGTAATTAATTTATAATTACGGAATCTATGCGTGCCATACTAACCATTTGTCACGTACTCGTAAACAAAATGGTTCATGCGTGATTGTAGAGCAAGAAAGTGGTGGGTAACGGGATTTTCGGTAGATAGTACCATAGATTCCATAAAGACCTTAGATTCGACATAACTATCAGGGGCTTGGTCGGGTACATAAAGACATCATTTCTTGCTACCGTTAGTAATACCGTAAGTTACGGTAGTAAGAAATACTATGGGTCAGGTATGATCCATTTTTAATTTACCCTTATCAGTTTATACCCTTTACCTAAGTAGGTTAAAAAATTTCGGATCGTGAAACCTAAACTTTATTCCCAACCGAAAAATATATTATGGCTTTACCAAATCGCAATAATTCACTGATTACTAAATTCGAATCCCAAAGGAAGTATAAAATAAATCAATTACTTATGCCATTTCCTGGGTTTGCGAATTTTTCCAAAAAATTTCCGCCCTTCAACAAAGGGTTCACCAAAACTTTTAATGGCAGCATTGACCCCATTACACGCATATTTCAATGTACCAGATAACAAAGTCACACCCAAAATCTGTTTGTTATTTTAATTCAATAACAAACCTTGTTTTCTGAGTGATAAGATCTAGGCTGTTGAAAGTGACTGTCATTATAAATTTGTACTTGAATCTCTTTCAGTGCGATCCTTTAGGGTCAGACATTCCTGAAAACATATTGCCATCGATGAAATTACTCGCACGATGCAATCATAATATTATGGACTAGCTGAAACCCGCGATATCGTCTACGCAAGTTTTTTTAAATGTTAGAAGTTTTTTTTATTCGATGACAAGATAGTCCTTGACTGCGATCTTACCTGATGGTAAGTGACGATGCAGTCTAAGATGGTAGCGGGCTAACTTGGAAGGGGTACGGCAGTGTAGATTTAACCCATACCCCTAATCGGTGTCTACACGCCATCGTGCCAGAATGCCTATAAAAAAAGCAACTATGAACGCAGAATTCGTTCAATACAGGAGGATACATTTACAAATTGCTGCAATAAACCTATTCGTAGTGCATATAAAGTATGTGTATATTTCAGGCTTCTTTCCAGCTACAAACATCTTATTGTCATTCCTGGCGGGTTGGGATCAAATTGTCTTATTACGGTCAATAAACCGCGGGAGACGTGTGAGCACCCCGTGACACCCCTACGCTTAGTGTAACACCAGTCTTCCGACATGTCGTGCGATAAAACGTTGGTCGCTATATTGAGTCGCAAAGCTGAATGGCATAGACTCATGATTTAATGCTAAGATCTATAGAGCGTGCTGTGAATCAGCTATGACTCAAATTAGAGTTAAAACGAGACAGAAGTATGTTCTGATATAAATCTGTCTCGTTTTAATTCTGTCTTGACTCTGATCAGAGTGATAGTTCGGTCTATAGATTTCAGTATAAGAGCAATCGTAGACATACAATAATAATTTCAAGTTAGCCGACTATCGAACACAACGATTTTGACAAAAAAATGATCAATTTGTAACTATGTATATTAGTATACTCTGAGATTTAGTTGTCCAACTCAAAATTGTAAGTCTACGGGTAATCTAATCGTAATATCTATAGAGCGTGCTCTGACTTAGCTCGGACTCAAAATAAGAGTTAAAACGAGACACAAATATGGTCCGACATAGATCAGTCTTGTTTTATCTCTGTCTTGAGTCTGAGCAGAGTGAGAGTGCGGTTTATAGATTTCAGCCTAAGAGCTGATGGGCGTTGGACCGTTCGGTTGGAGTCCCAATGTGCTGAAGTGGTGACCCCACACCAGGAAACGTGGCATTAGTAGATCTTCCATTAGGTGGGTGGACTGTCACTGTCACTGTCTGGATGCGGGCGACACAGGATCGGGTTCTATCGCGAATATTTTAAGAAACCTATGACCAGCCGGAAACGTCTACAGGTTGAAATGATGAAATTCAATATAATAAGTATGTTCTCTTTAATGTTTTTTGACAAAACAATGTACCAGACTTATCATGAGACAAAACGTCGCAAGTCTAAAATTTGGCTTAGCATCTACAAAATAAAGTGAACGGCTGCTTGCGATCTCTTACGTTGTACATTTTTCGATACGTAGACTTTTATGTTAAAAAGAAGGTATTTTTTCCAAAGTCGAACTATGAATAATAAAGCTCAGTAAACTCACGCAAAACAGCCTTTAAGTATTAGTCAAAACAATTAGGAAATACTTTTCTTATTTTATTTTAGAACTAGTTGATGCCCGCGGCTTTGCTCGCGTGGATTTAGTTTTTAAAATCCCGCGGGAACTCTTTGATTTTCCGGGATAAAGGGCAGCCTATGTCACTTTCTCGGTCCTCAACTATACCCATGCAAAAAATCACGTCGTTGCTTTCTTGTGGCGTGATTGAAGGACAAACCAACAAACAAACACACTTTCGCATTTATAATATGAGTAAGGAAGTAAGGATAAGGATTAGTAAGGATTAAAAAAAATTCTTTATCGGGAAAACATCGTGAGAATACCTGCCAACCTGAAAGTTCTCCATCTTGTTCTCACAGGTGTGTTAAGTCGATCCATCTGCACTTGACCAGTCTTCTCAATCTAAGAGAGAGATAATCTAATCGATTTCTACTCGCCATCGTGCCGAAACGCTAACCCAAGTAGCACACGAAGGCTGCTTAGCAGCTGAATAACGAATTCCCGTCACGCTTAAAGCTGTATAAAAAAGCTGCATAAGGGCTGTATACGGCCGTATACAGCTCTTATACCTCTTAAATGGGCACAAATTATACAGCCTTAAGTTGAGTAAAAGATCACAAGTTACTCTTTATTCAGCAAATATGTCACGTGACGTAAAAGTGAAGTAGCAAACCATAGATAATACAAATCTAGCAAATTAATATACTTCGTGGAGTGAATTGAATTTGATTGAATACGTGTGGTTATAAATTCAAAGTTAAGTGCATTGTTTTCATATTTATAAAAGAAAAATGATTGGGAATGTAATTTTACTGACATTATACATATATATTACCTAAGAAAATTTTAGTGCGCCACGAAAATATTCGGTTTTTAATTAGTTTCGTGATATAAATAAGCCGTGATGAAAACTTGAATAAACAATTTTTAGTGCTTTGAAAAGAATTATAAGATAAAAAGTTGCTATTATGATATCGAGAAGTAAAAACTAATGCAATCCATTCCTAATTCATACACAAAACATCATAAAAGTTGAAAAATGAATCAGTATATTTATATAGGTTATGAGGTTATACAACAAAATGGTGGATTCATGTTAAACAGCGACGTGAATAGTTAAAACTCTGATATTCAGCAACAAGCTTCATAATAGTTCACACGTGCCCCCTTAATAAGTCAGTGTAATAAGAGTTCACAAATACCTTCTTATACAGCATTTGGCGTAATTTTATCCACTAAACAGCCCTTATTCAGCCTAAGCTGTTTAAATATCACTGACAGCTATTATGCAGCTGTAGGATCACCAGTGTACTCTTAAAAGAGTCTTAATACGCTTAGAGGTTCAAATAGGTCTAAAAGTGAGTATTTATACAGCTATCTGTGCTACTTGGGAAATCGCTTGGAGGCACGTCTTTGACGGTAGGGTGGTATCCACGGCCAAAGCCTCTCACCAATCCAGAACAGAAACAATTCAGAAATTATAAATTCCCAAATTGTTCTCGCCGAGATCGAACCTTAGACCTCCCAGTTAATAATGATGGTGATTTTATTATTATGTAGGTTCCAGATGGGATTCGAATCCATAGAAAAGTTGTCCCGAATAAGATTCACATTTTCGATACTGTCCGACTTAAAAAGTGCTGAAGCAATGTTGGAATATAATTTTTTATTCAAAAGTAGAATTACTTGGCTTAGTTAGAATTGCTGGGCAGGTAATACTCGGCGTTCTTGTAAAATATTTGCTTCTCACACACAACCCTTTACCCTTAAGATCATTTCATACTATACTATCGTGCGGCTGCGGTCTTTTAGGGCGCTTGGAATTTTTTACAGTACACTATTTGGGAGTAAGTACAAACAATTTGAAGGATTATTTAAATTTTTGTGAAAATGAAATTGAAAATTTTTATTGGAGATTTTTATAACGTAGTACGCTTGTTGTCACTCAGTCGGTGATGGGGTGAGCTACGATTGGAATATCCCTGTGAGATCATATCAGATATAAGGATCCGTACAGAATAACCGACATTATTATCTCATCGAGTCGTAAAGCTGAAGTAGAAATGGACTGACAATAAATATAGTTCAGAGAATAGATATGTGCTGGAGTGACGACCGGTAAGCAGGGTGTTGGCAGACCACCGATGGGTTGACCAATGACATCAGATGAAACTAGATGCTCTAGGTAACTTAAGACTAAAAACATGTGGAAGTCTTTGTAAGACCTATTTTCAACAGTGTAGGTCAATCAGTTGATGAAGAAGAGGGAGACAGAAGACGAAGAAATTCGTTTTTTAATACTGCAACATGATGATAGAAAATACTGATAACTAGTTCAGTGTTTTATAGTAATTTTTAACCAACAACCAAGTAAAGCCTGGCTATATTTTTGAACTGCTGCCGTGAAGCCGTGACCGTTTTCAATTCGACCAAATAAACGCGAGGCCTATAGCTTGTGTGAAAAGGCTTTAAGTGCAAAACTTAATAACGCCAAATTCTACGTATAAACACTATTATAGTCCCCATATTAATTTTGCAGGTTCATACAGGTAAGGGAAGAAGGGTAACGTGGGCAAATATAAGAAAGCTACAGTAGGAGGGCGGTCAAAGAAAATCGCCGTTTGAATTTGAAGAACATGCAAATAAAGGCTTTTGAGGGTAGGGTAGGGCTTCATTTTACACATACAAAAAGTATTTAACAATTTTATTGATTTCAGTTTATTGGTTGTTTAACTATAGATGTGACTGAAGTTATTATATAAGTTTCAGGTTTTTTTGAGTCATACTCTTCTCAATGGTGCCTCCAAATCATCATAATGCATAAACAATTATTATATAACTCCTCCATTACGAAAATTAAACAAATCTTCGGTCGGATTACGAAGAAGCGAAAGTGAATATTTTTTTTAAAAACAGCAAAATATCTCCACATCTATATCTAGTTAAATATCTCCAAATCTATGTCTAGTAGTCTAAATAGGACTAACTGCACGGCAGTCCTAAAAATCGCGAGAATGTTTTGTATAAGGTTACAATTTATGAAAAATCAGTAAAGTTGATATAATTCAGAGACGCGTCTTCGTGATTCGACTGACGAAATATAAAACTCGATTTCAAGACTATGTCAATGTTGTGCATAGATAATAAAAAGCCAGACAGACATAAGTTACCCATTCCATTGTTTTTTCACCATGCAAATAGTGTATAACCCAAATATTATTAACCTACACAAGGGCGAACGGAGTCACGCGATCTTGTGTGACTATTCCTACTTCTACCTACTTGATTTCATCAAGTATTTTGTTCGGGATCTTATATTAATATTTTCAATAAGACTTATTTAAATCTGACAGTTTTACAATATTTGAAGCCGCACTAGCCCAACTAAAGACTAGACTAGGTAAAATCATTAACTTCCTTTTGGCTTCGCAGTTGGATAAAAAATGAACGGCTAAGTACATGAACATTGTGTAAAACTCGCATAATTTTACTCGTAGAATAAAACTGGCGCTACCCATTTGACTTTTTGTTCTTAGAATTATTTGAATATCCTGACGTTTGAAGCAAACTTTCTTAACATCTTGCGCTAACTGGATTTTAGTAGTTACTCAGTTCAGGAAGTGTGAGATAGAGAGTGGCGACATCTTGAGAAACTAACCGACTTAACATAAACTTTGCGCACTATGAATGGCTCTTACTTAAACTTAGATTTAGTGTTCGACTTCATAAAGATTTAAGTTAATGTCTTCGAATACCTTTTATGAAGTCTAAGCAATTTTAACTACTTTCTAAACCCTCTCCAAAAGTATGCTTATAGGTATTATAGGTAAATATGGGTGAGTTCAATTCGAAATCTCTCTTTAAATTTACGGGGATAGTGTGTTTTTTTGTTGTTTTATCCTTCTATCAAGCAGCAACAGAGCAACGGATCAACGTGAATTTGGACACAATGCGACATAGGCTACTTTTATCCCAGAAAAATCGCGTCTCTGACTATATCGGTATTATGTGTTTTTAGCTATTAAATATCAGGGTGCAGTAAATCACCGCCCGTGAAGAAATGATCTCAAGTAAGAGTTCCAACATTCTTTGAGAACATTGTAATGTTCTCAAAGAATGTTCTCAAAGGTGCGTGAAGTCTACCATTTCGTACCTAGCCAGCGTCGTATACTATGACCTACACACTTCTTATTCGATAGATCTACAGCTAGTAGTGGAACAGCGAAGAGTTTGGACGAAAACATTGCCTTTTTGGTGAAACTTTTTGTAAGCTTTTCACCGCGCACGGCATAAAGCGATCGGACGAAAAAGTAATCGTGTTTACTGGAATCGTTTTATCCCTATAGTGATATTATGATATTCTTTGCGGCCGTACGACACAGCTTCGTAATTGGCTACTTAATACCCTATCACGTCAAACAAAGGCAAAGTATCAAAATGACGGGGGTCTCCGTCACCCGTCAGCCACGTAATTCGCAGAGCGATGAGCTTTGTGGGGCTACTAAACTGTTAGAGCCAAATAAGATTTTGCCAATTTAACAGCCGTTGCCGAGTAACGTGTAAAATATTACGTTATATACGCAGGCTTTGCCAGGATTCAGTGGAAATACCGTTGCATATCATAGTCCCAGCCCTGCTGTAATCCATCTGGGGAAACATATTGTACACCCCGAGGGCCTCCTTACTTATCCCTTATTACTTATCCCAGTCAAGAAAGTGCTGCTGTTCTGGCGGTGACGAGTATCGGCGAGGAAATTTAAATAGTAGCGAGCACAATAGATCGGCGACGGTCAACGGCTACAGGGACTTGTGACCTGCATAGTCGCATCTCAAGAAAGAACGTTTAAAACCGAGGTGCTTAGACGTTCAGATAGATTTCACATTGTTGAGTCAAAACGCGAAAAATCGTCAGTTAAACGCGCGGCAGTTGAAATTGACACTTAAAAAATTATATTGACACTAGCGGACCCGACAGACGTTGTCCTGTCTTAACTATGAATATTGAAACTCTTTGACGAAATTGGCAGCACGCATTCTGTCAATGTTATGTCAAACGCCATAAGGTTACATCAAAAAGTTTGAATTGTAAAAGCGGTTACATTAGAAATAATTTAATATGGTGGTTAAGTTTTCTTAAATTTTCTAATTTTTCGCGCAATTTTCTTAATTTTTTCTTTTATAAGAACCTTCTCCTGACAATAACAAACACAACAAAAAAAGAATTAGCGAAATCGGTCCAGTCGTACACGCGTGATGCGATTACCAAGGAAATAGGGATTCATTTTTATATATATATAGATAGATGTTAATTTGACAAAAGGACAAAACCCTTCTCCCCTTAATTTATAATTATGAAGCCTTCTGGTTGCCTGACCAAAGATATTAATTATTTATTATATGAAGAGCTATGATATAGTATATGTATATCTGTGATGAAGAGTAATGAATGATGAATTTACAGAGAAGGCTGGTCACTTCACTATTTGATATTAGCATTATCTAGACTTGTTGACTAATAGAATGGTAAAAAAATGTTGATTTGGAAATTAATCTTTACATAATCCGACTGCGTTTTAATTTTCAATTTATTGCAAATTGTAAGGTAAATAAGTTACATTATTAGCTTCTTTTTCTTCTTCTTTATCAACCGATAGACCAGTTTCTTGTTGGTATGTATTTTCCTATATACTTCGATTTTATGGCGCCTGTATCCAGCCGTTCCCTATCTGATATCATTGGTCCATCTAATGAGGGGTCTGTCAACACTGTGCTTTCCGTTCACCCCTCTAGCACCTTGGGACTTCAGGACATTATACCTTGGGACTTCTATTGAGAGTATATTTATTTGAAATCGCTTTCTTCGGAGCCCTGATATCAATCTATTTTCTAGCCATAAATTTTGTCGGGAAACGAAAATCCTTTCCAATATAAGCCCTATCAGATGCTATTTTTAAATCGATACAACGCGCATCTAGAGTAGGTTCAGCTGAATCTCATAAACTCGGATTTCCAAACGTAGTTTTACTTTAATTAAAAACACAGTCACATCGGATTTATATCAAACCTTTCAAACATAATGGAGTGATACAATATATTTCTCTATCATTGGATATTGTTGTGAAAAATAAAACAGAAAAGAATGAGTTTTAATTTTAAAAAAGTGTAGGTATTTTTAACTCGCTCTTTTATGTTCTGTTTTTTGTTCACCACATAAATCAATATGAAATCCCGATTTGTCACCCCATTATATTTGCAAAGTTTGAGATTATTATAAAATTTCGTTTCCAATTAAAACAAAACTACGTGAAGCAAGAATTTTTTTTATAGCATCTATGAGAATTTAATAAAATTTTCTACCAACTCCTACTGCTACTAATCCTTAATCTATACTCTAGATTCTAGACCTATGACCCAAATCGAAAATAAGATAAAAAATCATTAGTTTAATTTATACTAAAACTAGTTTAGGCACAAGACTTCGTCTGTGTAGCGTGGTTTTTAAAAATTCAGCAGGAACTCCCTGTTTTTCCGGGATCAAAGGTAGCCTATCTCCCTATTCAAGTCCTTGACTGTAGCTACTCACGACGATTTTTACTCTGTTCCGCTTCAGTGGACGGGCGCCCTAACAGGTAAGATGTATGGGCTGGAACAGAGGTCGTTCCCAGCGGGGCGTCACGACACTCGCTCTAATGGGCTGGCGGCGAGCTAATTCACTTCTTATGTAAGGTCAGTGTGAGATGAGAGAATACAAGTCTAGTTCACATTACGTATGTACCTCATTTCCTCTATCCACTTCATTACATATTCGACGACGTCCCTGGTGCAGTTGTGAGCGCTTTGGTCTTAGAACTGGGAGGTCTCGGTTTCGATTCCCGGCGGGGGCATTTTGGGAATTTATAATTTCTGAATTGTCTCTGGGCTGGTCTGGTGGGAGGGTTTGGCCGTGGTTAGTTACGACCCTACCGTCAAAGACGTGCTGCCAAGCGATTTCACAAACACGTCTTGCCAAGGGTTGAATGCACACTGCCATAACACTTTCAAGTTAACCAGCTACCATCTTAGACTGTCGTCACTTACCATCAGGTGAGATCTATCTTGTCGTCAAGAACTATCTTGTCATTGCCACGTCTGTCAAAATGTTCAAGGTTAATTATTATTTATTTCTCTTTTCAAAGAAAATGTCAACGTTGTTATCTAAGTATTTTGATTAAATCACAGAAGAACACAGGGTGTTTCTAATTTCAAGTTCCCATGGAATTTTTAAAAAACGTCAGCCACTATCATCCGGTTTGGAATAAAGTCCCTAGCTAATAGGAAAAATGTAGGAAAATTGTATTATAAGAACAGGAAACTAATCCTTTTACCGTCGCCGTCGCCAATTTACAGCCACTTCTGCGGCGTAAATAAATGCAAACCCAATGGATATGGATAAAACTATTTCTACAGACTTACAGAGTTCTATAAAACGCTAAGGCGCTCGCGACTTGCGAGTCAAATTAAGCTGACGAGTAAATTTTTAAATCGAACGGCACTTATTTTCGTAATTGGGTATTTGACAATTTTTTTGTCTTAAAATAAAGGTTTTTAAAATTACAACACAATGCTATTTTTCTTTTTTTAATATCTTAATTAGCATCCAAAATATAGAGCTTTTAAACATGTTAGAACTAGAAAGCGCTACTAAATCATGACACCACGAGTAGCTCCAAACACTCTCCATAGAAAATGTTTTAGAAAGAGACGGATCGCAGTCGCAGTAGTGCCCGTAACATTTCTTTTTCAACCTGTTTATTTTCTGACTTTACAAATATTATTCTTAAGCATGTTACATAATTATTCACAGCATAATCAATTTTAATTAATAATGTCATCAGTCACCCCAATTCATGCATAACTTTACCTACATATACCGTCGTAGATAAAAGATGTTACCTGAAAAAAGTTCCGCTTATAAACAGGGTAGCATTAATTTTGACAGACATTTTTAGGTGAAGTTTACGCTTTTAATATTCGAGTTTACATGATGTTCCTAGGTGTTTTCGTTTTCGTTTTATCCAAACCCGAAACTTCGTTTTTCACATGAACCCTTTTGTTTTTATTCTCTGTTTCACCTCGGCGCCTAAAATTAAAAGATTTTCGTTTATGGCTTTTTAGAAGCCGTATGGTCCGGTATATTTAGTTTTACTTCTATAGAGTTTTAGAGAGATTAAACCAAGAAACTAACTGGATAGTATGGACTCACTATTAATCGACTATACTGCCCTCCTTACGAAAAGTGCAATAACTCTAGTTTTGGGCCTCTTTAGCCTAACACACATATAAATAGAGTTGAAAGTCTGTGAGGCCCAAAACCCGAGTTATTGCACTTTTCGTAAGGAGGGCAGTATAGTGTACTATAAATTGTAAAGTTAAATAATTTATTTACTTATGTAAGTACCGACCTACTCAGTTTCAAGTTACTCGTAGTTTAAAGTCATGATTTTGTATTAAATAATAATGTCTATTTTAAGTAATGGGACCACCTGGGAAGCATACCCTTTCAAACAAAAAAAGAATTTTCCAAATCGGTCCAGGCGTCTTCGAGTAATCGGGAAACATACATAAAAAAAAGATTCCAACGAAATTGAGAATCTCCTTTTTAGGAAGTCGGTTAAAACTGAAATAAAATTGGCACGCTACAAGTGAGTTGGAAAATGGAAACGACATGTGGCATGAGGAAATTATTTCTTTATTGAAATGTGCCAGTGAAATCGCTTCAGTCCGAATCAACCCTCTGTCAACTTGTCACACTTCGCCCGGTATTATCCATTTCACATGTCCGGAAATAAAAACCTTGCAACTGTCGACCTTTATTATTATTATTATTATGTAAAAAAATTATTATTGCATGAATAGATTTTTTTTTGTTTGATGACAAGATAGTCCTTGTCTGCAATCTCACCTGATGGTAAGTGATAAAACTCTTCTTGTGTAACTGTGGGGTTAGTATAAGATTTAATTCGATCGATAGTATTCGTATTTGATGACATTATCGTAAAATTAAAATGAACCGTAAAAGTATTGTTTTAAAGTCACAAATTCAGTACAACTAACTTTAATTTGGAATTAGTATCCGTATACGTAGGTATGCAAAAAATAGATGCATGTACGAAATTGAGCGCTAATACAATACTGTTACGGTTCATTTTACTTTGACGTAAATGTCATCGAATACGGATACGATCAATGGAATTAAATCTTATACTAACCCCACTGAGCTGTAAGGCATACTTTTAATAAGATGACAATCGCCGAAAATACAGTTAGATCATGTTTGATTATTCCGCATACACACGCTATCGCGTGACTCTGCCATAGACGCCCTTGAATGGAAATTCGTGGTCTAGATTGTAGTCTAGATCATTTGCATGAGAGAAATACCCGCCTAAATAACCGTCATGTGTATAATGGGTCTGCGATGTTTACATCGTCTAGAGTTTTTTCGTTAGCACGATACGGGTGAAAGGTCGGCTAAGCCAAAAGAAAGGGTTAACTACTATTCGCCCCTCGTCCAGTAGGACCACGGGTACATAGGGGTATAACGTGGTCCCACACATAGGGCAAATATATTTCGGAGTGTGCTCAGGAACTTTTCAACTTGGTTCCACCGTCACCATTCTACCACTGAAACGCAAGGCACAGAATAGATACGTAATTGAAATCCCAAGGACGCGCACTAAGCGCTTTGCTTCCTCGTTCCTGATACGCACCGTTAAAATCTGGAATGCCCTTCCGGCTTCCGTTTTTCCCTACAACTACAATTTAGGTACCTTCAAATCAAGAGTAAATAGGCATTTTCTAGGCAAGCGCGTTCCATCTTAGGCTGCATCTTCACTTACCATCAGGTGTAATCGCAGCCAAGCGCTAGTCTATACCTATATTTAAAAAAAATAGGCCCTACGTAAATCATCGAAACTCAAAAATGTCAATTTTTTGTCATGACGTGTCATAAGAACTACAAGTTGGCCTACATTAAATAAATAATTTTGAATTTGAAAAAAAATTTAATTTGAAGTAGGTAGACTAAACTCTCAACTCCTAGTACCTACCTACCGTATCCGCTATGTCGTTAGTAATATCTATTTTTTTCTACATAAACACACTTAATTAAAGTTTTATTTAGATCAAAGATTACCTAGATTTTATACCTAAATCATAATTAAGTGCGTGGTAATCAACATTTTCGGTTCATGTTAATTACATGTCAGGATTATAATCTAACGTTTAATACAACATTATTTAAGCTTTTAATATTGTAAGCCTAAATATGTTGTAATTTCCCTTTAAATTTTAGCGGTCGATCTATGGTTTAATTTTATCAGATACATAATTATCATTAACATGTACATTAGAAGTGGAACAGTTAAACCACATAATTATGTCGATTTAAATTGCTATAATTAGAGATAGATATCAACTAATTTACGTAATTCCTAATTTGATATCAAAATTTACTATTTGACGATTCAAAAGCACTTTGTAAAAGTTTATTTGAATAAAATATAAGCCGATCTATATAATAATATTATAGTCGTATAATAATTGGATATACTTATTTATAAAAATTGTATATACTTATTCTATAAAAATCAATTGCTGTTCGGCTTAAGACCGATTTGAATATTTTTCATTTAATATTTTGTTCGCCTTAGTAATAGCCTTAGTAATAATAAAGGGGTGGTTTAAAAACAAAAAAAAAAAAAAAAGGAACTAAGCAAAACCTAAAAGAGCTGCTGAAAAATCGAAAAAATCAAAATTGGTAATTTTGTATAGGCATCACCACCTAAATCTGTGGGCATCACCATTTCAGATTTCTTTTTTAATGGCAAGAGCGAAATCGCGCGTAAAAACCAGTTCGCTTTATTGAAATGATTTATATTATAAATTGAAATGTAGATGCTAATTGCATCGCGGAACTATTATAACTTGTGAAAAATTAAGATTCTTGTACTTTAATCACTATAATAGCTATAATAGTAATTAAAGTACAAGAATCTTAATTTTTTACTGATTATAATAATTATAATCAGTGCCTAAATCTACCGAATTTTAATATTTCATATGAAAAGCCGGTTACATTTGAGTAACGAATACCTTTTTGTTGTAAGCGGTAATTTATTGTTCTTGGAAGTGAAATAATGCTCGCGGTCCTTTTAGAAATATTATTTCGCTACAACTTGGCAGAGTGGTGGTCCAATAAAAGCACAACGTTTTTATTTTTATTTGCAATTCTTACGTCTCAGCGTCGAGCACACTAGATACATGTCGCACGACATAATGTTGAATCTATTCAAAAAGTTTAAAAATTGGATCATTCTTGCACTCGATCACATGCGTCATTATCGCTATGAAGAAAAAAGAATACACCCGAAATAAATATTAAGTATTTAATATTTATGTCGGTATTAGTAATTTACAATTAACTCAATGATTGGGAACAAAGATGGACGACGGATACACACCACGCGGATCGAGCAAGAGTGGCGCCAAAGGCGGGCAGCGGCGGCTCAAGGAGTTTCATTTTATTTTTCTGTGTTGAGCCTAGGCAAAGGCATATTTACATTATGCCAACACCCAGGCACAACGTGATTGTATTCTATGCTTATGTTATGCTAACGGGTAATTTACCGTACCTACATGATTTTGTATAGGTAAGTAATTGAAAAGAACTCTTACAACTTTTAAAATTAAAACCATGTCTGCAAAGCCCCCCGGGGGTCTGTAACCGTAAATCTATTTAAGAACATGCACGGCAAAACAGAGAAGACCTTGCTCCTTCCGTCACAAATTATTTTAGGACATTATCGTTGTTGATCAACAAGAGCAGCAGCCAGGGTGCAATCAATGTGATAATCTCTTTAAATTGATAAAATGTCGCAAATACCGAAATAAATTGTTATCGCACTGATTATGCTTGAGCTGCGGGTAATTCAAAAAGGTGGTGCAATATTTTATATTTTAATAGTTTTATATTTTTCATTCATAATTTACAACTACTAACATAAATATGATCCTAGTTGGTCGAAATAAATAATTTTTATTTTATTTATTTATTTAATATGTGTGTTTCTGTCGGGATTTTAAGCCAAAAGCGAGTTGAATGGACAAAGTCTTAAGTCTGCTCAAAGCAAGATGATTGCGCTTGTTTTATTCGTATACTTAGCAATTCCTCGGTTTTTATATAACGTTTTATTATGACTTTGTTTTGAGACTGTGTAATAAATCTAAGTTTTAAAGCTACGGAAGTCTCCTTTGAGAAATTTCATTTATGCAGGTATAAGATTTGTTACTCCTTCACGCCACAACGAATGAACCGAATTGGCTGTTTGGAATGGAGATAGCTCATATCCAAGATTAACACACATTTGGCTACATTTGATTCCGGAAAATTAAAGTGTTCCAGTGCAAAATTTCAGCCAAATCGGTTGTCGTTGCGGCGTGATTGAGTAACAAATATCCATCCATCCATTCATCCATCCATCTTATATTTATAATATATGTAGGATTAGCAGGATACTTACAAAAATTTATAGACCTAAATGCAACGATCAGCACACGGGAAAATAGGCGTTTGACTTACTTCGTTCCACGATTTTTTTGCGCTTCCGTTGCGTTTTCAACTTAGAATAAACCTATCATTTTATTTCAAAAATGTGTGCAGAAAATAAACTCATACATTTTGAATCCAGCTGATAATATTACCAATCCAATTAATCCAATTAATATGCTTTTCAACGGAAAGATAACCATTTTATATCCCAATCAACTCGGCTATGTAACTCTGTGATTTTAAATAAAATTCCTACGAAACATTTATGTGAATGCATTTTACTGGTTATACGGAAAAAGAAACTGGTTTTCAGTTGGTCGATTATGCAAAAGCTGCATCAAGCACTGCTACAGTCTCAATTATGGTGATTAGCTGATTCTATCGTGTTCTTCCTGCGACAATGCATTTTACCCAATCGCGATTGACTACCGGCCAATGAGAAGCGATTGCAATCGTTACGTTGTGATTGGCTGAATTTATCGCGTTCTTACTGCAACAATACATTTTAACCGATAGTGATTGAGTATCGGTCAATCAGAGGCGATTGCAATCGTTACGTTGTGATTGGCTGAATTTATCGCGTTCTTTCTGCAACAATGCATTTTAGTCGTTAGCGATTGAGTATCGGTTAATCAGCGTCTCTGATTGACCGATACTCCGATACTGACCGATGTGATTGGCTGAATTTATCGCGTTCTTTCTGCAACAATGCATCTTAGCCAATAGCGATTGAGTATCGGCCAATCAGAGGCGAGTTACGTTGTGATTGGCTGAATTTATCGCGTTCTTTCTGCGGGAATGAACATTGATGGCGATCGCTGTCAATGTTCATTGCCGATTGATAGCGATTGACCAGTCAATCAGAAGTGATTTCAATCGTTTCACTGTAGCAATAATTTTTAGAGAATCGCTCCACAGTTTCCGAAATAGGCGTTATATCTCTTTCACTTCGTTAACCGCCAGCACGTGCGAGCGACCGTATTATGTGCTCAAATGAAACTTTATTGCCTGATACGTGAAGCACAATCGCATGGTACTCCGTGAAAACAGCAACCAGTGTTTGAACACAATCGGATAAAGTTACAGAGAAACATCAAAGTAGGTACTTTGTTACAGTGATTTGGGATCCTCTTTTAATTGCCTCGTTCGTTGGGAAGTAATTAACGAGGTAAATACACCACAGTACACACAGTTTTTGTAGTGTATTATTATATGTATTTAGTTGCTACTAGCGCTCGCCCGCGATTTCGTCTGCGTAGAATTCCTGATTTTCTATAAGATAATAATAAGATAAATTTTCCCGCTGTAAGAGGCCTATAGACAATAGTCCGCTACCGCTAGTAAACACCGCAATTGAAATTTACATTTATTTTATTATTTTCTAAAATAACTCATAGAAGACGTTATTATTAAAATATACTAACCAACAAGCCGATTTTCATGTCTCTGATTTCAAAAACTTTTTCATTTTTTTTTTAAATAACTCATAAAAGACTTTATTATTTAAATCTATACTATCCAAAATGCCGATTCTCATTTCTCTGAATTCAAAAACTTTTTTCATTATTTTTATATTATTTTCATGTATTTATTCTATTTTGTTAGCTTACTAATTAGCTACTAGAAACGTGTTTCTTCGGCGCTTTTTGGTACGGAACCCTTCGTATGCAAGTCCGACTCGCATTTAACCGGTAATTTTTTTCTAACTTGGTGGGTATACAATAAAGAATACCTATATTCATTTAGTCATTCAAAGTGCCTCAGATAGTCTGTCGTGCGCGTGATCTCTTTCTCTAGTCGTGATCGATTTCCGTGAGGGAGAATAGAGAATAGATTACAGAATGTACAAGTACATGTTTGCGTACTTGTGAATTGTAATATCTCTTGCGTAGAAGGCTATTTTCCATTTAAATTGGCCGCTGTGGCAAATCTAACTTCTTGAATACAATAAGCAACTAATGCGCAGTCGTAATATTGCCCTGTGGAATAAAACCACGAGACACACATACCTAGAGCATCTGGCTCGTCTCCAAACTGCATTAGTGTAAACTGTCTTTGCGGGGAAAAAGTAATATCGGGTAGCGATATTTTAAACAAACACCACTACGGTTACTCTGCGTAATGAATATTGAACAATGGAAACGGTTTTGGAAAATTATATCACAACCAGTGTCTGCAGGATTTTTGCTTATTATCCAATTTAAGTAGTTTTCAAAGATTAAGAGTGCGTTTCCGCATATCGGGTGACTTTCGGTACATATTGTGACTAAGTTAAACCAAATAAGATGGAAATAAAAATTGCTACACATAGATTGGTCCTTAATCTCCAAATCTTGGGAGTTGATTTTGTTCAAAATCTCAATTTTTAGTACTATAAAAATTATTTCCCGTCACCTCTTCACACAAAATTCACGATTTTGGGGCGACTTTAGGTACATTTCTTGTATATAATATACCGGTTTTATGTAATTAAAAAATACTATCTGTTAGCAGATATGTTCAACTCAAAATCTTGGAGAGAAAAATATCAAAAATAGTACAAATAGTATAAAAAAAAAAATATAGCATCGCGTGTAATTTTTTCACATATTTTGGTTTAAACCGAATCTTAAAATAATGTGCAATAAGGCTTATTTTGATTTTACTCAGTGACTGGTTTGATTTCATTTCAAAATTCAAAATTCAAATATCAATCAGTCGGCGTTTGACCGCCTTTCTGAGTGGAAGCTGCGCTGGTTGCAAGCAGATGCTGGTATCGAAAAACATCGCTGTACGAACACGAAATAGTTCATAGCAAACCAAATTGATACTTTATATATTTTGAAAAGAAAGGTAAGAAACTAAGTACTAGGTACCTATGGTACCTTCAATATAATAGCATTATTTTATTATTTGATAGAATTTCGAAATTTCTTGTAAAGTTATATTCCCCGAATGTAGTACTGACCTGCATGTATACCTCGAAAACTTCTATTGGAACTCCTAGATCTTTAGAGTTAGTTGTATCGAGTTTGGGCTCGTTTTGTAAGTTATGATGAGATCTTACCACTGGACTTGTTAGAGTGACCTGATGGTATACTTCGAAGACTACTACTGGATCTTCTAAACGGCTACAGCTAGTTATATCGAGTTTGGGCTCGTTTTGTAAGTAATGATGAGATCTTACCACTGGACTTGTTGGAGTGACTTGGTGGTATACCTCGAAGACTTCTATTGGAACTCCTAGATCTTTACAGCTAGTTATATCGAGTTTGGGCTCGTTTTGTAAGTAATGATGATATCTTACCACTGGACTTGTTGGAGTGACTTGGTGGTATACCTCGAAGACTTCTATTGGAACTCCTAGATCTTTAGAGTTAGTTATATCGAGTTTGGGCTCGTTTTGTAAGTTATGATGAGATCTTACCACTGAACTTGTTGGAGTGACCTGATGGTATAGTTCGAAGACTACTACTGGATCTTCTAGACGGCTACAGCTAGTTATATCGAGTTTGGGCTCGTTTTGTAAGTTATGATGAGATCTTACCACTGGACTTGTTGGAGTGACCTGATGGTATACTTCGAAGACTACTACTGGATCTTCTAGACGGCTACAGCTAGTTATATCGAGTTTGGGCTCGTTTTGTAAGTTATGATGAGATCTTACCACTGGACTTGTTGGAGTGACCTGATGGTATACTTCGAAGACTACTACTGGATCTTCTAGACGGCTACAGCTAGTTATATCGAGTTTGGGCTCGTTTTGTAAGTAATGATGAGATCTTACCACTGGACTTGTTGGAGTGACTTGGTGGTATACCTCGAAGACTTCTATTGGAACTCCTAGATCTTTACAGCTAGTTATATCGAATTTGGGCTCGTTTTGTAAGTTATGATGAGATCTTACCACTGGACTTGTTGGAGTGACCTGATGGTATACTTCGAAGACTTCTATTGGAACTCCTTTAAAAGATCTTTAGAGTTAGTTGTATTGAGTTTGGGCTCGTTTTGTAAGTTATGATGATTAGATCTAGGAGTTCCAATAGAAGTCGTCGAGGTATACCATCAGGTCACTCCAACAAGTCCAGTGGTAAGATCTCATCATTACTTACAAAACGAGCCCAGACTCGATATAACTAGCTGTAGCTGTCTAGAAGATCCAGTAGTAGTCTTCGAAGTATACCATCAGGTCACTCCAACAAGTCCAGTGGTAAGATCTCATCATTACTTACAAAACGAGCCCAAACTCGATATAACTAGCTGTAGCCGTCTAGAAGATCCAGTAGTAGTCTTTGAAGTATACCATCAGGTCACTCCAACAAGTCCAGTGGTAAGACCTCATCATTACTTACAAAACGAGCCCAAACTCGATATAACTAGCTGTAGCTGTCTAGAAGATCCAGTAGTAGTCTTCGAAGTATACCATCAGGTCACTCCAACAAGTCCAGTGGTAAGACCTCATCATTACTTACAAAACGAGCCCAAACTCGATATAACTAGCTGTAGCTGTCTAGAAGATCCAGTAGTAGTCTTCGAAGTATACCATCAGGTCACTCCAACAAGTCCAGTGGTAAGATCTCATCATTACTTACAAAACGAGCCCAAACTCGATACAACTAGCTGTAAAGATCTAGGAGTTCCAATAGAAGTCTTCGAGGTATACCACCAAGTCACTCCAACAAGTCCAGTGGTAAGATCTCATCATTACTTACAAAACGAGCCCAAACTCGATATAAGTAGCTGTAGCTGTCTAGAAGATCCAGTAGTATAGTCTTCGAAGTATACCATCAGGTCACTCCAACAAGTCCAGTGGTAAGATCTCATCATTACTTACAAAACGAGCCCAAACTCGATATAAGTAGCTGTAGCTGTCTAGAAGATCCAGTAGTATAGTCTTCGAAGTATACCATCAGGTCACTCCAACAAGTCCAGTGGTAAGATCTCATCATTACTTACAAAACGAGCCCAAACTCGATATAACTAGCTGTAGCCGTCTAGAAGATCCAGTAGTAGTCTTTGAAGTATACCATCAGGTCACTCCAACAAGTCCAGTGGTAAGATCTCATCATAACTTACAAAACGAGCCCAAACTCGATATAACTAGCTGTAAAGATCTAGGAGTTCCAATAGAAGTCTTCGAGGTATACCACCAAGTCACTCCAACAAGTCCAGTGGTAAGATCTCATCATTACTTACAAAACGAGCCCAAACTCGATATAACTAGCTGTAGCTGTCTAGAAGATCCAGTAGTAGTCTTCGAAGTATACCATCAGGTCACTCCAATAAGGTCAGTGGTAAGATCTCATCATAACTTACAAAACGAGCCCAAACTCAATACAACTAACTCTAAAGATCTAGGAGTTCCAGTAGAAGTTTTCGAGGTATACATGCAGGTCAGTACTACATTCGGGGAATGTAACTTTACAAGAAATTTCGAAATTCTATCAAATAATAAAATAATGCTATTATATTGAGGGTACCATAGGTACCTAGTACTTAGTTTCTTCTTTTCAAAATATATTATCAATTTGGTTTGCTCAACTTAGACTTAGACTTAGACTAAGACTAAGTCTCTTTAAGTCTGAGTCTAAGTCTAAGCTAAGTCTAAGTCTAACACTAAGACTAAGTCTTAGACTAATACTAAGTCTAAGTCTATATCTTAGTCTTAGTTATAAGTTAGACTTAGACTTAGCTTAGACTTAGACTCAGACTTAAAGAGACTTAGTCTTAGTCTAAGTCTAAGACTAAGTCTAAGTCTTAGTCTTAGGCTTAGACTTAAAGAGACTTAGTCTTAGTCTAATGCATTTCCCAGTGGCTTAAAAAAGTCTAAATTTAAGTCTAAGACTAAGACTAAATCTAAGTCTAACTTAGTGTACAGCAAGTCCGGACGAAAATAAAAAATAAAAAAATAAAACATAAACAATTTATATCCAAGTATCAAAACAAGTTAATTCACTCATTTTTAACGCAGCTTGCCCGCGCCTGTGTGTGCGTGTGAACGGTGCATGTGTAGAAGTGCGTTTTTATACCTACTCTTTGCGAAATCCCGTCCTTAATTCTTATTATAATCTCACTAATAAAAGCGAAAGTTTGTATATGTATAACATAGTGCCGCCAAGCGATTTAGCGTTCCGGCACGATGGCGTGTAGAAACCGATAAGGGGTATGGGTTGAATTTACACTGCTATACCCCTTCCAAGTTAGCCCGCTACCATCTTAGACTGCATCGTCACTTACCATCAGGTGAGATCGCAGTCAAGGGCTATCTTGTCATCGAATAAAAAAAAATAGTAGTAGTTCATATTATTTATACTATTTAGTGAGTACACTGCGATGGCAATGCAGCATTCTTATTATTTTACATATTTTCATTTTACCTTTTAATGTAAAATTGCAAAAATAAAACTTTAAAACTGGGTGAAACTGGGTTGATTGATTTTAACCTGAACCCATTTTGATAAATTATTTTCTTATCGGAACCTGTTTACTGTCAAGTGAGTGTGAAATTTTGAGGAAGACCTAATAAATATTACCAACTAGATATAGAGGATATTACTTAAATAAAGGCGGACGAGTCGCGGGCAACAGATAGTTCTAAATATAAAGACAATGTGTGAACGCATGTAGTAGGTATATCACGTTGGCTGTCCCTCTCCCAAAGAGGCAATGTCGAGTAATAGGAAATCAGGGGAGCGTCGAGCGCTACGTTAATAATATAACGAGGACACTTGTTTTTTATGTCACTATACAGTAATAACCATAAACAACTTTCTTTAGGTACTTAATTTTAATGATCTTATCATATCGACTACATGATAACTCTTGAGCGAGGTTGCCACCGCGAGACAGCTAACTCTTTACTGGAAAAGTCTGAACGAGCAAGAAGAGTTCAAAAAGAGTCAAAATGAGCTCATTTAGGAGTGGCAACTTCCAAAATATCAATTAGAAAATGACGAACTTTCATACAAATATTCATCCCCTTTTTAACCCCCCTGGGGGTGAAATTTCAACGAATTCTTTTTGAGTGGGTGCCTATGTCCTAAAAAGTACCTACTGTCAAAATTTCAAGTGTCTAACCCCTACAGTTTAGGCTGTGCGTTGATAGATCAGTCAGGACAAAAATTTTCAAACAATATATACTTATTTATAAGTCCTATAGATTATATCGTTACAAGTGTAGTTTATATACGTACTTAGTTACCAACGTGGATGAAAGGCTTTAAGTAGGTATAGAATATATCGTTTGAAAAATTTTACTACGCAAGGAATTTATATGAGTAACAATTTTCTAGCTCAGGCTGATCAGGGCTAGTGCGCTCTAATTCTAGAGAAAAATAATGAGAGTTACATACAAGTACCAATATTGTTTGAACATTATTATGAAATCCGCATTCTACCGCCAAGGAATTTGTATGAGTAACATTACATTTCTCTAAACCAGGGTCAAAGACACGCAGCGGAGGCTGGCAGATGCTGAGTCATAAGGCTCATGTCCGGTGCCAGCAGCGCTATTCCGGACCAGGAGAAGGAAAAGGCGCGATACCTACAAAGTTGTTTAATTGCGACCTTGAATTATGCATGCGGGTTAATGATACAAGCTGAACGTAAAAATTATTTTTGCAAAATCGTCTTTAAACACCACTACAAAGTATATGCCAATTAAATTTGAAGAATTCCCTTGATTTCTCCAGGATCCCATCATCACATCCTGACGTGATGACAATGGGATCACGTAGGAAGTATGCCCTTTCAAACAAAAAAAGAATTTTCCAATTCCCAAAAGATAGTTTTAATTATATATTGTAATAATTAACTTTTAACATTAGACGCAATATAAAATAATAATAGTTGACGCAAAACTCGGTCGGTCAAATTATAATAATACAATAATTTAGTATTATTATATATTATTATAACAAAATGACGTAGTTCAGGGCTAAGAAATAAGGTGCCCGAGATTCACAAAGAAGCGAAACCAATTTCATTAAGTTCAGATCAAAGGAAAATTCGTCGTTCACATTCTAACACTGTAATAGATATAACTACAGATGCCTTTGTTGTCTCGAATACACCTCGAATGACGTGAAAGTGGTGTGTCCTGCCTGAATTTTGGTCGAAAAACTTCTTTACAAACAGTATGTAACAGTGTTTTTGCTGAAACTTGATTAAGTCCGATCAGATTAGTGTTTTCACAATGCAAAAATTCTTTCTCATCTCTCATTTAAACCAACGCCACTACTGTTTTTAGATCTATCTTTGTTTTCTTTTTGCTTTTTTATCTTTTAAATCTTTTGAAGATTAACGTCTACTGATCAGCTCTTATAGATTTATCAAGATAAAAAGTAGTCTATGTCACTCTCCCGGTCCTCAACTATACCCATGCAAAAAATCCCGTCGATCCGTTGCTTTGTTGCGGCGTTATTGAAGGACAAACCAACAAAAAAACACACTTTCGCATCACTACATAGTATAAAACAAAGTCGCTTTCTCTGTCCCTATGTACGCTTAAATCTTTAAAACTACGCAACGGATTTTGATGCGGTTTTTTTTAATAGATAGAGTGATTGAAGAGGAAGGTTTATATGTATAATAACATCCATTAACAGTGAATGACATAGGCTATTATTTTATACCCGCGTGAAGCCGGAGCGGGCCGCTAGTTTATAATATTAGTAAAGATTCGTATCGTTGTTAATAATTAATTTACTCTACACTTAATTAAATAGGAAAGCTTGGTTTTAACTTTACGTAGCTAAAGAGCATTTTCCTGTCGAACCCTAGTTAAGCTTCTCGATTCATCATCGTAACTATAACGAAGGCAATTTCTGTAATGCCGTTATTATTTCTGAGTTATTTCATTTATTTTTCGGTATGTTATTTAGTGCTGTAATTTTTCACGTCAGATTGAATTTGCCACCTGCGTTATAGCGAATAATACGAGTCTTCCTTTGTGCTCTACCGCCACACCAACATACCAAGTCAGCAATTAGAATAAATAGAAATAGAAATAGAAATATTTTTTATTCAAATAAACTTTTACAAGCACTTTTGAATCGTCAATGAATCTACCACTGGTTCGGAATGCCTTTCCTGCCGAGAAGAGCCAGCAAGAAACTCGGCGGTTGCTCTTTTCAAAAAAATAAAAATTTACAATTGTTATTGAAACTATGCTATGTATTCAGTGCTTCCACGATGAATTTTCCTGAGTACAATACAAGTAAAAATAAATACAATACAAATACAAATAAAATACAATTCAAAACATGTTAACACAGGCAGGCAAAAGCAGACCCATTCCCGTTGGTGGCACCCGTTCACGAGCATGACGCATGATCCAGCCATTGCTTCGCTCAACCATATTTGAGGGAACGTAACAACCCGCACCACACGACACCACCACAGAAACTTTAAAGAGAGCATGACATACTTAGGCTACCCATGTCAAGGCATCGAATTGAATACTAATATTAAACTACTCATTTTAAGACATGACTGAGACAAATAAAGTGGAAACACCGTGGAACAGAATACAATAAAATCATGTTACACAGGATAGTTATTACTGTCTTATGAATCACTGGAGCGAATTATATCCACGCTTTTTTATCATTTACATAGTCTTCAATTGTATAATATGCTTTTTTCATGAGAGCAGATTTAATTGATTTCTTAAACTTGTGTAGAGGCAAGTCTAAGATTGACTGTGGAATTTTATTGTAAAACGTCACGCCCATTCTCACAAATGTCTTTTGGACCCTCTTGAGGCGCAGCCCAGGAAACATGAGCCTATTTGGATTTCTACTTGGTCTATCGGACAAATCACTCTTTTTTTTGTAACTCAAAATGTTTTGTCTGACAAACATTATGTTGTTATAAATATATTGCGAAGCTACTGTAAGAATGCCTATCTCTTTAAATCTTTCTCGAAGGGAATCCCGCGGCCTCAAATTATAGATTGCGCGGATTGCCCTCTTCTGCAAAACAAAAATTTTTCCAATATCGGCTGCCTTACCCCATAGTAAGATTCCGTATGACATAATACTATGGAAATATGCAAAATAAACAATTTTTGCAGTTTCTATGTCAGTCAACTGTCGAATCTTCCTAACAGCGTAAGCAGCAGAGCTAAGTTTGCCAGCAAGCGTTGCTATATGGGTGCCCCATTGTAGCTTTGAATCCAGGGTTAACCCCAAAAACACTGTGGAGTCCTCAGTTTTCAAAGGTTCATTATTTATTTTTAAATTTTTACTGACAGTTCTCGTGTTAGGTAATAAAAACTCAACACACTTTGTTTTTTTAGCATTTAAAAGGAGATTATTTGCCGTAAACCATTCAGAAACTTGAGATAATGCACTATTTACATCGTCAAAATTGTCTTTCATCCTATCGACTTTAAAAATTAAAGACGTATCATCAGCAAATAGTACAATATCGCAAGTATTTTGGACAAAATGTGGTAAATCATTTATGTAGACCAAAAACATGAATGGACCTAGAATAGAACCCTGGGGTACACCCATTACTGAGGCTGATCCGGATGATTTTACATCATTGACACATACTCTTTGGACTCGGTTGCTGAGATAAGACGCAATGAGACTAAGTGCAAAATCTTTAATGCCATAGTGGCTCAGTTTAAGCAAAAGAGTCTCGTGATCAACGCAGTCGAATGCCTTTGACAAATCACAGAAAATACCAATGGCATTCTGTGAGTTCTCCCACGCATCGAATATGTGTTGTAATAGCCTTGCGGCTGCATCGGTTGTTGATCGACCCTTTGTAAAACCATACTGCTCAGTGTGTAGGAGTTTATTTAAATTAAAGTGTAAAAGCAGTTGGTTGAGCATTATTTTTTCGAATATCTTGCTGAGAGTTGGCAAAATTGAAATTGGCCTGTAGTTATTCGGGTCACTTTTGCTGCCCGATTTAAAAAGCGGTATTAGCTTACTACATTTCATAAGATCTGGAAAAGATCCAGAATCTACTGATTTATTAAAAATTAAAGCAAGATACGGCGCAATAATATCAATTACATTATGAATTATTTTAACTGATATCCCCCATAGATCTGCTGTTTTCTTATTTTGTAAAGATTTAAATGTTTTGACTATGTCATATGGGGTAACGTGTTCAAACCTAAATAACTTATTGCACTCAGAGACATTGCTTCTTAGAAGACGATAGGCTTCTGCCGGCGAGGAATTTAGAGAACTGGTTGTGGTAATTGGAATATTTTTGAAAAAGTTCTCAAATGTATTTACAACTTCTATATCGGAGTTAATTACATGATTATCAATTTTAAGCTCCAATTTATTATTATTATGCACCTTATGTTTATTCGTTTCATCGCTAATGATGTCCCATGCTGTTTTAATTTTATTATCAGAATTGACAATTTTTTGTTTTATGTGAAGTGACTTTGCTTGTATGCATACATTTCTAAACAATTTAGAATAATTTCTTACATATTCAATAAACGCGGGGGAATAATTATATTGTTTTTCTGCATACAAGTCAAACAGCTTATTTCTACTTTTATAGATGCCTGCAGTTGCCCAGTCACTAAACTTAAGATCTTTAGACAGTCTTTTCTCTATCACCTTAAAGATAGAGTTATATTGTGAGCTTAACAAATCAAAAAACTCTGTATAAATTACATCCGGATCATCCTGTGCAAGGTCAAGCGTCGGCAATATAGCTGAGATGTTTTGTTTGAAATGCTTTACTTTTTTAGTGGTAACTGGCCTGTATTTTATTACTTTTGTTATGTTCTGTTCACTGCTTGGAATAGATATCATTTGACCGCAATGATCAGATCTGAGATAAGTGATAATAGATTTTTCAATAATGTTACAATCACAAAAAATGTTGTCAATACAGGTAGCTGAGTTTGCAGTTACTCTCGTAGGTTCATCAAAAATATTCTCTAAATTAAAGCTTTTAAATAAGTTAAGTAGCCTACCAGTAAAAGGAGTGTGAAGCAAAATATCAATATTAAAGTCTCCACAGACCACTATTTTTTTTGATGACCTACATAGCCGCCTTAAGGCATCCTCCATTACCTCCTCAAAAACAACAAAGTCGCCCGAGGGTGGGCGGTACACGCAAACTACAATATATCGGTCCAGCTCAACACAAGACAGCTCAATAGTGCGTTCTATAGAAAGACTAACAACGTCTTTTCGCTCTTTATAGTTAATGTTATTTCGTGTTATGATCAATGATCCCCCGCGTATAGCAGTCTTTCTTGAGAACGCACTTGACAGGGAATAATTATCAAGGTGTACAATTAACTGATGAGTATTGAGCCAATGCTCAGTGAAGCATAAGACTTCAATATCAAATTCTTTAATAAAAAGCTCAATCTCATGTTCTTTGCCAGATAAGCCCTGTATATTTTGGTGTACAAGATTAATTTTAGATTGCTTATCTGTTGTCTTATTGCTTAGTTTAAATTTTTTAAATTTTCACAAGTATTGTTTTTATTTGAGTCCAAATTCACAAAACTGCCGGATAGGCTCCGTATATTTTGATGTACAATGTTCAGTTTACAGAGCCTCTCCGTTGTCTTAGTATCTAGTTTAAACAAGCAATAGGCTTACTATTACTTGAGTCAACAACAGAAATATTAGTACTTAAAGTACTGGAGTCACAAACAGAAATATTAGTACTTAAAGTACTTGAGTCAAAAACAGAAATATTAGTACTAGAAGTACAGTTTGTATAATTGTCAAAAGACTTTGTTACAACACTTGTAACTGTATCATGAATTAAGTTATATGCTAGTAATGAAGCTATAAGTCGCTTACATTTTGTAGGCAGATACATATTATCTGCGGTCAATTTAAACTTATAAATAAACTTATTTATGTCAAAATAAAATATAGCATTTCTGTGGCGGTTTGTCAAATTAAACATTTGTAAATTTAATTTATGTATCCGTTGATTTTGTTCCTTACTCAGAGTATTTGAGTAAGGTAGGGCACATATAATAAACTTACATTGAGTTTTATCATGTAAATACAATAATTTTTCAACACATTTTAAAATTTTATACTTGTTTACTATTGAGCTGTCGCCAATCAGCAAGATTACATTAGTGTTTGCGTCTAAGGTTTCCTTATTTAAGCTATTTATTAGATAGTCAAAACTTGCCCCCGGTGAACATTTGTTAATCACTGAGTGTTCCACATAATTGCTTAAAATTGAGCCAAAGTCTCTACCTAATTGGTCAGAAATAATCACAGTCTTTTTACTAATGCTCGAGGATGAAGGTACTTTTGTGTTTACACTACACTGCACTGGACAAGAAGGCAACTTGACAGGGATCACTGTACTAGTATGATCTTTGCTAGCCATAGGTACATGCAAGGAGTTACATTGACATTTACTTGTTAATGACTCAAAGCGAGCCATATTATAGTTACCTAGGGCTAGCAACTCATCCGCTGCCAATATCTGCTCACGGATCTGATTCTGTGACTGCTCATACTCTGTACTGACTCTTGTTAGAGAAACATTTAATTTACAAATTTCATCATTAAGATTTTGAACATCAGTTTCATATTTCATTCTCATGTCTGTTAAAGATGAGCAATATGTGTCAATATCATGTAATAACTGGGCCCGTTCTTTCCTTAAGGATACATTTTTGATATGAGCCCTTTGTAATTTCATTAAATTTTTGGTTTTTTTAATTATTTTACTAATTTTTATGTATTTTTTAATTTTCCTATGGCTGTTAAATTGTACCATATCATGTTTTTGGTGTGTATTACTACTTTTAGTGCAGGGGCTGTCAGATGTCAGATCTATGATTGGCACCCTCGAGGATGAAGCGAGCAGTTCGTCATACAAGTTATTGGTTGCTTGAGTTTCATATGTTTTTAGTTGAGACTGAAGGTCATCAATTATTTTTTGAGCCCTACTCAATTCATCCTCTAGTACAGATATCTTTCCCAGAGCCTCCTCATAAGTCTGTATGCACACATTAAATGAGCTAACTGCCTCCTGAAGTTGGTCCCGTTCCTCCAACACTGATGTATGAGTGGAATTCAGGGCAGCCAATTCAGCTTTCAGCTGTGAGTTCTTGGTAATCACAGCTTTGACTTCGACCTCGCTTTCCTCTTGCTCCCTCAGCAATTGATTATTCAGTTGTCTCAGAGATTTCAGTTCATTGAGGGCAGTTTTGAGCTTCAGCTGTTCTTCCAATGCTGCTGCCCGTCTGGTCTGCATTGTAATACTTGCAGTAGTGCAGCAATACACCTGAAACACCAAATAATATGTGTAAATGAAGGAAAAACAGAAAAGAGTGTGTGAAACCTAGAAGAGAGTCTGAGATTTAAGATTTATTTTACAAAAAGTGTGGAAAAAGAAAGTTTAAATACGTATTATTTAGTGTATTTGTATTACTTTCTATTACTTTCTAAAACAAAAACAAGATTTACAGAAAACACACTTATTTTTGTATATTGAACAGCTATTGTTAGGTTAGGTTAGGCTACCTACCTACCTAAATTATTTCTAACAGCAGCAATTGGTAAGTACCTAGGTATGTGTTAGTGCAATAAACTAACAATACCAAATAGCTTATCATATAAAAAGAAAGGAAATACTCCCCCGGTTTATCCCGATGTCGTCGAGTTTCGAATCACGCCGTTCGCCCGCCAAATTTCATAGGTGAATCAGGAACTTTTCGACGACAGTGGAGCAAATGTGTAATAATTTTATAGTAATCTATTACAAAATAGAATTTTAACACTTATTTAAATAGTATTTCAATAAGAAATTAATATAAAATTAAAATTAAATATATAACAGCTGATTTTGCAACATTTCACTTTGACTTTGAATGCATCGTCACTTACCATCAGGTGAGATCACAGTGACTATCTTGTCAGTGAATAAATTAAGTTGATGCCTGCGTCGTTGTTTCATCTCTTTTCCAACCAACAGATGAATGAAGAATTAATGAATAAATATTGATATAATAAATGAACCTAATCGTATGAAAAGATATAATTATGTATGATTATTTTTTTCAACACACAAAACAGTTCGGATTATAGTAACAAAGGCGCAACAGGGCGCAACAATCATACAATCCTGGCCGCCTTATACATAACATAGCAATTTATTTCAAACAACAATGCCAATTTAAGCGAGGCACGCTTTTAGTATTAAGCACATACACACAAATACATAGAAAAACGAACGCAAATTTATAATGAAGAAAATGGAAAAGGCGAAGATAAAATATACATTCAGATAATATTATTATGTTATCGACATAATATGAATAAAACCTCACATCGGTTTATCAACGTTCTTTCTATTTTG
The DNA here is from genome assembly GCA_038048805.1 of Hipparchia sbordonii. Lineage (NCBI taxonomy): Eukaryota > Metazoa > Arthropoda > Insecta > Lepidoptera > Nymphalidae > Hipparchia > Hipparchia sbordonii. Next base: position 11,911,536 of record CM076108.1, on the reverse strand, counting down.
ATGCTCGTTAAATATTTAACAAACTTTTGAAAGGGCTTTATGTGTTCAATATAAAAGGACTAAAGATCGAGTATCTTCCTTTGTTAAATTATATAAAGAAAGAAAGAAACCGTTCTTAAATCTTCTTTTCCATCATACGTTTACCGTAAGCTTAATGAGAGTAAAGAATTTGTCATATTCAAATCTTTTATCATTATAGTTATTTCTTCTCAGGTAATACTTGGTATAGTTTTTGCAATTAACGAGGGTGTGTGGCTCATAGTTGTGTGTGTCGTATCTATTAAGTGGGAGCGAGAGCTTGCTCGCGCCTGGCCGCTCCCACCCAGGCTCCCGACAAGCACGCACACTTACGCAATGTGCATGCACTCGTCGTAAACACAAGTAAAGCCCACGCGCCCTCGTGAATTGCAAAAACTATTTTTACCTATAATATTATAAGGTTTTTTTAATGTCGAGATCTTAAAGAAACCGCAAAAGCATTAAAATTTACTCTGAGTTTGTTTTTTGAACTAAACTATTCGAATTCAAACAAAAACCTGTATTCTGCTTATGGAAAACTTGTCATGATAATCGCAGTATATTTAGAACGGATTTATGAACTTGCTAACGGCACGTTTCTCTATTCACCTATCTGTATCTACTACCTAATACCTCATTTAAGTCAATAAAACCGGCCAAGTGCGAGTTGAACTCGCACTTCACCTATTACGGTTCATGAGATACAGCTTGCTGACAGACAGACAGACAGACGAACGGACAGATAGCGGAAGCTTACTAATAGGTTACTTAAAGGTTACTAGATAGGTAACTTACAAATGTTAATAATCCCACATTACCGTGACCCCGTAGCATTGATTCCGGCCACGTCGGTCAATGTCCACAGATAACGTCAACTGCGCGGGAGATATTATAGTGCACAAGTGAGTGAGCTATCCCCTCATATCTATCCTCTCATAGTCCGATGGGGCTTAAATCCTACACGACCGGAGAAAGATTAAGCGCAGGAATCAGGATCGACGGCTTTACGTGCTCTCCGAGGCAAAGGGTGACTCACCGCAACTTCCTAATTCCGATCTGAGAATATGCTGAGAATACTGAGAATTTTTTGTCAAAAAAACCCATAACATTTTTGGCTAAACCAAACCAAACCTGTCCATCGAGTAAGTGTACATACTCCAGCTCTTATCTCCTCTGGCTCTGCACCATCAAACGCTCAATTGTTCCTTCATTTCTGGAGATGTGACCGAAGTACTTCAAAGGATATTGAAATGACTCCTCCACCAACATATCTCTAAGGCATCAATTTCATTATTTATTGATTCATGAGTAGTTTTGACCAGTCCTAAAAAGTAAATATTGTAATGCCTTAACTAATATTAATAATAATAATATAACTTTATTTAAAAAGAAAACACACAACAAAGAGTAATAATAATATACATAAATCATAGAACATAACATAACATTTTGCTCAAATTGCTCTGAACCCCCAAACTAGGATGACCCGTGTCTTGGGGGTCAGTCTCTTCCCAATTGTACAGGAAACAATCCATCATATTAATCATATTATCATGTTCATGGTAGATTTGTACATTGGAAGAATTATTCTAATAATATACTCGTGGGTGTTGACATATTACCTTTAAATAATCACTAATAATTTGTATTTGTTATGTGGTTAAGTAGAGTTCATAAGTAAAAGATGCGTCATTATTTGTTAGACCTTGAATTTTTATTAGGTATAGAAAAAGCTACTTAACTCTAACCGCATTAATCCTTTCCGCAATTTTATATTTTATTTAAAAAAATAATTTAATAAGAATTTAAAAGGTCGCTGAATCATAGTTAACCGATTTTTTTTTTTAAGTTTAAGCCTATTTATAAATTCACAATCAACTATTTCTGAATATCTGAGAGTGTAATTATTATTTTGGTATTACAAGAAAATAGGTAAACAAAGGAGTCCATTTATAAAACAAAAATTGTATTATATGTTTTAATTATACCGCGATTCAAATACAATTTAGGTTTTAGTAATAGGGTATGGAGGCTTAGTAATAGGGTCCCGTTGGTTACCCTTGGGATACGGAACCTTAAAAAAATTACAAATACGTGGTTCTGATTACGTAAGTAGTAAGTAATTTCATTGCGCAAACTTTACCGCTGTGGTGCAAACTTAACGCTATTTAGCTTGCGTGTACTTGAATTTGCCCTAAAGCCACGTGTGAAGATGACTCGACTGAGCCAAAGTCTTTTGAAAATGTGCAACAATATGTGTGTGATATAAAATTCAATATCGTACAGTTACTTTGAACAGGGGTTCAAAGTAATTGAGGAAGCAAAAAAACACACCTTTCTTTTGACCTAAATGTTCTGATGAAATGACAACATGTCAGAAGTAAATTGATAAACGTTAAGAATCATGATGATACCCGTTACAGTTATAACTTCTCTAGTTGATACCAGGGATTTGATCGTGGATTTGGGTACCCATGGATAAGTAGATACTGTTCCAATACCAGGATAAAAGTATTCTGTATCCATCTCAAGGAAACAAGCGAACCCATCTGTCCAATTTTGTCCAAACGTTTTATGTCCAATAAGCATTTGCCTGCGATTCGCCCGCGTGGTGGTAGATTTTTTCAATCCCTCGGGGACCCTTTGTTTTTCCGGGATAAAAAGTGGCGTGTCACTTTCAAGGTTCTCAACTATACCTATGCAAAAAATACGTCGATCCGTTGCTTTCTTATCTAAGAACTTTCATATAATCTTCCAACTCCACTTTTACCCCCTTAAGGGTGAATTTTTTTAAAACTGTTTCTTAGCTAACGTCTACGCTCCAATGTACTTTCTGAATTTCAGTCAGTCAGTCAGTCACCTTTTCCTTTTATATAGAGATTAAATTGTTCCACATTTTAGGTCTAATTAAAAAGGATCTGCGTAATTTCATAATGTGTCCATCCTAACTCAAAAAAAAGAGTTCAAAGTCAAATCGAGTTCTCGACTGTCCTTAAGAATTTATACCAGTAACCGGTTTGAGGGACTTAACCAATAGAAGCGCTGAGTGATTCCACTATTTTTTTAACACATTTACATATACGTAATGTAACCACGTTAATTTGAATATATGTGTAGGTACTTATTCTGAGTTGTAGAGTTGTTTAAATTAATGTGCACAAAAACGTCATTCAAGTACATCCACCTACATATTATTTAAAGTAATTTAAAGATATAAATAATAATTTAAACGTAAAAATTCTTTTTACAGAACCGACTTCAAACGCCACAATGCCACTATGTATATCATTTGTGCCTATATTGTGAAGAGTTCCCTCGATTTCGCCATCTTCCATTTTCCCATCATCAGATCCTGACCTGATCACTATGGGATCACCTGGGAAGTATACCCTTTCAAACAAAAAGAGAATTTTCCAAATTGGCTTATGCGTCTTCGTGTAATCGAGGAACATACATAAAAAAAAGATTCTAACGAATTAAGAACCTCCTCCTTTTTTAGAAATAGGTTAAAAATAGTTTTTTATAAATATACTACGTAGATAAGTAACTATTAAAGTATCATTTGACGATATGAATATTTTAAGTTGTGTTTACTCTCTATGCAAAGCAAAAAATCAAAATGTAATATTGGTTATATTATAAAAGTTTTCTTAAAATAAGAACGCACATCTAACTGTTTGATAATAATTAATTAATGTTAATATCTAAATGTTCCTTTGATAAAATTAAAAGCGATCTAATTAGAAAATATATTTTATCACTTCAAAGCGATCTCATTAAAACAGTATGTATCACAACAATTGTAAGAGTGGAACCTTGAAACAATGAATAAGACAAGAAAATAAAATTATTAATGATATTAATAAATAAACAAAATATCCTAGAATGGCTCACTCACACCGAGAGTTTACGCGCAAACACGTCATTTCTAGTCAACCAGTATTTATATGGGCTGTTAATGATACACGGTGCCATTTCACGTTCGGTTTGATAACGGCAAGTAAGTCTTTGAATAAATCAAAATGGAGCACTTTTTAATTTTATTTACAATAATAAACATCGCTATTCAAATTCAAGCAAGACCTACAATTTATTATCCTTTTAATGCCAGCGCTGAGGCGATAGTTTTCGAAGGACCAACAAATTACAATCCCAATCATCCCTATTACGAATCAGGGAATGATATTGATGATGAAGACTTTGATATTGACGTCAGGTTTGGTCGACCTGATGATACTCGAGACAGCAAGTGTCCTCCAGGATATCAGAAACAAGGAGACGTGTGTTTTCCGAACGATTAAGTGATTGGAGACCTTCGATCACATTAGAGACAAAAATGTGATGGTGAAGATTTTTGATGATAAAAATAAAGATTTTTATGTGATAGTGTATCCAGTGTTCATTGGCACTTTAAATTCTGTGATAACTTTGTGCTATATTTGAAATAGATTGGTGACTGATAAGTTAATTAACGTGAAAAAGTTGAGACTTTCTAAGAAACTCTGATTCAATTTCTACTTATAAGTAAGTTTGGAATGGAATAAAATAGGTAAATATAAAAGTAAAAAATTTACAAAATTATAAGAAGTTATTCCTACCACCTGTTTTATCTTTTCGGTATTGGTTTCGGACACATTTCGGAAAAGAAAAGTATTGATATTTTTAAAATACGTTGAGATCAAACATTGTTTGCGTGATTTAATTATTGTACATAGAGGAGTATGTTAAGTTATTTAAACATATTAATTAATTAAGTATTTTTACTTTATGAAAAATGGTAATATTTATAACGTAGATAAATAAGTATAATAACGTAAATTCGAACCTTGGCTCAAGAAATAATACCTACCTATTATTATAATTAAGTTATTGAATGAAATACAGATTAGCTAAATAATATTGCAAATAGTCACAATATGGCATTTATTTATTGTATTGAATTAATGAACTATTTTACTATTTTGATGAAAAATTAAAAATGTTAATTTACATGATAATGTGGTTTTATTTATGTGAAATATCTCGGTTGCGCACAATATTTTGTATAATAACGCTATATTTTATTTAAAACTGATAATATCATATTCATCATACGAAATAGTTTTTAGGATACCGAAATTGTAAACAAGTGCTACCTAATGCTAATGATTGAACCATAATATTGAATGGTGGAACCTTAGGGTGGAATAATATCTTTATTTTTGAGATAAAAATACGCATGTTATTAAATATAAATAATATAAAAAGTTAATATTTAAAAAGAATATTAATATAATAAATATTAAAGCAATAGTTAATTATAATAGCTAAAGCTACGATTCAGACGTTGTGCCGCATACATAATATTAAAGGATCGGTCATTGATCCTTCTATGAAATGTATTTTGTATATGTACTATGCAATGTATGTAGGTATGTATGTTTGTTTGTTTAGGTCAAATTTTGCAAGTTGAATTAGAACCACATCCTGGATTTGGGTTGAGCTAAAACTTTGCACGTAAACGTAAATTAGATGACAAATAATGCAAAATTATTCTGATATGGAGCTGATGTGATGATGGAGGTGGAAGGTGTCCATGGAAACTGTTGTAAAACTGAAAGGAATTGAAAGAACTGTAAATGCAGGCAACTACATATTTTGTCCGGGTAAAAATTCCCACTGGTTCAACGGTTGAACTAATCAGTTGTATAATAATAGTGGGAATGACCTGATTTATTTTGTTGTAGAAATTAAACTTGTTTAAAAGTGATATAGATATTTAAAGCAAACAACGTATGAAAAAGAGGGATAAAACATTTTTGTCCAGCAATCAGTAGAGCTGACACGGTTGACGATACAAAAACAATTTATCTCCCATACCATATTTCTTATCCTTTTGTTTTATTCAGGCCGATATTTTATGTGCCATAAAGGCGGGTTCAGTGATGTATGCCGGTCCTTTATGGATGTCATCAAGCTCTTTGAAAGCGTGGACCGTAAATTTTTTTCACCCTGTATGTTGTTCGAATCCAAAATCCCTCAAAGCTTGAAGACTGATGCTGAGATAATATAAAGCGTGCTCTGACTTATCTCAGACTAAGATAGAGTTAAAACGAGACACAAATATGCTCTGACTTAAATCTGTCTCGTTTTAACTCTGTCTTGAATCTGAGCTGAGAGAGAGTGCGGTCTACAAATTTCAGCCTAAAACACCTCCGTCATGTGAATCTGGCCGGACAATATATGATGAAAGATGATATACCCAACATCTTGTTGGCTTCTCCATCGTTAGATCCTCCTTCTCGATCCTCGATCATCATTTATCTAACACATACTCATTGAGAACATTCTAATGAGCCCAAACAAGGTATATTTGCTGTAAGTTTCTGAGGACTTAGGATCCTTAGATAGATCGCATGATGATCTGCAGCATAAGTTTATAGGTAACCACGTTTTGGAAATAATCCGAAGTAACAAAAGGTAAGCACACCCGAATGAATCGTAGTTCAAAGTAAGGTCCTTTAATCAAGTAAGAAATGAGCTGATGATCTTCAAACGCCTGAACATCGATCTTCATAATTTAAAACTAAACTAAGTCGGGGTTAAAAATATTCTTCGTCGACCAGCGGCAAAGGACCACGTACTCCAAGTGTTGGACACAAATTCTCTGCAATCTATTTGATACCGTTCGCCTACCTAACAGGGGAAGTTCCAACATTGCGAATTCCAATGTGTGGCCTCGACGCCATTCCAGAAGAAAACGGTCAGCCGTTAAAATATTATGTAGGTACAGCAAACAAACAGCTGAGTATCTTGTTCTATGAGTAGGTACAATTTTGTGGAGTTCACACAACCTTATTTGGCCGGTACTTGTCTGGATTTACCGAACTATTTGGTTTTTAACAACTCTCTTTTAAGGAGATCACAGTTGTCAGACGCACCGGAGTTGCATAAGTACTGTAAATGCTAGTGAATTCAGCAGCATCGTGTGCGCCGTAAAACGGTATGATATTATCATGTCAGAGGTGACCTTTGCGGATATCATCAGCTTTCCTTCGAAAGCAGAATTTTTGACGACCTCCCTGGCGCAGTGGTGAGCGCTGTGGTCTTATAAATGGGAGGTCTCGGGTTCGATTCCCGGCGGAGGTAATTTGGTAATTTATAATTTCTGAATCGACTCTTGTCTGGTCTGGTGGGAGGCTTTGGGCGTCGCTAGTTACCACTTACCACCCTACCATCAAAGACGTGCCCGCCAAGCGATTTAGCGTTCCGGCACGATGGCGTGCAGAAACCGATTAAGGGTTTGGGCTGAATTTACACTGCCATACCCCTTCCAAGTTAGCCCGCTACTATCTTAGACGGCATCGTCACTTACCATCAGGTGAGATCGCAGTCAAGGACTAACTTGTCATCGAATAGAAAAAAAAGTTCTGCAGCTGATTTATCAGTAAGATCAATACTTACACCAATTTGTGGCCATATTATGTAGGAATTCTCAATGGAGACTAGGCAACTACGCGGATGCATTCTTTGTTCTCTCATTCTCTAAGTGGCGATAACCTTAAATACGGTACATACTTACCAACGCATAGCTATGTAAGTAAATAAGTCAAGGCAATCTAGCACGAATTGGCTATGACTGAGTTATGACATAAGTATGACTTTGGTTAAAGCCAATTACAAACAGAACGCGTGAAGTTAACGTTAGCGTGTACAATGTTAACTTTTATTAATAAATGAGCGCCTGCTATTATACCGACACTATCTAACTGAACAGACTTTACAAGTGCGCGGCATAAATGGCGTGGAAATTCGCCAAATATTTTGCATTTTTAAAATGCATGTTGCATTTTAAAATTGTAAAATATTTGGGTTTCCGCAAGTTTGTTGGCTAACTTTAAAATATTTTTAATAAATCTCCATAAGAAGGAATTTTTAATTATATCATGAGTGCTTCACGATATTAATTTTTGTTTTTATCTGCAAAAATAAAAAAATAATATTTTATCGGTAAAATCGGCATTTATTTCAAAATCATAAACTAAAAATGTAAAGTATGACGATCGCTATTACCTTGAAAGGCCGATATGGCAACAACCAGACGCCATAATGTGAAAAAGAAAAAATAAAAGTTAACGAAGTATGTTGAGAGTATCCATTAAAAATCTAGATCGGTTCAAATCTTTCCAATAATGGGTCCCGATTGTTTAAGTTGGACTTGTTTATTCCCTTTCAGTTTTTATTTAAATTTTTTTTTTTGACTTTTTAAATTTAACATTTTTATTCGCTATCGGCTAAAATTCATTTTATGAATTGTTGCAGCAAGAACACCGTAAATTCAGCCAATCACCACAATGACTGTGGGAATGATTGATGCAGCTTTTGAGTAAAAAACTTCAATGAATTATTATTAATTATCGGGTTCAATTACTTTTGACCTCTGCCCCGTAACGTACCTAATTCATAAAGGTGTGAATACCAACTTGTGCAACCCACTTTTTTTGGTTGGTCATTTTTTATGGTTTTTTACGGTTATAATATTTCTTACAACGTAAGTGCTATACGTGACGTAATATAACGGTGGGTGATTACGATGGCCAGTCACAATATTACCGTATTATTAAAAAACGGTATGTTTATTTTTTCGCTCATAATATTGTTTCCTTTTAACTATTCTATAAAGTATACAAAATAACCGTTTTAATCATCACTAGTATTATACTGTATGGTATAATATGATAATATAGAGTTCACGCCACCATACAAGTCCCGCGGAAATAGTTAGTGGAACTAATAACTTATACATAAAATAATATACGTTCCCTCAAATATGGTTGAGCGAAGCAATGGCTGGATCACGCGTCATGCTCGTGAACGGGTGCCACCAACGGAAATGGGTCTGCTTTGTGTCTACCCATCTTAACATGTGTTAGGTTGTGGTAGGTGTGCATTTTTGAAACTTCTTTGTGGAAACAACTGTGTACATAGCATAGTTTTGTTAACCATTGTAAAAAAACTTTTTTTTTTTTGAAAAGAGCAACTGCTGAGTTTCTTGCCGGCTCTTCTCAGCAGAATCTGCATTCCGAACCGGTGGTAGATTTATGACGTGTCATAAGAGCTACAAGTTGGCCTACATGAAATAAATAAATTTTGATTTTTTGATTTTGATTTATAATTGCATAAATATTCGGCTACTAGCTACTAGGCGACTTCTTTCGTGGCGCGGACTCTAAATAAACCTGATTTAAAACATAGACGATCGTGTTTTACCGTGGTATTTATAATATTCTCTTTGATACACGTCCGGCCCGTTTCTTGCCAACTTCACTCATAAATTCGTTACTATACCATCAATGACTGAAATTAGCGGGAGGTGCCAATCCCTGTATATTAGCATAATACTGTTTAGTTTCCAATATGCGATTGGAACTTTTCCAGTATACTATTTTCCTTCGCTTCGTTATATTTTGCTGCGTTGCTTTTGCGTTCATAAATCTCCCAATGAATGAAAGCGAAATGGATGATGAATGATGGTGAACATAATATTTGTAGGTTGCGGCGCTTTGATCTCGCGGTAAAAAGAATTTTTACATTGCAATTTCCTGTCAGTTCGTTACGCTTAACACGTCTTCGTCTTGTATATCCCTACTAAGGAGTCTATTTATTCTTTTACTAGCTTTGCCCGCGACTTCGCCCATTTTTCAAACCCCTATCGCCTCAGGGGTTGAATTTTAGAAAATCCTTTCTTAGCGAACGCCTAAATCATAATAGCTATCTGTATGCCTTTCAGCTTGATCCGTCCAGTGGTTTGAGCTGTGCGTTGATAGATCAGTCAGTCAGTCAATCAATCAATCAATGAGTCAGTCAACTTTTCTTTTTACATATATATTCAGACTATGTCATTCTCCCGGTCCTCAACTAATACCTATGCAAAATCAGGTCAATCCATCGCTTTGTTGCCGCGAGATTGAAGGACAAACCAACGAACCAACAAATAAACACACTTTCGCATTTATAATACTAGTAATGCCCGCGACTTTATTATCACGTGTACAAAGTTGCGAGCAAAATCTTGTAATGAATAATCTACCAATTCACCATGTATAAGAACTAGTGAAATAGGTATGGTGGTATTACATGGTACCATTCTATTCAAAATCATTTATACGAAACTTTTGCAAAGCAATAAATGTTACTGACATTTCAATCGAACGCAATTGTGACAGAAGCGATTGGATTTATATTTGGATTTTTCGATTTGAAAAGCACGTATTCTTAGAATAAGCCACAGAACACTGAAATTTTGTGAAAACTGGTTTTTATTGAATGAAACACAGTATAATGTCGCTAATATTGAAACTACTCGATGATGCCCGCGACTTCGTTCGCGTGGGTTAAGGTTTAATTCCCGCAGGAACTCTTCGATTTCTTGGGATAAAATGTAGCCTATATTTTAATCCAGGCTGTGGACTATCTCCATTCCAAAGTCGACTTCAGAAAAGATTTATAGATCTCATCGAGCTAGTCGCCTTCAGAAAAGATTTATAGATCTCATCGAGCTAGTCGCCTTCAGAATAGATTTATAGATCTCATCGAGCTAGTTGACTTCAGAAAAGATTTATAGATCTCATCGAGCTAGTCGCCTTCAGAAAAGATTTATAGATCTCATCTAACTAGTCGCCTTCAAAAAATATTTATAGATCTCATCGAGCTAGTCGACTTCAGAAAAGCTGCATCAATCATTGCTACAGTCTGGTTATTCTTGCTTCAAAAATGCATTTTAGCCAATAATGAGAGAGTATGAACCAGTCAGCGGTGTTTGCGATCGTCTCCCTGGAGCAATCATTTTGAGACAATCCTGGAGCTGGTGAGATTACAGTCAAAGGCTAACTTTTCATCGAATAAAAAAATATAGGTACAGAACAAAGCTTTCCAACAACTTTACGAGCTCAAAGAGAGGCCCTCGAGGCACATAACAGAAAAAATTTATGTCACGAAAGCATAAGGAAGTTTCCTAAAATATGGAACAATGGAATAAGTTTTATGCTTCAACGGACGAAGAAACTCAAATTTTAAATAAGTACCTTGTATTTTTGTTTTCAGTTTAGCAGTTTATCTGATATTGTTAGATAAAAGTTTCTATTTTTCCAAGTAATTTTTTTTTATTTTTTTTTTTATTTATTTAATTTAATAAAAAAATATGACCTGAACCTACGAGTAGTTAAATAACGAGGTAATACATATAATATCCGATTTATCTATTTGATAAAGTTTATAAATAAAATGTAAAACTTATAACTAAATCAATCTAATTACTGTAAAAATCATACCCGCGTGGAATGGTGCCAAGAATACTGACTGCACTTCCGTGCTGGACAACCAGGCTGATCTTTTGAACAATACATGAGCTAGCCCTTCTGTCACCAGATGAGGCAAATTAACCGCGGTGAAATGTCTGGAATTTGACATAAAGATAACTACGACTAAGGCATCTATACTAAAAGAGGATTTTTGAAAATTCAATTCCTAAAGGTTTCAAAAATCGAACTTAAAACGTGAGTGAAGTTGCGGGCTAATGCTAGTAAGTTATATAACTGCCTCAATCATGATCGCAATATTAAAAAACCGACCTTGAAGAAAATGTGGAGACCAGGATATCATCCCACTTCAAGACGTAGGTACCTACTCGAAAGAAACGGGAAGCAAGCACTTCATAGAGATTTGTGTGATGTCAACCACAAAAGGCTAAGTGTCATGCTCATGGCTAAGTGCAAGTATGTAGGCACAGCCCAAGTTAATATCCTATAGGTAGTAATCCTACTAATATACTCATTCACGCCACAAGGAAGGAACCAATTTGGCTGTTTGGGAAAAGATAGCTCATACGTACCCAGCATTAATACAAAGGCTGCATTTTATCCCGGAAAAATCTACATTTCCCCCAGCAAACAAAAAATCCAGGTGGACGAAGTCGCGGACGTAATCTATTATATTTATATATTACTAGATTAAAAGCCCGCGGCTTCGCTCACGTTAAGTTCGATTTTTCAATCTCCCATTTTACCCCGTTAAGGGTAGAATTTTCAAAAATCCCTTTTTTTAAACGGTTGCCTACGTCATAATTTTGTCGAATATATCAGCCCCTTCCATGCAGTGGTTTGATCTGTACGTTGATTGGTCAGTCACTTTTTCCTATTTAGATTAGATTAATTAATAATAGGACCACCTATATACTAAAAGTACGAAAGTGTTTTCCCACTAGCATTTTTGTTATTGTTACTTTTTGTTTTAATTTTTTATTCGATGACAAGATAGCTCTTCGCTGCGATATCACCTGATGAAATAATGATGCAGTTCTTGCTGGGCTAATTTCGGGTTACTACACGCCATCGTAACGGAACGATAAATCGCTTAGCGGCACGTCTTTGACAGTAAGGTGGTAACTAGCCATGACCAGAGCCTTCCAATAGACCAGACTGGAGACAATAATTCACAAAAATTCCGGAAATTGCCCCTACCGGAAATCGAACCCCAGATGTAAGACGGACGCTTCTTATAAGATCACAGTGCTAACTACAGTGTGTGTGTGCGTCTGGTTGATCGTCAAAATTAATAGCAAATATTATATAACCTTTGGTATACCTAGCATTTAGATATTGGTCCAAAAGTCTTATACAGAGACAAGCACAAAAAAAGTATATTAGAGTTGAAAATATTTTTGAGAATAAATTAGATTCTTTTGTAGAGGTAATAAACTTTATTTTGACAGATAATAAAAGAACAAATCAAATAATATTTTTTTATTTTTAATCCAGCAAAATTAACAAAATGTTGTATTCTAATATCCCTTTTAAATAAGGGCTCAAATTATTTCAAAGGGATATAATAATATTATAAACGAATTCAACTGTCGGCATTTGATTGTAACAAACAAAATAAATAATTTATCTTTTGGTAAGCATCTTAATAAACGTATTTTCTTGCTATAGTTATTGTATATAGTAGAATAAATAAGATCTATATATACAAAGAAAATCAGATATGTATTTACAATTCTATTATTGCTATGTACAAGTTAACATTATTTTCGTTGAATATTAATAATTTAATTTTAGTAAGTATTTTGTAAATCACAAAGTTACTATTAAATTACATCGTGATAAACATAAAGTCATCTACCGTGCTTTGCACGAAACTATTAACCATTTACATTTCTAGAATATAATTCTTTATATTAGGATAAACATTATAAAGACCAAGTTTAGGATAGTTTAGATGAAATGATTTTTTTACAGCAACATCTACAATTATAACAGTTTTACAGACAATTCACATAATGCTGTATATGGTTTTAGAATTATATAATATTGAATTATGTCATGTAATATTATTTTTATTCATCTACTTTATTTGGAGAAATATTCAAAATTTTGAATAATTTTATAATTTGAGCAAGTCAGCGGCTTTTTTCTTGTCATTAATATCTAATTTTTACTATATCTATACTTTGGCACAGGTTCTCATTATAACTTTGAGATTCACGGTTTGATACACAACAGTTTTTTAAACGCCCTTCGAAAGTCCATATTGAATATTGTATAAATTAAAGGATTTAGAGCTGAATTTATATATCCGAGCCAAGTTATGAAGTTGATGAATTTATTTGATAAACAACAACTAGCACAAAATGGTATCACAAGGTAAATAACAAAGAATGGTAACCAGCACACAACAAATACTCCCATAATAATTCCAAGAGTCCGCGCCGCACGTCGTTCTCGTGTTAGAGAAATACGTTGCTTTTCCTCTATAAACTGATACACAGTATTCTGTTGGTTCGGTTTTTGTTGTTTTTGAACCTTTATCGAAGTTTGGATCACTTCTAGATCATCTTCGTGAGTTTCTTTTGAGTTACTCTCAGAAGACGTATTTCTATTTTCAACATTATCTGCAATATCAGTTACGGAATTATCGTTGGACAAAATTGGAATAATTAACTTGTTCTGAAATTTGTCATCCTTGGTCCAATATCTGCACTTCGGTTTCTTTTTTGGAGCAGATTTTTTTGACTTGCTCTTTTTTTCGGTGTGCGATACGAGGCGTGTGTCACCTTGATGTTCGTTGTGGTTAGCTTCCGAGCTTACTGAATCTTGGTCTTTTTCATCACTTTCCTTAGAAGCAAATCTATTTTGCCCGCTAGATATAGTACTAATTTTCGTCGCTTTAGCTCTATCTCTTAATCTTTTTTTAGTAGCTAGGTATATCTCGAAATAAACTACAGTCATTATTACTAGTGGTATATAAAATGATCCAGAAGATGAGAATATAACGAATCCAGGTTGCGATGTGAGACGACAGGGCGTATCAGGTTCAAAGACATCGGGCCAATCATTCCATCCCAACAATGGCGGAGAGCTAATAATAAGTGATAATATCCATACTATGCCAATCATCAGAAGTACTCTCTCCAAGGTCCTCTTTTGTGCGTAATTTATTGGATCTGTTATTGCCCAATAACGGTCGAGGGCAATCGCACAAAGATTTAATATCGATGATGTGCAGCACATTATGTCGCAAGTCAGCCACATTTTGCACATATAAATCCCAAAGACCCATTGTCCGAGTATAGAATAAGCTACGTTAAGAGGAAGGACTAATATGGCAACCGTTAAATCAGCTACTGCGAGGGATACGATGAAAAAGTTTTGGACAATTCTAAGAGGCTTGTACGTGAATACGCTCAGTATCACTAAGATGTTGCCAACTATGGTCGAGATGATGATAAGTGTCAGTACTATTGCTGTACAAATGGCTTCCCATTCCGGGACAGCCAGCATTATTCCGAAGCTACTTGGATATTGAGGTTCATCTGCGACGGCACAATCGTCTTTAACGTCTATTACGTTGTAAGATTGCGAGTAATTTAACGAGCTATAGTTAGAGTAGGCATACATGTATGTCTGGCCCATTTTGTTGTTTCCTCGCCTTCATTTCACGTAGCATTGCTGACGTTGCGCGGAACGGCGCTCAGAATTCTTTCTGAGAGTAAAAGACTCTGATGTGTCTCCATTTGGTCCGAAAACGTAAGACCTTCAAGACGTACGCCCCTAGACGTCATCGTTCGGTAACAATAATAAATAGGCCTTTAATAAATTAGAGTAAAGAACCGTTCTAGGGCTTTCCACTCGAATTGAAAATTACCCAGTGCTCGCTGCTTTTTGTAACAACTCCCATTTACATAACTGGTTTATTTTCGAGAAGATTGGATCTGAAACAAAAGAAAAAGTAAATAAGACCAAAGATTACTTTTCATACAAAACGAACTTTCAGTTTGTTCTAAGTCCTGTTTACTTATAATAGTTCGTCAGTTGATTTTTATGAAGTTTTTATTGATAAGGGAACTAATAATTCTTTTCTCGCATCGGTTCTTCAGCTTTGAGGATAGTAGCTCCCTCCAGGCAACGCTTAATTAATAATTCTAAAAACATTAAAATACTAGCTGATGCCCTCGACGTAGATTTAGTTTTAAAATATCCTGTGGGAACTGTTTTAATTTTCCTGGTTAAAACATGGTACACAGCCACTCTCCAGGTCCTCTACCCATATAAAAAAATTACAAAAGGCAAAGATATCTGACTGACTGATCTATCAACAGTTCAAACCACTTTCAGATCGAGCATAGAGATTGCCATGATGACGTCGGCATCCGCAAAGAAAGGATTTTTGAAATTCCCACGAAGGAGGTAAAAAATCTAACTTAACGGGAGCGAAGTCGCGAGTAAAAGCTATTTAAAGTACAAACCAACACACAAACATACTTTCGCATTTAAAATAATAATATTAGTAGATAAGGATGAAAATAATTGGGATATAAATCATAATATCATTTCAATGTCTTATATAATAGACTAATTGATTTTTTTTGGTTACATGTTATTTATATCAATATAAATTAAACAAAATAAAACTTAAATAAATTAAAACTACCACTAGTTATATTTACAAAAAATACACGCCGTCCAAGTGGTAGTAATAGACTAATAGTATAATTCATTGAAAGTTTTAAAATTGCTGAGTAGTGCACTTTAAGTTGAATGCATTAGGGAAAATTTTCAGAATTTCAGACTAAAAAATGGCACACCAAGCAGTGCATCAAGCAGTTAGCATTCATTTTTGAATCGTTAAAAGTTTTAGCGAGATTTCGAGAAAGTAGAATTTAAGAGAATCATTTGTTATTAACAAGTTATTACCCTATTTTCTACTGCTCTAATAAGGTTTCAATGTAGAATTAGTACGCCCGATCGTGCTGAAGACTTTTTTAATTAAGAGAGAGACGACTTTTTTCCTAAAAGTTAGTAGTAGTTAGGTACGTCAAATAAGTCAAAACCGGAAGAAACTTTGATTTCAGGAATAATCAGAAGCTTATTTCCGTTTCTGGGATAAAAGCTATCTCTGTAGCAAGATAATTTAGTGGATCTAAGGCCATGCCATACCCAAAATAATTTTTTTTTTTACCAATGATTTCTAATTCCAAATCAAAATGTAGTTTGTGTATAATAAAGTTGTTGTGTAAAGCAACCATCTGGTGACAGTAAGGCTGGTTAATTTGCGCAAAGGATCAGCCTGGCTGTCCAGCGCGAAAATGCAGCCAGTATTCTTGGCACGATTTCACGCGGGCACGTTTCTTCGTTCCAGTGGTTTAGATGATATTTTTTATATTTAGCTTTTGCTTTTATTTTAGTTTTAATTTAGAACTTATATATTATTTTATGTTATATTGAATAAATTATTATCAGTAGCAGTACATTTTAAAAAGAGGCCGAATTCTTAATCAGTAGGTATTAGAATCGCCGCTTCGACAATCCACTGAACAACCTTTGAATGATAAACTCATATGAAAAGATCTTCCCAGACAATCTAAAAAGGGTCTGAAAGGGTCGAATCTCTACATTCCTCGACGTTCCCGCTTTTTCTCTGCACTTAACAGGATATTAACTTTGATTCCTTTGTGACATTTATTCCGCTTTCCCGTTCAAATAATCGTGCTGAAGCTGGTATCCGGGATGAGCGCGTTAAAAACTTCTCTTTTTGCAAAAAAAAATATTTTCTCAATGACTTAAATTAACTATTTTCACTCTCTCCCTTCTGCTGGGTGAGCATGAGCTGGGGACATTTTATCCAACGGGAAAGAATAAAATGTTTGTCTCCTCGCTCAGCTTTATCCACCCGTCCAGCATGGGCAAAATGTTGGAAATAAAATACACAGTGGGTATACTTATAGGAATATACTTCTCTTTTCCAGTGTCGCCATGCTTTAGTATAGGGAAAAGATAATTTTATCTCTTGTCAGTGGATAAAGTCGGAGATAATTTTTTTGTCTCCTGCCCATGCTAACCCTGCTGCCTCTCTTTACCTTCTCTTTCGCAACTTTTTTCTCTGCAACGCGCGTCAACTGGCAGCTTATCATTACATCGTTATGTTTTCGATCTGAGCCTGCATTTAGCTCAAACAGCGTACGCTACACTACGTAAGCTAAGCTTGTTAACTTAGCTCCCAACCAGGCTTGCGCTTTAAGAGAAATCAATAAAAATACAGTAAAACTTAGAGAAATAATTCCTGCCTGAAGTTGGCACGCTAAAGTAATTAATGGTAGCTGCAGTTTCAAGTGGTTAAAATTTCTTACTTAATGCGACGGGATTTAAATTGTAAATGCATAACTTGTTTGTTTCGTGGCGGACTTTCTTAATTACGTAAAATTATTAATCGCTTAATTTGTAAATACTTCAGATAGTTTCATTATAAAGCCTTGAAACAAGGAAGTTTTAAAATTAAAATATGGTTCCGGCGTGGCGTCTAGAAACAGATGAGGGGTGTGAGTTGAATGTACCTACACTGCCAAACCCCTTCCAAGTTAGCCCGCTTACCATCTCAGACTGCATCGTTACTTACCATCAGGTGAGATCGCAGTCATGGACTATCTTGTTATCAAATAAAAAAGTCCATGACGCTGGCCAAGTACCAATGTGCTGACCTGACAAACATTTTTGAGCATTATGGAGAACTCTAGGCTGATCTTAAAGCAAAGATCTAAAATAGCTTAAAATTAAAAGCGCAAAAAAAATATATCCATTCATGATATTATTATTAATAGAAGCAAAGTATTTCATCTTCCCGTATAGAGACGTCACGAGCAAGAAAACAAAATATTCCTCACCAAACGAAACAAAACAAGACGAAGTTTAATACGAAAAGACTACATGTCCGCGGCAGCGAGCCAGCTAGAATGCCAGTATGCCAGCTAGCTTGCATGCCAGTCAAGTGTGTCTTTTGGCATGCAGTTTGCGGCCGCCTGATCTTGCCAGCTACAGGCATGCCATATTTGAACGCAGGCATACGTATGATGCAAGGAGTTGGCATGCTATTATGTAAGTTACAGGCATGTGTATTCCCTTACCGTACGTATTCACTTACCGTGACGGTAACTTAATGTAAATCTATACGCTCTGGAAGAACAGAACGAAACAAATTCATGAAAATGCATAAGACTACTTTAACTTCACTTTAGCTCACAAAAGCCACAGAGTAAGCGTTACTGCTTTTCCTTTTCTAAGCAAAATGAGTATTCATTACTTACTCCCTAGTGCACTACAGTATCTTTTCAACTTGCAAGTTTTCGCAGATTTTATATTGCAGACTCTGCATCTAGGAATATTTAATGATAATATTTTTTAAATATTCTACATAAATCTTTTTAAAGGGCAAAGAAGCTGATTTTGAAATCGGCTTCAACAATCCCGTGGGAACTTTTTGATTTCCCTGGATAAAAGTAGGCTATTTCCGTCTCCTATTCCTAACTGGGTCTCGAACATGGCCCATACAAATGAAGTTGACTCTTATTAGAATAATAGCATTTTCCCGTGTGGTAACTGCACTTAAATCTTTGGACCAACGCGACGTTACTTTGAAAGTACGTCATATCTATACATCTGTACATCTTCTATACATATGAATAAAATTGAAGTGTCTGTTTATATTATCAAAATAACAGCTTTTTCTAAATGCGGTAAGTAAATACGGTACTTATAACAAAAAAACAAATTTTAAAATTTTTGTCTGTTTGTATGTTGTCAACAAAATATCATTGAATTTAATAATTTTGGTTAGAATTAAAACAAGAATCAAACTTCGTTTGTATGATGCGTACTCCGTAGTTCTGGGCAGAGGCTAAACTAAAGATTATCTTACTTTCTTTTCATAACTTCATTAATAACATAAATATTATGAGCAGTCTCTTCTTTGTGATTTACTTACTTCAGTAAACGTCAACTGAGCGTTAATAAGCTTTTAAACGAGGCAGTAATATAAATCATAATAAATGTAATGACCCGACATGGCTTCTTGCTTAATAGGTCTTAATAATTAATGTTCCACGTGATCAAATCAGAAGTTATTGCACGTGTCTATATTACTATATTCTGTATATTATTGCAGGGAAACAGAGTTGTAAGGCTTAACACTGGGTACGCATAACGTGGAATAATGTGGTACTACTTAACTGGTGGTTCTGGTAGCCGACGTGTCCTGCATAGCTAGCATGGGCAGGAGATAAAAAATTTATCCCCTGATTTTATCCACTGACAGGGGATAAAATTATCATCTTCCTATGCTTGGCGACAGAGGAGAAGGTGAAGTATATTCCTAAAAGTATATCCACTGAGTGTTATTTCCACCGCTGTGCCCATGTTCGACGGGTGGATAAAACCATTGATATACAGATAAAACTAAGCGAGAGGATAAACATTTTATCCTTTTCCCGGGGATAAAATTTCTCCCGCCTATGCTAGCCCTGCTGTACCGGTAATATTATCGAAACGAGTGAGGATAAGTGTGAGTAAGATATTTTTTATTTCGAGAAAACAAAAGATTCCTGGGAAGTTTTTGATACGTAGTTAGATTTCAAAAACTTCCTTCCGTGTGGTCCGAGTTCCGTGTTCCACACGGAAGAAGTCGCGCAAAATAATCTAGTATTTACCTAAATGCAAATGTAATGGTGTGCGTTAACCTTTAGCTCACTCACTCATAACTTCGCATTATGTTTCTCTAAAAAAACTATGCTATTGCTAAAGAACTAACATATTGTAGCAAAAGAAAATCTGTTCTAATATTCTCTTCAGGTTGCTTCAGCGGAGGCGAAGTGGAAAATACCCCGAGTTACTACGAGCTACGGTAAGATAAAAACCGGCCAAGTGCGACGTGGACTCACACCGGAAGGGTTCCGTACCATCGTAACACCGATTGTTAAGGTCGAGTTAAAAACGCCGAAAAAAATCACGTTTCTGGATTTCATTTTATTTTATTATTTATTATTATAGCGGCAATAGATAGACATATTCTGTGAAAATTCCAAGTATTTATACCCATGACGGTTCATGAGGCTCGCTGACGGACGGACGGACGGACGGACAGCGGAGGCTTAGTAATAGAGTCCGATTGGCACACTTTGGATACGGAACCCTAAAAATCATCTACTTTTTGGGATACAATTTTCCTTATTTGAACTTAAAAAAAATATTCCGGGCACTTTCGAAAACGAGCAAGTTACCCCGCAAAAAATATTAAGGATATTTTGTGCAAAATATAAGATTGCTTTTTATAAAAACTCATTGTGTTATAAGTGTAACATAAAAACCTACCTACGGTTAATACCCTTTTTCCAGTTGACCAAACTATGAGTAGAAAAACCTTCATAAGGCCACCAATTTATTTAAGCACTAGTCGACGCTCGCCACTTCGTTCGCGTAAGATTTTGTCTGGTGGAAGGCTTTAGCCGCGGCTAGTTACCACCCTAGCGTCAAAAACGTGCCGTCAAGAGATTTATCGTTCCGGCACGATGGTGTGCAGAAACCGATTAGGGGTATAAGTACATTGCCATACCACTTCCAAGTTAGCCCGCTACCATCTTAGACTGCATCTTAACTTACCAACAGGTAAACTATCTTGTAAGAAAAAAGCTTTTTAAATCAGTAGCAAGTTAGGTTTCCCTGTATGGCCTAAGCCCTCCTCATTCTAAGAGTGAGCTGGAGATGGATTGAAATGATGATGATTGTTAAAATAATTTTTTATCAACATGATTTTTTTTTACAGACAAGCACCTCAATTTTATTGATATTTGTATAGATTGGTAAGTAAGAGGTTCTTAAATACCTCATAAATATTTCGAAGATGGAATGCGAAGCTAAAAAAACTCGAACGAAAAATAGCGTGAAA
Source organism: Hipparchia sbordonii (assembly GCA_038048805.1). NCBI lineage: Eukaryota > Metazoa > Arthropoda > Insecta > Lepidoptera > Nymphalidae > Hipparchia > Hipparchia sbordonii. The sequence goes on along the minus strand of CM076108.1, from coordinate 11,890,272 downwards.
TCCGTATTTTGTTAGTAAATACCTTGGGATGAAATTTACATAATATTTTGTGCGTACCTATGTTACGGGCAAAATCTGCCGGGTGTGAAAAATAAACATCGCCCGGGTAGACTCAACTTTGTATAGAGCCTCTGGGCAGACTTCCCAAAACAATGTATGTATTTATTTTTTTATTGCGAGATAGGCTTGCGTTTGACGACAATTAATGATGGAAAGCACTTATGAGGTCTAGGTTGGAGCGCGCTTACAGTTCATCAGTCATCAGTGCTTTCCATAATTAATTGATATCATGCCCAAGCCTATCTCGCTATGAAAAAAGCTACATGAATTTTAAACGGTAAAAGTCTAAAACAGCTGATTCATTACTTTTGTCTTCATCTCTTAGGTATGCATTAGATATCCATAGAATACTTAGGTAAATAATCCATTGAAGTGACCTCCGGATCCATATTACTCTGAATTATTCAGTTATTCATTACCTGGTAAGTACTTTAGGTGAAACTCGCTTCAAATGTATTTTTAAAGAAGCCGATGAAAATTACACTTCAAAATATGGAAAGAGGAAGTTCAAACCTACGGGATTATTATTCCAAGGAAAACCCTAACAATATGCGATTAATGGAATTGGATCATGACCCTCAAATTGAGGTTTATTATTGAACAAGCCTTTGCCCGTGGCTTGGCTCACATTAAGTTCAATATTTCAAATCAATATTTTACCCCCTTAGGCACAGATTAATCTGTGCCTAAGGGGGTAAAATTAGGGTTTCAATTTTCAAAAATCCTTTCTTAGCTGATGCCTAGGTACGTTATAATCACTATCTGTATGCCCAGCCCAAACAGTCCAGTGGTTTGAGCTGTGCGTTGATAGACCAGTCAGTCTGTCGTTCAGTCAATCAATCAGTCTCCTTTTCGTTTTATATATTTAGATAATGAGGAAGACAGTTCAGAGATGTGATAATAGGAATATATCAATCCGCCAGCGATGGTGTTGTAAGAAAAAAAAATGCCTACAGAATTTTCGTCTCTCTGAAAAAAGTTCAAGCATTTTGCGAACAGTGGGATATAATTGGTTCCAAGTGAGTGGTAAACTAGCGGTACAAAGGCATGTGACGTCACGTTTTTTCCACTGTACAACGTATTGTACGGATGAAATTGTCGTACAAATGGACGACAAAAGCCTTTTTAGAACGGCATCGCTCGGAAATGGCGCTATGAGTAAAAATCGTGACAATATGCTTTATGTCTCTATAATAATTGTACCACTGTAGCCCTATGCCATATGCCAGGTTTACACGAGCTGAGTTGTAGTTCACACAGTGCTTAGTAATTTATGACTTGCGAATATCTAGTTACCTTGCGTGTACTAATATGCTCATATCATTGTACTCCCTCCTAATGTTATAAAATGCTAAATTGAGATTTTGTTCTCAAATCACGCCTTGGTTTGTGCTCCAATCACGCCGCTATAGACGGACACGACATGACTTGCATGAGTGTAGTTGAAGACCTGGAGAGGGACATAGAACTATGTATTTTTACCTCGGAAAATCAAAGTTCCCTCGGAATTTTTAAAAACGTAGCTGCTGGATGCGGGCGGCGCAAGACAGAGGCCTGTGAAATTCTATGCAGAGACCTTTGTTCAACAGTGGACGTCTGTCGATTGATAAAGAAGAAGAATGGATAGTCGCGTACAAAAGTGATTAAGAAAAAGTACCTAGTTATGTTATTATCCAAATACCAGATGTATAGGTCCGAAAAAATGAACAGTCAAAAGCAGTAATAGAGATTAATAGAGGAGAATTTTAGTCATCTACATATTATATCTACAGAGTAGGTAGTTACCGCACGTCCTACATATGAGAAAAGTGACGTCACACGCCTTTGTGTCGCCTCTGCGGTAAAGCTACTCTTTAGCTCACAGCATACACATTACACACTCTATTATCGTGTACCTATTCTACAATATTCATCGCATAATGGATGAATTTTCCGGTAGAGTCTACACCACGTAAATATTAGACTTTGCTATAAAAGACAGCGTAAAAATATGTATGGAGTGGTGGCTTGGCTTATCATAACTATTTTGCGTTTGACTTTACGTATTCTTAGTATAAATTTTACGACAAGTTAAATGGGAAAATGGGAAAAATGGGAGTAAGAGACCCCACAAAATCTAAAAGGTACCGCAGGGTAAGGTAGATAAGATAGTTGGGTACCGCAAGGTAAGGTAGATAAGATAGTTTGGTGATAAGACATTTGCATAAAAATGTATAAAGAGGAGTCGTGTAAAAACCGTGCAAAATTCGTGCAATCCTGCGAGCTTGCAGTTTCATAGCTGATTCGGCAAATTCTGTAGAAGATACACCATTATCTACTACATAACTACTAAATAAACTGAATTGATATAATATCTAAATATCTGCAATTCCTTTCACAATATCAACTCCCTGCAAAATTCAAATTCAAATTAAAAATTTATTTATTTCATGTAGGCTACCTTGTAGCTCTTATGACACGTCATAAATCTACCACCAGTCCGGAATGCAGATTCTGCTGAGAAGAACTGGCAAGAAACTCAGCAGTTGCTCTTTTAAAAAAATAAAATAATTTTACAATAAGTAACCAGACTAAGCTAAGCTAACTATACAGTGCTTCAAAAATGCAATGCGTATTATCCAACACATGTCAACATGGGAAGACAAAGCAGACCCTTTCCCGTTGGTGGCACCCGTTCACGAGCACGACGCATGATCCAGCCATTGCTTCGCTCAACCATATTTGAGGGAACTTAACAACGTAAAAAGCGTAGCACTAGATTTAAACTTGTCAATTTATTTAAGTTGTATAATACTACACAGGATTGCTTGAATTCTGATATCATTGGCCCTTAGTTTCTTCCGGCCATATTCACAATACATACAAATAAATATATACAACCTACGACATTGGAAAGGATAGGTTCTCACCTAATAATGTCGATTATATATTATTATTATTGATGAAAACCTGTGACTCGTGCGAATTATGAATTCAGGTCGTCGCACGTGCGAATTCCGCACGAGTAGACAATTTAATGATCTCGAGCTTCGATCACAGAAGAAAAAAATCTCGAGCCTTACATCTCTGTTTATTGCTTTACTAGGTGTTCCCTCGTCTTCGTCCGCCTGACTCTTTATTTCCTGCCAAAACTCTTTAGTTTTCTGGGATAGAATATAGCCTGTGTTACACCTGGATACTGAGTTATCTTTATTTCCAGCCAAATTGGTTTATTCGTTGTGCCGTGAAGGAGTAACAAACATCCATCCATACATCCATCCTCAAATATTTCGCATTTATAATATTAGTAGGATATTAGGATTAGTAGGATATAAATAGAATTAATACCAGTTTGTCGATATTACAGTAGGTATATTCACTACGTCTACCCCATATTACTAGATATTTTAAATGCGAAGTTTGAGGGTCACTCAGCGGGAAATGATAGTCCTATAATCTGACTATTTCTGCAAGATAAAATCAGAAATGAGGAGATCCGTAGAACTATCAAAGTTATCGACGGTAAATCAGCGAGTCGCGAAGCTGGAGTGGAAATGTTCGGGCACATAGTTCTTTCAATGTTTAAAAGATTCGCTGAGTCTTCTGTCTCACAACTAAAAATAAAACATTTTCTTGCCATTTTAAAATAGAGGAAAAGATTTGTTAAATGATCGTTGATGCTTATCTTTACCTTTAGGCCTTACAATAATTAAGTTGTGTGTAAAACCAGACTCTTAATTAAGTATTTCCAAGTTCAGATAGAAGCTTAGTGAAAATGAGCTCATAGTTAACGTGTTAATAAGATCCTTCTGTCCCTAAGTTAATTATGTAAAGACGCGCAAGTAACAAATAAATCTCCTCAAACCGTCCTTAGTTAAGACTTACTAACCTTACTTAATAGTTGTACGAGATAATAAAGTTCTATATATTCTAATAAAATAGTTTATTGCTATATTCCAACAATATATCTTGTTACTACTCTTTCTTTTAAGCTCGTAACAAAATTACGTATATTGTACTTTTTTGACCATGCTAAAAATTTAGTTTTGTAAAGATTTACCAACTTTCTAGTCAAATGGGCGCTGCCATCATTTGATTGGAGATCCAGGTTCGATGCTCAACTGGATTTTGGCAATTTATTATTTCTCTATTGGCTCAGACTCTAATGCACCTGGTTGGTACATACATCTTGGCTTTAGTGTGTAGAGTGCGAGTTTTTGGATAGGGCCAATCTAGGATAAAAACCCTGACTCCAGAAAATCAAACCAAAATTTTGGCAGGCCAAAAGTCACTTTAATTTTCCTTAGTGTCAATCATTGATCTCACAGCGTTCCTACATCAACTTTGGCACCTAGCGGTAACTTAATTGGATAATATTTAAACGCATAAATATTCAACATGCAAATTAACGAAATTAACGCGTACCTACTATATTGATCACCTGACACTTTGTCTAGGGTTGACACACGCGACGAGTGTCTCGAAACATCTAGTTTAAAATATATTATTAGTAACGAAATTTCTTGTACCTTTCAACCTTACGCTTTCAATACTACTATTATAAATGCGGATTCTATTTACTGGTTGGCTAGTCTGTCCTTCATTCAGTAAATGAACAACTCATCAACATGATTTTTGCGTTAGTCTAGTTGAACCTGAAGAGAACTTGAAGAGTAATATGGGCTCATTTTTAAAAAGCTAACTCCACGCGACAACGTGGCTACGTATGCAAAGGCTAGTGTAGAAATAAATTAATTATATTGAAAATGACGATGTTAAAACTACTCGTACCTAGACAACCCTAGCACAGACAAAACTACGATATAAAGCGGTACTTTCCGTAAGGTGTATTACCATGACAATTCCTCGGGGCGTAATCAGTGAGATAATAATAATTTGCATTTCAATTTACGTTCCCAAACGTCATATTAACCTTGGCCTGGTAACAGCCGTAAGTAAACGAGTGGGGTGTGTGAGGGCACATTTACATCTGTAGGGTTAGTATAAGATTTAATTCGCTTGATCGTATTCGATGACATTAGCGTCAAAGTAAAATGTACCTTAACTGTGCATGAGGTACTTTTCCAAAACATTGCTTTACCCTGAAGTACCTTCATACTACGTTTGGAACAAGCGAAAGTTTCAAAGAAGGAAGAGAGGAATTCACGTTGAAGGCTGGCCAGGTGTAAAAAAGAGCACGTTCTGGGTAGAGTTTATATTGTTCATCCGAACAATACAGAGTGCTATCATCTTCGTATGCTTCTTCATAAGATCCGGGGCCCAATTTCGTTTGAAGTGTTGAAAACCGTAAATGGTTGATTACATCCCACTTTCCAATCCGCGTGCAAGGCTTCAAGGGTTGCTTGAAGATGATCAGCATTTGCATGCAGCAATAGAAGAGGCAGCACTTTGCCAGTCACCGCACATGATTAGGGATCTGTTTACGATTATTTTAGTGTTCTGCTAAGTATCAGATTCTTTATGTCGTTGGGAAAAATTCAAAGAATACTTATCTGAAGATTTTAAAAAACAGTTGGAAAGATAGGGTGACATACTGACTTAGAGGTAGACCACTTAGCCGATGAGATATTTTATAAATGCCTATCGGTAATAGAGTATGCTGTTAGCATTAGGTGGTCAGCACCTTAAATAAAATGGCTTACCCCAGCCAAAAAAAGCACAGCAATTTGATAATAGTGAATATATTAAGGAAACATTGTAAGAAATAAGGAAGGATCACTGAATGACGAGCAAAAGTTAGTAGGCAATCAAATTGTCACAAGTGTGGAAACGAATGAAGGTCGAATATTTTTTTTAGATGCTCCAGGTAGAACAGGCAAAACCTTTGTACTTAATTTTATTTTATTTCGCGGCGTTGCCTTGGCTGTGACTTCTTCTGGGATCGCAGCGACACTATTCGAGGTTGGTTGAACTGCATTACTACTGCTACTTTCAAGTTACCACTCAATTTAACAACTTCTGAGACTCCCATTTGTAATATTTCAAAACAAAGTAATTTTGCCGAAGTATTGAAAAATACAAAATGAATAGTGTGGGACGAAATTAAGATGGCATATAAGGGTGGCGTTGGCTTTGAATAGATCTCTTCAGGAAATAAGGGGAAATAAAAAGGTAACAGGAGGTGTTGCTAGCCGGCGACTTTAGGCAGACTCTACTAGTAGTGCCGAAAGGCACCAGAGCTGATGAAGTTAAGTCGTGCCTTAAGAAATCTACTTTATGGCCTCAGATTAAGATCTTCAAGCTCACGAAAAATATGAGAGTACACCTTGGAGGGGAAAAGACTGTTGGTAGATTTGCAGATTTTCTACTTGAAATTGGCAACGGCGATTTTCCGATTTTTTTGATGGGATGATAACCATCCCAGAAAATTTGTACTCAGTTGTAACTTCGGTTCACGAGTTAATATCAAAAATTTATCCAGATATTGCTCACATTCACGATAAATCTATGGAATAGTTGTGTGAACGTGTCATACTTACGCCAAAAAACGATCAAGCAGTGGCTATTAATGATATGCTGCTGTTGTCTTTTGAAGGAGAAGAAGTTGTATATACTTCGATAGACACGGTGGTCAACATCGAAGATGCTATAAATTACCCTCTTGAATTTCTAAATTCATTAAACCCATAGGGTCTGCCATATCATAAGCTTAGTCTACGCGTGGGCACTCCTATTATGTTGTTGAGAAATTTGAAACCACCTAAACTGTGCAACGGAACCAGGCTGAAAGTCAAAGCCTTACATCGCAATATAGTGGAAGCCGCAATTATAACTAGGTGTGCGCAAGGGGAAACTGTATTTGTACCACGAATTCCTTTAATTCCGAACGATCTTCCGTTTGAATTCATACGATTATAGTTTCCCCTGAAAGTCTGTTTTGAAATGACTATAAACAAGTCTCAAGGACTGACTTTCAAATTTGCGGGAATAGATTTGAGAGAAAACTGCTTCTAACATGGACAGTTCTATGTAGTATGCTCACGCGTAAGCTCACCTAGTAACTTGGTAATTTTGGCACCTGCTCATAGATTATTGAAGAATATTGTCTATAAAGAAATTTTGTACGTGATATTTTTCTATTAGTAGTAAGACATATATTTTAAACCTAAGCTAAGCTAGCTAGCAGCTAAGGCTTACCAATCAAAATAGAACTTATCTTTGTGTAGCCTCAGAAGCTGTTAAATTGAGTGGTAACTTGAAGGTAGAATGAGCAGTGCGACCACCTTCCAGTAGTGGTGCTGCGTTCAGCGCCATTCATTGCTGACGCTGCGCTTGGTACGTAGCTCCTGTCCGCTACATATCCTTTATCAGAGCGAACAAAACAAAAAAAAATTAAATCGGTCAAGCTGTTTTTAAGTTTTAGCCAGACGAAATCGATTGTTTTTTACATAATATATAGATGATAATACTAAATTAAATACATAGATGACTTTATTTAATCCTCAATTCATCATGCTAACCGCTAAGTAATCATTAATCACGTACTCCTCATTGCGATATTGATAAGATGCTTTGAAATTTCATTCCCAGGCGTCCCATTTAACATGGCTTATCCGCTATTTACCTTCGCTAAGCCATTCGCTGTGAAATTACTTTTATATTACATTCTTCACAGTAATGTGATGTCATAAAATAATTTCATGTCATGTTAACTTGACTACACAAATAGGTGCAATTATAGAAGTAGAACAGTAGACGGAATATGCTTTGTTGTATAAGCGTAATACTTTTACTTTTAAGCTCATGAAGAGTTTAAGGTGATCGCCCATTTGTGCTAATTCTGACGTAAACAATGTCTAAACTAAATTGGCAACTTTATTTAATGCTTTGTTTTTCCGCAAAAGAATAGAATTTATATTGGAATAAGAGATATTTAAACACGCCAATTTATTAAAAAAAAATTACATATTAATTTTGTGCAAATAGTTACACAGCTCATGTGTCATTCATTCGTGAAATGCAATACAAACACAATTTGAATAGTAAACTCCTGAATTCCCTGGTCAAATTAATAACAAATAAGTAGGTGTATAACAGCATGTTCCAGGAAATGTTATTGAATCCTAAGGCACTGCACAAGCGTGACGACACGGGATACTATCATAGATCTTTATTAGACACGACTACATTCAGTTGTGGACGTCTATCGATTGAGAAGACGACGAGGATATCTATTTTGACGATAGTCTATTTTCCGTACTTAACAGTGCGCACAATGCCAGAAAAAAATCGCCGCAATACATGAAATAAAACAAACCCGAAACCTCGTGTGAAACGCGACAGATGCTAGCGAGTAGGACCGCCAAATAGATCATGTATTCTGATAACTCGTAAGATATTCATTTTTTTTAATGGGTGTGTCTTCTCTTAGTAATATGTATAGGAGTTTTATATAAAAATTTTGGCTCTGTAATATGCAACACATTGGAAATAGATGCAAATTAGTTAAAAATTAAACATAACGTCGCGATTTTTTTGTCGAAGTTTCATTATTTTACGTTTTACTCAGTATCATCCTTCGGAAATATGATGCAATTTTTGCCTGTTATTTTTCGGATAATTAAAACTTGATCTTTTGCTGTAAAAATCTTTGCATCTAAAGGTATACCATCATAAGCGGTCTTAAGAAAACTAAAATCTCTCATTTTTCACTTTAAATCAGCGAATGAATATAAGCCAATAGGTAATAACTAGCAAATGTTGTGTTCAATACTCTTGTTTACTCGACAGCTTAATAACTATTTTCTTCGAGCTTATTGTTAAAATTGTTCCACGGATAATGATACACAGCTCAGGGTAACACAATACTGTTTACAATCCCGAGAAATTCTCTTCCGAGATGCTCTCTTTGTGATTCAATTATTTTATATCTACTACTTCATGGTCGCGACTTCGTTCACGTGGATTACATTTTTTAATTCTCGCGAGAAATCTCTTATTTTCCAGGATAAGAAGTAGCCCATGTGTTATTCCAGACTATAATCTATCTCTGTACCTTTCAGCCAAATCGGTTCAGTCGTTGCGACGTGATTGAGTGACAAAAATCCATCCATCCATAGATCCAAACTTATGCATTTATAATATTAGTAGAGTTGTTGGGAAATGAAATGGCAATGTGCAAACATTGCTGAATTTATCTTTAGCTAGATGATACCCGTGACTTCGTCCGCATCCGCCAAAGAAAGCTAAAAAGCTTTAAATACTTTATTAGAATAAAAATCCACGCGAACGAGGTCGCTGCATTAGCTAGTACTAAATTTTAATATAATCTTAACAATTCAGGTGCCAAATAATATTTGGTGCCTACCAAATTACCATTGCCTTTGTTTGACTGACATTGATGCATACCTAAATCTTTAGTCTCTCCAGTGGTTACAATACAATAGATGGATCGGATGCAGAACAAACAATCGGCACTGCGTTGTTAGTCAGTATTCAGTACATAGATGTTGCTGTTACTAGAAATTCAGTTTATCTTTAATCCTATGGTGACATTGTTTGTCCTCTTTGAAAATGTTTTAAAAGTGTAGGTACCTTTATATCGCCAAAGAATAAATAAACTTCTGCGTAAGGATGCTTTAATTTTATCCATGAAATTCTATTGAAACTATTCATAAAGCACAATAAAGTATTAGTGCCTTACTCATTTAATCCTACTAATATTATAAATGCGAAAGTTTGGATGTATGGATGGATTTTTGTTACTCAGTCACGCCACAACGACTGAAGCGAGTTGATCTTTCAACTACGCTGCAACGAAGCTATATATCGACCTGATTTTTTGCATAGGTATAATTAAGGACCTGAACTTTTGGACCATAGGCCACTAGCTATTCATTACGGAAAATCAAAGAATTCGCACGGGGTTTTCATCTAGCTTTTTTGGAGAAAGAGAGCCTACATACATAAGGGAAAACTAAGTTAAGGTTTTCCATTACGAGGTATGAAACCGCATAAGAGGGTCCTAGTTCCTCCTGTAAACTTGACGAAACTATTGAAGAGAGTTTCGTCGGAGAAATCTGCAGTAGACATTTAACGTGAGGAAGTAAGTGTCCACTCGTTCGTCTTGTTTAAGTATCCTTACCCGAGTCTTAAGTTAGACAGTGAAATATTACGACGTGCATTACTTAACCACGAGTGTGCTCAGAAAACTTTCGAACGACGCGGGTAGAGCGTTAAGTCACAAATTACTTACAAGTTACAAACGAGTTCGACATTCAAATTCCTCGCTGAAACAGCTGTCCCATCTGACCTTCCATTAAATGACACAAAATTCTTCAGTGTCAGAAGACCAACAAGTCTTCGGCGACTCTTAGAGTCATTGATAAATATTTTTTTTATTCGATCACAAAATAGTCCTTGACTGCGATCTCACCTGATGGTAAGTGACGATGCAGTCTAAGATGGTAGCAGGCTAACTTGGAAGGGGGGCAGTGTAGACTCAACCCATATCCCTAATTGGTTTCTACACGACATATGCTGGAACGCTAAATCGCTTGGCGGCATGTCTTTTACGGTAGGGTGGTATCGCCTCCCACCAAACCAGACCAGAGACAATTCAGAAATTATAAATTCCCAAATCGTCCCCGCCGGAAATCGAACCCGAGACCTCCCAGTAAGACCACAGCGCTTGCCACTGATGCGCCTGAGAAGTCGTCAAAACTATGAGCCTTATAAGAATGCTCAGAGTCACTCAACCTTTATTATAAATGCGATATAATTTATTACAGAGCTACGTATTCACGTGATTTTTTGCATGGGTAGTTGAGGACCTAAACAGTAATAAAGACTATCCCGCAAAATGAAACAGTTTCCGCGGGGTTTTAAAACCTACAACCGCACCTGTACCTTCAACTCAATACAAATCTCGACCATCAGCTAAGAAGTATAGAGGTTGATACTGGGTTGATAGAAGCGTCAGAGTAATAAACGTATTTCAACGTAAATAAACAGATCGAAATGACATCATTTTTCTATTTGTTAACGGCTCCATTCATCGTATAGGTGCGCTTATCAAGACTTCACTCAGTCTCAATCCATTACTTTTTCTCAAACAGTTCAATCAAGCAAGCAGTAGTAACCTCCCTTTGATATTACGAAATATGAGCTGGAGTAAGTCTTAAAAGGAAACACTCAAGACTCAAAATAATGACATCAGCATCAAAGCTTGTGATTGAAATCGAAATAAAAAAAATATAAAACGTTGGAAAAGTAATTCACTTTTCAGCCTATGAGAACGTGAAAAATCACAGCCATTCCAAATTAAAGTCCAATTTTAGAATTACAATGATTAATTTCACAATGATTACGAGTATGATGAGTAGGGTTGCCAGATTTTTTTTACAGACTATAAGGGACAAATGGTTAAATAGGTAAAAAATACGGGATTTCAGTTTTTTACCCGGGACAAATAAAAACAAAATTATTTAGTGTCTTTTTTTATATTTTTCCGAGTCTCGAGTCAGTTTAAACATATTTTTATTCGTTTTAACATAATATCTGCAAAAATCAATACAATTATAAACGGACATCAACTCGCTTTTTTACGAATATTGCGTGTCAGAATACTTAGATCGATTTCATAATGAAAAACGAAGTACAGTTCAATACGGGACATAGCCTGTCCCGCCGGGACATTTTAAATTATGCCTAAAATACGGGATGTCCCGGGAAATACGGGACGTCTGGCAACGCTAATGATGAGCCTATATTTGATTTCGTGAGGCTTTTAATTGGAGAATTAACGAATTGGAAATCTCATTCGGAATCTCCCGGTATTTTGGAATAAACAAAATTAAACTTTAAATAAGATTTTACCTGGAAAAGTCTGTTTACAAAAGGTTTAATTGGTTTGAAATTATAAACTCACGAAGCACTAAGTTTATCTTATATAGTAAATAGGTAAGTACAAATATTTTGACTCTATTTATGATTTTAGTTCTGCTACAGCGCATTGTTGGAATTGGTTTGAAATATTATAAATTCGACAATGCTAAGTTTAGCTTATACAGTAGACTAGCTTTTGCCCGCAACTTCGTTCACGTCGAGTTAATATTTTCAACCCTCTACTAAGAATATTACTCTAATTTTTAAAAATTCTTACTGGATGCCTACTCCCTAATAGGAATCTGTATGCCCAATTTCAGCCCAATTCGTCTATTGGTTTGAACTGTGCGTTGATAGATCAGTCAGTCAGTCAGTCAGTCTCCTTTTCCTTTTATATATATAGATACAAAAATATTTTGACCTTTTTTTTAATTCGATGACAAGATAGCCCTTGACTGCGATTTCACCTGATGGTAAGTGACGATGCAGTCTAAGATGGTAGCGGGTTAACTAGCAGTGTAAATTCAACCCATACCCCTAATCGGTTTCTACAAGCCATTGTACCGGAACGCTAAATCGCTTGGCGTTACTCCATTGCTGCGTGATTGGAGGACAAACCAACAAACGCTGACTTTACTCGGATTATTCTGGGTCTAGAAGACCAAAAAATACTTATTAAGGGAAAAATATTGAAGTAGCGTGAAGAAAATGCCATTTTTCAAATCCAATTTCCGTTTCAAGCTCTCTTATTCAACGCAGGATTGGAACACGAGGATTTATTTTTCTGCTATCTCTCAGGTAATCGGTTAAAATGTGATCAGTTTTCAGAATATAATACAGTATTATTTTTCGTTTATGATTCTAATCATAACTTTGTATTCTTTTAAATGATTAGGTATGTAGAGGTACGTTATAGAACAATGATTTTAATCTAGTCTACCTTGTTAGAGAATACCTTGTGTTATTTTATCCTACGAACATATTTTTCTTCGACGACCTCCCTGGCGTACTGGTGAGCGCTGTGGTCTTAAAACTGGGTGGTCTCGGGTTCGATTCCCGGCGGGGGCAATTTGAGAATTTATAAATTTCTGAATTGTCTTTGGTCTGGTCTGGTGCGAGGCTTTGGACGTGGCTAGTTACCACTGTCAAAGACGTGCCGCCAAGCGATGTTGCGTTCCGGCATAATGGCGTGTAGAAACACATTAGGGGTATGGGTTGAATTTACTCTTACACTACCATATCCCTTCCAAGTTAGCCCGCTTCCAACTTAGACTGCATCTTTACTTACAATGAGGTGAGATAGCAATCAAGGACTATCTTGTTATTGAATAAAAAAAATGCGAGACTATGTTCGTTTACAGCCTACAAACGGTACCTAGGCTACAAAAGGCTACAAACAAAGTACAAACACACTTTCGCAGGCAAAAAACCAAACGGTTGTTATTTGGTTGCTTTTATTGTCCTTCAATGACGCTGGAATGGATATACGTCTTTATTAGATTAGACTATTTTTTTTTTTTACTTTAGAACCGAAGCAATGACTGGATCATGCGTCGTGCTCGTGAACGGGTGCCACCAACGGAAATGGGTCTGCTTTGTCTTCCCATGTTGACATGTGTTAGATTATATGTATTGCATTTTGAAGCTTCACTGTGGAAGCACTGTATACTTAGCTTAGTTTTGTTACTTATTGTAAAATTAGTTTATTTTATTTTTTGAAAAGAGCAACTGCTGAGTTTCTTGCCGGTTCTTCTCAGCAGAATCTGCATTCCGAACCGGTGGTAGATTTATGACGTGTCATAAGTGCTACAGGGTAGCCTACATGAAATAAATAAATTTTGAATTTGAATTTGAACCGGCAAAGCCGTTAGTGGTATATTGCAACTTAGATAACACTCCCTAAATAGAGTGGGAGTACTTGTTGAAATGTTATTTCTGAACGCATTCTTATCAACTTCAGTAGATGTCATAGATAATGTCACTTTGACATTACTCTTTCACTTTTTCCTTCCTTGTGGTAGCATTAGCACAACGACATGTCTTAAATTTTAATTCTTATAACTTTATAATTCATAATTTGCTTAAATAACATGATTGATTAATTCCTGACCTATTATTATAAATATTAGTGATATTATAGTTTAAATATGTGACGTGCATTGTCTGGGGATTTGATAGAACAAATACACAAACATATGTGACAGCTGTTTTTTTATTCTGAACTCAATGCCGCCTCTACCTGCGTCCATCCACTGCATCTTGAAAGCATTCGCCAGTATTCACAGGTTTTTGGCCCAGATTACGATAGAGGTACGTGATTGGCAGAATATTTTTGCTGTAATTTGATTTCGACACCGCGTCACACACGCAACATAACCTCAATGGCACCTGGAAACGGAGATTCGGGCGCATCCAATGCTTCATCCACGACAAGCTACATTATCGGTGGCGGAGTAAACATTGAGAAATTGGAGGGCGTGTCAAACTATAATAGTTGGAAATTTGGTATTAAAAATTCACTAATTTTAGAAGGTCTCTGGGATTGTGTCTCAGGTACAGAGAAAGACACTACTAAGGATGCCAAGGCTCTTGCTAGGATATCGCTAAGCCTTAGGCCTACTCTTTATCAAATCCTATATGGAATTAATTCAGCGAAAGCAGCTTGGGATAAACTTCAGTCTGTTTTTGAAGATAAGGGTCTGTTTAGACGGGTTGGTCTACTTCGTCAACTCCATAGGGTAGACTACAACCAGTATGATAATATGACCAGATACATTGAAACAGTTTTTACCCTCGTACAGCAACTGGCGGACATAGGAAAGGTCATTGAAGATGAAGAAATTGCAGAAATATTATTGTCCGGTCTCCCTCAGGAATTTGATACACTTGTATCAGCCTTGGAGACGGCATCAATGACCAATGCACTATCTTCAGAGCTGGTTCGTGCTCGCTTGATTCAAGAGGAGTACCGAAAGGCGAACACTGAGAACCAGGGAAGTAGCTCATCAAATAATGCACTCGTTGCTCGAAGTTTCAACAAGAAGAAGGTTATAATTTGCAACTTCTGCAGCAAGCCAGGTCATGTGAAGTCTAAGTGTTGGAAGCTAAAGCGACAGAAGAAAGAAAATGGTAAAGATGAACAGACCGTATTCGCTTCATCGTTTTTGGCAGCTACGCAGAGTACAGACTTCATCGTGGACAGTGGTTCATCGTCGCACATGTGTAATAATGAGAGTCTTCTGACTAGTTTAAAAGCTAATAAAATTAAGATTACCTGTGCTGATAAAGCAACTAAACTGGAGAGCTCTGGTATTGGAGATATGCATGTAAGCGTTGAAGGTTATGATAAAACTTTTACCAATGTTTTGTTTGTTCCGCAGTTATCTGAAAATTTGCTTTCTGTGAGTAAGTTATGTGAAAGTGGCATGGTTGTGGTTTTTAATGCTGATGGGTGTTTCATATATGACAGCTGTAGTATACAAGGCAAGTCCCTTATGTCTGCTGATTTATGTAAGGGTGTTTATAGAATAAAAGGTACTTTTGCAAAAGAGCAATCGATGGCTGTCCTACATCAAGTGCAGGAAGCACAGATTACTAAGTTAGCCGGGTCTAATAATAATATGGATGCTGATTTATGGCATAGAAGGTTAGGGCATCTTTGTCTTGAAGGTATGTGTACACTTAGGGAGTGTGCAGCACGTAGCGTTTCATTTCAGGTTGACAAGCAAGACTTTACAAGTAAGTGTGTTGCCTGCCTGGAGGGGAAGCCTGTGGCCAGGGCTTATCCAAAAGGATCTGCGAGACGTGCAAGCCGGCCCTTGGAACTCATACATAGTGACGTATGCGGCCCTATGAAAGACTCTAGCTGGGGAAATGCAAGGTACTTATTAACCTTTACTGATGATTTTTCTCGTAAAAGTTTTGGATATTTATTAAAGAAAAAGTCTGAAGTGTTAGACTGTTTTATCAATTTCAAAAATTACGTAGAAAAGCAGACTGGATTGTCTATTAAATGCTTGCGTTCTGACAATGGTGGTGAGTACTGTAGTGACAGATTTAGGAGATTCCTTGAGAAAGAGGGAATCGATCACCAGTTGACAGTACCGTATTGTGCTCAGCAGAATGGTGTTGCAGAACGCCTGAACAGAACATTATTGGAGAAGGCTAGGTGCATGTTATTGCAGGCAGGTCTCTGTAACCGTTTTTGGGGTGAGGCTGTGATGACGGCTATTTATTTAAAAAATAGAAGCCCCACTGCGGCGTTAGCAGGACAGGTGCCTGAGGAGGTCTGGTCCCGACGCACTGTTTGTCTTGGACACCTTCGTGTTTTTGGATGCATTGCCTATTCTTTAATTCCTGAGCCTACTCGTACTAGTAAATTGAACGCTAAAGCAAAGCTGTGTTTTTTTGTCGGTTATTCAGAGTTGACAAAAGGTTATCGACTTATAGACCCATCAAATCCAAGGAAGGTTATTTTGTCAAGGAATGTGCATTTTATTGAAGATAAATTTTATATGAATTTTAAATGCCTTGACATAAATGATGAATTAAATTCAAATAATAATAATAATTTTATAATTTTTAATGAATACAATAATGAATTGAATTGTGAATTGAATAATAGTACCTGTGATAGTAATAATATTTTAAATTCTAGTCAATCTTGTCAGGATTCTAGTCTAGTCAATACAGGTGCAAATAAATCATATGATTTTTCGTATGAATTTATAGATGCTGAGTCTGGCGATGACTGCTGCATTGACAGCGAGGTAGAACAGACCTCTGCTGATGCTGAGTCTTCTGCTGAGGAACTGGAGACGCAGCCGGTGACTCGCAGGGACACAGTAGTTGGAGGGGAAGGTGCGACTCGTACAGAGGAGTCTGTGACCGTCAGCAACCGCCCCATGCGCAGTACACGTGGTAAACCGCCGATAAGATATGGCGATTATGAAATAGGTATGTACGCCAGCTCTATATTTGAAGAGCCACAAACATATGAAGAGGCAGTGGCATCATCAAATTCCTCTGAGTGGCAAGAAGCTATGAAGGTAGAGTATGAGTCACTCATGGATAATAAGGTTTGGAAGCTAGTGGATCGACCTGTTGATGCTAATGTTGTCAAGTGCAAGTGGATCTATAAATTAAAGCATGACACATCAGGAAATTTCGATAAATTTAAAGCTCGCTTAGTCGCTCGCGGCTTTAGCCAGAGGGAAGGTATAGACTACTCTGATACTTTTTCACCGGTAGTGCGTCATTCAACGATGCGTATTTTATTTTCATTGGCGCATCAACTAGATATGTCTATGGAACATATTGACGTGACTACTGCATTTTTGAATGGCGATCTTAATGAGAGGATTTACATGGAACAGCCGCAAGGTTTTGTTCAAAGTGAAAGAAAGGTGTGTATGCTACTTAAAAGTATTTATGGACTTAAGCAAGCTAGTCGAATGTGGAATTTGAAAGTGAATAGTTTGTTATTGGAAAATGGATTCGTCCAGAGCAAGTGTGAGCCCTGTGTGTATGTCAAAAAGAGTGGTAGGGATCTCACTATCATAGCTCTCTACGTTGACGATTTTTATATTTTTTCAACATGTAGTACACAGGATTTATTTAGCTTGTTAAGTAAAAATTTCTGTGTTAAGCATCTAGGTTCATTGACAAGTTGTTTAGGTGTACGTGTGATTAGAGATAAAAATGTTTTGACTTTAGATCAGTCTGAATATATTAAGAGGTTACTTAAACGTTTTAATATGTTAGAATGTAAACATGTATCTACACCTATGATTGTCAATAGTAAACTTGTAGAATCAAATAGTGAACCTTTAGATGACAATGTTTATCAGTTTCGGCAACTTATAGGCTGTTTGATGTATTTATCAGTATGTACAAGGCCTGATATAGCTTACAGCTGCAGTCAGCTTAGTCAATATTTAACTTGTTTTGATAAAAGTCATTGGATAGCTGCTAAACGAGTACTGCGATATTTAGCGGGTACTATCGACTTAAAACTTTGTTTTTATAAAAGTAATTGTTTTAATTTGACTGCTTATGCAGATGCTGACTGGGCAAATGATTTAAGTGATAGGAAATCATATACAGGCTTTGTTGTCAAACTAGGTAACAGTGCAGTTAGCTGGGAAGCCAGAAAACAGCGTTGTGTGGCTTTGTCCAGCACTGAGGCGGAATATTTAGCCATTAGTGATGTCGCAAAAGAGTTGTGCTTTATTAGGAATTTCTTGTTGGAAATTGTAGATAAACGCATAGAGATTATTATCTTTAATGATAATCAGAGCGCTCACAAATTGTTGTTGGCAAAAGAATATTCGCACAAGCGCACTAAACATATAGACATACGTTACCATTTTGTTAAAGATCTTGTATCAAAATACAATATAATGATTCAATATTTACCAACTGATAAGATGACAGCCGATGTTCTTACAAAACCTTTGAGTAAGACTAAACTTTTGTATTTTATAGAAGATCTGAATTTGAAATATGTTTGTTGACCAACTGATAGACTATAATACTTTCTTTTGTAGAGCAGCTTTATTTGTTAATCGTGTTTGATTGATAAGAATGAGGGGAAGTGTTGAAATGTTATTTCTGAACGCATTCTTATCAACTTCAGTAGATGTCATAGATAATGTCACTTTGACATTACTCTTTCACTTTTTCCTTCCTTGTGGTAGCATTAGCACAACGACATGTCTTAAATTTTAATTCTTATAACTTTATAATTCATAATTTGCTTAAATAACATGATTGATTAATTCCTGACCTATTATTATAAATATTAGTGATATTATAGTTTAAATATGTGACGTGCATTGTCTGGGGATTTGATAGAACAAATACACAAACATATGTGACAGCTGTTTTTTTTATTCTGAACTCAATGCCGCCTCTACCTGCGTCCATCCACTGCATCTTGAAAGCATTCGCCAGTATTCACAGTACTGATATTCAAAACTGTCCTAATTACGTAAGTTAGCTTCTAGACCGAGCATACGTTTGTTTCTGAACAAATTAAACCCTGAGCTTAAACGTGGTCAGATTAAATTTCAAACTTTGGATATTAGAACTTTCACATCTGAGCGGGTTAGTGTTAGCCTGATAAACTAAAATATCTGCTGAAATGCGTGTTAGAAGTCAGGGCTCTGTAAGGGTTTCGTTAACATTACTGCTGTTAACAATAATGCTGTATGTAACCTTCCTTACTATTTTTCTGTTTTCAGACTCATCAGTTACTTATATTTTTTTCTACAGAGAGTAGTAGTATCTTACTAATCTTACTATCGTATCTTAATAATATTATAAATGCCAAAGTGTGTTTGTTTGTTGGTTTGTTCTTCAATCGCACTGTAACAGAGTTATGGATCGACGTGATTGCATGGGTATAGTCGAGAACCTGGAGAGTGACGTAGGCTACTTTTCCCGGAAAATCAAAAAGTTCCTGCGGGATTTTAAAATCTAAATCAACGCGGGCGAAGTCGCGGGCATCAGCTAGATTTAAAGAATTAAAGAACTATAAGTAAGGGTTCTAGAGATTATAAAGATAATGTCCCATCAAAAAGGAAAACATAGAGATATGGAAGAGATTGATATTTAGGTATTTAATTGTAAAAAATCATAATCATAAGCTTTAAAGTCATAAACATCAAAGAAAACAGGCGAGAGCGTTTGTATACGAAGAAAAAACCACCCGCATTTCCTCTTAATCCACGCAGACGAAGTCGCGGGCATCATATAGTAAATAATGAATCAGTAAGAAACATAGGAAACACCCCAATTATTGACGATCCTCTTAATCCACGCAGACGAAGTCGCGGGCGTCGTCTAGTAAAAATAATGAAGCAGTAAGAAATAAAATATTTTTACGTAGGAAACGCCCCAATTATTGGCGATTCCTTTCAGGCAGTCATTACTATACGCGAGATCCACGAAACTGCTTCGCGTAAACGATGAGTTCCACACGAGTGGTTTCTCATTATCTCAATTTGAATAAGGCTGCCTCTCCAACATGGATGTGCGAGGACGCGTTGTAAGAAATAGGCATGAAACCAACTGATAACATCGTTCCATTTTCGCTTATTGTAACTCTAATGATAATAATCCTATTAGTAGTATTATAAATGCGAAAGTTTGTATGTTTTTTACTCAATCACGTCGCAACGACTGAACAGATTTGGCTGAAATTTGGCACAGAGATAGATCATAGTCTGGAATAACACATACTTTTCAACCTGGGAAGTAAGAATTATAACTCAAACGTTGATAAATAGATAGGTGCTTTCGCTCTTTCGAATAGTAAAGGTAAAGCTAAGTAAGCGCCAGCAAAAATTTTATATGAAAATGACAGGAGCGCTCCTGTCATTTTCATACAAAATTTCTTGCTACTTTGACAGTGCACTACCAACCACTCAGTTGACCCTTCATTTCTGGAGATGCGGCCGAAGAACTTTTTTTTATTTTGATACGGACCTTAAAAAGAGAGCACGTGACATAAATAAAGTATAGACCGGGAAATCCCGTTCAATCGCGTCTAAAGTAAACGAACTGCACTAGACATCTAAGAGTCTATTACATTACAGCCGCCCCTTGAACGAGCAGCGAGCGAAATTCAATTATATATTGATTGTTTGTTGTTATTGGGTTATCAATGGAGCAGTTCATTATATTTTTCTGTCGATTTAAGCAGAAATAAACACAGCAGTAAGAGAAATAATAATAAATGGGATATAATAAGTCGAGCCGCAGAATATTTTTTTTGGCCACAATACCTAGCTTCTAATTTAATAACTCAGCCACGGGAAAATGATGAAGCTTCTAATATACTAACTCGGCTTCTTCACAATGGCCACAAAATATTCCAAAGAAAGCATCAAATAAAGAGCCACTATTTTTATTACTTGTCCCTTGATTTACATCTGGCCATCTAATTTACTAACTTAGCCACGAATTTTATAACTTGCATGCACACGGTAAAAAAGAATTCTTTAATCCAAGCAAATATATACACCGTACAGTAAATTTTCTCCAGTTAAGATATTATATTACTTTGAATTTCAAAGTAATATTTAATTAAGTAAATAAAAAAATAGATTCAACCAAAATAATACAGGAGATTTATTGAATATAATAATATCTTGAATATAGATTGTGATTCTTTTTGTTCTAATGATCGCGTATTTAAAAAATATATAAGACAATCGATTCGTAAACCTAACGTAAGGATGTCTCGTCCTGAACTCTGTTTATCTCAAATTACATAGAAGATTACAAAATATTTGATTTGGCTTGATATATTCTTAAAACTTAAAATTTTGCTGTTGAAACAAGAATTCGAATTATTTTTAAGCAAGGAAGATTTATCACGCGAGCGAAGCCGCGGTCATCAACTAGTCAGACTATACATTGATGAAAACTGACTGAAAATAACTACAGTAGTTTCTGTTAGGTTAACACATACAGACAGTGTGGTTAGTTTAAGTTTTGATAGTATACTTCATCGAATCTTCGACATCGAGCTTCTTCATACATCTACAGCCAGCGCCCCAAGCGGCGAGCGGCGGACCTAAAAGTGATCGAGTATTTCCGAGTATGAGCTTACACGTTACAGACGTGTGACGTCACCATCGAGAATTAAACACGTCTTCGAACAAAGATACGGAAAGTATTGCTATTTGGCAGTATGAGTTACATGTTTGACATCTCACAACCCGAAAATGACGTCATTTTCGAGTTGTGACACGAGACGATACTCGAATTGCAATTCACCGAAAATATTCCGTGAGAGCTTGGTGATATACGAACGAAATGTTGAAAAATAATTAATTTGAAGAGTTCTAGGACCCACGAAGACGTGAATAATGATCACAGAGGCTGTGAAAGCTAACCGCCGGGAAGAGGAGGAGAAAAGTTTAGAGGCGTTAATAGTGTTGGTGTTGTGCTTCTCGGACAAAGTGTAGGGCACCAGAAGACGAAGAAAATCACCTATGCGATGGACCCATCAAATAAAGTCTACGATGGGCGGTCAATTGCACAAGTGTACGAGGCTGTCGGCCAGCAGGGAGAAGTGGCGAAAGCTCGTGAGGCGACTCACATCTGCCGCTAAAGATGTCACTTCGTTGATGACCACCACCTCTCTGGCCAGAGTGTCACGAAGACGAAAAGAATCTCAGATGAAGCATTTTGTGCAAAAACTCCCCACGGATCCCGAAAAGTGCTTATTCAATGGAATAACATAGTTTTTTATTTAAATAAACTTTACAAAGTGATTTAGAATCGTCAAGAGAATCTAGCACTATCTCTAACTCTCACAACCTAATAAAGTTCACAAAAAGTATCACTGGTGAGTGGTGACGAAGATAAGTACCTAAGCCGTAGCCAGTTCCGTTGAGTAACTATATAAATCGCTCAGCCAGTTCATTCAGGATTGTCAGGATAGTTCCACAGATTAATAAATTGTTACTTACTTATTACAGGTTGCAATAATATAATTAATAATTCCTCAGTGCCTGAAGATACATGGTCCCTAACTATGGGCCTCACAAGAAGCCTCAGGGTTATTCAGCGGGCGATGGAGAGAGCTATGCTCGGAGTATCCCTGGGAGATCGAATCAAAAATGAGGAGATCCGTAAAAGAGCCAAAGTCGCCGACATAGCTCAGCGAAACGAATCTAAAGTGGAAATGGGCGGAGCACATAGTTCGAAGAGCTGATGGTCGATGGGGTCCCTAGGAGCTGGAGTGGCGACCCCGCACCGGGGAGCGCAGTGTTGGCGGACCCCCCACTAGGTGAACCGACGATATCAATCGAGTCGCAGGGAGCCGCTGGATTCAGGTGGCGCAAGACCGAAACCCGTGGAAGTCCATGCAAGAGACCTTTGTCCAGCTGTGGACGTCTGTCGGTTGATAAAGAAGAAAAATGCAGGTTGCACCATGTTACTTATTACAGGATCACTATAGACCAATATAAGCTGTCAACTAATACCAAGTATGCAGGTGCTAGGTGGAGCTCGAATCATACTTAAATATTATCAAGATTTTCATAAAAAGATAGGTAGGTTATATATGTATAAGACAATAATTACCAAACCAAATGTAAAAATAAATATAATCTTTATTGTTTCAATTTTCATTTTAACTGCCCAATTCTGTCCTAAAATGTATAATTTATAGCATACCTACTTAGCTTATTTATCTATTAAAAAGAAATAATATATTTGAAACACTAGCTGAAGCCCGCGACTTCGTTCGCATTTTTAATCCCGCCGGGAACTCTTATTTTCCGGGATAAAAAGTAGCCTATGTGTTATCCAGACTAATCTATTTCTGTGCTAAATTTCTGCCAAATCGGTTCAGCCGTTGCGGCGTGATTGAGTAACAAACATCCATCCATAATTTCGCATTTACATTATTAGCAGGATTCTCTGTAATAAATATGTTAGTACTAATATACTAACATGATTGACTAATGTCAATGATAATAAATATAATTAAATCATATGTTGTATTCACTAAGTAGATATAGGGTCTTGACTTCATTAATGTGGATTTATATATTGTTTTTAGGAACCTTTCTTGTATGAAAAGTAGCCTAGTAGAAACTTTCATATAATACTTATAGATAGTCTGGTCAGATGGTCTGCATTAGCAATTAAACTGTATAGCATCCATACTTTACTTGCAGTGCATCTGCCAAAACAGCATTATCAAAGTCGGTTCAGCCTTTTGACCTTTTTTAACCATGACCAACAGACACAAAAATTTAAACTTAAATGTTTAAGACAGTTTATTTATTATAGATAGACTGCCATTTCAAAATAAATGCCTTTGTTCAGCATCAATTTACCTGTATAATATAATTAAGTAGACTTTGTATGTAGGTATAGATAAAAATAACTTGAATGTACATATAAATGAATATAAATGGTTTGTAAATAAATTTATTTATTTATTCATGTAGTAATTAGTATAAATATAAAACAAGAATGGGTCAATTACAGAATATAAACAATTTATTTTATTTATTAAGCAACCATAACAAATTACATTAGATTCTCTGACATGAATTCTCAAAGTAAAAATTACATTCCATCCCATTATAACGCTGGATACTTGCACTAAAATGATTATAAAGTAGGTATAGGTAGGAATGTGCTGTACCCCTGAGTGGTATAACAAGCGGTGAAAATGCAGAAGACCTGGTGACTGCGCTGCTTTTTCCAGCCTAAGGGCCTAAGGGCTATTCCAGCCTAAGAGCTGAATAGAGAGATGCAAATGTATACCCATTCTTCTGGTATAATAGTGTAAGTAGGCACTAGTTGCGTAGGTTATACTGGAAAAAAAGAAAAAAACATATCCCATAAGCTATTTAATCATTAGTAACTAGCTGATGCCAGCAACTTCATCCGTGAGGATTTAGTTTTTCAAATCCCACAGAACTATGATTTTCCAGGATAAAAAGTTTAGCCTTTGTCACTCTCCAGCTCCTCAAATGTACACATGCAAAAATTACATCAATCCGTAGCTCTTTTGCAGCGTAATTGAAGGACAAATCAACAAACAATAACACTTTCACAATTATAAAAAAAATTGTAGGATTGGTACGGAGAATGACATCACAATATATCAAAACAACATAACATTGTTCTTTAGTGTAGGAAATCTTAACATTTTATAGGTCTAATAATAAAATTAAGTATGCTTACTTCAACAAATACAATAGTTTATTTTCTTTACCACACATTCTGAAACCAGTCATTTCTCAACACAGGATGTGTTGAGCTACACAACTGGACAGCCGTGCGTCAGAGTCACAGAATCAAACGAAGTTTAGGGTCTCCTCTCGAAATGAGAGGATTAGGTCATAAAATAGTACAATTACATACCTATTAGTTTACAAGATGATGCTCGATTTTAATTTTTCAATTCCAATTCAGTTGGTCAGTTTGCGTAAGCCCGGACAGTTTTAAACCAGCTAGGGTTATGAAGTTATTAACTTGGTGGCTGGACAGTAGATACTGGATTAGTGCGAAAATAATTGGTGGCGAATTTTGAATTCAAACACAAACTGTTTACAAACACCACTTACAAAACTATTACAAACTCGTCAGAGTATTATGTTCCTTGATTACAAATTACCACTAAATATATATAACATTTTTCGGTTTTGTATTCCGTTATCTTGTTTTTGTTGATATTTAGGGAGCCACAGACACTTAAATCTGTTTGTGGTTTTTAATGACTTAGGTCATAGAAAAAGTATCCTTTAGAAATAGAATCTGCAATGGGCACGCAGTGAGAGACAATAAATTGTGACTGTGTCTCATTCTATCTTGTTTGACTTTTCTATACTGCATCTCTTTCGTGTACAACATTTACATCAACTCTTAGGTCTTATGTCAAATTACCATAGACAACCATACCATAGATTGTATGATGTACTGACACTTCCCAGCACATATATAGTCTATGCTGCCACTGTGATGCCGTCAATGACGTCACAAAACGATGCAAAAAATGTCAAATTGGATAAGATGGCAGTGTATACCTGTCTCGCTTTTTTTGCAAATGTGTAAGAGAGACAACAAATGTCAGGATTTTGACCGTGGTATAGTCGTAATAGTTTCCTCATGTATGCTATTTGACAGACTCGTGGTACCAAAGTGACATAAACTATTCACGCAGTGAGTAGTTTGTGAGGAAACTTTACGGAGCTCGAAATTGTAGTAAAAAATCTTAAACTAGGCACACAGTATAGACAACTCGGCGTAGAACCTTTGTTTTACTCGTACATAAAGTTTAGCGACAAAATTCATTATTCTGTTAAAATACCAATCTCCTCATTCTAATTCAATTTCATTGAGTAAATAATAGAAACTAATAAAAGTAATATTTCTGTCTACACACTTTATATATTTCCAATTACATTATTCCTTAAAATACACAAAAGTTTTTCGAATTGTAATGTATTTTACTTAGTTAAGTTCTTTTTATTATGCTTTGTATTTTGTGGATTTAATTCGCTTAGTGAAATTTCAATAATGTAAATTATTTTTCCACTGCTCAGCATTGATAGCCTAGTAGTTAGAATTGCGGTCGCCAATTCGGGTGGTCACGGATTCTATTCCGGGCACGCGCCTCTGTCATTTCGGAGCTATGAGTGTTTCGGCAATTAAATATTACACAAACAAACACACAGGCAAACATCGATGACCATTTGATTTAATTTCAATTTGATTTGACGTCATTTTGACGACCTCCCTGGCGCAGCACTGTGGTCTTATAAATGGGAGGTCTCGGTTCGATTCCCGGCGGAGGCAATTTGGAAATTTATTATTTCTGAATTGACCCTGGTCTGCTATGGTGGGAGGCTTTGGCCGTTGCTAGTTACCACACTACCGTCAAAGACGAGCCCGCCAAGCGATTTAGCGTTCCGGCACGATGGCGTGTAGAAACAGATTAAGGGTTTGGATTGAATGTACACTGCCATACCCCTTCCAAGTTAGCCCGCTACTATCTTAGACTGCATCGTCACTTACCATCAGACGAGATCGCAGTGAAAGACTAACTTGTCATCGAATAAAAAAAACATCGGGAGCAACACACAACATGCACGCCTGAGAGTTCTTCATCAAAATCATAGTCCATTTTCAGCGTAGGTATAACTTCTCGATTTCCGTAGAACCCTTGGGGTCAGAAAGATATATTAGCCTTCAAGTTATTACCTGTCACCTCCTGTCACCGAGTACTATAGGAGTTCCATTTACCGTGTAAAAGTGGAAATGGATGACGTCCATTACCTGTGTCTTTTGTGTTTCTAGTAACACGTTCGCTGCTTTATGAGGTCACATGGACCTAAATGACCCCATATACAACTTCAAGATAAAGTATAGCCCCATATAGCAGCTAATTAATTAAATTAAATTAATTCAAATTCATTTATTTCAGGCAAGTTCAATTGTTCAGTGTTCACCCATATTGATACAAATCTCTTCAAATGCATGCAATGAAAGATAAAATAAAAAAATAAAATAATTACTTTAATTACATTAAATTTAATGTTGATTATTATTATTATGTTCTAAACTTAAGAAAACCACCAGTAGATATCTCAAAACAGTGAAATAATATTACTTTAAACGTTGGTAGGGACCCTTATCAAAATATACATGCTGAATGAAAACTCTGGTAGTATACTTTTTCAATCTAAAACCTAAATACATAATTATTATAATTTAAAAAAAACTCGTAGGTACATTTGTTAACAGACTGACTAGTAAGGATAAAATAAATTATGAAATTGGTGGGAGGCAGTGGCTTTCTCCAGCTGCAGTGATTCAATCTAATCGAAGCCGAGTTAATTTAGCTGAAAGGAATAAACAAACCCAAGCTACTCAAAGGTTGAATTCGAAGAGAGGATAATATTAGTCATGGCTGGTACTCTTTTTAAAATAAAATCCAGGGCCACAATTAAGTCACACTATCACACTAATAATACATAATTATAATATTACTAGCGGACGCCCGCGACTTCGTCCGCGTCAATTTCTATTACCTATTATGATCGCGATTAAGAAGTTTTTAAAAGATTTTAAATATGGATAATTTTCCCCGTTTTTGCGACATTTTTCACCGATGCTTCGCTTTTTGTTTGACTGATGTAATGACGTGGAAACTGATGCATTTTATCTCGCGTGCCGAAACTAATACAAAAGAAACGCGAGTTTCGGAACGCGACATTAAACTCCTCCAACTATGTATTCTGTGCTCCAACGCACACACGCACATTGTTTTGATAGATATGATCTTTGACGTTAGGAACACACCTACATTGCTTAGACAACAGTGAGTGCTTGTAATTTAATATGAACTTTATACCATAGCAATAAAGCTCAAATTGACTACGTTTTAGTTTCAAATCATTTGTATGGGAAAAAGAAAAGGGCTATTTTTAGGGTTTTTCAAGCAATAATTCTAATTTTTCTCGCCGTAAAAACCATCCTTGAACTTCAACGAACATTTTAAAAAAAGATTTGGCTAAATTGGTCCAGGCGTTGTTGAGTTATGCGCTTACCAACACATTTTGCGATTCATTTTTATATTATAGAAGATACAGGCGACACTCTGTATGTGTGTGTATATGTTTGTTACTCTTTCACGCAAAAACTACTGGATGGATTGGGCTGAAAATAATAGAGATAGTTCATAGCCTGGATTAAAAAATAGACTACATTTATCCGCGGGAAATCAACGAGTTCCCGCGGGACTTAAATCTTAATCCACGCGAACGAAGTGGCGGGCATCTCTAGTAAAAAATAAATCCAATAAAATGACTGCAATGTTGATGTTCTATTTTTGGAATGAATATTACCTGCGGGATTTTAACGTTTTGAATCAGCAAAAGAGCTTTCGTGAAAACGTTTTGTATGTTTCTTGGTTCTTTGATGTTTTGTATGTAACCTTTTATATTCTGGTTAGTGAATAGGACCGTGAATATTCAAATATTAATCTTCAAAGAACTTCGCAACTTCACTCCTATTCGAAGCTTCAGGTACACACAAAATCAAATTCTTTACACCTACAGTCCAAATCCTATTACAGCGAATTGACTTCACACATCAAAGTATGTAAACACGTAAATTTCCATAACGTTTCGGTTGATTTAATATTTATACAAATAATAATAATAATAATATCGGAAAAAGACAAATTATCAAAATATTTAGACCTTGCCCACGAGGTTACCGCCATGTGAATGTTGATTCAACGATTGTAGTTCCGATTGTCGTTTCGGTCAATGATCTTACAGCGAAAAGTTTCGATCAACACCTTAAGAAACTTTCACTTAGTACTTGAATCAAGGGCAGGATACAGAAGGCGGTACTCTTTAAGATGGCGCTTGGAAAATTGAGAAAAAGGGGACAAAGATGGATACATAGGTAAAAATAAGAGTCAATGACGCTTTGTAGCGAATTTTTTCTTGTTACCGTAACGAGTTTCATGACTCGAGATTTGTTATGAAAGGCTTGGATTGAATTTCATTGCGAGTTTGAGTACTTCTTCAATATTATTGATGAAATATAAATTCGGTCGCATTAAGCACATCGGTAAAAAATCGCACTACATTTTAAACTTTTAATGAGACCGGCAAAAATTAATGGAGCTCGATATATATTTTACTAGATGATACCCGCGACTTCGTTCGCGTGGATTAAGGTTTTTATTCCCGCGGGAACTCTCCTAGCCTATGTCCTATCTATATATATAAAATTCAAAGTCCTGACTGACTTACTGACTGACTGAGATATCAACGCACAGCCTAAACTACTGAAGTTAGAAACTTGAAATTTTTACAGTTGGTTCCTTTTATGACGTAGGCGCACACTAAGAAAGGATTATTGGAAATTCCACCCCTAAGGAGTTTAAATAGGGGATGGAAGTTTATATGAAACTCCGTCATTTTTCAAGCTGTTTCCATCAAAGTAGGTATTTGAGCTTTCAGTTAAAAATAAAGAAGTACGTGTATTACAGTTTTTGAAAATTCCACCCCAAAATCTAATTCCACGCGGACGAAGTCGCGGGGGCAAAAGCTAGTTCCAGACTATAATCTATCTCTGTGTCAAATTTCAGCCAAATCGGTGGTTATCTTGCATGGATATATGTATTTGGAGAGTTACACGGACTATTTTTCATGCCGGTAAACCAGGGTTCCCACGCGGTTTTCGAAAACTAAATTCCCGAGGACGAAGTCAGGGGCGTCAGCTATTGTACAATGACTTCGAAATAGGAAAAGTTTCATACAAAACCGTATACGTCATTCAGGCATTTCTAATGTAGGGTAGCTAAGCTGTAATTTCTCATTTTGTATAAGTTAATTAATCGTAAGTTTTAGGAAATTAAACATAGGATTTAATTATACCAGTCCGGAAATTAATGGAGCGTTAAATGGTATATTTAGGAGGGAATGAAGGGCCGGATACTTTAAACATGATGTTTAGTTTAAACATGTCATGTCAGTAGCCTGTCAGTCATGTAGCCTGTCATTTTTTACCGACTTCAAAAAAAGGAGGAAGTTCAATGCGATTATTTTTTTGATTTTTTTTTTGGCAGTGTTACTCCATAACTCCTGCAAGTCTGCACTGATTTCAATATATTTTTTATTTAGTTGAAAGGTATTGTCAGTTTGGTCCCATTAAACTTGGTGAAGATTTGATGAATATCTTCGGAGATGGAAGTCGGAACTCTTCAATGAATACTTAGAGAAAGAGAAGGAGTAACATCCATCCATACATCCTTTTTTCGCTTTTATAATATTAGTAGGATACTAGCTAACTAGCTGATGCCCGCGAATTCATACGCGTGGATTTCCCTGATAAAAAGTATCCTATCACAAAAATATTAAGTATACACAGGCTGCTAAAATCATAACCCATTTAAAGCATTAGTCGAATATAAAAGTACAAGACGTCAAAGTGGAACATCAGGGGTATCGCTGCTACGGATTTGCGTAAAAAAGTGCTACTGCGTAAAATGAAAAAGACTTCGCAGTCATTAATCAAGATTATTGAGAGGAGCTCATTAATTAAAGTTAGTCAGATTTTATAACGGTCGCGAGAAAAAAGATTTAAAAGGGTTGACTATCTCTGATATTCACCGAGTGCTTGGTGACTAAGGGCGGAATCATATCTGTGCGGTATAAAAAGTAGCCAATGTCACTCTCAAGGTCCTCAACTATATCAATACAAAAATCTGTAGCTCTGTTACAGCGTGATTGAATGACAAACCAGCAAAGCAACAAACAAACACACTTTTTCAAATATTCACTGAAATATACAAAATATAAATATTAATAGAAATTGATTCCTCGTGACTACCGTAGCCTAATAACTCTGTCGCGATGGATGTAGACTTACAGTATCCTTACTGAAAACAGAAGAATATTAATTTATTAATTTATTAATTTATTTAAGCAAACCAAACAGATTACAATAATTAATTATTTAACCTAAAGTCATAATAAATTTACACTTCAATCTTATCGTAATCCTATAGGGTCGCACAGCATGACTAAGATTTTGAAATCAGGCGCGCGAAGTATTCATAAGCTACAAAATTCTTAAACTACTATTTAATTATTTTAGTTAATTTATTAAAAAATAATGAAAATCTTGAATCAAAAATATATACGCAGATAACCTAAAAAAAAAATTCGAATCGATGCGCATAGGTATGATTCCAGCCTAAATGACAAAAAATGTATTCTTCCAGGTCTCACAAACTCTTAAAAAACGAGAGATTTTAATTGATCGCTAGCGAATAATTAATAAAACGGTCAGGGATAAAACTAATAGGGAATGATTATGAATTTCATTAAGTTGATACGTCAGTTCTTCGCAGTCATTAATCATAATTATTGGGGTATTATCTGCAACATCTATCTCTGCCATCGTTATAAATTAAATTACGCACGTATCTAGTCTGTCTCTTACACACGCAGAAACTTTAAAATTCAAAATTCAAAATTTATTTATTTCATGTAGGCTAACTTATAGCGCTTATGACACGTCATAAATCTACCACCGGTTCGGAATGCAGATTCTGCTGAGAAGAGCCGGCAAGAAACTCAGCAGTTGTTCTTTTTTTACAAAGCTATGCTATGTATACAGTGCTTCCACAATAAAGTTTCAAAAATCCAAAAATGCATACGTAGGTACACCAATCCAACGCATGTCAAGATGGGCAGTCAAAGCAGACCCATTCCCGTTGGTGGCACCCGTTCACGAGCATGACGCCATCCATCCATTGCTTCGCTCAACCATATTTGAGGGAACGTAACAACCCGCACCACAAGACACCCCTCAGCAGTCCCTTTTTTCAGAACACTATCCTACATTATTACTTTTGGAATATTAACTACCTTAGTAGGTAACGGACGAAGTTGCAATCAGTGTTGCAGGCATCAGCTAGTGCTGATGCCCGCAACTTCATCCGCGTGGATTTAGTTTTTAAAATCCCGTGGGAACTCTTTCATTTTCAGATAAAAAGTAGCCTATATCACTTTCCGCCGGTCCTCAACTATACACATGCAAAAATCACGTCGCTCCGTAGCTCTGTTGCAGCGTGATTGAAGGACAAACCAACAAACAAACACTTGCGCATTAATTATAGTAGGATCTTGATTGATATTGCCCTCTCACCTCCAAATGGATGTAAAGCGTATTTTAGGAGGTGGTGGTTTTACTTTTTAAATGTATACAACTACTAGTTAAGCCCGCGACTTCGTAATTCCCGCAGAAAAAATTTTCTGGGATAAAAAGTAGCCTATATGTTATTCCAGACTACTTTTATAATCTGTCTCTGTGCCAAATTTCATCCAAATCGGTTCAGTAATTGCGGTGTGATTGAGTAACAATCATCCATCCATCCATCCATCCATCCTTATATCCAAACTTTTACATTTATTTAATAGGATTACAGTCGTCGGCGTGGTGAATTTTCGACACAAGAGAAAAAAACCCGAAAAGAGTTTTTTCACTTTACTTGGACGAAATTGATGTTGTACTTTCTTTTGAAACTTTCTAGTAGGTAAGGCGATAGAACTTCCCCGTTTGTTTTATAAAGAGAAATGTTTTGTTTCACGAAGACTAGGTACTCTTATGTTATCAATCTCTTAAAACTTTCACAAAGAGTGTGATTCTAGTTAACAAATTGATCGAAAGGCCTTTTTCTGCAATTTAAGTAATGATACTCTCATTTTTTTATAATTTTATACTCTGTTGACGGTCCTAAAACAATTCTAAAATAATTTCATTATTGATTATTATAATTTAATCTATTTTTAAGAATTTAATTTCTTTTTCTCGGCGTTTTTCTCGTAGTGCTATCTATTAACAAAATTGTATAGTTAAGAAATTGTTGCAAACAAAAAGTTCTTTTCAACCCCACAAGACTATTAGGTACAAGCTTTCTCTATGTGATCGAAGGGTACAAGGATTTTACTATTATATTTGCCATTAATTTTGCTTTAATGGATGCCCTCCTCAAATAAAGATTCTTAAAACTATTTTTGTTTATTTTCATTATATTGACACAGACGAATAAGTGCAAGTCGACTTTGCTCAGTGAAAAATAAATTTGATATCAGGATTGCTATACTCTTGGCAGAATTTCTCATGAATTCTCTATTTAAGTCATACTACCCACAATGATGTCGGTACCTGAATAAACTTATATGTATAAAAGCGAGTGCCCAGCCGCGCACAAGGGATTCCTAGTTCACTCGTCGACCGGGAACCTTGTCGGTACCGTCGCTACTTCCTCTCTATTGAATGATTGTTTAAAGTTATGTGAATTTGAGAGTAAAATGAAAGTAAGCTCTATGTGCTTAAATCCTGACTTTTGTTATCTTTTTCCACTTCTGACTCCTAAGTATATAATATGGTGGCACAAGGTGAATGAATAACTTCAATGTGACACCTTAAACGTAATACCTATCGTATAAAGTCCGTACATACGGAGAAGCGGAGGAAATATAATGCCGTTGGCTCCACCTGCTGCTTACACGTTTATTCCGAGCCATTTGTTGTAGCTCACTGAAATATTGGCCGTAATATATTTTTAGGTGAAGACATTTTAAGGATAGAATTTCAGAATAAAAAATATTAGTATAAATCTATGGAATATCCTATTATTATTATCCCATTATCCTATCCTATTATCCTAATTCCTAATATAATATTATAAATGTGAAAGTGTGGATGTTTGGATGTTTGTTACACAATCACGTTGCAACGACTGAACCGATTTAGCTAGAATTTGGTACAGAGATAGATTATAGTCTGGAATAACATACAGGGGCTTTTCATCCCGGAAAATAAAAGAGTTCCCGCGGGACTCCTAAAAACCTCAATCCACGCGAACGAAGTCTCAAGCATCAGCTAGTAAGTATATAAAAAGAAAAGGTGACTGACTGACGGACTGACTGATCTGTCAACGCACAGCTCAAATCACTAGACGGATCGGGCTGAAATTGAAGCACAGATAGCTTTTATGGTGTAGGCATCCGCTAAGAAAGGATTTTTGAAAATTCAACCTCTAAGGGGGTAAAATAGGGTTTTTGAAAAGTCGAACTTAACGTGAGTGAAACCGCGTGCAAAATCTAGTATACTTATAAAACTAGAGAAAAGTTTTGAACTAGAGAAAATTAGATGTAACATTTTCATATAGGTATTGTTTTTTTAAAGAATATTAACCATGGCTGAACTTGACTTATATTCTCCTCTCTCCTCCAAATAAGCGAAAAGCTTGTGCTAGGAGTGGATACGACAATAGTGCGACAATCAGGGCTGACTCATTACAAGTCATTAATAATAATAATTTTATTAATTAATCGTAAATGTTAGCATATTCATCGAATATGCCACGGATCAAAATTCGCGTAGTTTTATTTGATATGCAAATAATATTCCAATATTTGTATATTATAAATCGATAGAGATTCAATCAATCACCTACAATGAGAAACAGGCAGATGGCTCAGGAATAATACATGAATTATTATAGACGTAAATATACAAACCATAGCCCTAGGGATTGTATGAATAAAATCAATAATATTACCATTCTGTACCTACAGTCTACACTACCTGTAAAATCTACAGAAACATTTGATTGTCTATTTATACTCGACCATAGCAAAGCTAAAAAAATGGGGTGTGGTTTTAGCTATATGTATGTTTGTATTGTTTGTATTTTTGAGCGTTCCATTGTAGCCTAAAACTACTGGGCCGATTTCCATGAACGAGGTGTCAATCGTTTTGTTATTATAGTCCGTGTGACATAGGCTAAATTTTCGAACAAAATAAATATGGGTTACAGTTATTAAATTTTTTTTTTTGATGTTGGTAAAGACCTCAAGACCTTCTAGCACAGTGGGATTTTATAGTTTTTTTTTTGTTGAACAAATTTCATTCTTGTATGTTTCTACTCAGTATCGTCCCTTGGAAATATGAAGTATTTTTGCCTGTTTTTTTTTCGGATAGTTAAAACTTGATCTACTGCTGTAAAAATCATTTACCATTACGCGCGCTCTTAAAGACAATAAAATTGCAGTGTGGGGTTGTGCAATAGCATTTTAGCAAAGGAGGCACGGTCACTCATTAAAAATACTTCTTCTTCTTCTTTATCAACTAATGGACGTCCATTGCTGGACATAAGTCTCTTGCATGGACTTCCACAGGCCTCATTCTTGCGCCGCCTGAATCCAGCGGCTCCCTGAACTCGTTTGATGTCGTCTGTCTACCTAGTGGGGGGTCTACCAACACTGCGCTTTCCGGTGCGAGGTCGCCACTCCAGCACCTTGGGACCCCGATCTCCTCATTTCTGATTTGATCTCGCAGGGATACTCCGAGCATAGTTCTCTCCATCGCCCGCTGAGTGATCCTGAGCCTTCTTATGAGGCCCATAGTTAGCAACCATGTTTCGGATCCGCAAGTCATCACTGGCAACACGCACTATTCGAAGACTTTAGTCTTCAAGCACTGAGGAATTTTGGACGAAAAGACATCTCTAAGCTTCCCGAAAAATACTTAAGAATCATAATATAATAAGTCTATGTTAAGAATAGTTTAAATTACCTATATTTGTTATAATTATGTGTTGTTGAACTTACGGGGGCAAGTACGGGGGTGACATTGTCAGCATTGACAAAACCTCCACGAAAATAAAGAGCAAAAATAAAAGAAAAAAAAACAAGTGAAAGCTTTAAGTAATACGGTGATATTGTAACAACTCATTGTTATTTTGAACAAAGCTATTCCTCAAGTAGGTATTTATGAAAATGAATGAGAGTGCAAGCAATTTTCAGATTCTTAGTCGCACCCATCTTGACCTACATACGCTGTTGAATTCCTTTCATAACAATAATACCGACGTTTTTAATAGAATTTTTCATTATATCTTAAGACTCATAAGTTCAATAAAATTATTATATAACTAGATTTTGCTACTACTTCGTCCGCGTGAATTAAGGGTTTTTAATTTCCGAGAACTCCTTAATTTTCCGGGATTAATTAGTTCTGGGGTTAAATATTCCTGGGTATGAGCTCTATCCATTCCAAATTTCGGCCAAATCGGCTGAAATTTGGAATTATTCTTCCATCCATCCATCCAACCCCACAAACTTTCATATTTATAATAATTTTAGTAGGTATATATATAGTATAAAGAAGTAAGATACCCCATACCCGTGGATTCTTCTAATAATTTTTTCCCTAATAATGGTTTCCCCGCGTTCGTTGATTGTTCCAATAATGGTGAAAGTTATCTTGTAATAACATTATTATTGTATCCGATGCTTTTGCATAATATTATAATTAAGTTTAAAATCGAAAAGATTGTTTTAGGACTTTCAAGGCCCAGAACTGATCGATGTTCCTAGTCTCGCGAGTGTTAGATTCTCGGCAGAGGCAATTTGGGATTTGGGACTGGCCGTAACTACTTTTACCTCTACCGTCCCTATCCAATCCAATCAAACCCCAATTTATCAGACTTCATACTTTATTGGCAAATTGTTAAAAATATGAATATGAAATGAATTTTTTAAATGTCGACGTTCCATCAAATTAATATCTCCGGTTCCGATTTATCGAAAAAACTGAAATATTACTGATATATCGGTCTCGGATGCATTCTTATTCAAAATGTACAATCTACCGCCAACAATCTGCAATTTAACGCAACAGTTTTGAATAAATGAAAATCTGCGAAATATTATTCGCACAAAAATATAACTCATACTGGAGATTTTTTCCATTTTATATCACCTGCCTACCTTGTTGTACATCCAATGCACGCCACTTCTGACTATTCATATTTCTAGAAATAAAAACTTGGAAGTTAATCTCAATAAAAGAAGGTATTTTCTTTTACAAATAATGTTTTTTTTTTAAATAAAAACAACATA
The DNA here is from genome assembly GCA_038048805.1 of Hipparchia sbordonii. NCBI lineage: Eukaryota > Metazoa > Arthropoda > Insecta > Lepidoptera > Nymphalidae > Hipparchia > Hipparchia sbordonii. The sequence continues at coordinate 11,853,409 of CM076108.1, read as the reverse complement.
ATATCAAACAACATGATCGGCGCATGAATCGGCGCATCCTTAGAAAATTGTAATAATGTGTATTTTTATGCTAAAGATTTGAATAAGTTTTTATTTTATATGCATCAACCATAAACAGTCCAGGGAAAGGATAAAAGCCTTTAATCACTTATTGTTCAGTTCTCTACCTGCCTGTGAAAGTCCCATCAAAATCGATTCAGTCGCTTCCTAATATAAGACTAAACAGACCGATAGATAAAAAGAACTTAGAAAAACTTGAGTGCTTTGGTTAGGCTATCAGTTAAAATAAAAATCGTGTGATCTTGATAGCTCACTTGATGGTTAATTTGATAATAACACGCAGTTATTTTAAAATCACATCCTACCACTTCCACATTATATTATATTATAAGAAGCAGAAGATATATTAATTAATAATATACAATACAAAAAATATTATACATAAAACTGAACCCAAAATAGTCTCCAAATATAAAAAGAATAAGAATTACATTTTTTTAAGTAATGATGATTAATGAGTTAATTTTATTTTGAAATATGAAATCACGCATACTTACCATATTACAAGGAAAGCTGATTTTCATTCTATGAACTGTTCTCGTAGTCTTTCATTATTATCCACAACAAGAATTGAAAATTCCATAAAAGTTCACAAGCATATTTCATAAAGAAATCTGCAATAATCAAGAATACTACAGTATTTTGGAGAGCATAAAACAAAAATATGAATAATCCGTTCAGTTTAAATTCACTTAATAGATGAAGAAGATTTTCCAAGCGAACTGAAACTACGTAAAGTTACAATTTCGCGTAGCTGGTTCTGCGTCGTAGCCGATAGCGTCTGCTCGGCGTAGAGCTCGGTTTTCAACTGGCGCTACGAGTGCTACGCTGTAGAGCCGAGATCCAATATGAAAAAGGAATGTTAATTAATGACTTTGATAGTTCTATCCCTTTGAACATGATATTGTTAGGAACTTTTTCAGTTAGATTTTTATAAAATTTATTTGTTGATCTTTGTGTTGTACAGCTGGTTATGGATTATTTGATGAAACGCAAAATAGAATTCGATAACGTTGAAAATAATTCAAAGACCGAATTCTGCAAAACACAGCTAAATTGTGGCATCTGTAAAACATTAGAAATAATTTTGGAACTTATAAATACGTGCGCTTACGCATAAATACTCAAAAAGTCTTTTTAACCGACTTTAAAAAAAGGAGGAGGTTCTTAGTTCGACGCGTATTTTTTTTTTGGCAATGTAATTCCGTCAAATCTGGACCAATTTCAGAGATGGAGGATGGAACTTCTAAATAAATAAGAGCAAATCGCTCGTGATCACAGTATTAAACATGCATAGTTCATAGCATACATAGACGTTTTTTTTCGGCATCCTAATATTTTTTCTAAGGAGCAGAAGGACAAGCCAACAAACAAACACTTTCACATTAATTAGGTATTAATTAGGCATTAATTAGGTATTAACCTAGTGCACCTAATTATAATTCATCAAGTATAAAAGCAACATAATATTATTTATTATAATTTTATTACACGTAATATAAAATGTACGATGATAAACCAGAGCAGCAATATTATTTAAGCACAATTATTAAATTATGCTGTGAATGTTTAAACTTCGGAATTAAATCGACTGTCACTAATTTAATACGAAAATAGGGCTTCAATTTTAAAGGTCAGATTAATTAACACACCACTTATAGTCGTATGTAAATATGTTCGTGTTTCACACTGACTCGTGTAAAAAGGCTAGAACACATCATACTAACAACAATTAAACCAGTATTATTGCAATATTGTTTTGAGTTGTCATACAATTTCAACCTTTAAATAAATATTGTAAGGTTATCGTTAAATGTTATCTTAAAACAAAATTGAAATTAACACTGCTTTAAGCGTTGGTAGTATAGTGGGTTCAGTTAGATAGTGTCGATACACCCTTCAGGGGCTTTATATCTCGGCGGGGCGCGTTTGACGAAATTCCGCACGAGCACGCACGACCAAAGGCCCTATTTAAAAAATTAATACGCTATATTATAGGCCCAGAAATGCGAGAATGAAGGTGTTAAAGAACTAACACAGTAGCCACAAAGGCTTTACGGATTTATAATACTAAAAATGCGAATGACGTCCGTGATTCGACCCCATAGAACGCGCGAACGCGCCGGATAAAATTATCATACGTATAACTTTGGCACGTCTCGAGTTATATATAATAAAAATATTTTAGTTACTGCGCGGGGCAAAAATAAAATTAAAAAATTCAAATAAAATACGAGTAGCAATTATATGGATTTCCAATTTTTTTCTTATAAATTCGTAATGTATACAATATAAATAGGATTTACCCTGGCCGAGAAAAAACACGTTTCTAGTAGGGGAGCTCCCTTTAATTTATTTTTATTTTTATTATTTTTTCTTATAGTGGCACATTCCCTGAAATTTTCAACTCTCTACCTATTACGGATTAGCGTGATCACGTGAGGTACAGCCCGTTGACAGACAGACGGACGAACGGACACCGGAGGCTTACTAACAGGATCCCGTTGGTTACCTTTCGGGTAAGGAACCCTAAAAACATACAAAAATAGGCGTGACAGACTTTTTGCCACGAAATATATAGAGAGGTCACAAAAAAATAAAGAGTATTAAAAAAATAAACAGTATTTTACTTTTTTCTGCAAAGAAGAGCTCTTTTCCACGCGCCGCGCCTCGTGTTTCGGTCTATACGCGATACACCAAACATACAAAAGCTCCGGTATATAGAATCTACAGTTTTTTATTTATTTATTTTTTTATAGGTTTTATTTAAGGTCACCGTTCACCTTCTGGTGACACGTAAGAGACACGTTTATTAAGTCGGGCGAGCATCGCGTATCGGTTTCATTGTTTCTATTTGCCGCCCGACTTCAAGAACCGTGTACAAAGTAAAATTATTTTTAACCGACTTCCAAAAAGGAGGAGGTTATCAATTCGGCCGATATCTTTTTTATATACTTTATATAGAGGCGATTGAAGTCAGTTGTTTGAAAAGAATTTTTATGTTTTATTGAACAGTAAGCATTGTAAGAGCGATATCCCAGCGAATATTATAGGAAATATATTGTAATATATTAAGAATATCGTGCTGCTAGGTATTTGCTAATAGTACTCATTTAATCTTTTTAGTCTGGTGTTACATAAAATCGCGGTTGAAATATTTAAATCTTCGCAAAATAAATGAGTTGAATCAATGGAAGTTAGTCATTTATTTTTAATGCTTTAACTTTATTACTGGTGGTGTATCGTGCATATCTGATTTACTTCCATTATCATTTTATATAGATTAAATGAGATAAAATCCATGTTTGCTTTCATTTCATTTTGTGCAAATACATTAGAAAATAATTTTACTCTCTTTGAAGTATTTTATTTTATTTCTTACTCCTTCACGCCACAACGAATGAGCCGATTTAGCTGTAATTTGGAATGGAGATAGCTCATATCAATGATTAATGCATAGGCTACAATTTTAACAAACGAAAATTAACAAGTCCCCGCGGGAATTAAAAAACCTTTGTCCACATGGACGAAGTCGCGAGCATCATTTAGTTGTGAATATAGAAACACACTAGTGGATGTCTGCTTGTTCATTCACACGGATTGAGGGTTTTGTTTTTCATCCTCACAAACTTTCACATCTAAATATATAAAAGGCAAAGGTGACTGACTGACTGACTGACTGACTGACTGACTGACTGACTGACTGACTGACTGACTGACTGACTGACTGACTGACTGACTGACTGACTGACTGACTGATCTATCAACGCACAGCTCTAACCACTGGACCGATTGAGCTGAAATTTGGCATACAGGTAGCTGTTAGGACGTAGACATCCGCTAAGAAAAGATTTTGGAAAATTTCAACCCCAAGAGGGTTAAATAGGGGGTTAAAAAATCTAACCTAACGTGAGCGAAGCCGCGGGTTAAAGCTAGTATATAATATTAGAAGAATTTGCGTGAAATAATAACAAACTTCCATCTATCCATCCTCACAAATTTTCGCACAAAATTGTAGTACTCGTATATTACACTATACCTTAATTCACGTGAATATTCCAAGCTGTTGGGATTATCCTTAAGACTCTCTCAACAATATTAAATTTAAAGTGACATAAAATATTCACACATAATGTACCATGACGACAATGTTATCTGAGTTTTATTATTTTATACTTAAGAGTATAATATTATACTCGTGTAACGTTAGTTACCTAATCGAGATTATTTTATTCATTATATGAGCTCAATGTAATCTGTTAATACATACGTAATTAAATTGGCTGCACTTATGACGAGCAAGCAAAGTCGTATTAACTCTATAATCTGAGTACCTTCAAGACAAGAGTGAATAGGCATTTTCTAGGAAAGCGCACTCCAACCTAGACTTCATCAATGCTTTCCATCATTGATTGTCGTGAAGCGCAAGTCTATCTCATAATAAAAAAACCAAAATCTTTAAAGAGTATATTATTTTATTAGCCTCATATTATGAAAGCTCAGAGTCGCGCAATAGAATAATAATTAAGGATCCTAAAAATCCGCCGTCTGTGCGCGTAATTAAGTCTTCATTTGGGTTACCAATGGCAAGGCCATTATTATTAATTTCTTCTTCTGATATACGATTCCATTTTTTGTTTGTTTCCACTTAAACTTACTTTTCCGTTTGCACTCCGCTTTTTTCACTTCTGCTTCCTTTTCCTTTTACGTTTCCGCTACCTTTTCCGTTTTCACTTCCACTACTGCTTCCTCTTCTTTTATCTTTAGCTTCAGTTTCCGTTTCCGTTACCTTTTCCACTTCCGTTTCCTTTTCATCCATTCTACATCCCTACTAATATTATAAATGCGAAAGTGTGTTTGTTGGTTTGTTGGTTTGTTGGTTTGTCCTTCAATCACGCAGCAACAGAGCAACGGCTTGCTGTGATTTTTTGCATAGGGGTAATTTACGGGCCGGAGAGTGACATAGGCTACTTTTTATCCCGAAAAAATGCACAGTTCCTATGGGAAGATACGCTTACGCTTAAGTTTGTCCATCAATCACGCAGCAACAGAGCAATAGATTGACGTAATTTTTTACATAAGGATAGTTTATGGGCCGGTGAAAGAAATATGTGTTTCACAGATTTTGAAAAATCCACCCCCCAAGAGATCAAATAGGGGATGAATGTTAGTATGAAAGTTTTTCATTTTTAAAGTTGTATAAACTTTGTATTTGGGCTTTCGATTAAAAATAAAGAAATACATGTTTCATCTAAATATATAAAAGGCAAAGGTGACTGACTGACTGACTGACTGACTGACTGACTGACTGACTGATCTATCAACGCACAGCTCTAATCACTGGACCGATTGAGTTGAAATTTGGCATACAGGTAGCTGTTAAGACGTAGGCATCCGCTAAGAAAGGATTTTGGAAAATTTCAACCCTAAGAGGGTTAAATAGGGTGTTAAAGTTTGTATGAAAGTCCGTCATTTTTCAAGTTATATCGTTATATCCATGAAACTTTTGTATTTAGGCTTTAGAATAAAAATAAAGAAATATGTGTTTCACAGATTTTGAAAAATCCACCCCCCAAGGGATCAAATAGGGGATGAATGTTAGTATGAAAGTTTTTCATTTTTAAAGTTGTATAAACTTTGTATTTGGGCTTTCGATTAAAAATAAAGAAATACATGTTTCATCTAAATATATAAAAGGCAAAGGTGACTGACTGACTGATTGACTGACTGACTGACTGACTGACTGATCTATCAACGCACAGCTCTAACCACTGGACCGATTGAGTTGAAATTTGGCATACAGGTAGCTGTTAGGACGTAGGCATCCGCTAAGAAAGGATTTTGGAAAATTTCAACCCCAAGAGGGTTAAATAGGGGGTTAAAGTTTGTATGAAAGTCCGTCATTTTTCAAGTTATATCCATGAAACTGTGTATTTAGGATTTAGAATAAAAATAAAGAAATACGTGTTTCACAGATTTTGAAAAATCCACCCCCCAAGGGATCAAATAGGGGATGAATGTTAGTATGAAAGTTTTTCATTTTTAAAGTTGTATAAACTTTGTATTTGGGCTTTCGATTAAAAATAAAGAAATACATGTTTCATCTTCTAAATAAATAAAAGGCAAAGGTGACTGACTGACTGATTGACTGACTGACTGACTGACTGACTGACTGATCTATCAACGCACAGCTCTAACCACTGGACCGATTGAGTTGAAATTTGGCATACAGGTAGCTGTTAGGACGTAAGCATCCGTTAAGCAAGGATTTTGGAAAATTTCAACCCCAAGAGGGTTAAACAGGGGGTTAAAGTTTGTATGAAAGTCCGTCATTTTTCAAGTTATATCCATGAAACTTTGTATTTAGGCTTTAGAATAAAAATAAAGAAATATGTGTTTCACAGATTTTGAAAAATTCACCCCCCAAGGGATCAAATAGGGGATGAATGTTAGTATGAAAGTTTTTCATTTTTAAAGTTGTATAAACTTTGTATTTGGGCTTTCGATTAAAAATAAAGAAATACATGTTTCATCTAAATATATAAAAGGCAAAGGTGACTGACTGACTGATTGACTGACTGACTGACTGACTGATCTATCAACGCACAGCTCTAACCACTGGACCGATTGAGTTGAAATTTGGCATACAGGTAGCTGTTAGGACGTAGGCATCCGCTAAGAAAGGATTTTGGAAAATTTCAACCCCAAGAGGGTTAAATAGGGGGTTAAAGTTTGTATGAAAGTCCGTCATTTTTCAAGTTATATCCATGAAACTTTGTATTTAGGCTTTAGAATAAAAATAAAGAAATATGTGTTTCACAGATTTTGAAAAATCCACCCCCCAAGGGATCAAATAGGGGATGAATGTTAGTATGAAAGTTTTTCATTTTTAAAGTTGTATAAACTTTGTATTTGGGCTTTCGATTAAAAATAAAGAAATACATGTTTCATCTAAATATATAAAAGGCAAAGGTGACTGACTGACTGACTGACTGACTGACTGACTGACTGACTGACTGATCTATCAACGCACAGCTCTAATCACTGGACCGATTGAGTTGAAATTTGGCATACAGGTAGCTGTTAAGACGTAGGCATCCGCTAAGAAAGGATTTTGGAAAATTTCAACCCTAAGAGGGTTAAATAGGGTGTTAAAGTTTGTATGAAAGTCCGTCATTTTTCAAGTTATATCGTTATATCCATGAAACTTTTGTATTTAGGCTTTAGAATAAAAATAAAGAAATATGTGTTTCACAGATTTTGAAAAATCCACCCCCCAAGGGATCAAATAGGGGATGAATGTTAGTATGAAAGTTTTTCATTTTTAAAGTTGTATAAACTTTGTATTTGGGCTTTCGATTAAAAATAAAGAAATACATGTTTCATCTAAATATATAAAAGGCAAAGGTGACTGACTGACTGATTGACTGACTGACTGACTGACTGACTGATCTATCAACGCACAGCTCTAACCACTGGACCGATTGAGTTGAAATTTGGCATACAGGTAGCTGTTAGGTCGTAGGCATCCGCTAAGAAAGGATTTTGGAAAATTTCAACCCCAAGAGGGTTAAATAGGGGGTTAAAGTTTGTATGAAAGTCCGTCATTTTTCAAGTTATATCCATGAAACTTTGTATTTAGGCTTTAGAATAAAAATAAAGAAATATGTGTTTCACAGATTTTGAAAAATCCACCCCCCAAGGGATCAAATAGGGGATGAATGTTAGTATGAAAGTTTTTCATTTTTAAAGTTGTATAAACTTTGTATTTGGGCTTTCGATTAAAAATAAAGAAATACATGTTTCATCTTCTAAATAAATAAAAGGCAAAGGTGACTGACTGACTGATTGACTGACTGACTGACTGACTGACTGATCTATCAACGCACAGCTCTAACCACTGGACCGATTGAGTTGAAATTTGGCATACAGGTAGCTGTTAGGACGTAGGCATCCGCTAAGAAAGGATTTTGGAAAATTTCAACCCCAAGAAGGTTAAATAGGGGGTTAAAATTTGTATGAAAGTCCGTCATTTTTCAAGTTATATCCATGAAACTTTGTATTTAGGCTTTAGAATAAAGATAAAGAAATACGTGTTTCACAGATTTTGAAAAATTCACCCCCCAAGGGATCAAATAGGGGATGAATGTTAGTATGAAAGTTTTTCATTTTCAAAGTTGTATAAACTTTGTATTTGGGCTTTCGATTAAAAATTAATAAAATACATGTGTCACAGGTTTTGAAAAATCTACCACAAAAGGCATCATCTAAATCTAAATATATAAAAGGCAAAGGTTACTGTCTGACTGACTGATTGATCTATCACCGCACAGCTTAAACCACTTTACATACATATAGCTATGATGACGTAGTCATCGGCTACGAAAGGATTTTTCAAAATTCAACCCCAAAGGAGGTAAAATAGGAGTTTAAGAAATCGAACCTAACGTGAGCGAAGCCGCGGGTAAAAGCTAGTATCTTCATAAAATCAAGATAACCCGTTACTTTGCTGCTGCATGATTGAAAGACAAACCTACAGACAAACAGATTTTGCATTTATAATATTAGTGAGGAGTAGTCTTCAATACTCGTCAAAAATGAATTTCATTCACAAAGTTAATCATTCTGAAAGTAACGAGAGGCTTTTATTCCAATTTATTTTCAGATGGAAAAGTATTCGTTTCAGTAATTGTTTTCACAATGATTTAAGTAGAGGACACTTTGATTGTTCACCTGTATATAAAACCAAAATTAATTATTTCATTCCGAAGAACATCAATGTGTCTCAGAACTTTTTTAGTTTAATTATTTTTTTAGTTTTCTTGTACACTTTCGATATTTCACTCACAATAGTTTTTTTTTATAATAGCCATGCCGAACTTGACTTATATTCATTCGCTTTTCCCCTTCAAATAAGCGTAAAGCTTGTTTTAGGAATAGGAATGAAATTAGCCTTTAATAAATAATACTAAATATATACAACTAAAATTAATTTATGTTAATGGTGATTGTAATAATAAGTTATTATTTTGAGCGGAATATTATTTGAGAGACTATTTATAAATCTCACTATCTGCCAGCTTTATATAATTTTTTTGCAATATACGAGTATTTGTGAAGAAAACAAAGTTTATACCTCTGACCCGTAGTTTAACCCTTATATCATCATCATCATCATCATCATCAGCCCACATGCATCCACTGTTGGACATAGGCCTCTTTTTAAGTAGCGCCAACGTTGCCTATCCTCGACCTTTCGCATCCAATCGCGGCCTGCGATCGCCAACCCGCTTGCCTAGTGTGGCGATTAGGGCATAAATTCCTTATGAGGAGCGCAACCCTTTTATGTTTAAGCTCAAATAGGATCAATAGGAAGTTTTGACATTTTGTATTTTACAGTACAAGATAAAGATTGCTTTTTAATATGTATTGTGTTGTTTATGTATCGAGTTTATTTTTGTTTAGCTGGTGCCCTCGACTTCGTACGCGTGAATGGAGGTTTTTTAATTAAAGGGATAAAAAGCAATTTAATATTCCAGACTTTAGTCTATATCTGCGCCCAGCCAAATCTCCTTATCTATTCTGTGGTAGTGTTTAACCCATGAAAGTAGTCTAATGGGTTTACCTATAGAATAGAATAGAAAAGTTTTTTATTTAACTAAACTAAATTGAATATAAAATGTATTTAATATTTCTATTTAACGCACAAGATAATTATGACAGTTCTCTGTTTACTATACTATGCTAGGGGGGGATTAAAATATATTTTAGTCCTACAATCACTTAGGTACTTACGCAACATAAAAACTTTTAGGGTACTGCTATTAATTAAAAAAAAATGATAGCCATGCTAAAAATGCTGAAAATTTTCCTCTGCCTTCCATATAAGCCAAAAAATTCCTGAAAAGCCGGCAACACATTGTTGGTTCCTTTGTTAATCCAAATTTTCACGGGCGGCAGTAATCACTTAAAATCAGGTGACCCACTTGCTCGTTTGCTCCCAATTTATAAACCTGTACAAAAAAAACTGACCGTTCTGCTAATGAGGCTTATATACCCACAGTTTATTTTAAAAGTTAGTTTTAATTATTATTATAGTTTCATAAAAGAGCTAAATGAACATCTGCATTATATTAATAAGTAAAAATCAACAAAGAATTGTTTTTAATCTAAATCTTTTGATCTTTGTCTACTTTTATTATTCAGCACATTCGTTGCTGAACTGAATGCAATGAAAAACCTCACAATTAATGTTGAACTATTTCTATGTGCCAGTAGTGAAGCAAATGGATTTTTGCGTGCTTTAGTTGGTTTGTGTTGGAAAATGACTGTTAAAACTGGCTCGCTACTTCACAGCCACAGTTCACAGCTTTCCTGACACGAAAACAACAAATATGTAGATATTTTTATGGTCTTTACGAACTACCTATCTCGTGCTTTGACTCAGTTCAGACTCAAGATAGAGGTTAAAAAGAGACATAAATATGCTCTGACGTAAATCTGTCTCGTTTTAACTCTGCCTTGACTCTGACCTTAGTGAGAGTCTATAGATTTCAGCCCGTCTATCTATCCATCTGTCAGAAAGTGCTGTTACAGGAAGTTGCAAAACACTGTTACAGTTTTACCTTTACAAAATGAAACGCGTATAGTCTCGCTTCGTTGTCCATCTCTATATCCATGTGTCAAAGCCCTTTTTCTTAGAAACGGCTTAAGGTACTAAGTTGACATTTATACTGAACTAGCTAATGCTCGCGACTTCGTTCGCGTGGAAATAATTTTCAAGATCCCGCGGGAACTCTTTAATTTTGTTTTAATCCAAGGTATAATCTATCTTCATTTTAAATTTCAGCCAAATCGGTCCAGTAGTTTTTGAGTTTATTCATTACAAACATACACACATAAATACAAATCTTTCCTCTTTATAAAAGTAGTGTAGATATTATAATATTGTTATTGATAATGGTCTCTTAATTCTGTGAAAATTTCAAGTTTCTTGTTTAACTCTTGATGAAATATTGAGTAAAAATTGAAATTTATGCGATATTTGTAGCATAGCGCCATCTACCGGCATTCTTGAGAGTAATAGTTCGTGGCACTATTCGTAGTTGTTTAATAACTTATTCTTGGTTGGTTAGTTAAACTGGTCATCTACTTATTACTCAATTAATATTATAATCCTCACAAGCTTCGGAGCCCTTAGTGCGTGAGTATTACTCGCAGTTGACCGGTAATTTTACCTACCCTCAGTGCACAAGTATTGCTAGCTATTTGCAGATCGTATGAATCAAATGGATCGTGCGGTCAAAACATTTCGATTGTCACGTATCAAATATTGCGCTCTCCAATTAACTAGCTATTACTAAGTGTTTTGTGTATACATATAAGTTAATTGGAAGCTTGTTTTCGTTTGATTGTAATTAGGATGCTCTTAGCGAATATTAATTGAAATAATCACTACATAGTATAAAACAAAGTCGCTTTCTTTGTCCCTATGTATGTTTAAATCCTTAAAACTACGCAACGGATTTTGATGCAGTTTTTTTAATAGATAGAGTGATTGAAGAGGAAGGTTTATATGTATAATAACATCCATTAACAGTGAATGACATAGGCTATTATACTCGTGCGAAGCCGGAGCGGGCCGCTTGTGTTTCATATAGTTAGTAGTATTAGTGTAATGCTGGGCATTGACGGTCAGTTTTTCGCGTCAGTCCAGACGTAAAACTGTGGCGTCACTCCAAATGGTTTAGGCCAACTAAATGTCCCCACTCACTGGCGTCACTCCGGCTCTTCAGTTTTCGATCTGTCGGGCTGAGTAGAGTTGTACAAATAGGTTTATTTGCGTCAAATAGGAAAAAAAAATGAATTCGGATTCCGAAGAAGAAACATTAATTCTTGCTGCAGCTACTGTTTGTTGCCATATACTCTCCAAAAAACAAGAAAGAAAGCAATTTAAAATCGGTTTCGTAATTTGTTTTTCACTATATTAACTATATGGATGGAAATTATATATCGAAAAAGTATGTTCAACGCTAATGTATTGAAATATTTTCAAAACGCTTTAGCTAAAACAATTTTAAGCATATTATTCCGGAATATCATAGACGTTTTGCTTTATTTACTCGTTTTGGTCAGTCAATTATGTGACGCTTGAAAATTTATTTATGCCCCTAAAAATAGTCCTAATTTTTTTTGGGCCCTAAAAAAATCCCAATAAGCAAAATTCCGCCCTAAATTTGGGGCTAAAAGCCCTAAGTTGGGAACCCTGCGCCATTGGAATGACGATCGCACACTCACGGGCAGTTCGGCGCGACACGCCGTGGATTTATGGTAGTCACGGAAAATTTCCGGGCGCGTCGTCAGTTAAAACTCTGGAGTGATGATTCGACACTCACGATCAAATTTTGGATGGACGTCAGTTCAACTGATGCGAAAAACTGATCATCAATGCCCGGCATAGTACATGTCAAGATTTCCAATTACCAGACCATTTGTAAAGTACCTTTGGCTGAAATTAAATGAAAATCGGAATTCCAGAGTATACCTACCTATTGCTGACATTCCGTGAAAAGTCCGACATTTCGTGAAAAGCTTTATAAGCTCTTGAACCACGCTGTCCGTGATTATTAATTATTATTGCTATTTATTTTGTTTAAATAAATATTTTATTGCAATTAATTTGGATCTAGTATTGTTTTAATATAATTAATGATTAATTACTTGCTGACGCCCGCGAGTTTGTTCCGTGTCTGCGTGGATTAGATTAATTTTAAATGACGCAGTTATACCTTTTGATTATTAAAAAGTTGATTTTTACCCTAGTCTATACTATAGGTAAGCCTCAATAGCCCAACGATTAAAGGTGCGGACTGAAAACTGAAAGCTGAAAGGTCACAAGTTCGAACCCCACCCGTTGCACTAGCTTTCCACTTATTAAGAGGGGAGAGGAGAGTATAAGTCAAGTGCAGCTTCAATATTCTTTTTAAAAAAAGAAAGAAGAACTAATAGGTGTATAGATAGTTCAATCTATGATGACCCGACCCACTCTTTATCCCAATCGCTTACAGTGCAAGTATGCAATGTTCTGCTAGTGTGAGTTAGAACTCACACTAACTGCGTAACTTTATAACGTTACGCAGTCATTGTAGTGATGTGGGCACGCACACACGCACATGAAGTTAATAAGACAGAGATTCAAAGTCAACTGGGAATATATGTTAGTGTGAGTTAGAACGATAGATCGTAACGCACCTATTGTAGTTATGTGCACACGAAGTTGATAAGATAGAGATTCAAAGTCAACTGGGAATATATGTTAGTGTGAGTTAGAACGATAGATCGTTACGCTTCTATTGTAGCGATGTGGGCACACGCACACGAAGTTGATAAGATTCAAAGTCAACTGGAAATATATGTTAGTGTGAGTTAGAACGATAGATCGTTACGCACCTATTGTAGTGATGTGAACACACGCACACGAAGTTGATAAGATAGTGATTCAAAGTCAACTGGAAATATATGTTAGTGTGAGTTAGAACGATAGATCGTTACGCACCTATTGTAGTGATGTGAACACACGCACACGAAGTTGATAAGATAGAGATTCAAAGTCAAGTGGAAATATATGTAAGTAACCCTCACAAAAAATAGTGGGACGCGTCTTCATGGATTGTTATGTACTATCTTGTAACGCCCGTGCCCGTGCTCTGTGATGGTTTATTGAACGAACATTTTGTTCAAATATTTGAAGTAGCCAATAAAATAGCCAATAAAACATCGCTTAGTGTAGATACACTAAGCGATGTTTTATTTTGTCGACAAATTAAATTTCACCGGCGACAGTGTGCGCGAGGATGTCCAATAACATTTTTCTTCTGAATTTCTGACCCGAAACGGGAAACGTAAGCGAACTCGTTAAACAACCGACTCACGGATACATTTTAAATTTTACATAGGTATTTTTAGGGTAATGTGTTTATCAGTCTAAGTATGTATGTATTTGGCGCTCTGGACACCAAACGGGTGGGCCGATTTTGATGATTCTTACGTCAATCGATTCGTGTTAATCTTGGAAGTGTCACTAAAGACATGACAGTAATCAAAATTCAATATGGCAACCACCAGACGCCATATTGCGAAAAAGAAAAAATGAAAGTCGACGAACTATATTTAGTATCATTGGATAGGTATTTGAAAATCATTGTTAGGTTTCTTTGATCATTTTTTATTTAGCCAACATAAAATAAGGCTTATCTGAGCGTACCTAAAGTTATTTCAATATTATAAAACTGTCAGAACGCCCAATTTATTACTCAGTTAAACGTCACTCGACGTTAGTGAAATCGACACAGTCACACTAGTTCTTGAGTTATTTTCATAATGACCGAAAATAATATAACACTGAGTCAAGATCCGTGACAGTATGATCTCTTGAGGCTACTAAGTTGATAAGTAAAAGTGAAACATGGAAGAAATCCAACCGCACGAGGCGAAGCGGTGCTGTTTGGAGCGGGGTTATAAGTGAGCTTCGACCTTTGGATACTTCTAAGAGGCGCTTAAGAAAGCTACCCGCTGTGCGCAATATGAGGGCTGAATAAGTTTTTGTCGTTAAAATTTTTATCGTGTCGACAATGTCTTGTCAGAAACAAGACCGCGTCACGGCCTAATCCACGCACGACATAATATAGCACAGAGACTACGTTAAAAATATATATATATGTAGTTATATAATAAAAAAATGTTATAGTATAAAAATATATAATAATGTAGTTTTCCATATCAAAAATGGCTTCATAGAGCCGCCATATAGATTTTTTTTTTTTCAAAAATAAAATTAGCCCTACAATGCAATCTGCACTGTCACTTATCACCAGACACAGGCTATATTGTCACCAAATAAACGAAATAAAAAATTTTTTTTTGTTATAGCGGCAATGGAAATACACTGACAACTCTTCACATAATATTACGGATCATGAGATGTATCTCATGTCAGCATGACAGACGGACGGACGGAGACTTAGTAATTATAGTAACCAACGGACCCCCATTGGTTATTCTTCGGGTAGGGAACCCTAAAAAGGAGTCGTAACTATCCCATCATTACAATCGAAATCTTTGTGATTGGGTTTGTTTTATTCTCATTACATAAACGCACCTATGTAAAGGAAGCTTTAAACACTAAAATAATAAGCTCTTGTAGAAATTATAAGCTAAACTCACTCAGACAGACAATAACCAAAGTTTCTATTATATTCTAGTACTTTATAGTATTGCAGTGTTGAAGCGTAGTGGAGCTATTATACAAGTTAGTGTCGTACTGACGCTCAAGAATTCCCGTTCCGAGCCGTCAGAACTAATGGTGTTATGCATTTCGTAGTGAATTAAACCGCAAATTCTGGAATGTCGCCGGGAATATTACTTGGTTATATCTTACTGCCTCTTGTTGTATTTTATTGGTTCACGTCATTCATCTGAACATATCACCAACCCACTACTTGGCAAAGGTCTCCTTTCGAATGAGAAAGATTAGGGGATGGGTTGAATGTACACTGCCATACCCCTTCCCAGTTAGTCTGCTACCACCTTAAGGTGTCAAACAAATCAGATCGCGCCAGGCCAGATCGACAGGCCAAGGGAATCGTCGCACTCGATGAAGCCTGTTGTTATTGTTGTTGTGTTCAACAGCCGCACAGGCATCCGCAGGCGTGGCACGATCCGGCCTGGCCTTAGACTGCATCGTCAATTACCATCAGGTAAGATCGCAGTCAAGGACTATCTTGTCATCGAATAAAAAAAAGAGAAGAGTTTAGTCCATGGTCCACCACACTGGCCACGTGCGGATTGGCAAACTTCACAAACCTTGGAGAACATTGTGGAGAACTTTCTGGTATGCAGGTTTCCTCAGTATGACTTGCATTTGCGTTAAGCAAGTGATATTTAATTGCTTAAAACTTACATAGCTCCGAAATTTTTTAAAAAAATAGTGTCGTCTAAACAAGAGATTCGCCCTTTTTGAAATTGCATATTCCATTAAATCCAATTTTCATAAAATCGTTGCAACATCCATATAAAATCCAATGCTGAATAATTGAACTAGCGTATTAGTTCCCGTTGCAAATCCAACAACTTTAATGTAATGCAAATCGTTTTCAAGAGCTAGTGGTAAAAACTGATTAGATATGGAATAGTATAGATACTATAGAATCACAGATCTACTGGCTGGTCAGTGTTGATTTTTTTTATTAAGCTATTGCATAGCTTCTTCCGCGGGCCTTGAGCGTGGAGACCGAATCCAGAAATTCCGTAACGAAAATAACCTGACCCCGTGTCAGATGACAGACTCCTCTCACCGCTAGATGGCGTTGATAAAAAATGCTATGCAATAGCTTTACCGCGGCAGTCCCCCAGTGCCACACGTCTTTTTATGAGATAGGCTTGCGTTTGACGGCAGTCAATGATGGAAAGCACTGGTGGAGTACCTTGAATTCTGGAGATCGCTTGCCTAGTTAATACCTATTCACCTTATATATAAAACTGCAAAATACATTGCATGCTTTCTCGCGGAAACAATAGCTCGACAAAAAGTTTGGCGTCACATCAAACGAGACTTAATTTCGGCTGTGTTTTTTTAAGCTATTGCATAGCTTCTATCGCGGGCCAGCGTGGAGACCGAATCCAGAAATTCCGTAACGAAAATAACCTGACACGGGACTCCTCTACGGTGAATACGCTAGATGGCGTTGATAAAAAATGCTATGCAATAGCTTTACCGCGTCAGTCCCCGAGTGCCACACGTCTTTTTTTTTTTAATTTATATATTTACCATAAAATACTAATTTAAACAGTAATGCGGTTAAGAGTGCGTTTCCGCATATCGGGTGACTTTCGGTACATATTGTGACTAAGTTAAACCAAATAAGATGGAAATAAAAATTGCTACACATAGATTGGTCCTTAATCTCCAAATCTTGGGAGTTGATTTTGTTCAAAATCTCAATTTTTAGTACTATAAAAATTATTTTCCGTCACCTCTTCACACAAAATTCACGATTTTGGGGTGACTTTAGGTACATTTCTTGTATATAATATACCCGTTTTATGTAATTAAAAAATACTATCTGTTAGCAGATATGTTCAACTCAAAATCTTGGAGAGAAAAATATCAAAAATATTACAAATAGTATAAAAAATAAAATATAGCATCGCGTGTACTTTTTTCACATATTTTCGTTTAAACCGAACCTTAAAATAGTGTGCAATAAGGCTTATTTTGATTTTACTCGGTCTCTGGTTTGATTTCATTTCAAAATTCGAAATTCAAATATCAATCAGTCGGCGTTTGACCGCCTTTCTGAGTGGAGGCTGCGCTGGTTGTAAGCAGATGCTGGTATCGAAAAACATCGCTGTACGAACACGAAATAGTTCATAGCAAACCAAATTGATACTTTATATATTTTGAAAAGAAAGGTAAGTAACTAAGTACTAGGTACCTGTGGTACCTTCAATATAATAGCATTATTTTATTATTTGATAGAATTTCGAAATTTCTTGCAAAGTTATATTCCCCGAATGTAGTACTGACCTGCATGTATACCTCGAAAACTTCTATTGGAACTCCTAGATCTTTAGAGTTAATTGTATCGAGTTTGGGCTCGTTTTGTAAGTTATGATGAGATCTTACCACTGGACTTGTTGGAGTGACCTGATGGTATACTTCGAAGACTACTACTGGATCTTCTAGACGGCTACAGCTAGTTATATCGAGTTTGGGCTCGTTTTGTAAGTAATGATGAGATCTTACCACTTGACTTGTTGGAGTGACCTGATGGTATACTTCGAAGACTGCTACTGGATCTTCTAGACGGCTACAGCTAGTTATAGCGAGTTTGGGCTCGTTTTGTAAGTAATGATGAGATCTTACCACTGGACTTGTTGGAGTGACCTGATGGTATACTTCGAAGACTACTACTGGATCTTCTAGACGGCTACAGCTAGTTATATCGAGTTTGGGCTCGTTTTGTAAGTAATGATGAGATCTTACCACTGGAATTGTTGGAGCGACTTGGTGGTATACCTCGAAGACTTCTATTGGAACTCCTAGATCTTTACAGCTAGTTATATCGAGTTTGGGCTCGTTTTGTAAGTAATGATGAGATCTTACCACTGGACTTGTTGGAGTGACTTGGTGGTATACCTCGAAGACTTCTATTGGAACTCCTAGATCTTCAGAGTTAGTTGTATCGAGTTTGGGCTCGTTTTGAAAGTTACGATGAGATCTTACCACTGGACTTGTTGGAGTGACCTGATGGTATACTTCGAAGACTACTGCTGGATCTTCTAGACGGCTACAGCTAGTTATAGCGAGTTTGGGCTCGTTTTGTAAGTAATGATGAGATCTTACCACTGGACTTGTTAGAGTGACCTGATGGTATACTTCGAAGACTACTACTGGATCTTCTAGACGGCTACAGCTAGTTATATCGAGTTTGGGCTCGTTTTGTAAGTAATGATGAGATCTTACCACTGGACTTGTTGGAGTGACCTGATGGTATACTTCGAAGACTTCTATTGGAACTCCTAGATCTTTACAGTTAGTTATATAGAGTTTGGGCTCGATTTGTAAGTAATGATGAGGTCTTACCACTGAACTTGTTGGAGTGACTTGGTGGTATACCTCGAAGACTTCTATTGCAACTCCTAGATCTTTACAGCTAGTTGTATCGAGTTTGGGCTCGTTTTGTAAGTTATGATGAGATCTTACCACTGGACTTGTTGGAGTGACTTGGTGGTATACCTCGAAGACTTCTATTGGAACTCCTAGATCTTTACAACTAGTTATATCGAATTTGGGCTCGTTTTGTAAGTTATGATGAGATCTTACCACTGGACTTGTTGGAGTGACCTGATGGTATACTTCGAAGACTACTACTGGATCTTCTAGACGGCTACAGCTAGTTATATCGAGTTTGGGCTCGTTTTGTAAGTAATGATGAGATCTTACCACTGGACTTGTTGGAGTGACCTGATGGTATACTTCGAAGACTACTACTGGATCTTCTAGACGGCTACAGCTAGTTATATCGAGTTTGGGCTCGTTTTGTAAGTTATGATGAGATCTTACCACTGGACTTGTTGGAGTGACCTGATGGTATACTTCGAAGACTACTACTGGATCTTCCAGACGGCTACAGCTAGTTATATCGAGTTTGGGCTCGTTTTGTAAGTAATGATGAGATCTTACCACTGGACTTGTTGGAGTGACTTGGTGGTATACCTCGAAGACTTCTATTGGAACTCCTAGATCTTTACAGCTAGTTATATCGAGTTTGGGCTCGTTTTGTAAGTAATGATGAGATCTTACCACTGGACTTGTTGGAGTGACCTGATTGTATACTTCGAAGACTACTACTGGATCTTCTAGACGGCTACAGCTAGTTATATCGAATTTGGGCTCGTTTTGTAAGTAACGATGAGATCTTACCACTGGACTTGTTGGAGTGACTTGGTGGTATACTTCGAAGACTTCTATTGGAACTCCTAGATCTTTACAGCTAGTTATATCGAGTTTGGGCTCGTTTTGTAAGTTATGATGAGATCTTACCACTGGACTTGTTGGAGTGACCTGATGGTATACCTCGAAGACTTCTATTGGAACTCCTAGATCTTTAGAGTTAGTTGTATTGAGTTTGGGCTCGTTTTGTAAGTTATGATGAGATCTTACCACTGGACTTGTTGGAGTGACCTGATGGTATACTTCGAAGACTACTACTGGATCTTCTAGACGGCTACAGCTAGTTATATCGAGTTTGGGCTCGTTTTGTAAGTAATGATGAGATCTTACCACTTGACTTGTTGGAGTGACCTGATGGTATACTTCGAAGACTGCTACTGGATCTTCTAGACGGCTACAGCTAGTTATAGCGAGTTTGGGCTCGTTTTGTAAGTAATGATGAGATCTTACCACTGGACTTGTTGGAGTGACCTGATGGTATACTTCGAAGACTACTACTGGATCTTCTAGACGGCTACAGCTAGTTATATTGAGTTTGGGCTCGTTTTGTAAGTTATGATGATTAGATCTTGGAGTTCCAATAGAAGTCTTCTATTAGTCTTCGAGATATACCATCAGGTCACTCCAACAAGTCCAGTGGTAAGATCTCATCATTACTTACAAAACGAGCCCAAACTCGATATAACTAGCTGTAGCCGTCTAGAAGATCCAGTAGTAGTCTTTGAAGTATACCATCAGGTCACTCCAACAAGTCCAGTGGTAAGATCTCATCATTACTTACAAAACGAGCCCAAACTCGATATAACTAGCTGTAAAGATCTAGGAGTTCCAATAGAAGTCTTCGAGGTATACCACCAAGTCACTCCAACAAGTCCAGTGGTAAGATCTCATCATTACTTACAAAACGAGCCCAAACTCGATATAACTAGCTGTAGCTGTCTAGAAGATCCAGTAGTATAGTCTTCGAAGTATACCATCAGGTCACTCCAACAAGTCCAGTGGTAAGATCTCATCATTACTTACAAAACGAGCCCAAACTCGATATAACTAGCTGTAGCTGTCTAGAAGATCCAGTAGTAGTCTTCGAAGTATACCATCAGGTCACTCCAACAAGTCCAGTGGTAAGATCTCATCATTACTTACAAAACGAGCCCAAACTCGATATAACTAGCTGTAGCCGTCTAGAAGATCCAGTAGTAGTCTTCGAAGTATACCATCAGGTCACTCCAACAAGTCCAGTGGTAAGATCTCATCCTAACTTACAAAACGAGCCCAAACTCGATATAACTAGCTGTAAAGATCTAGGAGTTCCAATAGAAGTCTTCGAGGTATACCACCAAGTCACTCCAACAAGTCCAGTGGTAAGATCTCATCATTACTTACAAAACGAGCCCAAACTCGATATAACTAGCTGTAGCTGTCTAGAAGATCCAGTAGTATAGTCTTCGAAGTATACCATCAGGTCACTCCAACAAGTCCAGTGGTAAGATCTCATCATAACTTACAAAACGAGCCCAAACTCGATACAACTAGCTGTAAAGATCTAGGAGT
This sequence comes from Hipparchia sbordonii, assembly GCA_038048805.1. Taxonomy (NCBI): domain Eukaryota; kingdom Metazoa; phylum Arthropoda; class Insecta; order Lepidoptera; family Nymphalidae; genus Hipparchia; species Hipparchia sbordonii. The sequence goes on along the minus strand of CM076108.1, from coordinate 11,832,285 downwards.
TGCAATAGAAGTCTTCGAGGTATACCACCAAGTCACTCCAACAAGTTCAGTGGTAAGACCTCATCATTACTTACAAATCGAGCCCAAACTCTATATAACTAACTGTAAAGATCTAGGAGTTCCAATAGAAGTCTTCGAAGTATACCATCAGGTCACTCCAACAAGTCCAGTGGTAAGATCTCATCCTAACTTACAAAACGAGCCCAAACTCGATATAACTAGCTGTAAAGATCTAGGAGTTCCAATAGAAGTCTTCGAGGTATACCACCAAGTCACTCCAACAAGTCCAGTGGTAAGATCTCATCATTACTTACAAAACGAGCCCAAACTCGATATAACTAGCTGTAGCTGTCTAGAAGATCCAGTAGTAGTCTTCGAAGTATACCATCAGGTCACTCCAATAAGGCCAGTGGTAAGATCTCATCATAACTTACAAAACGAGCCCAAACTCAATACAACTAACTCTAAAGATCTAGGAGTTCCAATAGAAGTTTTCGAGGTATACATGCAGGTCAGTACTACATTCGGGGAATGTAACTTTGCAAGAAATTTCGAAATTCTATCAAATAATAAATAAATGCTATTATATTGAAGGTACCATAGGTACCTAGTACTTAGTTTCTTCTTTTCAAAATATATTATCAATTTGGTTTGCTCAACTTAGACTTAGATTTAGAATTAAACTTAGACTTAGACTAAGTCTGAGTTCAAATCTAAGCCTAAGTCTAACACTAAGACTAAGTCTTAGACTAATACTAAGTCTAAGTCTATATCTTAGTCTTAGTGTTAGACTTAGACTTAGCTTAGACTTAGACTCAGACTTAAAGAGACTTAGTCTTAGTCTAAGACTAAGTCTAAGTCTTAGTCTTAGTGTTAGACTTAGGCTTAGACTTAAAGAGACTTAGTCTTAGTCTAATGCATTTCCCAGTGGCTTAAAAAGTCTAAATCTAAGTCTAAGACTAAGACTAAATCTAAGTCTAACTTAGTGTACAGCAAGTCCGGACGAAAATAAAAAATAAAAAAATAAAACATAAACAATTTATATCCAAGTATCAAAACAAGTTAATTCACTCATTTTTAACGCAGCTTGCCCGCGCCTGTGTGTGCGTGTGAACGGTGCATGTGTAGAAGTGCGTTTTTATACCTACTCTTTGCGAAATCCCGTCCTTAAACGCTAAAATATTTCGTTGGTCATATATAGATATTACGAGTGCATAGAGCTTACCTTTAGACGTAAATTCTCGAAGGTGTGTGGGTGTGAAGGTGCGACACTATAATTTTATCTCATTTGCTCACTCTTGTTATCCTAAAATTCCACCAGCTACCAGACTATGGAAATGATAATTTTAGAGTGGTATCAGTGCTATGATTAAATTGGTAGTTAGCTCAACACGTGTAAAGTTCGTTATATCGAATCAAACATAATAATCCTACCAAGTAATCTCTCTGTTAATTATTTTAAGTAATGAGGCTCTGAATTGTTTGTGATTTCTGTCGACCTCGTACCATATCTGACAGTATAATGTAAGTAACCAATCAGAGACCATACTTTATAATAACCGTGCTGAAATAAGTACATTTCTTCAAGTATCTAATAATATTAAATGACGTGCTCCCTGGCGAAGTGGTCGGTGATGTGGTCTTATAACTGGGAGGGTTCGATTCCCGGTGGGGCAATTCAGGAATTTATAATTTCTAAATTGTCTCTGGTCTGGTCTGGTGGGAGGCTTTGGCCATGGCTAGCTACCACCCTACCGTCAAAGACGTGCCGCCAAGTGATTTAGCGTTCCGGCACGATGGCGTGTAGAAACCGATTAGGAGTATGAGTACACTGCCATACCCCTTCCAAGTTAGCGCGCTACCATCTTAGACTGCATCGTCACTTACCATCAGGAGAGATTGCAGTCAAGGACTATCTTATCATTGAATTAAAAAAATTATGTATGTATGAATAGCAACAAATGACTCAAAAGTACGGGACGAATTTGCTATTCAAAGAAAAAAAAGATACCGGCCGAATTGATAACTTAATCTTTTTTGGAAGTCGGTTAATAAATTTCAATAAAACGAATTTTCCTTTATTCCTCCATTTTAGAAAAAAGCTTTTCATTTACATTTCTCTCATATAATTATTATTATTAATTTGTCTACTACGTAGATGGCACTGAAATGGAATACATTATTACATCGCATTACTTGTCAAACACAAAGACACTCTCTTAAAAAAAAGTACCTACTTTAAATGATACTACACATTCTACATCTCGGGAGAGTAAATAGGTATATGTGATTTAAAGTAAAATGCGTGGGGCTAAAATGTAATCAAAAGAACACTTTCTTCATTTCAAATTCTTGTTCATAATTTATTACGATTTCTAGAAATGATAATAATAAATTATTTTTATAAAGACTAGGTTTTATTCTTGACTTCGTCCACGTTTTGAAGACTCTTAGCTAGCTTTCACTCACGATTTCCCGCGGAAAACCTTTGTTTTTCTGCAATAAAATGTATCTAATGTCTCTCTTCAAGTCCTCGACATTAATTTAAAGCTATCAGACATACCTATCGCTGCTTCAGAACTAAAGAGCCACATCTCAAAATCAAATTTTTTTCACGAGAGCAGATTGAAATTTTTTTTTTTATTATTTTTGCTTTTTTGACTCTCCAACTTACAATGTATGATAATGCTAAAAGGGCGTACGCGTAAATTATTGTGATTTAAAGGCCGATTTTGACGAATATCTTCGCGTTATGGCCCTATTTTTGAAATAAAAGTGAATTTGGAAAATTTTGAGATGTGGCCCTTTAGTTCTGAAGCAGCGATAATTGTGAGCGAAAGCTAGTTAGTATCATAAAAATGCTAGTAGCATAATATTGACAGATGTATCTACAGTTTATCGGTTCTAACCATCTATGATTGCACCACATCGTTATCATAATTTAGGCACTAATACATAATACCAGCCTAATGATCTAATTATCTCTCAATCAGCATAGCTACGTAGTTAGTTAACATAATCCCACTAGAATCTATTGAAAGCTTAGTTACAGTTCACAGTGGTCAGTTCGTGTAATGACGGTATTAATATCGTGATTCTCTAAATCAATCCATAGTTCAATGTGATGCTGATGTGGTAACTTATACAATTCATGAAAAACATGATTATGCAATTATTATAAAAGCCTTTAATTGCATATTATGAGTAACTTATTGCGTTTTTCCACCACAAAATATGGAGCAGTGAATAGTTTTTTCTTGTGTGGATTTACAAGATAAAATAATATTTTTCTTCTTTATCAACAGCTAGACGTACATTGCTGGTCAAAGGTCTTCTTGCATGGACTCCCACAGGCCTCGACCTTGCGCCGCCTTGCCTGTATCCAATGGGTTCCTGCTGTTTATCTGATGGTAACGGTCCACCTAGTGGTGGGTTTGCCACTCCACCATTTAAAATCCCGACCATTACGCAAATAATGGAAAGGGTCCTCAACCTTATCAATGAGGAATGCGAACGTAAAGTGAAAATTAATATTCAGATAACATTTTGAATGCCTGAGTATGCGTACTATATCGCGTAGATAATATCAAATTTAATTTAAGAAACTCCCACACGTAAGGTAGGTATGATCCAGTACCTGTCGACAGTACCAAGCGCCAGACACAGAACGCTGACATTGGTTCGTGTCACTTAGACAGGAATTACGTTTGTTTCATCGCTAACAGACAGCGCCAGACTTAGAAAAATGTTGGACACATTTTGACGTGACAGATAAGTTGATTTCTCTTATAATAAATAGTTGAAATTCCAAGAACGCGCACTAAGCGCTTTGCTTCTTCGTTCCTGATACGCACCGCTAGGATTTGGAATGCCCTTCCGGCTTCCGTTTTTCCCTCTAACTATAATTTGGGTACCTTCAAATCAAGAGTGAATAGGCATCTTCTAGGCAAGCGCGTTCCATCTTAGGCCGCATCTTCACTTACCATCAGGTGTGATCGCAGTCAAGCACTAGTCTATATATTTAAAAAAAAAAAATCTAACGTGACTTAATTATCGTGCACTCCATCCGCATCACGATAACACATAAATTTTTATAGTGAACGTTAACATTACCAGTAAAATCGTGGACGTCAACACCAACGATAACGTGATACATGTAAAATTATAAAAAATAAATAAAATAAAAATCATTTATTTCCACCATAAAATCATATTTTTAAAGAAACACACCGTAAAACTAATGTTCGTAACCTTAAAAAAATATCTTAACTTTAATGCTAACATCTATAGACCTCATCAGTGCTATTTAGTATTGATTGTCGTTAAGCGCAAGCCTATTTCTAATAAAAAAAAAAACGACCGACTCAGTTGACAAACCTGGTCTGAAGCCAAAGTGTATATTGGATCACTGAAAACTTGCCTTAATATTAGGTAACATCCTCTCAATGATACAGTAGCTACGTATTGCAATTTCCCTTGTGCCGTAAACAGGACGAGCTGGTAACATAAGTATCCTTCTGTGAATGCCATACAGTTAAATTCTCAGTCTACACTCTACGTCAAGTAGGCAGGTATCATATTAAGAGTACTCGCTTCACTATTACATGATTGTGACTTTAGATTGTGATATGAGACACGAGGTCATATCCGAGACTTGATGCGAGAATTTCAATCAACATTTACGGGTAAGACATAGGTGCTCGAGTCCGAACAGCTATCTATGAGAGAACTATGTGAATAGGTTACACTTGATGTGTATAAAGAAATTACAAATGAAAATCACACAATGTAACGTGAACGACGAACGCCAATACCTATGCCCACAGCAAGTCTTACGCGTCTTAAGAGGAAATGCGGGTGGTCTTTTCTTCATACAAACTCTCTCTTTGACCACAGTCTCCACATTTTCTCTAAGACAAGAGAGACTGCAGTCTCTGTTCACTTGGCCTCTGTTGACAGCGGTCTAATATGGGGTTCTATTGTTTATGAAGATAATGTCTAAAGCAAGGATTTAAGAGAATGATATTTATTTACTTAACTGTAAAAATCTAATTCAAATTCAAAATTATATATTTCATGTAGGTGGCCAACCCTCCCTGGCTGGTAACCCCCATTATTGGTTAAAATGCATTGATGCAGGAAGAATACCATAAATTCAGCCAATCAGAGGCCATTGTGATTTTTATTAGAAAGAGTCTTGGCTTATCACAAGAGCCACAAGTTAGCCCTGATTAAAAAGATATGTTTTAGTCATCTCTGTTAATCCACAGTGATTTGAAAAAATATAATATTAATATTTAAATAAACGTAATTTATACATAGCCACTAAAGTAAATTCTTAATTGAAAAATTAACAGTAACAATTTTCCATTAATAATTCTGCTTTTACTCTTCGGTATGAGAAATTTTCCAATAATCTATTCAGACAGATTAAAGTATTTTAGTTACTTTTAAATAAATAACGCAACTTACCAACTGAGTTTCAAACGAATATAATTTGATATCAAAGTTTGAAAATAAAGGCTCTCGTAGCCTTTCAAAGAAAATTGTTTGTACATTTTAAACACATTTTCAGAAATAGCTTCGTTACAAATTGCCAGTGTTTTAAATACACGAAGTTACTTATTTCATGTGAAACAAAAGTAGGTACGCAGTGAAAATGTGCTACTTTGACGACGTGACGTAAAATATTTATCAACATTTACTTTGGTGTGTAACGTAGCTTATTCAGATACCTTTTAAACTGCCTAGGCTGCACATTGTTTATTTGGCAAATAGGGTAAAATAAAATGTTGTTACACATAACACATTGCCTGCCGTAGCCCTGAAAATTTAAACAAATTGTTGGTTACGGGCAAGGGGAAGTTGAATGTGAGAACTACACAATGTACAAGTTACTACACAATGTTAAATTTAAAATTTAACACACTGATACCGACACGTGAATCTATGGCCTGAATATACTATATGATACGAGCTTTTTCCGCGGTTTCGCTCAGGTTAAGTTCGATTTTGATAGATCACTCAGTCAATAACGCCAAGTTGCTCTTGTCTGCAATCTCCCCTGATGGTAAGTGACCATGCAAAGATGGTAGTGGGCTAACTTGAATGGCAGTGTACAGCAAACCATTCCCCAATCGATTTCTACATTCCATCGTACCGGAACGTTAAATCGCTTGGCGGCACGTCTTTGACGCTAACGTCAAAGCCAAAGCCTACCACCAAAATATAAACTCAGTAAAGTCATGTATGTGCTATTAATATATTTAGTAGGAGTAAAGAAAAAAAGTAAACAAAAATAGAAGTCTAGTAAATCCTCAATAGCCCAAGGGTTAAAGGTGAAACTCAAAACTGAAAGGTTGCAGGTTCGAATCCCACCCGTTGCATTATTGTCGTACCCACTCCTGGCACAAGCTTTCCGCTTACTTGTAGGGATAGGAGGATATTAGTCAACTTCAGCTAGGCCAATATTCTTATAAAAAAAAACATTCACAAACATCACACATGAATTCTGCAGGAAAAGTTGAATATCAAATTACAGAGTCCCTCAAAATATACTGTTTCCAAGTTTCATGAACAACAAGCGAGAGCTCCACGTTTGATATTGTTATAAGACAGTCTAATTTCACAGCGTAAGAAGCTTCAGTAAACTTCCTTAACTCGCTCTAAAACAAATACTCATTTTCGGAGAAGTCAAACGATGAGAAAATTACCCATGACGACAACTCACTTTTGAAACTCATCTGTTTCAGCAGCTGTTTATATAATTCCATCTTTTTTTTTTATCCGAGATAGACTTACGCTATCAGTACTGGATAGCACTGCTGAGGTCTAGGTTGGAGCGCGCTTGCCTAGAAGATACATATTCACTCTTGCCTTGAAGGTACTGAAATTATAGGTGGCAGGAAAAACAGTCGCTGGAAGAGTGTTCCACACCTTAGCGGTTCTTATCAGAAACGTTGAATTAAAGCGTTTCGTTCGAGTAGGTTGGATTTCTACCACATATGGATACCAACGCTTACGACTTCTCGCAGTTCTGTGGTAAAAAGATGAAGGAGGTACTAGTTGTGAAGTTCCTGAGCGCACTTTCCGTATCGTCTGCTTCGTTCATTGGCGATTTGTTCGACTACAGATGACAAAATTCTCAGTTCGATATTCGGGTCGGACCAAAAATAACCAGGTAGGTATAGGTTTCTGTTGCTGGCGTGGTGATCCCGCACCGGAATGCCCAGTGTTGGCAGACCCCCACTAGGTAAACCAACGACATCAGTGAGCCTGGGTAAAAGCGGCGCAAGATCGGGACCTGTGTGTATTGATGCAAGAGAGTTTTGTCCAGCACTGGACATCTATCTTTATCGGACATCCTGTTACCCAGATGTCGGTTCCATATCAGATTCTCCTCGATCCTCGATCATCACCTATCTAACACCTACTAATTATGACCTTTGTAATGAGCCCAATCACACTATATATCTACTGTAAGTTGCTGAGGAGTTGCAATCCTGCAGACTACTTGATGCTGCAGTTACCGTGTGTTAGAAATAATACGAAGTAATAGTACACATTTCAAATTAATCGCGCCTTTGAAAGTTTGTAAGAGCGTTTAATCATTTTTTTATTTATTTTATTCGATGACAAGATAGTCCTTGATTGCAATCTCACCTGATGGTAAGTGACGATGTAGTCTAAGATGGTAGCGGACTCACTTGGAAGGAGTATGGCAGTGTACTCATACCCTTAATCGGTTTCTACACGCCATCGTGCCGGAACGCTAAATCGCTTGGCGGTACGTCTTTGACGGTAGGGTGGTAACTAGCCACGGCCAAAGCCTCCCACTAGACAAAATCAAATAAGGAATGAGTTGATGATTTTCAAATGCCTGAATGGATCTTCATAAATTATAGCTAAAAACCATCTCGATCACGTCAGCTTTCAAACAGAAAAAACCGCATCAAAATCGGTCCATTCGTTAGAGAGCTACGAGGGAACAGACAGACACGCAGATACATAGACATACAGATAAAAAATACATAGATACAAAGATACACAGATACAAAAATACATAGATACACAAGTCAAACTTATAACGCGCCACTTTTTTTGTCAGGGGTTATAATTATATATTTGAAGATGTAGCCGTATTTTCTTTGGGCAATGCTAATGTAATCAGCGTCTGCGTTATTTCGTCTTCGCACATGATTGGGAAAACTAACAGTATTTATTTGCACGCAATATAATATATTTCTTATTTCTGTAACTTAATATTATAGACCCGACGGCGCGTGATGGGAATAGTTCTTGATTGAGTTTAAACAACAATTAATGAAAGGGCAAAAGGTTTTCTATTGCTATGACGAAAGGACCTTCGTTAGAAATATTGTAACGCATTACATCATTTAAGTCGGTAATCAACGGATTTGGGAGATCCTTTGGCCTTTCCATTTTACTATGCCTCGAAGTATCATCAAGCCATCAGTCCTAGTTAACTTTTGCTAATAATAATTTGTTAGGTGCACCACATGTCGGAAAAAGCTTCAATAGCCCAACGGTTCCTGGTGCCAACTTAAAACTGAAAATTCGCAGGTTCGATCCCCATCCGTTGAAATATTGTCGCACCACCTCCTAACGCAAACTTTCCGCTTATTTGGAGGGGAGAGGAAAATATAAGTCAAATTCAACTTCGATAATATTCTTTTTTAACAAAAAAACCCTTACTTTTAGTAGAATTGTGTGCGGAAGGATCTGGGAGTCACCGTTATTGTCCTAAGAAAACTCCTACTATTATGTTGTTCAATTGGGAATGCAACGTATAAAGAGATATCGAGGCCATGGCGATTTTCCAACCTATAGACGGACGCTACTGGCCGAAGGTGTTTTGTATGGTAATTTACGAACTACCTCATTGCTTGAAAAATAAATTTCCCACATTTCATTATTATAGCAGGATTATAAAAAGCTTTTCATGTGAACAACAGGAGTGGCGCTCGACCAAATTTTAACACGACTTTAACATAAAACACATTATTAACATGCGATATTTTTAATAAGAATTTAATATACATGCACGAATATATTTTGTTTTGCGACAAGAATATTATGAAACCCATGGATAAGTGTGTAATAGAACCAGCGACGGCGCATACCGATACAAGAATTTCTTACTAAAAACCTATATGTATGTCCACTGATCTTAAAAGGCTACATTGTGAGATTATTATAATATGCCAAATAAATATAAAAAGAAATAAACTAAAATTAAACAGTATAGAGGTCCAATTGGCGGCCGCGATCTACCCCTATTCCTGGCAATCGCGTTGTATAGAATAGAATATGATAAATCGAAGAGAAAGGGTATGCAAGTTTAATTTAGATGTAGGGCACAGTTTCACTGATTGCCTCACTATCTGCTCCCAAAACGTCCCTCTGTATTTTGTAGGATATTTCTTCCGACGTCCTTGTAAAGGTTTTATAGGAAAGTCTGAATAAATTCCAGCCCAATAAATAGGTATTTGTATTATCGCGTTCGTCGAGCCCCGCATTGACGTCGATTTATTCAGGAAAGTCTTTATTTATTACGAAACATGTTATCTTCTTTAACTTGACTCAAAAACTGTCTCTTTAGGGAATAATGGTTGATACTGTTGATACTGCGTCTAAAGACTACCGACTATAGAGCTGAGTTTGAGCTGATATCAAATAACCGGTCAAATACGAGTCGGACTGACATACGAAGGGTTCCGAACCAAAAAACGACAAAAAAACACGTTTCTAGGAGGGACTCCCCGTTAATTTTCAATTTCTTTTTATTTTGTCTGATAGGAGGTTTTGGCCGTGACTAGTTACCACCCTACCGTCATAGACGTGCCGCCAAGAGATTAAGCGTTCTGGCACGATGGCGTGTAGAAACCGACTAGGGTCATGGGTTGAATGTACACTGCCATACAGCCAAGTTAGCCCGCTACCATCTTAGACTGCATTGTCACTTACCATCAGGTGAGATCGCAAACCAGGGCTATCTTGACATCGAATAAAAATAATTAAAAAAAATATTATTTGTTGTTTAGCGGCAACAGAAATACACATTCTCTGAAAATTTCAACTCTCTACCTATTACGGACGGACGGACGGACAGCGGAAGCTTAGAAATAGGGTTGGTTGGTTACCCTTCGGGTACGAAACCCTAAGAAGATGCTGCCACCCTCCACTTCGCCGGTTGCATCGTGCAAACTTTACATAGTAAAGTTTCCTAAGTTTCTCAAGGCTGTTCGTGCAATTTAGTACCTATGCATTCCCGATACCTTCTTCACAGAAATTTTGCGTGAAGGAACGAGTGTCGATCGCGTATCTTATGACTTCAAGGGTAATTCATCTGACTAGTAATATTTTTATCGCACGTCCACACCCGACCCACATCAGCACTGAGTTATGCGCAGTGGGAGCTTTATTTATTACAAAGATACCAATAGCGCCTGACATTTTCAGGTCTGACATAGGACATTGGGAGATCTGTATTCTGTATACTTTGTCTTATAAGATGGATCAATTTCGTTTTTATAGATGCTTATTGCGGGCTTTTTTTCAGTTACTAAAAAAGGGAAATTGGCTTGTAATTCTTCTTCTTCTTCTCGAGTCGACGGCACCTCAAATACGGGCAGCCCAAAAAGCTGCAACCGCAATAGCTCGGTCGGTAGCCTCATGCAGCTCCTCGTTCGTGCAGGTTGTTGGGCACGCAGGGCACCCAGTCATGTGCGCAATTGTCTGTCTCGGATGACCGCAGATGCACTCCGTATCGTGTACAGAGATGAAGCCCCATTTCGCCAGATTTGCCAAATCGGGCAAATCTGGCTTGTAATTGGTATAGTTATTTAACTGAAAACACAAAAAAAGTAGGATTCATCCTAAGGGTGAGTTCACACCGAGACGCGACGCGAAGCAACGATGCTCGTACTTTTGTCGATAGCGACATCAATATAGAACCTCTTTACTACACAATAAAGTACAAATGTCAGTGCGAGCGCGAAAGTGATCTAGATACATGTCGAATTATGGCTCGTTACGCCGCCCTACGCTGCGCTGCGTCGCAATGCGCCTCGTGGCCCTCTTCACGCAGCGCGGACTCTCGTGCATCTTCAAGCACCTACGCGCCTCGTCGCGTCGCGTATCGGTGTGAGCTGACCCTAATGTAAACGTTTTAATGTAAGTAAGTATAACCAATTCATTTGAAATTCAGATAAAAAGCATTCAGATTAAAAATGTCATCCATTAAGTACGAAGCTCGTTCGAAGCTAAATTCAACTCGTGATATTTTATTCCGGAATCCGGAAATCACTACTTTCATTTAAAGATTCTCATCGATAAAGTGAACTCAACCGGGAATACAGTGTATTTTAGTGATCTGTAGTAGTAGTCAAAAGTAAAAAGCGAACGCTGTAGCAAATGGAGTACCTATTAGAAAAGCTAGAAATAAAAATCCACATCTCCAGTAGGGCTAACATGCGCGCCACAAGAAAGTTTTGTCTACACGTTTACTCGTAGTCTCTATGTGAATCTCTACAGAGATTCACGAGTAAAGTGTAGACAAAATTTTCTCGTGACGCGCATGTTAGCCCTACAGAAATGAAGGATCGATTGAGCGGTTGTTAGTGCAGGGTCAGGTGGTGGGGAAAAGAGCGAGAGGACGCTCACCCCCGCGATGGACGGATTTGATCAAAGCGGTGACCTAGACAACTGTGGTGGAGTGCTACCGCAATGCTACTTACCATCAAGAGTGGAGGGACATCACGTGGGAGGCGGTGCGAATCAAAACTCAGGAGACCGATACGACTAAAGTCGCATCATCTTAGAGGCCACGACCACTCTGACAAGAGTGACCGATTGAGAAGAAAATAGCTATTTTAGGAATTCAACATTTCAAGAATTTAATTTCTTAAAAAGTCGACGTAGAGATCGTAAATGGATTTTTTCACGTAAACTTAGGTACACCTTTATTGAGCCTCTTGCCACTGCTACGTGCTAAACTAATAGGTTCTAATACTACAGGCACTTTAGCCCAAATGTCCTAATGACATCGTTCGTTGTATACCTACTTTGTTTCTGACAATTCTTCTTATAAGTTCGTGATGAGAAGTTTTTTAGGTACTAGTTTAACTACAGAACCCTACCTGCGTATTCTGACCTGCACTTTCCATTTTTGTTGAAACTGCTCTGTGGCTACATCAAATATAAAGTATTCCGCAGATAGCAAGTCTCTTCTTTTAGAAAATGCAAATATTATGAGACCTTCATCTGGCGTCTATTGTTTTAAGACTTCCATTGATTTACATTTTTCATCCAGTTAATATTGTCACTGGAAACATTCCTGGTATCGAAATATGTATGTTCTGCTTCTTCTTTATCATCCGATAGACATCCACTGCTGGACGAAGGTTTTCCACAGGTCTCGGTCTTGCGCTACCTGAATCCAGCGGCTCCCTGCAACTCGTCTGATGTCCCGTCATAGGTTTGTATTGCTTTATAGATTTTATTCTTGAAAAGATAGCCCGTGACTGCGATCTCTGCTCTGCAACCTGATGATAAGTGACGATGCAGTCTAAGATGCTAGCGGGCTAACTTAAAAGGAGGTAAGTATGGCAGTTTTTAATCAAACTCATATATCCTTCACCGGTTTCTACACGCCATCATGTCGGAACGTACATCGATGGGGACGCTAAACTGCTTGACGACACGGCTTTGACGGTAGGGTAGTAATTAACCACAGCCAAAGCCGATTATAGTACATATATTGATCTATAGGTAACTTCTATAGTGCACGATAAATCAATACAACGTATAAACAGCGCCCCAATTTCTTGGTCCTATTGAAGTATCCACAGAAACATTTTATGGTAAAGCTGTCGTGAAACATTTTTTCAGACGTGCTTATTAATTTTGAAAAGCTTTTTATATTTTACCACGACTTTATTAAAACCATAGAGGTGCCGTTGTACACTAGAGGCGGAATTGTCTCACAAAAAGACCTGTGTGTGTGTGTGTGCGTGTGTGTGTGTTACTCCTTCACACCACAACAAATGAACCGATTTGGATGTTTGGAATGAACATTTTATACTAGAAAATTAAAGAGTTCTGGGAATCAAAAAAATTTAATCCAGGCAGACGAAGTCGCGGGCACCATCTAGTCTTTACAATATGTCGTAAGTCTGGACTTTAACAAGATTAAAAGAAAACAAAATACCTAACAATATAAAGTTTGAAATAGAAATATTTTTTTTAATCCCTTTATTTTCCTGGGGGTTAAAAATATTTATTACCATCTTTTTGGTCTAGTTAGTGCAGGTCACAGAATGCTTTTTTCCTGAATTTTTATTAATTGAATTAAAGCCTGAATACCCCAGCAGTCAGAGGTACTGAAAACTGAGAGATCAACGGTTCAATTTTCAAAGTTGAGAGCATTTTTTTACGCATGATGAATGAAATCTGCTTCTCTATGATTTTTACCTCAACCATTATGATGCCAAAAATCGTTCCATTTTGCAGAGACTCGTGGGAACTGATGTCCCGAAATAATGAGGGTTGATCGCCGGGCCGCATGACGCAGAGATTAAATTGTTGCTATGCCGGTGTCGCAGATTTTTTTAAGAGTCCTTCGATAAATTATATTAAAAAACCACAGGAAGCTGTGCTTGAAGAAAAGTTTTTTGTTAAGCACAGCCTCGACACTTTATACAAACGAACAAGGATGTTATGTTATTACCTTTATGCGGGATGCAGACCGAAAACAAAGCTACCCTAATTTAGCTTGGCTCCGCATAGCTGACACTGTTTTTTAAGCCACCGTCCACCGCGAACTAAACTAACATAGTTCAACTTAGCCCACAAACTATGCCAGCTAAGCTAGGTAATTTTACCTAGCTTGACCATTTGGTCAAGCTAGGTAAAATTTTGACCAAATGGTCAAACTAAGTCAAACTAACTTACGAGTTGTGTAGGCCGATCTGAACCTACGCGAACTAAGGTAAGCGCCTCTTACTCCCTTCTGTTATTCCTTAGTGCCTTTCACTTAGTGTTCTCAACACACCAGCACAAAGTAGCCATCACTAACATATTTTTAACTTATTTTTCGGTGGACGGGCAACGATTTTTCAGATTAGCTTAGCTCAGTTCACTGAGCTTAATTTTCACGTAGTTTAGTTCGGTATTATACCTACTTGTATGCAGAGTGCAAACTAGGCTATGTGAGCTAGCTAAAATAAGCGAAACTAAGTTAGTTGTAAAAGGCAATGCGCAACTATTAGTAAGTACTAAGTGATGCAACTCTAGATGCAATTTAAAGATTGCCTTTCACGTTGTAACAAGTTTTTTATAACAAAAGGCGAGATCAATTATTTTAATTGAAACTGCAAGTCTTGAGCACTAGTTGATGCCCTGGCGTGGATTTTAATGAGAAGCTTTTAGTAATATTGTATTAACATTATTTTGTGTAAGTTATTTAATTATTCAACAAGTATATAAATATTAACACCATAACAAATAAAAAATTAAATTAAATTAAATCTAAATAACAACTATTTATAAATTATAATATACTTATAAAAAAAAATATTTTTTCAGAAATATTTTTTACTTTTCAGAGGCATAAAAATATTCCGAACCAGTGCAGTGGTAGATTGATTTGACGATTCGAAAGTACTTTGTAAAACTTTATTTGAATAAAAAAATATTCTATTTCTATTGCAATGATGATAAATTACATCTTAAGTTTGGCATAATATAAAAAAGCTTTATTCGCAAGAGGCTTACTGTTGTAGGCGCAGCTGTAAGTCACATACTGCCAACGTTAAAGCGGTATATTCCATCTTCAACGAAGGAAAAAAATGTACGTAATAAATCGCGGGTCCATTTGGCCGCTTGGTGTTGTTGATAGTGCCAGCGTGCGCCCTGCCCGCTGAAATATATAACCTTTGTAACAGCCCGCCATGCCAGTGCGTAAACGACGTAGGCTGAGATATATCTCTGCATGCGCCGAGTTGACTCGCAGTTGGTAGAGTTAAAACGAAACAGATATGACCGGAATCCTGACATAAATCTATCTCGTTTGAACTCTTCTATCTTAAGTGAGAGTAAAGTGAAAGTGAGATGAATTTCAGTCTATGAACAACACCGAACGGATGCGGTGTTGCATTTACTGCGCCTAATTCGTAAATAGAAAATCAATGGTATTTACCATCATGCCTTAAAATGACAGCTTAAATAAGAAAGAGTTCTGTGTTCCAACTTTGTGTCTGCGAAACTTAAGTTTTATGCTAAGCCAACAAGTATAAGTCTTGTATAAAGGCATTCTGCTTCTCGTCATTACGTCGTTCATGTCACCTCTCTATTCACTTGTGTTTGTGATGTAATTACTGAGTAATGGTTATTTGTTCAATCATTTAATTGTCAAATGAAGGAATGTAATCAATGTCCTTTTTTAGTAAAAGTACTTACCAACGTGGATAGAAGGAAAGTAACAAGTATCCGCCAACACTTGTTTTATTTAAGAGCTACTCTGTTTGTGCCCATAATTAACCGGTACAGCACTTTCTAGTGCAAATATTGTATTGGAGTATAAAGGCTGAGCGTGTGATCTTGCATATCAATGAAATACAAACTTGAGCCTGAAAATCTCTTAATGGATTTCACTCGTCCACTTAAATTCGGGTTTCAGTTTGTGGACACTTTACAAATTAATGCGTGAATCTCGAACAATTTGCGATTCCAAAAATGGTTTTCCATTTCGTTGTTATGATAATTATTTATTAATACGTTCACTGCGGCAAGTAAAATTATAATTCTTCATCTGTTCCGGCGGCGGGTCAAAATGCGCCCCAAATGATATTTCCGCCAGTGCATGGCAGGTCTTTCTAGACCCACCAGCACTAGGATAGATTAAATTGCTATAACTTTGTGAAAACACAAGGTAATTTTGTGATTTCCCATATAAAAGCCTATACCAATTTCCAGATCCTCAACTACAACCATGCAAAAAAATCAAGTCGATCCGTTACGCGTGATTGAAAAACAAACAAACAAACATTTTGCATTTATAATAATGTTAATTAAGGATTTGGGACATGGGACACGAGTACAACTTACTTTTGTTAGCTCACAAATTACTTTTTGCAAAGTTGAGAGCCGCTGTAAAGGCCTCCATTATGTTCAATGAACTTTTTAATGCACGCTTGAGAAGCGGCGGATATTTTAATGTTTTCACAAAAGAACTTTTATGTATTTAATAATTATTTACTTTTTGTTAAGTGAGCTACCCTGAGTCTTCTATTTTTTTTTTCAAGGAAATATACTGTGTTATAAAATATTTTTATTATTCTATGAAGCCTGTAGCCGTTTCATGATCTTACTAACATCTGAAGTCATTCCTGGCAACACACAGTCTGAAGATTTCCGTTTTCAGACAGGGACTTTGGACGAGAAAATATCACGAAGTTTTCAAGTTCAAAATAGGTCTTACATACCTAGCTCATTGAATCGCAAAGCCAAAAAGTCAATTGGGAGACCCGATTAGAACTCTATCACGCAAAAATTACTAGATGGATTTGGATGAAATTTGGAATCGAGATAGCTTATTAACACATTAACCCTGTGTTAACACATAGGCTACTTTTCGTCTCGGAAAATTAAGAGTTCCCACGGAAATCAAAAAACTGAACCCACTGAAATCGCAGTCATCGCCTAGTAAGTAGATAAAGAAACGATTGGAGTAAGCTGCTTTTACAAACGACAAAAAAACTACTAAATAAGCACGTCGCAAACTGTGGAGCGAGTTTTACAACAACTTTATTCATTAATATCCGTACCTACATTTTACCGATGGAACACAGTCGCGATAAAACGTGTAATGAAAAAACTTCCGTGTTGGTTTATATTGAAGTTAACAGAGACACTCGACTAAAACGCGACACGCATTTGGTGTATTCTAAAAACCTGGTCAAAATTGGTTATAATATTTTTTAAGCTATTGCATAGCTTCTATCCCGGGCCTTGAGCGTGGAGACCGAATCCAGAAATTCCGTAACGAAAATAACCTGACACGGGACTCCTCTCACCGCTAGATGGCGTTGATAAAAATGCTATGCAATAGCTTTACCGCGGCAGTCCCCGAGTGCCACACGTCTTTTTTCTTTTTTATTTAGGTATTTTTAGCGAGCAAACGAGCAGGCGGGTCACCTGATGTTAAGTGATTACCGCCGCCCATGAACATTTGTAGCACCTGAGACACCACCAATGCGTTGCCGGCTTTTTAGGAATTTGTTGGTCCGCCCCTTGAAAAACCCCATGTTGTAAACAGTCATAACACTGTTCGAAATAGGTAGGTATAATACGTGAAAATAACATTTGTAAAAACAGAAAATGTCAAAAAACAAATAAGTTATTAGCTGTTTTTCTGCGAATGTATCTGTCTCTTTCTAAAACGAAACTTTCTATGGACGGTGTATCTATGAAATTAATAAAACGTGATGCCATAATTCAATAGCGCTCTCTTAGTCTAACAGGAAACTTGGAAGCTCTATATTTTCCAAATTAGTTAAGATATTAAAAAATTAAAAATTGCATTATATTATATATGTGTGTGGTCTTTTTAAATATTAAGTGATTTTAAAAACCTTTATTTTAATGATAATAAAATTCATTTTCTACAATTCTTAACACGATTATTATACTTACTTAATCAAAAGTTGTAAATTCATTCCACTCAAGGTTTTTAAACAGCCAATATAATTTTAATGTATTGGAGAATTAAATTAATCGCTCCAATTAGATGGAAGGGATCTACATTTTCGATTTGTTCAACCCGAACCAGTTAGACTTTGTACATTTTCAATCTGTTCCGTTTAAACGGTTTGAGTTTGTCTGATGAAAATTCATTAATCCAAACGGAATTCCTAATAAAATAGTAAGCTGTTATTTATCCACCCGGGGCCTGTTTACTGATGTTTATTAAATGAGTAATACTATGTTTATGTGCTCATTTATACCCATAACTGTTTCGATAGGCTTATGTTTTTACAAAAATTTAATGTTCGCGGTTCTAAGGTTAACTTGTGTAGAAATAATTACTTTTTACAAATAATTTAACCGACGGTAGAAGCAACTAAAAAGGGAAAAATAAAAAATAAACCTTTTTTTTTAGTCTTACTAATTGAGCTCTTAAAGTAATACGAGTATAAGAAGCTAATTTTGAGTCGGCGACAAACTTTTTTAGAAAACTACAAGCTTTATTTTTTAAGCATAGCAGATGTTTTTTAAGCATGGCTGCGAGATAGCTTTTTAGTGATCATACATAAAAAATATATACCTATATACGCGACGAATTGAGAACCTCCTCTTTTTATTCGTCGGTTGAAAATAAAGTCACAAACAGATAATATTATTTATTTATTTATTTATTTTTATTTTTCATGTACATATAGAATTTTCAAGACAACACATATTAGAAGAAGTAGACAAAGGTTATTTTAATTAAAAGAAAATTACGATCACAATCTCATTAGAATGTTTTAATAAACGCTGTTCTAGTAAGCTCGCATAATAATTCCTGAGGAAGGTTTTACTTGTGCCTAGCCTAGTGATAAGCTTCGTCCATAGTTAATTACCACTCTACTAGGTACAATGTATCGTAATCCTATTAGGATTTAGGATTACGGGTTTAGTTTGACTGCCAGACCTGTTCCAAGTTAGCCCACTTCGACTTTTTGCAGCGATTCAGTAGCGAAAAGACCACGATACGGTCGCGATGCTGTCGCAGGTCTTACACCTTCGCCCACGTAATAACCATTTTGCATCGCTACTATCACGATACAGCATCGATACAGACGCGACGCAGCATCGACACAGTCGTGCGCTGTAGTCCTGTGAACCTGTGACCTGTGAACGCCTGTGGTCTTCCGCTCTTCTTTTACCTGATTTCTTCAGAAACAGTCGCGCGTTAGCAGCGATGCAGAAGCGATGCTGAATCGATTCTGTTGCGCATTGCAAATGCGACGAACCGCAAAAGTGGCGATGCAGACGCGCGTCAAAGAAACGCGGTACTCAACGCTGCAAAAAGTCGCCATGGACGACCTCCCTTAGTCTGCATAGTCGCTAGAGCGCAGTCAAAGGTTGACTTATTATAATACGTATAATAATAGGAAAAATAAAGCCTTTGACGTTCACAAGTAGATTTTTTTGCAAAAGGAAAATCGTGATTACAATCTCATTAGTGCGTTTCAATAAACGCTGTTCAAGTAAGCACACATAATTCCGGAGAAAGGTTTTACGCGGCATCTTATAATGAGAGTTTCGTTCCGATTTAAATTCTCGGCGTTTCTGAGGCCAAGTCGCAGGTGCCGCCATTAAAGTTCATTTTACACGTCCCGTGGGACTACTTGAAGTAAGGAGTTCTGAGTGTTTCGCATACCTGTCGCATAAAACTCATACTAATGTACTTTCAAAGGTATGATATCCTTAGTCCTACTAATATTATAAAGGCGAAAGTTAAAGAAACCCCCGACGCAAAAACCCCCGTCGTTTTTGCGTGTTATAAATTTGACGTGTAACTATGTGTGTGTGTATGTTTGTTACTCTTTCACGCGAAAATTACTGGACCGATTTGGCTGAAATTTAAAATGGAGATAGATTATACCTTGGATTAAAACATAGACTACTTTTATTCTGGAAAATTAAAGAGTTCCTGTGGGAATAAAAAAAACTTAATGCACGCGGACGAAGTCGCGGGCATCATCTAGTCTAGTAATACTATAAATGAAAGTGTGTTTGTTTGTTGGTTTGTCCTTCAAAAAAGAAAAGAGCTACGGATCGACGTGATTTTTTGTAAGCGTCAAGATGACTGACCAAAGTGACCGATCAGCGTCAAATTTTTCCAGCATTTAGTACCTATTTAGTACTATTTAATACCTTTGTTTAAATATTTAGTACCTCAATAGTAACAGAGAAATTTAATTTACTAAGTGGTCAGCCATCTTGACGTCAAGATGACTGACCACTTTTGAGTTTCCCCATAAGGGCTTAGTATTGTGCATATGTTTCTACACTATAATTTAGTACCTATTTGGTACCTACACATATATTTTTTCCAGAATTTTTTGACAAAAAATAAAGATTTTATGAATAGATCAAGTTTTTCTATACAAATAACACTATGAAGTATGCAATGAGAACAAAGGGAAAAACTGCCAAGTTTTCACTACAGATGTCGTTCGTAATGCTCAGCCATGAATAAACGTACATAATTATAAGAAACTAGTTGATGCCCGCGACTTCGCTCGCGTGGATTTAGTTTTTACATAATTATATAGACTGATAAACACACAAAGTAACAAGTAGTCTTAAGTTAAGGGCCCGTAAGTACCCTCTTTGCCGCGGGATTTTAAAAACTAAATCCACGCGAGCGAAGTCGCGGGCATCAACTAGTTTCTTATAATTATGTACGTTTATTCATGGCTGAGCATTACGAGCGACATCTGTAGTGAAAACTTGGCAGTTTTTCCCTTTGTTCTCATTGCATACTTCATAGTGTTATTTGTATAGAAAAACTTGATCTATTCATAAAATCTTTATTTTTTGTCAAAAAATTCTGGAAAAAATATATGTGTAGGTACCAAATAGGTACTAAATTATAGTGCAGAAACATATGCACAATACTAAGCCCTTATGGGGAAACTCAAAAGTGGTCAGTCATCTTGACGTCAAGATGGCTGACCACTTAGTAAATTAAATTTCTCTGTTACTATTGAGGTACTAAATATTTAAACAAAGGTATTAAATAGTACTAAATAGGTACTAAATGCTAGAAAAAATTGACGCTGATCGGTCACTTTGGTCAGTCATCTTGACGCTTACGATTTTTTGCGTGAGTATAGCTGGGGACCTGGAGAGTGACATAGGCTACTTTTTATCCGGGAAAATTAAAGAGTTCCCGAGGGATTTTAAAACTAAATCCACGCGGACGAAGTCGCGGGCATCTGTTAGTGCGTAATATTTATTTCAGCTTTGTTTTCGCTTCGTAATCGTACGTCCATTTTCCCGTCAATCTGAACTTGTTTGAGCTGGCGTGAGACCTATTAACGAAATATGACCTTCCTGCTTCAATCGACTTGACCTAGAACCCGGGAACGTAATAAAATCCGCACCAAATCTCTATTACTTTCTGCCTGTTGCTGAGATTTAATGCTCATTATGTATTATTACAGGCATTAAATTATTTATTACGAGATAATAAAGCTTTAACTGTAATAGTTATTTGTTTTTTTTCCTCCTATCCCTTCCAATAAGCGGAAAGCTTGTGCTTTTTTTTAAAGAACATTAGCCAAGTTGAAGTTGACTAATATCCTCCTATCCTCTCTAAATAGGTAAGCGGAAAGCTTGTGCTAGTATAGGGGAAATGAAGCCCTATCTAAATGAAAACCGTGTCACCTGGTTATTGAACACTTGTATTTATCCAACAATAAAATAATGTAACAAGATAAACTTAAACTTGGATGAACAGGCGTTGTGTCGTCCGGCGTGGACGGAAGTCGAGAATATTACTGTTCTAGGCCTCCGGCTCGGTCGGTGGCTGATAGAATAATGCATTACGACGCCTGTTCAAACTTACATTCCAAACAACATTCAAATTGCATTCCAAGTTTGAATGCCTTCGAATATGAAAATAAAAGTGATAGATAGTGGCCAGCTCATAACCAGCCAGCAACAGTAAGCTCTCCGTGGAGACCGCTAGACTCCACATCACTCCCCCAGGAAGACATGAAAAGTAAGGAAAAAACAAACAATGATTAATTAACTAAGTCAGATTAAAATGAACTCTACGCCCTGAACGCGTCCTAACAACAGGTTTGCCCAGCTCGTCCAATTCCTCCGGACCTAAAACATAGGCTGGTTTCAACCTGTCGATTGAAATATTTTCCTCTTTGCCTTTCATTTCTATTTTATAATGTTTCCCTTCCCTACTTAGAACCTTGAAAGGGCCCACGTAGGGTTGCTCTAAGGCTTTTTGAAAAGGACCTCTACGAACGAAAACGTATTCCGACGAAGCTAAATCCTTTGGGATATGAAATATCTTCCTACTATTGTGGTCAGAAGCGGGGGATGGAGATAAATTTGCGAAATGAGACCTGAGTCTGTCCACTAAATATGTTGGGTCCTTAATATAATTTTTAGGGTCGAAAAATTCACCTGGTAGACGTAGCGGCTCCCCGTAGACTAGCTCTGCGCAGGAAGTGCCGAGGTCTTCCTTCCAGGCACTCCTGATCCCTAGAAGTACCAACGGGAGAACCTCAGTCCACCTTGGATTCGCATGGCACATGATCGCTGCCTTGAGCTGCCGGTGAAATCTTTCGACCATCCCGTTTGCTTGAGGATGATACGCGGTTGTCGTCTGGTGTTGAGCACCTACAACCGCAGCTATCTTCTGAAACAAATGCGAGCCAAATTGAGATCCTCGATCTGTTAAAATAACCCGTGCTGAACCGAATCTTGATAGCCAGCCAGAGACGAAAGTTGCCACGCAAGTTCCCGCTGTAATATCTGGCATGGGCAATACCTCTGGCCAACGAGTAAATCTATCCACGATAGTTAAGCAATACCTCATTCCCGAAGAATAAGGTAATGGGCCTATAATATCCATGTGGATATATGCAAATCTCTCCGATGGGAGAGCAAACTTAGAGAAAGGTGCACTAGTGTGCCGCGTTACTTTCGACAACTGACACCCCTGACAAGCCTGTGTCCATACACGACAGTCTCTTTTCATAGATGGCCAAACAAAACGTTCCGAAATTAATTTATTAGTAGCACGGACCCCGGGATGAGAGAGATTGTGAAAACTTTCAAAAATACTCTTCCTAAACTGCGGAGTTACATAAGGACGTGGTTTACCTGTTGACACATCGCATGTAATTTTTAACCTGGTGTCTGGAATTGTGACCCGAGCCAACGTCATCGACGTTGAGTCACTCAGCGACTTTAATTCCTCATCAGCCGCTTGCGACTTCGCAAGCTCAACCAGGATATCTTGGGCAGCGACGCTCTCGACGCGCGAGAATGCATCAGCTACAACGTTCTCAGCTCCCTTAACGTGTTGAATGTCCGTGGTATACTGAGAAATAAAAATTAATTGATTTAATTGAACGGGCGGAAGTTTTTCCCGTCTTTGTGTAAACACGTAAAGCAACGGCTTATGATCTGTATATATTGTTGCCGCTTGTGCTTCAAGAATGTGCTTAAAATGTTGCACACTTTCGTAAATAGCTAATAATTCACGATAGTAGGCAGGCCACGTTGATTGCTTAGAATTAAGTTTCTTACTAAAAAATGCAATAGGCTGCCAACCCTGTCTGACCTCTTGCTGCAGACATGCACCGACATGAGAGCTCGATGCATCTGTAAATAAACCTAGCCGAGCATCAGCGACTGGGTGTGCTAACAGAGTCGCGTTAGCTAAACTTTCTTTACAAATAATAAAACTACGCTCTAAGTCAGGAGTCCAAGTAAATGGCTTTGCACCCTTACCTTGAATCGCTGATAGAGCATCAATGAGCGGAGCTTGATAGCGCGCAATACTAGGGAGAAATTTACGATAAAAATTCACCATACCGAGAAAACGACGTACACCTTGCACTGTTTTAGGCAAAGGAAACTCTTGAAGGTTCCTAATCCTGTCCGTAGGAGGACTAATCCCAGCAGCGCTTATGGTGTATCCCAGGAAACGAACTTCTGTAAGATTAAAATGAGATTTTTTCTCATTAATAACAATCCCGTATTCCTCTAATCTTTTAAAAAGGATACGTAAATGTTCTAAATGCTGTTGTTGATCTTTGGAAAAGACCAAAATATCGTCAACATAAGCAAAACAAAAATCTAAACCGCGGACAACTTCATCGATAAACCTTTGAAATGTTTGCCCTGCGTTCCTAAGTCCAAAGGTCATATAAGGAAACTCAAAAAGACCAAATGGAGTAATGATAGCAGTCTTACAGATATCTTCCTTCGCTACTGGAATTTGATGATACGCTTTAACCAAATCGATTGTGCTAAAAATCGTCGAACCAACCAAATTTTGGTTAAAATCGCCGATATGACGCACTGGATATCTATCTGGAATCGTGCGAGCGTTTAAAGCACGATAATCACCGCACGGACGCCAATCAGACTCCCCCTTCGGGGCTAAATGAAGTGCCGATGACCACGCACTATCTGAAGGCCTTGCGGTGCCACAAGCTAACATGCTATCGAATTCTTTCTTAGCAACAGCTAACTTTGATGGACCAAGGCGGCGCGGACGGCAACAAACCGGCGGACCATCCGTTGTTCGGATGTAATGCACGGTACTATGTTTGATTAAACGAACCGGACCCGGCGGGCGAACGATCGCGGGAAATTCAGATAAAATATTGTATTCTGAAGCTACAGTTTTAATGCTAACCTGCTCGTGATGGGCAACCGATGCAACACACGACAGGCCAGTCGAACCATCAAGAACTCGACCTGACCTACAGTCGGGTAATAAGCAAAAATGCGCGAGAAAATCAGCGCCAATAATTGCAGTTGTCACATCACAAATTATGAAATGCCACCTAAAATCACGCCTTAATCTAAAATCTAACGATAGTAAAATAGTTCCAAATGTTTTGATATCGCTTCCGTTTGCAGCGCGCATCGAATAATCGGCTACTTTCGGACGACTTTCCATCCAAGAAACCGGAAAACATGAAACGTCTGAGCCGGTGTCAATCAAAAATCTTTTTTTTCGACTTGACATCGGTAATAAATAGACGGCGGCTACGGGCCGACCAATCAGGAACCGCCTCTACTGATTGTCGCTCGCGTTTCCCTGTCCTTTAAATGAACATGGCTTGACGCACTTCACAGCACGCGACGCAAAATTCCTATGATACCAGCATAAATCATCACCATTGCTAGGACTGTTTCTCCTAGGGGATGGTGATGCGAAACGCCTATTCCTAAACCTACCTCTCGATCTATTTCTATGACGCGAAAAATTTTTTTGATTTCTAATTTCGGATACTTCCCTAGTTAATTCATCTAAACGACTCATAACCGAAGCGAAACTCGCTTCGGATGAGCAAGCCGCATTATTAAGCGCCGAAGTGGCTACAATGCCTGGGGAAACTTCTAAAATTTTGTCAGCTAATTCAGCTATTTTATCTAATGTTAATTCACTTTGCGCGGCCAAAATTGCTTGTAAATGTTGTGGTAACCGGCGCATCCACAACTGACGTAAAATGTTTTGATCTGAGAGTACGTGCCCCGCTAAAGAACGCAAATGGCGTAAAAATTGAGACGGTTTGCGATCTCCTAGTACCTCATCACTCACTAATTGTCTGACCCGCTGTTCCTCAGAGGTGGATAAACGACGAATAAGCTCACCTTTCAAAAAGGAGTAACGGTTTGTGACCGGCGGCTGAGTAATAATATCCTCCACCTCGCCAATCACACGTGAATCCAATTGAGCTACAACGTAATCGTACTTAGTCTGATCCGCTGTTACCCCTGAAATTGAGAATTGGGCCTCGACCTGGGCAAACCATATGCTTGGCCGATCGGACCAAAACGGAGGAAGTTTCGCGGACACTTTAAATACCCTCGTGTCTTCCATGGGGGCTTCCGATTGATGCGCCGGAAAACTGGCAATTTTATCCCTTAGTGACTTGTTCTCCTCTAGTAAAGGAATAGCTGAACCAGCCAACTCCTTCAGTTTACTCTTAAGATCTTCATTTTCTTTTGCTAAATCTCTTAATTTCGCCTCCATATTAAATAAAAATTACACAAAAATCGTATTAGTTATATACCTAAAATCACTAAAATAAATCTAAAATTAATACACTGAAAAAGAAAAATATTAAAATTAAATTTTAGTGTCCCAAAATTTTCTTTAAAACTTCACTTTCACGAATGACGGGCGACGACGTCGACGTTTGTCAAATTGTTTTTAAATATGATTTTCTAATCGTTCCAATGAGGTTTCGCTGCGTATTTCCGCTTCTTTACGTTACGATGACGTTACGTTTCACATTTTCCAATAATAAATAATATTTCTTACGGCTGTCCATCAATTATGCACACAACTTGTCCGGGCAACCCATAAAATTGTACGGGTCGGGAGTCACCAATATAGGGGAAATGAAGCCCTATCTAAATGAAAACCGTGTCACCTGGTTATTGAACACTTGTATTTATCCAACAATAAAATAATGTAACAAGATAAACTTAAACTTGGATGAACAGGCGTTGTGTCGTCCGGCGTGGACGGAAGTCGAGAATATTACTGTTCTAGGCCTCCGGCTCGGTCGGTGGCTGATAGAATAATGCATTACGACGCCTGTTCAAACTTACATTCCAAACAACATTCAAATTGCATTCCAAGTTTGAATGCCTTCGAATATGAAAATAAAAGTGATAGATAGTGGCCAGCTCATAACCAGCCAGCAACAGTAAGCTCTCCGTGGAGACCGCTAGACTCCACACTAGCAGTGGGTATGACAATAGTGCAATTCGAACCTGCGACCTTTCAGTTTTGAGTCCGCACCTTTAGCCGTTGGGCTATTGAGGCTTCAATTCAATTCAATTTTAAGTTATACAGGTGCAGTTAGTCTAGCGGTTAGCATGTACACTGTAGATGAGGAGGTCCCGGGTTCGATTCCCAGGTTGGGTTCAAAAATATATTTAATTTTGCTGTCAAGAAATCTCAGTACAAGCTCCGAGTTGGGACGTAGGCGGTATATTACCTCCGTGTTTGGGAGAACACGTGAAGCCGTCGGTCCTGCACCTGCCCTCATGTCAGATTTCCGTCCCATCGTACTAAGAGACTGAGGGAATAGAGAATGCACCTGGGTCTCCACATACAGTTGTGTACTATAGTATCTCCCGCGTAGATGGCTCATTTCTGGGTAGGACATTATATAGAGAGAGGCTGGTGATGTAAGATAAGTTGCAGTTCGAGAAAACTTAAGCCTTTGTTACACTAGCTGATACCCGCGACTTCGTTCGCGTGGATTTAATTTTTAAAATCCCGCGGGAACTCTTTGATTTTCCGGGATAAAAAACCCAATGTCACTGTCCAGGTTCTCAACTATACCTACACAAGCAAAAAATCACGTCGATCTGTAGCTTTGTTGCAGCGTGATTGAAGGACAAACCAATAAACCAACAAACACACTTTCGCATTTATAATACTAGCTTTTGCTCGCGGCTTTGCTCACGTTAATTTCGATTTTTCAAACCCCTATTTTACCCCCTTAGGGGTTGAATTTTCAAAAATCCTTCCTTAGTGTACGCTTACGTCATAAAAGGAACCAACTGTCTTCGATCACAGAAAAAAAAAATATTTCATCTGTGATCGAAGCCAACTGTAAAAATTTCAAGTTTCTAACTTCGGTAGTTTAGGCTGTGCGTTGATATCTCAGTCAGTCAGTCAGTCAGTCAGTCAGGACTTTGAATTTTAAATATATAGATTAGTAAGGATTTTAATAAAGGAGTAACAATACTGAACCGCCACTGTAATACGGCCGCACTGACAAGAACAAAGACTTACACAGGTAACTTGTGGACACACGTAGGCAGATGAATTGACGGTTTACAGCCCATTCTGAAGATGTACGAGCCGTATTAAAGCGGACTGGGAACATTTAGCGTAACATTGATTTAATACAAAAGCGGTTTACCTTAACAGGTGTACCTATACTTCAGACGAAACAAACACACTTTACCGTGTGTGCCGTGTGTGTGTGCAGATTGTGTTAAACCACAATAGAGAAGCTACCAGTACCCTGGTAATATACTTGATGTTTCGCAAAACGGCCTCAACTTCACTAGTGAATAAGTCAAATCAAATCAATTACTCGTAATTTGAGTCCCGTTCCAACGCCATAGATGAAAATGGGAAGAACATTTTTAAGCTATTGCATAGCTTCTATCGTAGGCCTTGAGCGTGGAGACCGAATCCAGAAATTCCGTAACGAAAATAACCTGACACGGGACTCCTCTCACCGCGAGATGGCGTTGATAAAAAATGCTATGCAATAGCTTTACCGCGGTAGTCCCCGAGTGCCACACGTCTTTTTTTTTATTCAATGACATAATAGTCCTTGACTGCGATCTCACCTGATGGTAAGTGACGATGCAGTCTAAGGTGGTAGCAAGCTAACTTGAAAGGGCTATGGCAGTGTACATTCAACCCATACCCCAAATATGGTTCTACACGCCATCATGCCGGAACGCATTGCTTGCCGGCACGTCTTTAACAGTAAGGTGGTAACTAGCCACGGCCAAAGCCTCCCACCAGACCAGACCAGAGACAATTCAGAAATTATAAATTACTAAATTGCCCCCGGCGGGAATCGAACCCGAGACCTCCTAGTTATAAAACTTCAGCGCTCACTGCGCTAGGGAGGTCGTCAAAACATACGAGGAAAGATTGAGAATTTGCAAAAATTGCCAAGCCCTATTCTTCCGTTGGCTTTTTGTACTCTGTCTGGCAAAGGTCTGGCATAATATTGGTTGATGTTCTTTCTCAACCAATTAGACGATAGTCAGAATAAATTTTAGTACTTATTAGGTACTTAAACTCGTATTTTCTTTCACTCGTCTTGTTAAATCACTACTCACAGTTCAATAAAACGTTATTAGGAAACTCTCAAAGAAAAACTTTTTGCCTGAAGTATTCTTGAGGAACTAATTTATTGTTTACAGCTAAAAGGATTTCAGTATCAATGGTTTAGCAAAACAAAGTATCACTTCGCTGAAGTTGGATATAAAGTACATCAACTTGTATCACTATCGACAGTCGATCAAGTTTCTCTTGAATTTCTTATTTATTGTTCGTTATGAAGCAGTTTCGTAATACAACGTTACTTTTCGTTAGTGAGAAAACTGAAAATAAAGTTTTCTCATTCTGAACAGAAACCCATGCTGAGTAGTGGGCCAGCCATGGATTGAAACGTCGCCAAAACAAGGATTTCAGTTCTAGTTCAGACCCATAATAAGCGTGCGTCATCAAAAATTCAGTCGCTTATCTCACCGGGCCAACCATAAAGTTAAACCCGTAAAGTTACATAGTAGAGCTTAAAAAGCCCTTTTTAAGCCCCGACGCAAAAACGACGGGGTGTTATAAAGCTGTGCCTGTGTGTGTGTGTGTGTGTGTGTGTGTGTGTGTGTGAGTGCGTGCGTGTGTGCAGCAGCGTTGCAGCAAATACCTATTGTATGTAACGAGTTCCGATAGGAACATCTATGTTCCTACCACGTTCCTACATTTATCACGGATCAAAGCGTTACCTCTAGAGATTTTCATAAATACGTAAAACCAACGAACGAACGCCGAAGTCACGTTAGTAAAATTAAATCCAACAGTTTTTACAGTCGTTTAAATTAAGAACATTTTACGAGTAATTGAAAACCGTTTACAGCTTGTAAAGCCGGGGACACGAAACTATGAAAAAAAAACGTTTAGAAAAAGCTTGAGCACGCTTTTATAATCGACATACGAGAATTTTTTATTTTTTTTATTCGATGACAGATAGTCCTTATATGTCTACGACGGAGCTCTTTTAATTATTTAATGAAACAAGGAACTCTTATATGTACGTAGTTTCGTCTATTCCCTCCGTGTATCTGTATATCTTTCTATTCTTTTGAACTAGCCTTTTTGTTATATCTTCTGCTTAACCTTCAAACTTTGTATTAACTTTAACCCTTTCATAAGTCAAAATGATATTACAAATAAAGAAGGCGCACCCTCATTCTGCTTTCATTCTCAGGGTACAGACTTGACTTTCTAAGAATACTAATTACTTTTTAATTATTATGATAAAGAAAAAGAGATTCTATTGTTTATTGTTAATCTTTATTGCTGATGTCAGCTCTACTGTGAACAATATACTTTTATCTAGAAATAGATGGCTGAAAAGCCATTTCAAGTTTTAAATTTTTTACTAGTTTTTGCCCGCGACTTCATCCGCGTCGAGTTTTAAAAATCTCGCAGGAAGCATTATGGTTGACAACAATTTGTGGTTAATAAAATATGACAAGGTTGCAGCAAAACTTAAGTAGATCAAGTGGCCCTGTTTACTTGTTTATATTATAATGAAGATAGCTCTAGCCCAGGATTGGCACATAGGCTACATTTTATCCCGGAATTAAAGAGTTCCCGCGGGAATAAAAAATCTTAATCCACGTGGAGGAAGTCGCGGCCATCATTTAGTAATTAATATAATTGTTTGACCGAAATGTGTAGTAGAAAACCCAAGATTTAGTAGGGCTACAAATATAAATTTCACGAAACAAAAGGCACTAAAACGTCTAGAATAGTTGCTGAGGAGGTTCTTACATCCGGGATCATTGCAGTTTGAGCCAATAACGTTCAAAGTTATTGCCTTTGTTGCAGGAAAATAGCGTCATAAACATAATCTTGGGAAACTATGCAGCAAAATATTTTGTAAAGTTTAATTTATTTAAATACTAAGTGATACCCGCGACTTCGTCCGCGTGGAGTTAGGTTTAAAAATCCCGTGGGAACTCTGATTTTTCGGGTCCTCAACTACATCCATGCGAAAAATCATCTCAATCTGTTGCTCAGTTGCTGCGTGATTGTAGGTTAAACCAACAAACAAACACACTTTCGCATATTTTACAATATTATTTAGTAAGGGTAAGGGCTAATTGATGCCCGCAACTTCGCTCGCAGGTTTTGGTTAAGGTTTTTAAGTTTGGTTAAGGTTGGTTAAGGTTTTGTAATTCCCGCGGGAACTCTCTCATTTTCCGGGATAAAAAGTAGCCTATGTGTTATTCCACACTATAAGT
Source organism: Hipparchia sbordonii (assembly GCA_038048805.1). Classification (NCBI taxonomy): domain Eukaryota; kingdom Metazoa; phylum Arthropoda; class Insecta; order Lepidoptera; family Nymphalidae; genus Hipparchia; species Hipparchia sbordonii. The sequence goes on along the minus strand of CM076108.1, from coordinate 11,801,424 downwards.
AGTTCAGTGGTTTTTACGTGAAAGAGTAACAAACATCCATCCATCCATCTATCCATACTTACAAACTTTCGCGTTTATAATATTAGTAGGATATAGATAAATGAAGAACCCCATCCGTTACAATTACCCGGCCGCGACTTTTAGCTTCAGGATTGGCAATGTTAAGACATCTGTTATCGACGCGGACGTAACTTTGTGGTTACGTGCTACGTGTCCGTAGTCCTTGCCATCGACGGGCTTCTTGCAACTTATCCCCAATGTCACGGTACATAACATACGAGTACAAACTAAAATTATTTTATACTTTTAAGTGGCGTTTGAAGTCGGTTTTTTAAAAATATTTTTAGGCTATTGCATAGCTTCTATCGCGGGCCAGCGTGGAGACCGAATCCAGAAATTCCGTAACGAAAATAACCAGACACGGGACTCCTCTACGGTGAGCCGCTAGATGGCGCATTTTTTATCATTACATTGCGCCATCTAGCGGTGAGCCGCTAGATGGCGCAATGTAATAGACGAATAAAAAAGTCCCGTGTAAGGGAGGTACCAAAAAAATATGATTAAGCTATTGCAAAACTTCTATCGCGGGCCTTGAGCGTGGAGACCGAATCCACAAATTCCGTAACGAAAATAACCTGACACGGGACTCCTCTCACCGCTAGATGGCGTTGATAAAAAATGCTATGCAATAGCTTTACCGCGGCAGTCCCCGAGTGCCACACGTCTATTTTTTTATATTATTATAACACTTTGGATACTATACAGTTCTCATTTACAATAGCGTAGGTACCTACTTTAATTTCTTCGAGAGCTAGTTAAGTGGAAATTCCTTAATTCATTGATAAGAAGTGCCCACTAGTATAATGGGAAAACCGAAGTAAGTAATAATTTATAATTATAATAATAAGATTATTATGAATCATATTAATATATTTTATGTAAATAATACAAAATAGAGCGAAATTAAGGGCGTAGTTACCTATTTGAAATAATAATTTTTCTCTATTACTATATTATTGTAATTTTTTTACAATATTATGTTTTAGACATAGACTTAGGATTGTTCTCCGCTGCGCTCCTCATTGCAGATCTATTCTAAATCTATTGTTCAAGATATATCTTAGCTATGAGTTAGGTATTATATTTACTATATTATATTGCCGAGTACAAAGCGAACAGGTGAATGGGTAATTTAAATTACTGTTTTTCTATTTTTCAATTTCAAATTGAATTTTTTCAAAATTTATCTTTGACTGCATCTTCACTTATCAGGTGTAATCGCAGTCAAGCACTTATACTTAAATACTATAAATGAATACTTTATACAATAAAAATGCGAAACCCGAATCGATGCGAAAAGCCGAATTGATGCGTACACGACTCCATACAAAATTGCAATTTTCACAGATATGTGATTCCAGCCTCCTCGGATTCTCGAGCCCAATCGATGTTTGCTTAGCTCGCTTTCTACGACAAGAATTCCGAGTAGGCAGATATTGCACCCCAGTACGCGGAATATTGCATTCCGACTACTATTTTAATGGTTTGTTTTTCACATAACTATTCAACCTTTCAGCTGTAGGTGTTATAGTTCCAGATTATGAAAAATTGAGAGTCAGGGTTCGGGATAAAATAAGACGCTGCCGTGTCGGTGGCCTAGACCAGAAGAAGGATTTTATTATAAAACCATAGACAATTAGACATAGCATAGTGCATAGTTTTAAGCCTCTTACATACATTGCAGATCGAGTTAAGTCTCTTACACACATTGCAACAGTGGGATTGCCTAAAAATGATTGTTACAGTGTGACTATTGCTTTGGGCGATTGCAATCACCACTTATTGGATAGTACACTCTAGCTATTGGTCAAAATGCATTGATGCAGCAATGCCAATCAATCAGCCAATCAGAAATGGTTAGGGTCATCACAATGATACTCTCATTTTTTGACAATCCCCAGCAGTTGTTTGTTCCTTAGTGAAATTGCCTTCAAACTCGATTTATTTTAATATCGTCAGCCTACCGGATCGAGTGTATTGAATATTAATTAAAATAATAATAATAATCCATACTACGCATCGTTTCTCATTATCAGCTAAGGCAAAAACATATTTTGGAAACGTTCCGCGACCAGTTACGTTTTACATAACCTTGTAGATGTAGGTATTATATTAATATAAATTAACAGTGCGCAGAATACCAGAAAACAAATCCCTGCAATAGATGAAATAAAACATACCCGAAACCTCGTGTGAAACATGTTTTTTTTAAATGGCTGGTCCATCTCTTTGTAATATTTACAAGATTTTTATACTTATAAAAATTTTAACTCTGAAATATGCAACGCATTGAAAATAATTAATTTACCGTTCAAAGATCAAAGATGCACACCAAGCGATTTAGCGTTCGGGCACGATGGCGTGTAGAAACCGATTAGGGGTATGGGTTGAATTTAAACTGCTATACCCCTTCCAAGTTAGCCCGCTACCATCTTAGACTGCATTGTCACTTACCATCAGGTGAGATCGCAGTCAAGGGCTATCTTGTCATAGAATAAAAATAAAAAAAAATGCAAATTGGTTAAAAATTAGACCTAACTTCGCGATTTTTTTTGTCGAACAAACAATAATTATAATTATTGTACACACACACATAAACACACAAATAATTATTTGTGTGTAGTGACTAGCGATTAGGATGTTGTAACATGTCGGGGGTGTTTTAAATTTTTATTATTAATTTACACTTGTTTATAAAAGTATGTTTCAACCTTTAAAATCCATCCATTCGTAACATTTCTATGGAAGTAAAATAATAATTTTGAAATGAATTACGCATTAACCTACTTTACCTATCTATGTGGACAGTCATCAGAGCCCTATTCAAATTAACTCTTAATTCAAATTAACGGAAAATGAAACCAAATAGTATGCTATTAAACTTTACCAAATTATTTATCAGAATGTATGCGTTAGACAATAAAGGCTTGATAGGTTCCAAAATAATAATATTATGAGCTTTAATTCAATGTACCTACTAGTTGTTGATATTGTAACTTTTTTTACGTACAAAAAAATACAATAACTGCAGTGCAAAGAAACTTTACCGATAAGGATCCTATTATTATTTTCTCAAGAATGCTCTTTGTTTTAAAAAAGCTTTAAAAAAAAATTGCCCAAATTAGATGTTTTTGCACTTGGCGTAACGCGTTCTACAAATTCTAATCTAATGGCAATTCTAAGCTAGATAATAATCCTTTGAGGACGTTATTACTAACGATAAGATTTACGCTTACCAGAAATGGTTCAGATATATGTTTATGAAGATTTAGTTATCTACGTCCTGTATAACCCTTTGTTGAAACTTGAAGGAAATTCTGCATAAGATAGTTTAACATACCCACTTAGTTTGGACGATACACATAACGGGAAACTTGCCAAACATGATAAGTTTAAAGAACTAAAATCTAAGTCGGTATTGTTTTAAGTTTTATGTTTGCTTTTGTTAAATCTAAATATATAAAAGGTAAAGGTGACTGACTGAATGCCTGACTGACTGACTGATCTATCAACGCATTCGATCACAAAATAATAAGATCAACGCACAGCTCAAACTACTGGACGGATCGGACAGGGCATACGAATAGCTATTATAACATAGGCATGCGTTAAGAAAGTATTTTTGAAAATCCAACCCCTAAGGGGGTAAAATAGTGGTTTGAAAAATTGAATTTAACGTGAGCGAAGCCGCAGGCAAAAGCTAGTTAAAGATAAACCTTTTAGAAGTTTGTGTTAGTACCTTTAATATTTTTCTTGCGATTCGAAGTAGTTAATAGGTTAGTACCTAACACGAGAGTTGTTTATTACCCTTCTAACAACTTACTACTGCAGTAGGTAGTAGAAAAGGAAGCAAAGGTAATCAAATTAACCGTATCACTACTGGCATTAAGATTAGTAGTAACATGGGCAATAAATAAATAATAGGCTAGGTTTGGTGGCGGTTAGATTAATATTATTTAGGCGTTGCTAAAGCCTTGCTAACACAGCGAAAATGTAGTTATTGAGCCCAACGTTTACAGTAGTGAACTGAATACTGAGAGGTCGACAGTTCAATGTGATCCCCCATCAATTTTTATAATCAAATCATCTGTCAAGTGATGGTCAATAAATTTTGTATTTCTTTTAAATTTTGATTCTATTTTACGAGGTATAGATACAAAAATGTCGCGTAACGTACATTTTTAACGTAAATAAATATCAGATTACTACCTTCGAAATAATATGAGGCTTTCTATTATGAAAGCTTTTCACGTACCAAATGAATTACAAAAATAAAACAGAATTTTTTTTTTTTTTTTTTTAAATATATAGACTAGCGCTTGGCCGCAATCACACCTGATGGTAAGTGAGGATGCGGCCTAAGATGGAACGCGCTTGCCTAGAAAATACCTATTCACTCTTGATTTGAAGGTACCCAAATTATAGTTAGAGGGAAAAACGGAAGCCGGAAGGGCATTCCAAATCCTAGCGGTGCGTATCAGGAACGAAGAAGCAAAGCGCTTAGTGCGCGTTCTTGGGATTTCAACAACGTAGGGGTGCAGATCTTTTCTGTGTCTTGCGTTACGATGGTAAAATGGTGACGGCGGAACCAAGTTGAAAAGTTCCTGAGCACACTCTCCGAAATATATTCTGCAGAATACCGACAGACAGGCAACTTTTCGCCGATGCTCCAAGCTTTGAAGTCTGGAGTTGACCAGCGTTTCGTCACCAATGAGTCTTCTAGCACGACGATCCACTGAATCCAATGCAGCAAGCTGGTACTTGGCAGAGCCATCCCACAAATGGCTGCAGTACTCCATGCACGATCGAACTTGAGCTTGGTACAAGGTAAGAAGCTGTTCCGGCGTGAAGTACCGCTTGACCTTGTTGAGGATGCCAAGTTTCTTTGCAGCATTTTTTGCCTTGGATTCAATGCATCGTCCGAAGTTAAGATTGGATGATATGTTAATGCCTAGAAGCTCAATACTGTCGGCAATCGGTACAGATACATTCCGGAAAGTCGGAGTCATTGGGAATGGACTCCGTTTGGCGGAAAATAGGCACGATTGCGTTTTGGAAGCATTAAATTTGACAAGATTGGCGTCACCCCAATCGGACACCCTACTCAAGGTCAAATTAATGCTTCCAACTAGAGCCTCTCTACGCTCAAGAGTCTCAGCTCCACTAGCACGAGGACTGGACAAGTATCTCTCCGTAACGGTGCTGTCATCTGCATACCCAAAGATACCGGGTTGCAGGAGGTCGTTAATGTGCAGCAGGAATAGCGTTGCGGAGAGAACTGATCCCTGAGGGACACCGGCGTTAGTCGCCATAAGATCAGAGGAGGAGCCATCTAAGACTACTCGAAATGATCGCCCACTCAGGAAGTCTGATGTCCAGTCGCAAAAAGTGCTGGGTAATCCATAAGCTGGAAGCTTGCTTAAAAGGCTGTCATGCCATACCCGGTCGAAAGCCTTCGAGACATCGAGCGAGACTGCAAGTGCCTCCCCGTGCCTGTCGATGGCTTCGCCCCAGAAGTGTGTGGCATACACTAACAGATCACCTGTGGACCGGTTTCGGCGAAAACCGTACTGTTGGTCAGACAGGAGGTCATTATTCTCGAGGTATGCCAGGAGCCTATCGTTTAATACACGCTCCATACATTTACAAAGTATAGAGGTGATCGCGATGGGTCTGTAATTGGCCGGGTCGGCACGACTTCCCTTTTTTGGTACTGGTTGTACATTGGCAATCTTCCAAGCTTTTGGGACTCTAGCGAATTTCAGAGAGAGGCGGTACAATCGTGTTAAAACAGGAGACAATTCGGGAGCACAGGTTTTTAAGACTATGGCTGGTATACCGTCTGGGCCGCTGGCCTTATTGATGTCGAGAGTGCGGAGTACTTTTAACACCTCAGTTTGGCGAATATGTATCTCGGGCATAAAAGAGTCGCAAGATGGTAAATTGGGTGGTGGAGTACTTCCTGCATCAAGTTGTGAATTTTCCGCGAACAGAGCTGCTAACAAATTCGCTTTTTCCGTTGCAGAAAAAGCCAGCGAACCATCCGGTTTCAGTAGAGGTGGTAGTGATGGACGGCAGAAGTTCGTTTCAACCGACTTTGAAAGTGACCAGAAGGCTTTACTACCACGAGGATAGGATGCTAACTTGGCCCCAATTCGGTTGGTGCGGTTAAAACAAGCCTTCTTGAGTACCTTCTTGTAGGACTTAGCGGCGGAGTTGAACGCTCTCTTTTTGGTGATAATGTCCGGAGCTTTATGTGTACGAGCTTCAGCCCATGCTACAAAAGCCAAGTCTTTAAGGGCCGCAGCTTTGGCACATTCAGCGTTGTACCATCGGGGAACTTTGCCGTTAAGTGGTACATCAGCATGTGGAATAAAGTATTCCATAGATTGACGTATCACTTCCGACACAGCTTGTTCGCAGCTCGACGGATCATTAGAGGAGAAGCAGATTTGCCGCCAGGGATAGGATGCAAAGAAGTGGCGCATCTCATCCCAGTCTGCTGACTTGTAACGCCATACCCGTCTAGTACCGGAAGGACCGGAATCTAGGGGGTGATAGTTCGATACCGACTTTACCACACAGTGGTCAGAAGACCCCAGAGGGGCGGCAACCGACACTGAAAACCGGTCTGGGTCGGTAGTGAGTAACAAGTCCAAACAATTAGGTGTGTGGCCGTCAATGTCGGGTATTCGCGTCGCTTCTTGGACCAGCTGGGAGAGATCTAGCGACAGGGAAAATTTAAGGGCCTCTCTTCCGGCATGGTCGGTATTCTGGTATGGGAATAGCCAATCCTGGTGGTGGGCATTAAAATCCCCCAGAAAAACCATTTGAGCACTTGGATACCGACGCTGAACTGTGTCAGCCGTCTCGCTCAGAATATTTTTATTTTCATTTATTTGTGCTTTCAGAATATTATAAGATTATAAAACATTAATACTTTTATGTTTATTATAATGATAACCATTACAACATAAACAAACTTAAGTCTAGTGAAAAATAAATAATGATCACAGCCATTTGGAATACCTAATACCTACAAGTAAAAGAAACGCTAGAATTTTCAATACCTACCTAACTACTAGCTAATGTCTAACACTAGAAATTAACTTTAGGAAAAACGTCTAAATTAACATCTCACGACATTTGATCTAAAATATAATACTAGAGCTTCAGTGGGGCATGTCCAACATTAGACCAACGTTGCTTACTGTCACGCAATCTATTTGTTTCGCCGTTAAGAATATCTTTCCCGTATTTTCGCGAACATTTCAGCAGTATTCGCACTTGTGGGCTCATCATGTTTACCAAAGAACGTCATTTTTGTCGTCTTCAGGACCTTGCCGTCTTCAGCCAAGCGCCGCCAGTACACGGTTTGAACCGCGTGCCTTCCTGCGATGTAGCGCGTAACCGATCGAAGCATTTGCCCCCCATCCATTTTAGTTTTACCTTCTTTTAGATGTGCGTTTATTTTATATATAAGCCAAGCAGAATTTGACTAATATTCTCCTCTCCCCTCCGAATAAGTGGATAGCTAGTGTTAGGAGTGGGTCCGACAATAGTGCAACGTATGGGGTTGAACCGTCGACCTTTCAGTTTTCAGTCCGTTCTTATTCTCCAAAAAAAAAACTGTTCGTTTGTCCTTATTTTTCCACTCTTAGTCCATGTGAAGAAAAGCTACCAAAATAGCTTGGTTGTTACTACCGACTTTATCCTTTAAAGTAATTCACGCGTTATTAAATACGATAATAATAAATGGTAAATGCGGAATAGCTATTTCGCTAGTTTAATTGTAAATGTTGAATATGAACACATACACTTACTATTTATATAGGAGCTAAACATGACGTGTCGGTATTATAAGTAGGTAGAGCTTCTTTGCACTATTCTTATGAGTGATTTTATAAAGATCTGCCCACATTTAGCAGCCCATAGTGCCTATGAGTTCGATGAATCTAAACCCTATTTTATTTAATTAATATAATCAATAAGTTAAGAATTAGTTGCCAACTAAAGCTGTCAAACACGGATATGTGTAAATAATAAATACGGAAAATACGGGTTTGACAGTTCTCAGTTGGGAACTTTCTATTATTCTCAACCTCCAAGTTCTCAACTGGCCACTGGAAATGTCAAAAATAGTTAATAGGACCCCAGTTTTGAACAACCATAAGAAAATCAACTCGTGAAGCTACGAGTATAAGTCTCGAAGTTACTGTTAATGCCGGTTGTATATGTGCTTCTTTTCACACAAATAAGAACAGAAATAATACAAAAAATATATATAGTGTTTAAACGCAAAAGCTATAGGCATGATTGTTTATTTTGTTGAAAGACGTTTACGTAAAGGTAGTAATGTGATCTTACCTTTATCAATTACTCTTGTAACAGGAAAACACTCGAGAAAACCAGAATTATCTTTAGGTTTTCCAGGTAGGAATTATTTTATTTTTACTAATTCCCTACTATATACGTATTATCTGCATAGCTACTTCACTAATGTCATAGTTTACGAGTACATCGTGTTTACAAAAATATAAAATTTACATAAAAACAAAATTCGGCGGCTTTAGCTTAAAAACAATCCATTTCAGAGTGTAATTCAGGCCATTCCTTTTACCATTTTGATGTTTTTTGTGATAGAGTAAAAAATGCTACATGATATTTTTTGCACTTACATTTTCGCCGTGCAGATTTCTCTCTGGTTTGCATTTTGTTTCCACCTGAGAATTTATTAACGTAGGATAATATCATTACAGAATTATAACGACCTTTGTGGCTTGTGGTCAACAAATTTTAATTAATCGTTTACACGCGAGTAGTTAGGTATATCGTTTAATTATGTGGTTAGGTGAAATAATTCTATATTCGACCGAAGCTTGCGGTTGGAAGTTTTTAATCCGACTTTTTTTTAATTCTCATCATTTAATATGGGAATTTTAAAGGTGACCTTTATTTAGAGGCAAAAGAAAGGGTTATGATTTTAGCAGTCTATCTGTACTCGTATGTACGTAAGTATGTATGTACGTATATATGTATGTATGTATGTATGCAGGGGACATATATTATTCACGGGGAAAGGTTAAAATGTTTATCCCCTCGCTCAGTTTTATCCACCCGTCTAGCATTGGCACAGTCAGTGGTGGAAATAATATCCACAGTGTAATGTCTAATACGGATATTACTTCTCCTTTTCTCAATTTCTTAAATAAATTCTTTTTCTTTCTTTTCCCATGCCATTCTTTAGCATAGAGAGAAGATAATTTTATCTCTTGTTAGTGAATAAAATCGGTGGACAACGTTTTTGTCCCCTGCTCATGCTAACCCTGCTGGTCTGGCTGGCTGCTGGTTGGTGTTAGTATCATGGAAGTAGTCCTATTTCTATGGCTAATTAGTAGTAGTCTAAGCGTAGCCTATGGTATTGTATATGTACAAAAAGAGGAGCGCATTGCCATATTATCTTGTCTACCTGTTATCTAAAACCCATACTTGTGACTGTCTCTGTTGACAAATTAAACAATGTGAGTCATAAACTCGCAATATTTACTGTTTAACTAAGATTATCTTGATTAAACTTGACTTCACTGGATTCTTTTATTCCTTGTTAGCTCAGTTAGTAGACATAGTAAAAAGCTGGGGGGTACTTTTAAATAGGTTCGATTTTATCGACAGTTCGAGGAAGAGGTTTCTGTAATTGGGATCCCAAGATACTTGACTGGCGACCTCACAAAGAAAAGCCCAGTGTTGGTAGACCCCCCGCTAGGTGGACCGAGGACATCGGCCTAAATTTCGACATGATTAAGAATTAATATAAATACAGATGGATACTCATTAGGCAACCGGCACACGGCACCTAATACCAACCGATTTTGACGATCTCCCTGGCGCAGTGGTGAGCGATGTGGTCTCATAACTGAGAGGTTTGGTTCGATTCCCGGCGGGGGCAATTTGATATAAGTTCTGAATTGTCTTTGATCTGATCTGGTGAGAGGCTTCGGCCGGGGCTAGTTACCACACTAACGTCAAAGACGTACCGCCAAGCGATTTAGCGTTCCGTCACGATCCGTTCCGGCGTGTAGAAACAGATCAGGGATATGGGTTGAATGTACACTATCACACCCCTGCCAATGTAGCCCGCTACCATCTTAGACTGCATCGTCACTTACCATCAAGTGAGATCACAGTCAAGGACTATCTTGTCATCGAAAAAAAACACATACGGACGACCCCATGCGAAGTAAAATCTGCTTCACCCCCCTCCGCGGCGATGCGAGGTGCCGTGTGCCGATCGCCTTTGTTATAGTAAATAATGTTGTAAATATTAAATAAGTGATAGCAACACTGTCGTTTCTATACGTTTATCAAAGAAGGCTAACTCTACACAATAAATTAAATTGACAGGGCTAAACGATTCATAAACAAGGATAAAAGTTTAAAAATGGTTAATGTAACAGTTGTCGTAAAAAATCTTTTTAGAAAACTGACTTCAAACGCCACAACAAAGTATATCAATTGTGCCTATAAAATTTGAAGAGTTCCCTCGATTTCTCTAGGATCCCATCATCAGATCCTGACCTGATGACAATGAGACCATCTGGGAAGTATGCTCTTTCTAACAAAAAAAGAATTTTCCAAATCGGTCCAGGCGTCTTCGAATAATCGGGGAACATACATAAAAATAAAAACAAAAAAAGAGATAGATGAATTGGGAACCTCCTTTTTTGAAGTCGGTTAAAAATCTGCTCAAAGTATTTAAAAATCTAGTATTTTACTGTTGAGTAAGTTTTCTAAAAATCCTGTAAGTTTTCTAAAAGTTTTTTAACCTTAAAAATATTGCTCTACTAAGTAGTACTACTTTATTGACACAGTAAATTAACGTTATTTAAAAAAGGTGCTAAACGTTATCTATTCCGGAAATATTGTTTGTGAACTAACAACCAACACGCGTCCGTAGGCTTTATAAAACAAATAGCGAATAAACTATAAAGCTAATATTTGGCGAGGATTACCCAGATTATACTTGATCACACCGGCTTTTAACCGACTTCCAGAATAGGAGATCTCAATTCGGCGGATTCTTTTTTATGTATGTTCCCCGATTACCTACTCGAAGACGCCTGGACCGATTTGGAAAATTCTTTTTTTGTGTTTGAAAGGGTTTGTTTTTTTTTGGTTACTTCCCAGGTGGTCCCTTTGTCATTACGTCAGGATCTGATGATGGGATCCTGGAGAAATCGAGGGAACTCTTCAAATTTTATAGGCACAACTAGCGGACCCGACAGACGTTGTCCTGTCTTAACTATGAATATTGAAACTCCCCTTTTTACCCCCTTGGGGAGAGAATTTTCAAAAAATGTAAAATACGTAATTCTTTATTTTTGATCAAGAGCCAAAATATCAAGTTTCATAAACATAACTTGAAAAATAACTTGAAGAACGAAGGACTATCATACAAACATTCAACCCCTATTTAATCCCTTAGGGGGTAGAATTTTTAAAAACTGTGAAACACCTACTTTTTTGTTTTCAATTTAAAGCCTAAGTACCGAATTTTATGGGTATAGCTTGAAAAATAACGGAGTTTCATACAAACTTTAACCCCCCCTTTTTACCCCCTTGGGGGGAGAATTTTCGAAATATGTAAAATACGTAATTCTTTATTTTTGATCAAGAGCCAAAATATCAAGTTTCATAAACATAACTTGAAAAATAACTTGAAGAACGAAGGACTATCATACAAACATTCAACCCCTATTTAACCCCTTAGGGGGTAGAATTTTTTAAAAGTGTGAAACACTTACTTTTTTGTTTTCAATTTAAAGCCTAAATACCGAATTTTATGGGTATAGCTTGAAAAATGACGGAGTTTCATACAAACTTTAACCCCCCTTTTTACCCCCTTGGGGGGAGAATTTAAAAAAAATGTAAAATACGTAATTCTTTATTTTTAATCAAGAGCCAAAATATCAAGTTTCATAAACGTAACTTGAAAAATAACTTGAAGAACGAAGGACTATTATACAAACATTCAACCCCTATTTAGCCCCTTAGGGGGTAGAATTTTTAAAAACTGTGAAACACGTACTTTTTTGTTTTCAATTTAAAGCCTAAATACCGAATTTCATGAGTATAACTCGAAAAATGACGGAGTTTCATACAAACTTTAACCCCCCTTTTCACCCCCTTGGGGGGCGAATTTCGAAAAATCCTTTCTTAGTGCTCGCCTACGTCATAAAAGGAACCTACTGTCAAAATTTTAAGTTTCTAACTTCAGTGGTTTAGGCTGTGCGTTGATCGTCAGTCAGTCAGTCAGTCAGTCAGTCAGTCAGTCAGGACAAGCCTTTTTATATAATTATAGATTGATATAGGTACTTTGTAGTGGCGTTTGAAGTCGGTTTTGTAAAAAGAATTTTTAAGTTTATATTATTGCTTACTTTAATGAATCGTCGTCGTAAGCATTTACGATCATTAAGAGGAAATGTGGTCGGAGACTTTTGAAAATTAGGTATTTAAAAAAACTATCGCTGTCGCTCTGCAGTTGACCTTGAGGTCAACTGCAGAGCGACAGCGATAGTTCTTGTGTAGCGATAGCGAGTGTTCCAAGGCGATGTTCAGCAGCTCATCACTTTATAGCCTCAATAGCCTAACGGTTATAGGTGTGGACTGAAAACTGAAAGGTCATCGGTTCGAATCCCACCAGTAGCACTATTGTCGTACGTTTGGAGGGGAGAAGAGAATATTAGGCAAGTTCAGCTTGGCTAATGTTCTTTTATTATAAGCAATTTAAAATAATAACGCAAATCCATTTAGTATTGTAGTCATTTAAGAGAGCCTACTTTTTTTAAAGCTGTTTGAAAAGTTAAAGAAAATATTATTGTGTAGTAGGTATTATTAAAATTGTAGAAGTTTAAATAATAAAAAGAAAGTTTTATATTCTATAACTATATTTTAATAGTAGATAATTGTACATTATAGGCATAGCATAACTTGTCAAAAAAGGAACATTCAAAGACACCACATTCTACAATAAACAATACTTTATAACACACCTCTCATACAAATTGTCACTTCCCAAAATTGCAGCTAAGAGTGATCTATTTTTTAATGACAATCTCTTAATACGAGGTGGTATTTTAATTAAGTAAAGTAGAAGAACTTAACCTAAAAATAAATAAAATTTAACTATCACAGACAATCAAACACAGACTAAAGAAAAAGAAAGAAAGAATCTTCTAAAAAAAAACCTATACTGTAAAATTACTCGTATTACCGCTTAGGTATAAGCTAAAAAGGGATAGTTTACATTGACGGCTACTTGAAAGATATTATTAATCACTTGAAATTATAGAACCACCTAAGTAATTTCTATTTAATAGCGATTTCCCTACTACCGAATAACATTTAATAGAGGAATCGATGTTCTAACAGTTTTTGTATTAAAAATCTGCTAAAACTTCCTTGCTCCTCGGTTGAACGTTAAACAACGATGGCAAAATGGCACTTAGTTATGATCCTCGTTCTGTCTTGAATTGCTCTTTCAGAAGTCAGGTGCTCAATTTGCTTTCTTCGTTCCTTCCCTCTTTTTCCTTTAGTCTTCTTTGCAATGAAATTGCTCTATTAAATTATGCGTATCTATCCCGTACTTTGGCGAACATCTCTGCTGAGTCTACTTTGTTGGGGCCCTCGTTCTTGCCGAAGAAGGTCGTCTTAGTGGTCTTGAGGAGGCCCTTGCCATCAGCAGTAGCTTTCCTCCAGTACACCGTCTGAACCGCGTGCCTTCCCGCGATGTAGCGCGTAGCACTTCCGATCAGTTGCCTCTTGTCCATTTCTGCTCGTCTTCCAATCGAAGCTTCGAAATCAAACAAGGTACCTCGCTGTCCGCAGTCAAACAAATGAATTTACGGATGTTTGAAACCTTTTCAAATAGAATTCAATATCGCAAATAATAGAACTCCACTCAAAAATAGTAAGGCTTCAATAAATTGAAAACTCGTTTTTAAAACCGAATAAAACGGTATGTGTCTGTGAACTGTTTCGGAGCTTCACTCTTTTTGTTGTGTGGAGTGACATGCCTCGCTCCCGTTTATATAGTAACTCGGTGCGGCGTATGACGTATATTTTATCAGTCCTTCCATGTGTGAGTGGAACTTCGCACTATGCCGACGCGTGCTCCATTAACAAATAGATTAGAGAGGAAAATAAACAATTGCAACGTCATAGAATATCTGCTCATGCGAGATGTAATGCATTAATTTATCTAAGACTATAGATGATGCCCACGACTTCATCCGCGTGGATTAAGATTTTTGGGCTCTTGTGGGAACTCTTTAATTTTTTGAGCTAAAATGTAGGCTATTTGCTATTCGGATTTATAACCTACTAGCTTTTTCCCGCATAAGGTGAAATTCGATTTTTCAAATCCCTATTTTATCCACATAGGGGTTGAATTTTCAAAATCCTTTCTTAGCAAACGCCTATGTCATAATAGCTATCTATACGCCTTTTAGCTTGATCCGTCCGTTGAGCTGTGCGTTGATAGATCAGTCACTCGGTCAGTCAGTCACCTTTTCTTTTTATGTACTTAGACGATTACATTGCGAAGTTTCATCAAAATCCGTCCACTACTTTCGTACCTATTTATAAAATTAAGTACCGAAGTACGTACACGAAATTACACGTAAAATTAGATAGATATTTCAAACGTTCTTAGGTAGCAACGGTAAGTCCAAAAGATCGATTAACAAAAAATTAATGCAGTTACTTACCTAATTATAGGTCTGAATAAATGAGCTGGTGAAATATATTATGCTATGTCCCTATTTTATTTAAATTATTACGTACAAAAATATTATGTTTTATATTAAGGAGCAATAAATAACAAACATGTTTTGTACAAATCAGAGGAATACGCTACCTCTAAACTAAACCTACAATAACACTTTAAGCAAGCTAAAGTTTTATCATTTTCCGAGATTTGGTGAGAGTCCTAGTAAAATAAACATCCTAATCTAGCTTTCAATGATTACAAAATACACCAGAAATTTTTCTCAACTCCAATATCTATGAAACAATATTTTAGATAGTTTCGGATTTTTTAGTAAGTATGTTTAATTATATATTTTAACAGCTCGTTCGTAAGTCGTAAATAACTGGCAATTTAAAATCTAAATTAAAGCCTATTATCTATTCTGTAATTAAAATCAATATCAGACACAGTCAAGATAGCAGTTTATGGTACAAAGTTATTCGACATAGATTAAGCTCGTTCTTTTCATTTGTTTATTTTATGATGTAACATATAGCATTGTTTGCTGAAACTACATGTCATGTAGTTTCAGTAAACAATGCTATAATATTATAGAGTACATAATTGAATATTTTATTTCTTCTTCTTCTTCTTCTTCAACTAATGGACGTCCACTGCTGGACATAAGTCTCCTGCATGGACCTCCACAAGCCTCGGTCTTGCGCCGCCTGAATCCAGCGGCTCCCTGCGACTCGCTTGATGTCGTCTGTCCACCTAGTGGGGGGTCTGCCAACACTGCGCTTCCCGGTGCGAGGTCGCCACTCCAGCACCTTGGGACCCCATCGACCATCAGCTCTTCGAACTATGTGCCCCGCCCATTTCCACTTCAGTTTCGCAACCCGCAGAGCTATGTCGGTGACTTTGGTTCTCCTACGGATCTCCTCATTTCTGATTTGATCTTGCAGGGATACTCCGAGCATAGCTCTCTCCATCGCCCGCTGAGTGATCCTGAGCCTTCTTATGAGGCCCATAGTTAGCGACCATGTTTCGGATCCGTAAGTAATCACTGGCAACACGCACTATTTTATTACACGAATATTTTATTTACGTGGCAAATATTAGTTTTGCCCTGAAGTTATCTTACGCGACAGCGAGATATTATGATTTACATAGTGAATACTCGATTCGTCTCGTTTTTACTGGGTATTGCTTTCGTCAGCTGTTTATCTAAGGTTGAGATTATACACCACTAGACAGCCAATAGCTTAACGGGCAAGGGGTCAGACTGAAATCCGACAGGTCGAAGGTTCAGATGTTAATGCAGTTTGCGTATACACTGACGACTTTTATACAATTATGCGCAAACGAGTCGCATCGCTGATGCACAGGGTGAGGGTAAGCACCAAACGCCATGCTGAGGGTAGTTGCTGACAAATGGACGGAATGGGGCATACTATTCATGTTTAACATGGCAAATATTCTTTAAAAAACTAATTTCTTATATTCTAATCGGAGAGGCTTGGAGACTCTACGAGTATTTTCCGGCTCACCATTTTCGACCTTCCTGATGTAGTTTTGAGGTGATTTTGAGCACTGTGGGATTAGTGGGAGGTCCCAGGCAAGATTCTTGATAGGGGCAGTTTGAGAATTTTAATTTCTAATTTGACTCTAGTTTGGTCTGATTGGACTTACCGGGGATAGCTAGTATCCTACCGGCAATCACGTGGCTGTCAAGCGATTTAGAATGTCGATACGATGATGCGTACACACTAACTCTTTAGGGGTAATATACCCCTAAAGAGGGGGGGGGGTACCCTTCGGATACCCTTGGGATATGGGTTTCATTAAATTGCCATACCTATATGTTTCAAGTTCCTTAACAGACTGCATCGTCACTTCAGATCGCAAAAATGCTAACTAAGGTCCATTTGCATAATCCCCTAAAGATATTTAAGTGAAATTTTCTATACCTGTCCTTTTCTTGTCCTCTGACTCAAGATCAAGGTTAAAACGAGACATAAATATACTCTGACATAAATCTGTCTGATTTTAACTCTGTTTTGGGTCTGAGCTGAGTAAGAGTGCAGTCTATATTCAGCCTAATAGGTCGGACGCAGCTAGGGTGTCCGCACAGGTGGCATCCTAAACGACCCTCCTCTTCTCTAAAGGCACCAGCGTCATAACATCCGGTCTCTTGCCCTCGCTTCCAACCAATAGGTAGTTAATCTTTGCATCCTTACTTATCAGTATATTGAGAGTATTTGTTTTTATTGCGATAGCAGATTATGCAACGAATAACCTAGATTGTTTTATTTTGCGCCAAACTCACAAAAACTTCACTAGGCCAAGAAGATATCGCGACCCAGCAACGACCCAATTTAAATTATCTGTCATTTTTATTTAAAACACAGAATATACAATTGTGCGAACATCGAACATAAGGCTTAGAAGCGCAATAGTTAACGCGGTAGTTTTACCGACCGAAGATTGATTTCTGGCCGATTTTTTTTTTATTGCAGAATATTAGCCAAGCTGAAGTTAACTAATATCCTCCTATCCCCACCAACTAAGCAGAAAGCTTGTGCTAGAAGTGGGTACGACAATAGTGCAACGGGTGGGGATCGAACCTGTGACCTTTCAGTTTTCAGTCTATTGAGGCGTTATTCAATTCTTATTTCGTTCTGGAATTGAACAAGTATACACGGCATACATAATGGCCCTAAACATAATATTAGTCACTAGTGTCATTGATTAATAGGCAAATCCCATTCAGATGGAGTTTCTGAAACGGAAAATTTCTCCACTTGATAAGATAGTAAATTATAATTATTACTTACCACCTGAGGCTTGAGTGATAGATAAAATTGGTATTATTTCCATATTGAACTTAAGTTCTTTGAATAGCTTTCCCTTTTTTTTTACTTAGTACTAATGAAAGGTCCGTTATTAATGGAATCACACCAACACAGGAACGGATAAACTTAATTTTTTAACCCCGACGCAAAAACGACGAGGTGCTATAAGTTTGACGTGTGTGTGTGTGTGTGTGTGTGTGTGTGTGTGTGTGTGTGTGTGTGTGTGTGTGTGGCAACTGCCGCACGCAAAATGGCGGTATCAAATTAAAGACCTTGACTAGTAGAATACTATACACTATGATAACTTTCAAATCCAAGATGGCCTCCACCACAAAACGGTGAATTACATAATATTTTTTTAATTTCACTTAGTAGTGTAGAGTTTAATGAACCTTTTGTATTTTTAACTATGTAAGGCGGATCCATCAATCAACCTAACTACCATATCATTACACGTTATATCAATTTAGTTCTATCATCACCTTTCTAACGCCGAACCGCAAGGCAAGGCATCGTAGGAATCTGCACCGCTACGTGGTCGAAATTCCCCGATCTCGCACCAAGCGCTTCGCTTCCTCGTTCCTAATAAGCACCGCAAAAATTTTGGTATGCCCTTCCGGCTTCCGTTTTTCCAACTAGCTATAATGAGGGTGTCTTTGAATCAAGAGTGAATAGGTAGGCATCTTCTAGGCAGGCGCGCACCATCTTAGGTTGCATCTTCACTTACCATCAAGTGAGAGAGAAAGCCATCAGGAGTGAGTACAACAATAGTACATAACGGGTGGGGATCGAACCGTTTACCTTTCAGTTTTCAGTTCGCACTTTTTTAATCGAAAGGCTATTCAGGTTTCATCGTAATTTATTATTATAAAGAATATTCCAGAACACTTCAAACGTGTATAAAATGGGGTTTAGCAACCACTTCAACTCTATCAAGCACACTCATGGGTTTATCATACCTACTACGTTGGGAACAATACAACCTATACTGCCGTCGTAATTGAAACCACAGTAACTTCGAAAATCACGTTTCGTAAAAAACGCGATTAAAGTTTAATACTTAAATTGTTTTGTTATGAACAAACTATGTGAGTTCGGTTGAAAATAATATTTTTTAATGATGAAAAAATGTTACAGCTTTAATTCTGTGTATATTTAAATAATACATTATTATTCTGTAATTAATAAAATTTGATAATGTGTTATAAATTAAAAATATAATTCCTAAATTATTGCCTTTTTAAGCTAAAATCCAGTAACTCACTAGTTACTGTGATCTAGCTTAATTTTATTGATTACTGTGTATTAACCATGTATATATACCAACACTAGTGACATCACATAACAGTAACTTTACACATACTGGGTTGAAACTTAGTAACAGTAAACGTGGATCACCTAGATCATTATGTAGTAAGTGAATATACTGTATTTAAGACTAGCTTATAACGGTGTTTACACTTAGGTGCAATTATAGTATCTAAATATACTTTGTTTTAGGTTAACCTTTTTTCATTTGTATAAAATTATATAATATTATTAATTGAAAAAATAATTAATCTCCCCAGTTTTATTACAAAAGACATAAAATGAAACAATACAATGTTTTTATATTTTTATTTTTTGAATTAACACATAGTAGTAGTAGATACCTACTTATTATTAGTTTCTATTACTAAATATGAGATCAGTTTCTTTTAATTCTAGAAGTCTTCATGATTTATTACAATGACCTAGACATAGATAGGAGATCAAAGTATTTTACTCATTTTGAGTATCATTATTATTTTTAATCAAAGGAAAAATAGACTACAGCAAATACAAACTTCTACTTTATATAAATGCAACAAATAGGAAACTTCACAAAAAGACAATTTAAAAATAATCCATACTAATATAATTATAAATGCAGTAGTGTTTGTCAGCGGTGGGCCGTGAAAAGCTAGCAGACTGACTGCAAACTTTTCACGGCTCATCAATTTAACCGATTTTGACGATATTTGGTACAAAGATAGCTTGGATCCGGGGAAAGGACAAAGGCTACTTTTGGTTTCAAAAAGTCAGAGTTTCCACGGGATTTCAAAAAATCTTAATCCTCATAGAGGAAGTTGCAGCATCATCTACAGAGATCATACATCCTGAAGACGTAGACTAAGTTTTATCCAGGAAAATCAAAAAGTTACCAAGAGTTTCTTAAAAACCTGCGCAAACGAAGTTGTTGATATCAATTAGTTCTTAATATTACTAAATTAGTAATTCTAGTCACGACCATCATCATTATTGGTATATAAATCGACAGCCAAATTATTTAAGTAAAATAAAAGTCGATTTGAAGGCACGAGAGGCCCCAATTTTGTTATAATGTCGGATTTTCTTTGTTCACTAATACCTCGTGCTGTAGTTTTCGGAATAGGCACGGGCAAACCATTTTTTTCATATTTTACTTTCAAAAACTGAAGTTCAGCGTAATCTTCAGCTCTAAAACATTTCTTGATGCACAAGTTAAAAAAGCCTCGCCTAACTTGGACCTCTACGGTTTCACGCAAGTAAACTCTGTTTGGTGCATTTTTTAGTCTGTGCGCAGACGAATAGTCCTCGAAATCGTAAAAATCTTCAACACTCATCGCCTTTACGTCTACTTTCCCAGATCGTGTAGGTCTATAAAATTGTAAGTCGCGCTCGCAAATGCGTATAATTCTCGGGAAAGAAATACAAACAAATCACCCTCCCCGCTACCCGTTTCATGCAAAAGGTTAGCTTATAACCCAGTAAATCAATAGTTACTGTGGTCAGGCTTTGTCTTTTCGAAATAATTATTGAAACTGCAGGCATCTTAAACCCAGTAATTGATACACGGTAGTTAATTTATGTATAACATGACTTAAATCTATCGAACATTTTACGCAAAAACACAGTATTTGAAGAAGCCGTGTTATAGCCAAGCAAAAAATAATTCAATAAATACGTAAATATACATTATAGCACAGTAAACAGAAATTTGCTGTGTTCAAAGCTAAAAATTCTAACTTACTGTGTTTTTTATTAAAAATGTCTTTTTTTTAATTGAAATACTTACTGTGTTTTTATCTATCATATCTCAAAAACTATATAAGCTAAAAATAAATCAAAAATTTTCCCAAAAAGTGCTCGTTTTCCTGATTATAAAGAACTAAAACAAGTATAAACACAGTAACTGAAGTTGCTGTGTTTTCAATTACGAGGGCAGTATTGTGGTATCGAATATAACGGCCCCACTGCTTAAGTGAATCGAAATGTACGATCGCAATAACGCATTGCGATAATATCGAACGAATCTGTGTAGAGAGATTTATGTTTTTCAGCTCACCAAACCGTTATTTACCTACCTGTTAAATAACCTTCAAAGTTAATTCAAATTATATTATGTATTAATTGTACATACAAATTGAACTTGACACAGCTCATGGCAAAACTGATAGTGTTATCGTAATGTTACGCCATTATTCATATTAATGCCTCGTTTATTTAGTAGTTAGCATGCTCGACTTCATATAACGTGAGTCATACCGGGTCACGGGTTCCATTCCCGAGTTGGGCCAAAAATATCAAAGTACCTACTTATTTCGTTTTTATGTTAGGAAATTATTATGCTAAGAATTTTTTTTTTATTCGATGACAAGATAGCTCTTGTCTGCGATCTCACCTGATGGTAAGTGACGATGCAGTCTAAGATGGTAGCGGGCTAACTTGGAAGGGGTATAGCAGTGTAAATTCAACCCATACCCCTTATCGGTTTCTACACGCCATCGTGCCGGAACGCTATATCGCTTGGCGGCACGTCTTTGACGGTAGGGTGGTAACTAGCCACGGCCAAAGCCTCCCACCAGACCAGACCAGAGACAATTTAGAAATTATAAATTCCTAAACTGCCCCCGTCGGGAATCGAACCCGAGACCTCCCAGTTATAAGACCACAGCGCTCACCACTGCGCCAGGGTCCAGGGAGGTCGTCAAATTTCTAGTACTAGACCGAAATCCAAAAATTTGGCGACATCACCCCCTTGCTTCGGAAAGCATGTAAAGCCGTCGGTCACAAGAACATTATACAGTGTAGTTATCTGACTGTCTCGTTTTAAGTTTTTTTTTGTCTTAATCTACATTACTTTTCCACACTTAGTTTTTTATGTAAACAAATTGCGAAAGCTTTCCGTTGTTTTCATTACATCGATCATTTTTGGGCATATCCATCGGACAATTAAAATTTAATTGGAGTTCATATTAGGTCACGGAAGTAGCACTAAAGCATGGAAGTAAGATTTTCTACGTGTTTGTCAGTAAAATTCCAGTGAGATAATAATATGTGACAATATTAGGTCTATGGAACGACACGTGTAGTTTGACTAGGAATACGGTATTTTAAATTTGAGAGTATAAAAGGCGAACGGTGTAATTTGGTGTCATTTGACAATATGAGTGAAAAGTCGAATATAATTAATCGAACGGAGATGTCTTGTTTCACCCACACTTATAACAAAAATTGGATAAAATATAACTGCACTCAGTTTATACTTTAGTCATAATTCCATGCTTTAATACTACTTCCATGTAGCTAATTCAATTAAACTGTATAGGCCTATCACATATACACTAATGCATGATAGGTTTTTAATTTTTGTCTGGTGGGAGGCTTTGGCCGTGGCTAGTTACCACCCTACCGTCAAAGACGTGCCGCCAAGCGATTTAGCATTCCGGCACGCGGCACGATCGCGTGTAGAAACCGATTAGGGATGTGGGTTGAATCTACACAACCATACCCCTTCCAAGTTAGCCCGCTACCATCTTAGACTGCATCGTCACTTACCATCAGGTGAGATCGCAATCAAGGGCTGAAAAGATAAACGTTGTTCGGTTCAAAAAGAATCATTAACGGTCAGTCATAATAACTAACAATCGAAATCTAACAACAGAAATACTGTTTTCGAAAGCTTACTATTCGCTTTTAGTGGTTTAACTACCTTGCTCTTGACTGTATTTTTAAGTAGTGCAGTGTGAGCGAGATCGATAAATGTATAATATATAATAATAAGATATATTATATCTCGCTGACACTGAATAAGTGAATAGGTACAGTCAATCAGCTCAATTATTTGCTCTATAAATAGCTCCCGATATATTTGTAACATCAATATGAGCTGATGAAATAATATAACAACTTATTATTAGCACAAAATGATGAGAGAATATAACAATTGACGTATATCTTTTTATTAGAAACACATACATCAACGATAACCATAAGGCTAGAAACATATTACGAGTATTATTTTTTTTTTTCAATGGCAAGATGGCCCTTGACTGTGATCTCACCTGATGGTAAGTGACGATGCAGTCTAAGATGGTAGCGGTCTAACTTGAAAGGGGTATAGCAGTGTAAATTCAACCCATACCCTTAATCGGTTTCTACTTTCTACGCACCATCATGCCGGAACGCTAAATCGCTTGGTGGCACGTCTTTAACGGTAGGGTGGTAACTAGCCACGGCCAAAGCCTCCCACCAACGCTGCGTATTGTCCCTGCTCTGATGTTAGGAGGTTTATTAGATATATTATTAAGATTGAACAGACAAGTAAAATTTTTAAGTTTTTTTGTGTTGTTCTGTGTGCTATGTGGTGTATAGTTCTTTCAATTCACGAGGGCACGTGTCTCATGGTTGTGTGTGTGTGTGTGTGTCGTAACTGTATAAGGGTGAGCGAGAGCTTGCTCGCGCCTGACCGCTCCCACATAGGCTCCTGACAGGCACGCACACTTACGCAATGTATGTGTTAAGTATTCACTAAAAAAATTATTTTTTGACGGTACGGAACCGTTTGTGCGTGTGTCCGACTCGCACTTAGCCAGTTTTATTTATCTTGGGAGTCATTAATTTATTTAACTTCATAAACTTCATAATTTGCTCATTAGCTTAATAATATTATACCTACTAGGCTTGGAAACGTCTTTATTAAACATACCAGAATGTCACTTTATCACCTCGAAATTGCTCGCTGCAATTAGGAGATGTCAGTAACTCACTGTCAGAACCTTATGCTTGCATCTGACGACTAATTAGCGCTTACCACAGTTATATCAGTATAAATCTCAGGCCTTAAGACCTATCCTCACACATCAGTGCCAATACCTACGATACGCATCAAATCAATGCTGAAGGTTTAGTACGAGAATGCACATGCTGATAACTTTAATACAATTCTACTTTCAAAACATAAAAATGTCAAAGTAAAAAATATACCGGCCGAATTGATAACCTCCTCCTTTTTGGAAGTCGGTTAAAAATAGATCTAGAACTGTATCTATTTCGTCCACACTTCTTCAGCGGAAACTGCGAATTAAAAGTACATATACTGAAACTATAAATAAGGGTACCTAATTAATTTAATTCTGTTCTGTCGTTATAGTGTTTGGATGCTCAAAATCTATCAACGATATCGAGATATGCAAATTAATAATGATATCGATTGTATATTAGTACCATTTAACGTTACAGACTATGACAAATACGAATAGCATCATACAAAACGTTAGGAAAAATATTATTTTTCACTGACGCCTTTCACGGCACCGATCGTCCCATGTCGGCACTGATGTGTGCGGAGTTGCCTTAATGATTCATGGTTGGATGCTAAGTTTGATAGATGATCTCAGCAATATTAGTAGGTAACTTAGTAGAAGAGATATTTGAGCAGTATTTGCCAAGAATTTGCCTTTTAAAATACAAGCATTTTCAGTGACGAAAGGTTGACATGTAGCGCGCAATGTAAATTATGGGGGTGTTTAATTCTGTAATTTACTCGGTATTTAAATTCAGTACGTAATTTTTAAATACCGAGTGAAGATAACTGTTAAAAGGATTTAGACGCAGTTGTACTAATTTCCCAGTACTACAACATTTAAAGGATTTAGACCCAGTTGTACTACTGGAAGAAAAAAGTCTCGCTAGTTCAACGGTTGAACTAATCAATTTTATTGTAGTGGGAATAAATAGCTAAATCTACCATACTGCTTAAAATACCTCTGTTCTTATATTATACTAGCGGACCCGACAGACGTTGTCCTGTCTTAACTATGAATATTGAAACTCCCCTTTTTACCCCCTTGGGGAGAGAATTTTCAAAAAATGTAAAATACGTAATTCTTTATTTTTGATCAAGAGCCAAAATATCAAGTTTCATAAACATAACTTGAAAAATAACTTGAAGAACGAAGGACTATCATACAAACATTCAACCCCTATTTAATCCCTTAGGGGGTAGAATTTTTAAAAACTGTGAAACACCTACTTTTTTGTTTTCAATTTAAAGCCTAAGTACCGAATTTTATGGGTATAGCTTGAAAAATAACGGAGTTTCATACAAACTTTAACCCCCCTTTTTACCCCCTTGGGGGGAGAATTTTCGAAATATGTAAAATACGTAATTCTTTATTTTTGATCAAGAGCCAAAATATCAAGTTTCATAAACATAACTTGAAAAATAACTTGAAGAACGAAGGACTATCATACAAACATTCAACCCCTATTTAACCCCTTAGGGGGTAGAATTTTTTAAAAGTGTGAAACACTTACTTTTTTGTTTTCAATTTAAAGCCTAAATACCGAATTTTATGGGTATAGCTTGAAAAATGACGGAGTTTCATACAAACTTTAACCCCCCTTTTTACCCCCTTGGGGGGAGAATTTAAAAAAATGTAAAATACGTAATTCTTTATTTTTAATCAAGAGCCAAAATATCAAGTTTCATAAACGTAACTTGAAAAATAACTTGAAGAACGAAGGACTATTATACAAACATTCAACCCCTATTTAACCCCTAAGGGGGTAGAATTTTTAAAAACTGTGAAACACGTACTTTTTTGTTTTCAATTTAAAGCCTAAATACCGAATTTCATGAGTATAACTCGAAAAATGACGGAGTTTCATACAAACTTTAACCCCCCTTTTTACCCCCTTGGGGGGCGAATTTCGAAAAATCCTTTCTTAGTGCTCGCCTACGTCATAAAAGGAACCTACTGTCAAAATTTCAAGTTTCTAACTTCAGTGGTTTAGGCTGTGCGTTGATCGTCAGTCAGTCAGTCAGTCAGTCAGTCAGTCAGTCAGTCAGTCAGGACAAGCCTTTTTATATAATTATAGATTATTCTAATGGTTGATATTTTGACAGTTTTTGTATTCAAATGCTGCCAAAATATCAAAACGGTCGGATAAGACTTATTTTGATGAAACGGGCCCTACGGGGATTTAACGATTTTTCATAAACACGTGTAAATACGAATAGGTAATTAACTTGTTACGCTTTCCTATGACATAATAATATTAAAGGTACATAGGTACTAAGAAGCCTGCTAACTGCATGTTAGTAAACATTTAAGATAAATATTGTATTACCCACACGTAATAGTTTTACATAACGCACATATGTCAGTCATTAGCTATTCATAAGATAAAGCTATAGTTTAATTAGTTATAGATTTATATACTTATAAAAATATATAAAGAAAATAATGTTGGGATATAAAAGTGGTAGAGTACATACTAAACGAGGCTAAAAGTAAGAGTTATGTTTTTAGAGTCTATGTATGCATGTATAAATTTACGTAGTAGGTATAGTATGTTCTACCGTATCGCGTAACGAGCCGATCTCAATGAATGAGGTGTCAATCGATTCGTTATTATAGGTTATTATAGTCTGGTTGAATTAGGCTACATTTCATACAAAAAAAAATCAATAAGTATTACAAATGTTACAACCAATTTCCCGTAGTCGAATTACAGTTTATAAACTTTTTTTGTTATGACTGGTTAGACAGGTACAAAGGTAAAATAATAATAATTCCTTTACTTTAATTAATTAACCTAATGATGTATTGAACCAATCAGCCACACATTCTCTTACAGTAGGTATACTAATATGTAATTTTTCAGAATTTTACAATACTCTAGGAGTTCGGAAACTATTCGGAATTTCCGCGAAACATATTTGTATAGCTAACAAAATTGTTTTGCGTATAGATATTTCATAAGACGTAGGTAAAAACATGAGTATAACAAACAATAATAAATAAATTATACGGTTACAAACAAATCACACCTTTGTATGATGTGTGCACAACTACAAGTGACAATAATATTATTGTTTTCGTCAAATGGAATATTTATTTACAATCGATAAGGAAGTTTTCCCTTATCATAATATTGAAAGAATGATCATCATTATTTAAAAATAATTTCCATGGAAGAATCCGAAAGTCCGTTATTAAACGTAACAAAAACACATGAACGCGTTAAACTATGAATAAATTTTAATTTTAAGCCATTTATTTATTTTAAATACTACTCGGTCAAGCTGAAGTTGACTAATATCCTCCTATCCCCTCCAAATAAGCGGAAAGCTTGTGCTAGGAGTGGGTACGACAATAGTGCAACGGGTAGGATTCGAACCTGCGACCATTCAGTTTTCAGTCCGCACCTTAACCGTTGGGCTAGTGAGGCTTCAACTCTGACCCTGAGGAATTACACTACCCATTCCTACCTCTGAAATAAAATTAAGGTTCACTTATAATATAATAGTAAATATAATATTAAATACTTATAAGAGTTCTCACTTAAAACTCTGAGGCATGAAGGTTTTCTCATGATTACGAAACGTTAGACTTTAGAGGAAGTGATTTGCACGTGCATAGCTTTGAAAGATATTGCGTCGCCCCAGTTCAACAGGGTTCTAAGTGCATCAACGACAGGTTTTGGGAATGGCTAATCAAAGGTTTAAAAATTTGTATTTCTCTAATGATAAACAATTGTATTACAATTTTAGTTTTACCGTATTTAAAATATGTTAAACTTCCTTATTTCATTTTAATTATGTAATAATATAGTTTTGTTATCATATTTTCAAAACAGTTAGAACCTTGTTACATCCAAAATTCTCGCTTCAAAATCAGTTCTTTCACATAGAACCCCAATTATTAATATTTTTTGTATGAATACGACTGAATTGTATAACTAGAAATAAAAAGCAGGGTTTAAATAAGTGGGCAAGGCCACCAAAATTGTCAATTATATCACAAAAGTAACACAACAACATTTTGTGTTGTCATTACGCAAATGAAACCCAAAAAAAGCACATTTTTTGCGTAAAGTTTGTTTCAAAATGGTAATTAATAATGTCAGATATTTTATAAAATTGATTAGAATTTTTACGAATGTGAATATGAAAAAAAAATTAATTGAAGTTTTTGACCATATTTATTAATTATTATCTTTTATTTAGGCTTAGGCACTGGTTTAAAGAATTTTGTAATTTTTTCTTGTTTGGCAGTTTTTAAAAGCTCTTTCAACACCAACCGCGGCGAAGGCGGCTTCTGTCAAAGGCCGAACCAATACAGCGACGATATCTTTTAACAATTTGTAATAAAGTCTATTTTACTTTTTATTAATCCATTTGACGACGCGTTTACAGAGGATATTGGGTTAGATAACTATTGGAATCCTTTTTATTAATATGTATGTTCCGATGTATCGATTAGATCCGCGAATAAAGAAATTTTTAGCCATGAATATAGGAATTGGGTTACATTTTTTTTTGTCCGCAAATAGTGAAAACGCGAATGAAGGAAGCGCGAATAAGGAGTTTTTGCTGTACTTAGAATCACACATAAATACATTATTATCTTCATCAATTCAGTTTTATTACCATTATAAATGAGGCTTTACAGATTTTATGTGATACGTAACACAAAAATATGTGTTACAATAACACAAATGTAACACATATTTTATTTAATTTTAGCTTATAACTCGGTAATTTACTATAATTAGACGCTGATGAATATTTTTAATTACACTATGAATACACTCGTTAGCAAATATGGTGTAATATTAGTAATAAAATATAATTCTAACCTCATTAAATCTTGATTATTGTATTTTTTCAAAACTGACGCGCATATTTAACATCTTCGTCTGGCGAAACAATATGGCCGATTTATTTTTTAATGCTTTAAGAATATTGGAGTAGCCCTGTTTTAAAAGCATTTTTACTCATTGGCCCTTTAAATAGTAAGATTGGGGTAAAAATTCGTAAACAAATAAATCGTGACACAAAAATAACGAAATTTTTAATTATATTATATTAATAATTTTGTTAATATCAAGTACTTTTGCGCAGTTATTTTTCGTATAGCTTGGCCAGACATTAAATTTCAATTTTTATACATATAAATAATGTTTACTTTAAAATTTAATTAATATGGCCACTACAAGTTATTGCCCATAATTGGAAAACAAAGTTCTATCTGCCATACAATTTTCACTTAGAACCTTGTGACTCTCAAAATCAGGCAAAATGCAGATAGAACTTCGTTGTTTTGATAATATCTCATTACAGAATGAGAATTTTTGAAAGATTTTTTTACAGAAAGAAGCACAAAAAAATATTCTACCAGCGTAACCAAAAACCTCGAAAATTGACAAAATGCTAGATAGAACCTTGTTGAACTGGGGCGACGATTGTTGAATGTAGGTATATGTGCTATGTATTTGTATGGAAGTATATGGATGGATAATACATAATGTATAATGTTTGTGCATGTAAATTGCATGATAATTGATAATGGTATACATATTTAAATACTTATACGGTACGGTTTAATATAATAATTATGTAACTAATAGTAGTTAGATCAAAGTCCACCATGCTAATTACTCGTAATACATACGATGAATAGTGCAGAGTTTTATTGCTACATACCTACCTAACTACTTAGATACAGGAAAAGTTAGAAGATTGTACTTTGTACCTGCATATTATAAATCACGAATACATCCATACTAACACTATAAAGGCAAAGTTATCTACTCTGCCTGTATATTACATTTTCAACCGACGAAAAAAGAATAGTTTTTTTTATGTACCTACTTATGACCACGCATAACTTTTCGCAGAGACGTCCGATTTTGATAATTCCTTTTTTAATGGATATTGTCTCCCTCGAAATTGGTCCCATTAAAATTTGAAAAAGAAATTCCACCTTTAAAGGTCGCACACGGTTTTCCCGATTCTATCACGCACACACGATTTTGAAATTTCGCAGCGAGTTACCCGTGCTACTGTCGGTGGTACTCCTATCTCACGTGGTACCTACCACGGGAGATATTTCCTACCGAAGTGACGGGTAGTACTATCAAGTCTTACCCGTTTTAGTTTTTGACGACCTCCCTGGCGCAGTGGTGAGCGCTGTGGTCTTATAACTGGGAGGTATCGGGTTCGATTCCCGGCGGGAGCAATTTGGGAATTTATAATTTTTAAATTGTTTCGGGTCTGGTCTGGTGGGAGGCTTTGGCCGTGGCTAGTTACCACCCTATCGCCAAAGACGTGCCGCCAAGTGATTTAGCGTTTCAGCACGATGGCGTGTAGAAAACGATGGGTTCAATCTACACAACCATACCCCTTCCAAGTTAGCCCGCTACCATCTTAGACTGCATCGTCATTACCATTAGGTGAGATCACAGTTAAGGACTATCTTGTTATCGAATAAAAAAAAGGAATCAACTTTTAAATATTTATTTTGATGGTTAAATACCTACTACGGGTTATCTATGCAAATTTTCCTATACGGTGTATTTTTCCATACTGTAACTGAATAAACTTATCGCACCGCCACCGACGATGTTATACGACGCGTAATTTAGGGTTGCCACTTGTAACATTTATTGATCGGTTATTACTATTGATTTTATTTTATTAGGCT
The DNA here is from genome assembly GCA_038048805.1 of Hipparchia sbordonii. Taxonomy (NCBI): domain Eukaryota; kingdom Metazoa; phylum Arthropoda; class Insecta; order Lepidoptera; family Nymphalidae; genus Hipparchia; species Hipparchia sbordonii. The sequence continues at coordinate 11,770,987 of CM076108.1, read as the reverse complement.
TGATTGTAGAGTCTAAAAGAAAAACGGCCAAGTGCGAGTCGGACTCGCACACTGAGGGTTCCATACCACTACCATCGTAACAGCAATTAATAAAATCTGGCAAAAAAACCAAAACTTTCTTACTAGAAACGTGCATTTTTATTGTTTGTTGTTATAGCGACAAAAGAAATACACATTTTGTGAAAATTTCAACTGTCTACCTATTACGGATAATAAGATACGGCCCGCTGACACACGGACGGACGGACGGACAGCAAAGGTTTAATAATAGAGTCCCGTTAGTTATCCTTCGGGTACGGAACCCTAAAAACCTTCGTGTTCAAACAGTGAACTAACGCTATTATATTGCCCGCTCAACAAAAAAGATAATTAAGCACAGCTGCGCCCTCCAATCCCCCGACGGTCCTCTTTTTAAACAGAATCTAGGAACAGTTAAAAATTGGTAAATTAGCTAGGTACTTAATTAGCCTGAGTCTAGCGTGCATACTAATTTTAGTTAGTTACTAATTAAGTAATTTACTTTAAAACATTTTCTTGTAGGTACTTATTTCTAACCCCCGACTTAAAAACGAAGGGGTGTTATAAGCTTGACACACGTGTGTGTGTGTGTGTGTGTCTGTGTGTGTGTGTGTGTTTGTGTGTGTCTCTGTGTGTGGCATTGTAGCAGCCCAACGGATGAACCGACTTTGATTTTGTTTTTTTTTGTTTGAAAGACGAATTAATTGGGAGTGATCTTAGATATGTTTGATGAAAATCGGTCCAAGATGGCCGCCACCACAAAATGGCGGATTACATATTTTTTCACTGCTCCTTCAATATCACACTATCACACTAATAATATTATAAAAGCGAAAGTTTGTATGTGTGTGTGTATGTTTGTTACTCCTTCACGCCACAACGAATGAACCGATTTGGCTGAAATTTGGAATGAAGATAGTTCATACCCAGGATTAAAACATAGGCTACATTTTATCCCGGAAAATTACAGAGTTCCCATGGGAATTGAAAAACCTTGATCCACGCGGACGAAGTCGCGGGCATCGTCTAGTGGTACTATATGGGTATCAAATGAAAGGGCTTGGCTACTAAAATACTATACACTACGATAAATTTCAAATCCAAGATGGCCGCCACCAAATGGCGAAAAACCAAATGGGATGGAATGGCGAAAATGGTGAATTACATATTTGTTTTTTTAATTTCACACGTCGGGGATTTTTTAATTTTCAATTTACTCTTACTTGAGGTAACCCTTCATTCTTCAATAGACCGTCTGGCACGCGGAGACTGCATGCCTCTATCTGTGTGGGTTACCTATATGACACATATTATTATTTTATTAGCTATTACATGTCCACTCTTTGTCCTAGTCATAATAACAACTATCAGATAACATCGAAAGTTTTGAATGTCAGTGTTGTTTGACTTTAAACAAAATTTTCCATATAAATTGCTCCTTCAATATTCAAAACTACATAAATATAAATTACATAAGTCAAAATTACACTTTTTTACAGAAGAGCTATTAAGAGTGTGTTTCCGGATATCGGGTGGTTTTCGAGGTATTCGGGGTATTGCGTAAAATGGAAATAGAAATTATTACACATACACTTAGCGGCACGGAATCTTGCCCACTTACGAATTTTTTAATAATTTGCCTTTTTTATTATCTGAATATATAAAAGATAAAGGTGACTGACTGACTGACTGATCTATCAACGCACAGGCACGGGATGGATCGGGCTAAAATTTGGTCGAAAAAATGTCGAAGTAAGCATCCGCTAAGAAAGAATTTTTGAAAACTAAACCCCTAAGTGGCTAAAATAGGGGTTTGATATATCGTACCTACTTAACGCGAGCGAAGCGGCGGGTAAAAGCTAGTTATTAATAATAATAATAATAATTTAAAGTCAGGTTGACTAGAGGTAAGCTTTTTTTTTTTGATTCAAAAAGTTTTTAATGGGTTTACACGATTACAGCACGCCTTTTTAATTTTTTTTTAATGTTATAATAATACTTAACATAATACAAAACTAAATTCTAAATTAAAACTAAAACTATATAGATATGCCATTCTTTTCATAAACTTTAATATACGAGATTGGGATTGTAGCCCTTGTCTAAAATATTTATTTATTCAGGCATCACACAAAAGCTTGAGGTTTTCATTAGGTATTTCATTGAAAACATCTTTTTGTGAGATGCTTGAAAACCTAAAAACTTTGTAAATGTTTTACTAAATTCAGCTCAATTTGAATGAAAGCAAGACGCCATTCACTGTAACGACTACGTTAACTACAAGGAACCCTAGTTTCAAGATCTGGCGAACTGCCTCAAAGTTGTGAAATTAAATCTTGAAAAAAAAAAGACGTGTGGCACTCGGGGACTGCCGCGGTAAAGCTATTGTATAGCATTTTTTATCAACACCATCTAGCGGTGAGAGGAGTCCCGTGTCAGGTTATTTTCGTTACGGAATTTCTGGATTCGGTCTCCACGCTCCAGGCCCGCGATAGAAGCTATGCAATAGCTTAATAATTTTTTTTGGTACCTCCCTTACACGGGACTTTTTTATTCGTCTACTAGCTGATACCCGCGACTTCGTGCGCGTGGATTTAGTTTTTAAAATCCCGCGGGAACTCTTTGTTTTTCCAGGATAAAAAATGGCCAATGTCACTCTCCAGGTCCTCAACTATACACATGCAAAAATCACGTCAGTCTGTTACGTTGCTGCGTGATTGAAGAACAAACCAACAAACAAACATTTTTAAATTTAAAATATTAGTAAGGATTAGTTAGAATAAGAAAGTAAAGATTAGTAAGGATATTAGTAAGGATTCCTCATTAATTCCTCTCAACCAATCGCAGGCCCACTACTATTTCTCTCGATGAGAACAGACAGAACAGATTGGCAGACCTCACACACCTTTGAGAATATTAATTTTTTTTTTATTAAAGAATAATTAGCCAAGCTGAACTTGACTTATATTTTCCTTTCCCCTCCAAATAGCGCGAAATTTTTCATGATTGCTTTACGGCACTTAGTAGTCCATACTTAGCAAGTTAGCATCTACAATAGAAACGTAAAAGAGTCATTTTCGCGAGCGAAGCGAGCGCGAAATTTTTTATGATTGCATTACGGCACTTAGTAGTCCATTCTTGACACCTACAATAGCAACGTAAAAGCAACATTTTCGCGAGCGAAGCGAGCGCGAAATTTTTATGATTGCATTACGGCACTTAGTAGTCCATTCTTGACACCGACAATAGCAACGTCAAAGCGACATTTTCGCGAACAAATCGAGTGCGGAATTTTTTATGATTGCATTACGTTACTTAGTAGTCCATTCTTGACACCTACAATAGCTACGTAAAAGCGACATTTTCACACCTACAACAGCGACGTAAAAGCGACATTTTCGCGAGCGAAGCGACCGCGAAATTTTTTATGATTGCATTACGGCACTTAGTAGTCCATACTTAGCACCTACAATAGAAACGTAAAAGTAACATTTTCGCGAGCAAAGCGAGCGCGAAATTTTTTATAATTGCATTACGGCACTTAGTAGTCCATTCTTGGCACCTACAATAGCAATGTAAAAGCGATATTTTCGCGAGCAAATCGAGTGCCGAATTTTTTATGATTGCATTACGGCACTTAGTAGTCCATTCTTGACACCTACAATAGCTACGTAAAAGCGACATTTTCACACCTACAACAGCAACGTAAAAGCGACATTTTCGCGAGCGAAGCGAGCGTGAAATTTTTTATGATTACATTACGGCACTAAGTAGTCCATTATTGACACCTACAATAGCAACGTAAAAGCGACATTTTCGCGAGCGAAGCGAGCGCGAAATTTTTTTATGATTGCATTACGGCACTTAGTAGTCCATTCTTGGCACCTACAATAGCAACGTAAAAGCGACATTTTCGCGAGCAAAGCGAGTGCGAAATTTTTTATGATTGCATTACGGCACTTAGTAGTCCATTCTTGACACCTATAATAGCAACGTAAAAGCGACATTTTCGCGAGCGAAGCGAGCGTGAAATTTTTTATGATTACATTACGGCACTAAGTAGTCCATTATTGACACCTACAATAGCAACGTAAAAGCGACATTTTCGCGAGCGAAGCGAGCGCGAAATTTTTTATGATTGCATTACGGCACTTAGTAGTCCATTCTTGGCACCTACAATAGCAATGTAAAAGCGATATTTTCGCGAGCAACTCGAGTGCGGAATTTTTTAAAATTGCATTACGGCACTTAGTAGTCTATTCTTGACACCAACAATAGCAACGTAAAAGCGACATTTTCGCGAGCGAAGCGAGCGCGAAATTTTGTATGATTACATTACGGCACTAAGTAGTCCATTATTGACACCTACAATAGCAACGTAAAAGCGACATTTTCGCGAGCGAAGCGAGCGCGAAAATTTTTATGATTGCATTACGGCACTTAGTAGTCCATTCTTGACACCTACAATAGCAACGTAAAAGCAACATTTTCGCGAGCGAAGCGAGCGCGAAATTTTTTATGATTGCATTACGGCACTTAGTAGTCCATTCTTGACACCTACAATAGCAACGTAAAAGCGACATTTTCGCGAGCAAAGTGAGTGCGAAATTTTTTATGATTGCATTACGGCACTAAGGCACTTAGTAGTCCATTCTTGGCACCTACAATAGCAATGTAAAAGTGATATTTTCGCGAACAAATCGAGTGCGGAATTTTTTATGATTGCATTACGGCACTTAGTAGTCCATTCTTGACACCTACAATAGCAACGTAAAAGCGACATTTTCGCGAGCAAAGCGAGTGCGAAATTTTTTATGATTGCATTACGGCACTAAGGCACTTAGTAGTCCATTCTTGGCACCTACAATAGCAATGTAAAAGTGATATTTTCGCGAACAAATCGAGTGCGGAATTTTTTATGATTGCATTACGACACTTAGTAGTCCATTCTTGACACCTACAATAGCTACGTAAAAGCGACATTTTCACACCTACAATAGCAACGTAAAAGCGACATTTTCGCGAGCGAAGCGAGCGCGAAATTTTTTATGATTGCATTACGGCACTTAGTAGTCCATACTTAGCACCTACAATAGAAACCTAAAAGTGACATTTTCGCGAGCGAAGCGAGCGCGAAATTATTTATAATTGCATTACGGCACTTATTAGTCCATTCTTGACACCTACAATAGCAACGTAAAAGCGACATTTTCGCGAGCGAAGCGAGCGCGAAAATAATTATGATTGCATTACCGCACTTAGTAGTCCATACTTAGCACCTACAATAGAAACGTAAACGTGACATTTTCGCGATCGAAGTGAGCGCGAAATTTTTTATATTTGCATTACGGCACTTAGTAGTCTATTCTTGGCACCTACAATAGCAATGTAAAAGCGATATTTTCGCGAGAAAATCGAGTGCGAATTTTTTTATGATTGCATTACGGCACTTAGTAGTCCATTCTTGACACCTACAATAGCCACGTAAAAACGACATTTTCACACCTACAATAGCAACGTAAAAGTGACATTTTCGCGAGCGAAGCGAGCGCGAAATTTTTAATGATTGCATTACGGCACTTAGTAGTTCATACTTAGCATCTACAATAGAAACGTAAAAGCGACATTTTCGCGAGCGAAGCGAGCGCGAAATTTTTTATTCTGTACTACGCCATATCTTGTCATGCACTTTTGGCGGTTGAGACCCTGCTGCCCTAGGCTCCTCAGCCTTCTGGTAAATCCGCCACTGTGCGTAACATTTCTTATCCCAAAGAGTTTAGTTTATATCAATTTTAATTTTTAAAATGATCGCTCGTCATGCAGCTTGTCCCTGCTCTCTTTGTCCCTTCCCTCCTACGCTACGCTCGCTATGTCTAATGTCATCTATACTTGGTACCTACGGTACTTACAATTCCTAAATCCCCGCACTTTAGGTGGACAGTATCAGGATTAAGCAGCTAGGACCTAGAACTTCATTTTGTAGTTTATGCTTGATACTTACAATAATAATTCGCAAGCGACAGTTCTTAAATCCTCACAGTTTAGATGGGCAGTATCCTGCATAAGGTTATAATTTCTGAACTACTAACCCGACAACCTTGAAATAATTACAGGACATTCTTTACAGTATCTTCTTTCTAATAAAAAAAGAATGAATGAAATCGGAGTACGCCATAATGAATTACAACTAAACCCCTCTCCCAAGGGAACCGCGCTGAATTTCGGGATAAAAAGTATCCTATATTTTACCTCGTAGTATGAACTTAAATCGTGCCAATTATTTAAATCCGTCCAGTAGTTTCGGTGTGATGCGCGGCCAAGATACAGACAGACAGACAGACAAAAAAATCAAAAAAATTTTTTTTGGGTTCAGTATCGATAATAAAGCATCCCCCGATTAAAATTTTCAAAATATACGTATATTTAATGTACAGAATTCGTCCCGTTACAGTTTTATTATATTATAGATTACATCTATTACATTGTGTATAAATTCAGGGTATGTTATGAAAATATTTTTAGGGTTCCTTAGTTAAACTACAGGGAACCATTATAGTTTCACAAAGTCCCTCCGTCTGTCCGCCGCATAGCGCAGAGACTTTTGGTATTAAAGAGCTGTAATTTGGCAAGGTTCTACAATAAAATTTTGAAAAAAAAAAAAAGACGTGTGGCACTTGGGGACTGCCGCGGTAAAGCTATTGCATAGCATTTTTTATCAACGCCATCTAGCGGTGAGAGGAGTCCCGTGTCAGTTTATTTCAGGTTATTTTCGTTACGGAATTTCTGGATTCGGTCTCCACGCTCAAGGCCCGCGATAGAAGCTATGCAATAGCTTAAAAATATTTTAGGTACCTCCCCTACACGTATGTATGTACTTAATTCCCTGGATTTTCAAAATACATAAATCGTGACCATCAGCTAGTTAATTATTAGGGAGAAAAATATTTTAAACACCTACAATCTTGTTCGACATTATTCTTTCCATGTTTCATAACTTTACATAAAAGTTCCATTGGATATTTTCATAAGACCACTCAGGGCGGACGGCGTTCCCAAAAGCTTTTGATTGTTTTGTTTCAATATACTGAGACTACTTGACCCACAATATCGTTAGTGTTAATAGTTTAGGAGCCCATAGCTAAAAACCGAATTGAAAATTTCTTCATAAACAAAAATTCTATTTATTTATTCCGATAAATGGTAGTTTATGTTTCGTCCTCTATCTTTACCGCCATGAGATTTGGTATTAGTAAAAATGTTTTTCATATTCGACAAAACTATAAGAAAAAGTATTCTCTATATTCATACCCGTATATATATTCCCGTCTCAACAAGAAGTTAACAGACTCTGCTGCTTTTTGAACCCTTGGTAGAGTCTTGACTTTACATAAAAGCCATCCGTTGGCATTATTTGAATTTCTACTAAATATCTACTAATTATGCAATGTACATTGATATTGAAGATAAAATAAATCCACCTAAAAAAACTTCTCCTCTTGATCTAAAACTCTCTACAGTTTCCATTCACTTGACAATTCGAAAGCACTTTTTAAAAGTTTATTTGAATAAAAAATTATTCTACTCTATTCTATTCTACTGAATCCTCTACACGAGTATGTATATTTATGTACCCAGTACCCTAATCCGAAATAACAATGGAATACTGCTTTCTCTGATATAATAGAGATACACACTGAATATAATTGAAATTTTATTCACGTATGCACCGACTTAAAGCCGAAGCGGACTGAGCGTGTGATGGCAGCGCGGCGATTTGTATTTGACTACATTTTTTTTAATATATTTAAAATAAAGGTTTTTAATACATTTTTTAAACACAATGTCATTTTTCTTTTTTTAATATCATAACTGACTAGTCTCGAAAATATAGAGCTTTTAAGTTTCCTGTTATAAAAAGAGAGTGCTATTGCAACATGACGCTACGATTCAATAGCTCCGTACACTCTCCATAAAAAATTTTGTTTTTGAAAGAGATGGATACAGTCGCAGTAAAACAGCTTATTACTCATTTGTTTTTTGACCGATTTATTTTCTGTTTTTACAATTGTTATTCTTACATTTTTGATTGTAATTAATGAATAATATGCACATTTTGACAACAGTAAAATACCTAATTGTGGCATGTCGAGACCGACTTGTAAAGCTGTTGTAAGGACTATCCACGTGAATTTATTTATTTAAATCCCGTGCGATATTTTTAAAGTAGCCTATTTTCTTCCTCAAGGTGCAAGCTATCTCGTACTAAATTATGTCAAAATTTGTTAAGACATTAAAGGTAACAGACAAACAGAAATACTTTCAAGTATTCGTTCAGCTGGTATATTACTCGTATGTATCGCATGCGAGTTTTCGATGTGATTTCGTGCCATAATGTTCTTGTCAATGTACGCTTTTCTCCCGCTTTGTGTGTTTTAGACTTGATACTTCCACAGTAAACAAAAAGAGTTAGGATTATATAATATTTGCGAGCTAAAGACCATTCCAAACGCCTTGTTTATAAAGCTTCTAAGCTCTAAAGCTGAGCTGTATAGAAACTACTATAAAGGGATATTAAATGTTTGTATTACGGACTTAGAAGCTAATGAATTCATATTGTAAGTTGCGCTGTTTTAATCATACAGACGCGAATATTATATCCCCAGAAGATTCAAACTTTTGAACGTTGTTTCAGAGCGTAATGTCAGCGATTATAGTAGCTAATAACTAGCCTTCTCCCACAACTTTGTCACAATTAAACCTTTACTTTCGTATTGCTCCAAGGTGTGGAACGTATTTCGGACGTCTGTATGTCCTGCCACGTAGATATAATTTTAGTAGGTACCTTTAAGGCATGAGTGAATAGACATTTAAACCTCTAGGCAAGCCAACCTAGACCTCGTTGGTGCTTGCCATCATTATTTGTCGTCAAGCACAAGCCTTTTTCGTAATAAAAAAGAAAAATTTGCACAAAATTTCCAAAAACACACCTCCAGCCAAAACCACATAAGGTTTGATGGACCAGTCACTAAGAAGACGAAGAAACTTCGGTGTTTGACAACAACAAACTTTGTGCCGATATAAAATTCATAGCCACATTACGATTTCCTATCGCACTTACATAATATTGACTTCACATCCGTAGCTTGAAATAAAACTCTCTAGGGATAAGACCGAAGCAGTTTCGGATTTTTCTCTCAAATACGAGTATAACAATACGTGATGGAAGTGTGAATTTCTTATGCGCTTATTTGACTTTCATACTTGCTTATATTGCGAAGATAAGCTAAATAAACTACCGATATAGAAGTAACATACATCGTAGCAAATAAACTAGGTTCCATGTTATTGAATTTTATATATTTTCATGTATGAAGCAGTTATGTTATAGTGGTATTCAAGACTTCAGCCTTCCATTCGAGGGTTCGAGCTTCGGTCCCAGGCACACGTATCAGAATTTTCGTAGCTACGTGCGCTTTACAATTATATATGAATTGCTTAACGGTAAACGAAACCTACATAGGTACCTACCCTGAGAGTTTGAGCGGAGAGTAAGGGAAAGATTGATATGAATTAATCAATACATCCAATGAAAAACACCGTATGATTATCAACTGGATGGTTAATAATGGCAAAGGGCTCTGGGACTATTCACTTTTTGACATCGTCCGAATATCGTAGTCCCTTTGAATACAAAGTTATCTTTGTACTTTACAGCCCCGAGCTATCTGAAGGCTGTATATAGGCTGTATACCGTAGTTATATTGCACCTACTAGCCGATGCCTCGCGACTTCATTCTCGTGGATATTATAGTATTAAAATCCCGTGAAAAACTCTTTGATGACAGTAACCATTCTTTCTCACATCATCTGCTATTACCTGTTAAGAATCTCATTGGACAAAATTAAATCTAAGAGCAGTGCAGAAAAGTATGCTAAAAGTATGCTACAAACTATTAGGATACTTTTTAGTTTTTACACTTATCGAATTACAATAATATCCCGACCGGTATAGAGTGAAAATATTATTCATTACGTACATTTATATTCTTATTTACGTAAATACATTTGCGTAAATACGGTTCGATAACCAAATACAACCACGCCTCCCGAATAACGCGGCGTTTATCTTTTGTTTATCTTATTTATTTAATTTTTTTCTGACGATGTCGGTAAATACAGTAGCTCGCACTGACTGCGTAATCGTATCGCATAAAATAATAAGCAACAATAAAGGTGGAAACATACTATAAATTACAGACGCTCGGATGCAAAAGGACAACTGACTAAACAAACTCTATCTACACAATTGGGTATCTGGCTGTTGTCAACACAGTTGTCAAAATGTGGATATTTGTCAATTATAATCGAAAATGTAAGATGTAAGAATAACATTTGTATAAACAGAAAATGAATCGGCCAAGAAACAAACAAGTTATATGCTGTTTTACTGTATACGATTGTATCCGTCTCTTTCTAAAACGATATTTTGTATGGAGAGTGTACCTATGGAGCTACTGAATTGTGACGTCATGTTGCAATAGCGCTCCGTTTTTCTAACAGGATACTTATGACTCTTTGTCGAGACTAGTTAGGATATTAAAAAAAGAAAAATGATATTGTTTTTTACCTAATACTACAAATCTTTATTTGCTGTTTTTAAAAATTTTATTATTGCATGTTACATTTCCGATTGTAATTAATGAATATCCACATTTTGGCAACATTCAAATGCCACTTATTTATTTACTACGTCAGGTCGAGTGACGTGTTTTAAGTATGTTTCCGACTTGTGATATTTCACACGTATGATAATAAATGATGAACGTAACAATTAAACTAATTAAATAATAATATTTCATCGTTCATTAACGTCATTCAAGGTTAATATACGTGACCCTTGAAACGACCTGACGTCTGATGAACGTGCGAACTCAGCTTTTATACACACTTCTTCCCTTTATAATTAGTAGGTATTGTTGTGTTATTGGAAGGTAAATCTGTGTCAGGCGACGTCCTCGATAGTCTAACGGGTAAAAGTGCGGGCTGAAAACTGAAAGGTCGTTGGTTCATTCCCCACCCGTTGCACTATTGTCGTAACAAACTTTTCACTTCTTTGGAGGGGAGAGTGGAATTTATTTATTAGTCATGTTCACCAACATTACTTCCTTTACTTATATTATAAACTAGCTGATGCCCGCGACTTCGCTCACGTGGATTTAGTTTTCAAAAATCCCTCAAGAACTCTGATTTTCCGAGATAAAAGTAGCCTATGTCACCCTCCAGTAAGGCTAACATGCGCGTCACGAGAAAGTTTTGTGGCGCGCATGCTAGCCCTACTGGTCATCAACTATACCTACCTAATCATGCAAAAAATCACGTCGATCTGGGCCCCAAGTCTGCTATTTTACATGTCATTGTCATTGAATCGCAATACAATTACAATTCATTTATCATTGGTCCAAAATTTCGTAGTCTACTAAATTCACAATGGTCGTTCGATTTCTTATAATTGGATTGTAATTTAATGATACCTCGGTATTGCCATTAGCTTAAAAAGCGTTTGCCGAAATGAGTTTCAAAAAAAACTACATATTAAAAACGTTTATTTAAGCTAGATTCAAAGCTAGATGTGTCAGTGGCAAACCATCGGAAAACAATTGTGACGCCATTGAATTAGTAGACTACCAAAATTGCTAAAAGTAGCAATTGGGATGTCATTGATAGACAATTGAACTACAATTGCAATAGCAGACTTGGGCCCCTGGTGCTCCCTTACTGCGTGACCAATAAAAAAACACTTTCGCATGTAGATATAATATTAGTAAGGATGCGAAAGTGATTTTGTTTGTTGGTTTGTCCTTCAGTCACGTCGCAACGGATCGACGTGAATTTTTGCTTGAGTAGGTATATATTTTTAGGGGGAGGACATAGGCTACTTTTTGTCGTGAAAGATGTAGGTATGCTTTCCCGCGGGATTGTTGTAAACTAAATCCAAGCGGACGATGTCGCGGGTATCAGCTAGTTAAAAATATTCTACCTACGCATTTTTAATAATAATAGAGACAGCGGATATTTCCATTAGGTACATTATTACATTATAATAATTACAATTCTGTTGTCTCTACTATCTTGCCCTATTAAAATAAAGACCTTTGAACGCAAACCACTAATTGGTAGACTGTACGAAACAATCCCTATTACGTAGAAAACCGCCCCAAAATAGCAAATAGAATACCTACTCTATATTTAGCTGCAGACTTCACAAGAAACAATAGCTCCCTCTAGTGGCTTAAGGCGAGAGCACATCTAGCCGTGGGGGAAACCGCAGTGTCGAGACAAAGACAATAAATTTATAAGTAAGTATGTCACAGACTACCTAGTTCCTGGTTGCAACCTTAGGGACCTCGCGCAATACGCGGCCACAACCAAAGCGCTAGTGGGCACTAGAGCTGTGTCCAGCGATTATTTCTAGGGTCGGCAGACTAAACCACATAAGTCACAAAAACTTATATTTTTAAGCTATTGCATAGCTTCTATCGCGGGCCTTGAGCGTGGAGACCGAATCCAGAAAATCCGTAACGAAAATAACCTGACACGGGACTCCTCTCACCGCTAGATGGCGTTGTTAAAAAATGCTATACAATAGCTTTACCGCGGCAGTCCCCGAGTGCCACACGTCTTTTTTTTGATTAATGATAAGCCCTTGACTGCGAAGTCGGCTGATGGTAAGTGACGATGCAATCTAAGATGCTAGCGGGTTAGCTTGGAAAGGATAGACCCATAGCCATTGTTAATAAAATCCATACCCTTAATCGGTTCACTAGTTCGCTACGGCAACAATGACCTGTAGTGCGTGAAATCCCTCATCCTTTTTACTTGCATAATTTAATGTTCCTTTTACATAGTAAGTGCCTACTATACAAAGTCAAAACTTTATTGTAGGTAGGTATACCTACCATAATCATACCGACTGTTGTGGACACATTATTATGGATCAATCTATTTCCTCGCATTTCCAAACCAGTATTTTTTTTAAAATGAAATATCCAGTCACTTACTAATGTTAGACTTATATTTTTATTCTTCTAATTCCCTTGCAGGGTCACTAGCCACTGTTAACTTTATTAAAATGATGCATGAATATCACCTTTATAGTCAAAAACAACCCATCAACTAAGCGGTTCATTACTAAGCAGGTCTCCTCGGAAGGTTTAAAAGTAAATGCGGTCACAGACTTCTGAAAATTAGGTAAGTATTTGAAAAAACTAATGCCTTCTTTTCTGTTCATAAAACACATTCGTGCGATAAGAACAACTGCTGATCAGAAAAGACATAATTCGAGGTTTAGCTCTCCACTATTTCCTCCAATATTGGACTAATTTAAAATTTATTTCATAAACTGTTCAAAATTGGTTCCCTCACAATAGGTACTAAATGTTAAAGTCAAACCAATAAAATACTGACGATTTACTAAAGCCATCATCTGTACAAAATGCACTCGTTATAAAACTGACTTCTTTCCAAAGTGAATTTCTTTCAAAACTCATATTTGAGACGTCCGATTTCAGTTGAAATGAAACTTGAAAAATAGCAGATTTCGATGGGGTATCAAGAAAACTAAGTAACTGATGATTCAAAAGTACACAAAAATAGCGATTAATAGACAGCGACCTCACCTGATGGTAAGTGAGCCTAAGATGGTAGCGGGCTAGGCTTGGAATGGGGTTTATCAGTTTAATTCAAACCTATACGCCTTATCGATTTCTACAAGCAATCGCGCCGGAACGCTCAATCGCTTGACGACACTTTCACAGTACAGTGATAACAAGCCACGGCCAAAGCCTTCCACCAGACCACGTAAGAGATAATATTTTAGAAATTATATTTTCCCAAATTGCCGCCTCCGGAAATCGACCCTTAGACCTCAACGTTTGCGCTACCTAAAAGGCCATGTTTTACATTTCAGCTAATGAAGATGATGACATCAAAAGTACATAAATCTATTTTATTTAAAAGATAAACAAGTGGTTTATGGCTGAAAGTCGTAAGCGACACACTAAACACAATGTATAAGTAATTCTTACCGCTCTGATAATAAAACCCAGCTAGGTACAAGTAAAAAACCCAACTTGAGAACGTCGTAGGCGCTCGGCTACATTTGCTGGTTACGTTTCCTCCGAAACCTTTTCTGCTATTTGTTTACCTTTTAAGAGAGCCACGGATAAATGAATTACAAGGACAATGCAACGAACAAACCAAATTGTATTAGTCAGTTATTTCGTTTTCCCTCTGCGTCGACGGCACAAAGGTTAAACGCAAGAAAGCTCGTGCGAAATTGAATTTCATATTCCGCGACGAATTCTCGCCAAAGGATTCAGTTGTGCAGAACTGTGACGGGAGGTAAGTACTTTTACACAACTACGGCAAAGACAAAAGGAGAGGTTATGCTTTTAACAGCCTATGTATGTACGTTTTTATGCATGTATTTTTTTATTAGATGAAACGATAGAAGTGATGATACAGTCTAAGATGGTAGCCGGCTAACTTGGAAGGAGTATGGCAGTACACATTCAACTCATACCTACCTCTAATCACTTTCTACACGCCAACGTGCTGGAATACTAAATCGCTTAGCGGCACGTCTTTGACAGTAGGGTGGTAACTAGTCACGGCCATAGACTCCCACCAGACCAGACCAGAGACCATTCAGAAATTATAAATTCCCAAATTGCCCCCGCCGGGAATCGAACCCGAGACCTCCCAGTTATATTCAGACCATAGCGCTCACCACTACGCCAGGGATATCGTCAAATGTGGGGAAAAATATTTTCCGTCCCTCGGGAGTCCCTCGGGAATCCTTTGTTTTTCCGGGATAAAACCTGGAGAGTGACCTAGGCTCCTTGCCTCCAGGTTCTCCACTATACCCATCCAAAAATAACGTTGATCCGTTGCTCCTTTGCTGCGTGATTAAACGACAAACCAACAAACAAACACTTTCACATTTATAATATTAAAATAAAACTCTCTTGGAGCAGGTAGTAGGTACGTATGTAATATGTATGTACCTATTCTAATTTCTAACGCTTGCGAGCGAAGCGACGACGCGCGACGTAATCAATTTATTACAGCGAGCATCTTGCTGGAACATAGTACTAATTTCGTCACAAAGCGTATTGCATATAGTTTAAAGTAGGCGCTAGGCAATACCTAATCGATTACGAGACCTACTTGCTAGTTACTATATTAACTACGAGTATTAGACACGATGGGGTTGGCGTGCCAGCGGGTAAAAAACCCCAAAAAAATAGATTAAAAAAAAACTATTAGACACTTGGAATGTTTGTATATATTCTGTTAAAATTTTGGATGCCAGAAATCTTGTTCCATGTCATAATAATACCTACTTATTTGGTAAGGTTTAGGGTCTATACCTACAGACGATAATTCGCAAAAATGCGGTTTAGGTGTGTAGGGTGTTATCCCTACTGATAAATAATGATTAATAAATATTATATAAGTGGACTAGTATATTATATAATAGGATTATCTGTGAAGCTCTAGATACAGATACTATGTAAATGATAAAAAAGCGTGGATATAATTCGCTCCAGTGATTCATAAGACAGTAATAACTATCCTGTGTTCAATAACAATTGTAAAAATTTTATTTTTTTGAAAAGAGCAACCGCCGAGTTTCTTGCTGGCTCTTCTCGGCAGGAAAGGCATTCCGAACCAGTGGTAGATTCATTGACGATTCAAAAGTGCTTGTAAAAGTTTATTTGAATAAAAAATATTTCTATTTCTATTTCTATTTCTACAGATATTACTTAAACATAGTTAATCAGTAGCCACGTGTACTCGTGTATTGCAAGAACTACAGTAGTAGGTATCACAGTAGGTATGTAGCAATTAGTATATATCATAAGCATGGCGGTTGCTTTGTCTCACTTAAGTTTCTCATGCGGTTTCCTAAAGGGATTGCGTATTCGCAAACGATATTCTGCAAGTGTTATTTGAAGTATGCTAACTTCAACATATTATAGCAGCAAAGTTCCTGATAATAGGCCCTGGTAGGGTGTTTCACGTCTCCATTGTGCGATGAAAGGCTCGTTTATATAACCGTGATTAATGCTCCTAAAGTATTTTAATGTACAAATTGTTATACATAATAGGAAGAAGATTAATCCCTTATTTCAACAAAAGTGTTCTTTCTAATAGGATATAGCACGTAAAGTACCAAAAACAGTAACTTTTTTTCCTTATTACGTACATTTTAAAAACTTAGGTACTTAAACATAATGTTATTAGGTACCTACTTATATATGCAAGGACCCGATTTTTTATCTCATAATATTATTATTGTAATGTTCATTACAAAAGTCTGCACGCCAGAACAAAAGACACATTCGAACCAATTAAAAAAATCTTCGTTACGGATTTATAACATTGATCCATTTCGACCGTTCCGTAGAACAAAGTCTCATCTGCTTAATTCATAACTTGAGATTTGAGCCTTGCAGATGTGACTTTTAAGGCTCAAATTTCAAGCAGATGAGACTTTGTTCTACGGAACAAAGTCTCAACGGAACGGAATTTGTAGGGTTCCCTACCCGATGGGTAACCAACGGGACCCTATTACTAAGCCTCCGCTCTCCGTCCGTCCGTCTGTCTGTCTGTCAGCGGGCTGTATCTTATGATCCGTAATAGGTAGACAGTTGTCACAAAATGTGTATCTCTGTTGCCGCTAATAAAAGTCTGCGAATCTACTAGAAACGTGTTTTTCGGTGTTTTATTGGTACGGAACCCTTCGTATGCGAGTCCGACTCGCATTTGACCGGTTATTAACATTTTTAGCCTGTACCTATTTTACCTTTTGTGCCCGAGCATTCAAAAATATAACGGATCAAACATTATTTCGTGTCTGACGTGCATTTTTCCCTACTTAATATTCACGGCCAATTAAAACATTTTTGTTTCAACTGAAATGTATTTTATTGGTTCATGAGTATTTTATTATTTGCAAATGCAAATGGGTAAGTGAAAATAGCTCGGCTCGTCTAAAAGCTTTCACATACCCATTTGCTCTTACTATTATAATAGTATGAAAAAGGAACTTTATACCTACCTGCACTTTTACATCTAATATCTTGTTAGTCAACAATTCATTAATATTTTATGTCACCACAGTATGTCACTATCAAAACACTTTTATTCCACGCCCTCCGAATTATTTATGATTTACTTCATGAGGATTAAATTAACCAATTTTCTTGTAGTAAGTAAATTGAATAATAAATCACATTTGGAAGGTTACCGGACCTTAATTTATATTGCTTGAGCTTGTTAAATAAATTGAGTCTAACTTTTCTTCTTTATTAGGTTTGTTTCTCTATTTTAAATATTAAATTAATAATAGTGTACTTGGTTGGTCTATTAAAAACGAGGTATTTTATTTTAGGTAAGTAAACACTAGTTTACCTAAAATAAAATACCTACGTTTTTAATACTACGTTTTTAGGTACTAACCTAGCTCATTTTATAATTATAAAATGAGCTAGGTTAGTACCTACCGTTTAATTAAACGGTAGAGACACAAATTACCCATGTCTGTGTAATAAGATTGCCTCGAGATTTCTTCGACTCGACGCGAGCTCCCTTGAGGAAATATTGTACCTATGCTAATTATTTAAACCTCATCACTGACCATGTATCTTTTAATAAATAATTAACACTGGACAGGCTACAGGTGATTTCTTTTTTGGACCTACCCACATTTGCAATATTATTAGTTCCAGAGACACGTGTGTCAAATGTGGTGCTTCAAATTGATCTATAATGAAACTGTCATTTGTATAATATAGGGTCAGCCCAATCCGGCAGCGGTAGGTACAATCATGGGTGCAATGCTGTGGTAGGTACCTACAATGCAATAACTGCTCATAACTGACAGATCTAAATCTAATGCTATCCATTTCATGATGCTTCTTCGGAAAAGGCTTTAGTTTCTATTAATAATTCTGGCCACACACCACCCACACACGATCAACTTTACTGTTGCGTACACTGGAACAACTTGACGGTAAACTTGTATCGTGTATGGCCAGCATTAATATAATAGTGTTGTAGAAATTGTGTATAGGCTTAGAATTAGCGAAAAAATTCTAAGTCTATGTGTACAACAGAATTAGCCCATTAGGTATGTAAATATTTGCTTGCATCTTGTCGAAGACTGAAAGGAAACCATGGATAAACATTATATTCGAATACCTATGATTATTTATCGATGTATAATTAATCCAAGTAATGTTTAATTCAATCAAATCGAATTTATATTATAATCAAAACCGGTTAAATTACTCGTCCAGTGACGAGTATCGAGTACAACACTAGCATGTTAGGTATATACCTACCTATTTGTAGTTTGTACTTTGTAGTCTGTCTATACTTTAGTCTTTAATCTGTGGTTTCATTTCTTTCATTTTCAACGCACTTGCTGTTCGGCGTCATTTGTATTCATAAATAGTAATTTTATTGTTAAATAGACGAAATAGACTGATAATCTACCGTATAAACATGAAGAAAGTAATATTTTTATGTTTGCTGTCGCTGTCTGTGTGTTTAAGCAAACCAGCTGAGAAATCAGGTAAGTTCGCTAATCTGGCGTCGGTAATTTTACTGCGTTCTATCTATTGGGTATTTTCTCATGATCGAGAGTATCTCGGAACCAGTTTCCTTGATTACAAAAACTATTGCTTCATACTTTGACTCTGGTGGTTTTAAATTAACATAAATGCCGTTAGGTGGTCTAATTATAAATTATTGTAAGTAGGTAGGTTCTTATATTCTTAGTAGGTAACAATTTTTCTACCGGGACGCGACAATATGTCGTAAAATCAAATATCGTGAGTAAAATTGTTGTGTCACACAAAATGTAGGAGTTACCACGGAAAATATTTCAGTTTAAACTATGTATTAAACTGCTTACGTTTTACTCTTGAATAATACCTATACTTTACTTCTGAGAACAATATAATGAAGTTCTTTATATTATAATAACTTGGTACATACTAATGAAGTAGCTTCATAAAATGTCTACTGTGAAGTGTTTAGTACCAAAATGGTTCTAATGGCTCGCAAATGTCACCACAATTTTTTTTTTCAAAATTATATTATTGTTATGGTTTAATATTTAATCAGGCAGTCATATAAAAAACTTTAAATTAAGTAGTTATTCATTTTTGTTTGGTTACAATTGCTTGCATATCATTTTCTACGATGAGTAAAAAGGGAAAAGTTTTGCATAGCACAAACTATTTCTTACTTTAATTTAATGACTTTCTTAATTTAACAATCATGCAAGATGTCATTACCATGAAAAGCATTGCAAAGAGAGTAAAACATCTGTCACAGTTGTGGTTATAGTAATTTTTTTAAATTTCCTTGTCAACGGTAACGTGGTTGACAACGGCCAACTTGAATTGAATGAAATATATGTTGTCATGTAATTACTTATATGTACATAAAATTAAATAAATATAAATAAAATTTAACCTAAAACCAAATTCTAAATAAGTAATGTGAAATTCTAAATAAGTAATGTGAAATATCTATTGGCAAATAACTTCTGCATTAGGGAAGATTACTGAAAATTTAGGTAGAGGGTGCTGTTTATTTGTTATGTATCAAAAGGCTTTGATAAAAACATTGATTAATTTTTAAATTGTGAGATTTTTTATTATTATTTGTGTTGCTGTACATTGTACTCAACCTGGCATTTCACACAGATGAAAGTCCAGCTAGTTGAAAGGATATTTTATGCTATTGAGTTTCACCTGTGTTTTGAACAATATTGTGCTTTTATATGTTATCAATTAAACTTAATTTTTTAACTTTAGCTAACTTTGATAAACAAAATTTTAGGTTAGGTCAGAAAATTCTATGTAAGGTTATCTGAGGTGAAATCATATTTTCTTTAGCTTGGAAGCTAACAAAAGAAACTTCTGAAATAGTGTGTGTGTGTGTGTGTGTCAACTGCTGGAGGAAGAATGGTTTGGGATGTTAATAGCATCACACATTATTACCACCTATTACAAAAGAATTCTTTTGAATTGAATATTACTTGGGAATTTGTAAACACCTATTTGTTTTACATCTAAAGAATAATATTTGGATGTAAAATTTATTTTAATAAACAATTTCTATGGAGATTGACAGTTTGTTTCAACATACATCAATAGTAACAAATAAATGGTGCACTCGAGGTAGAACTAATCAACAGTATTCTTCCCCATTACTTGCAGAAGTAAACATCAGACTAGCAAAAACTTGCAGAAATTATTTGCTGCAAGTGTTTACACAGTTTGACTCATAAGCGATTTCTACTTTATTGGTGGGCACTTTGCTTACTGCTAGTACAATATAAATACAACAGTCCAATGGGAGGGTAATGTATTCAGACTTCAGTCCACATGCCCCTTTAACCAAATGCTATATGATAATGTATAGATAGGTCCATAGTCAGATTTGAACTACAAAAACTGTTTTACTACAATATACAATGTAATGATGTTTGTTATTAAATCCAAGATGTGACTGTTTAATTGTTGTACAATCAGTGAAACTGGTTACTATCAATGTGTCCACTTATCTTTTAAATGTCATAGGTTATAATGGATTGCAACAATTTTTATCAGAAATACCATTACATATTTTTTTTTTAGCTTTAACAATAATATCTTAATTATAAACAATTAAATAATTTTAAAGTAAACTTAATTTAAAAAAAAAAGTATTTTTTTAAACATATTTAAATTTTTTTTTTCTATTGTATTTCATCATAGAAACGACACAGAAATAATGAGGAATTCATTAACACCAGACTATGTGCACTCTATTGTTTCACTCTTATAGACAGTAATATGACTCAACCGGAGAGATATGGTATATATCATGTTGAATTGGATGGTCCTCTCTCTCTCTATTGGTTAAAATGCATTGATGTAGCAGGATCACCATAAATCAAAGGTCATTACTCATTACAATCATTACACTGATATGGCTTCGCTCACGTTAGGTTCGATTTTTTAACCCCCTATTTAACCCTCTTAGGGTTGAAATTTTCCAAAATCCTTTCTTAGCGGATGTCTATGTCCTAACAGCTACCTGTATACCAAATTTCAGCTCAATCGGTCCAGTGGTTAGAGCTGTGCGTTGATAGATCAGTCAGTCAGTCACCTTTGCCTTTTATATATTTAGCCTACTGCAGGTGTATGTAAGCTATCTTAAGATAAATTAGATAACAACCAAATTGATTTTATCATGAACTAGTATAATCTGCTACAGCACACTTAGAGGCTTACCAATGATTTATCTGTGATACAAACTTTTTATTATTACTCCAATCTAGATTTTTTTAAGGTAAATATTGAAACAGCATACTGCTTCTAGCCCATTGTTGAACAATTATGTACTTCATAATTTTGAATGACTATTCAGCCTATCCATTATATCAAAAGATATCCAAATTCGGAGTTAATTAGTACCTGATGAAATGCAACAATTATTATATTTTAACGTTATCTAACTAATTGGTTGCACAATTATTTCTCAATTAGTTTCCTATTTAATTACTTTTCCTCTTATTGTTATGTCATGATACAATAATTATATCAATTAGGGGTATTTTCTATGATTTGAATTTTGTTATAACTGCAATTTCCAACTTAAGTTCTTATTTAAAGGATTCTATATGTAATACATACATGTTAAAAAATGTTTTTTTTTTTTTTACTTTTTAGTCACTGATTAAATTAAGTCCAACAGGAACTTAGGATATTGTCCATTGGTGATAAATGGTCAATAATTAGACCTTGTTCTACTTAATTTCCTGTGCCTAGATCTATTCTATAGGTGGGAGATCCAATTATGGTTAATTACATAGACTGGCCTTGCTACTGTTAGGTACCCAGAATAAAATTATAATCAGATATTCGCACGTCATATTTTGCTCCTTATTCGCATCAATATTTACATACAATAATTACATTATGTAGTAATGCTTTTGTTCAATCAAAGCACTGTTCAAAAATATTTAAAAGAAAGAAAGAATTGAATTGAATTGATCGAAGTGAACGGAAAAATGGATTTGGGTATCCGAATATGAAGGTGGCACGTCTGTCTCGGACGAACGATCGAGATTCGAGTGTAATCGCGGCATAAGAGTGACGAATAAGTGGATTATATCCCAGCGTATTGGCAGATAGATTAAGCTCCACGTCCTATGACACTAGCCTAATTTTACTATGGCGCAATATTACGATGCGGTGCAATGCGATTGCGCAAGTCTTCAAAACAATCTGGGCCCCAAGTCATAGCAATTTTACATGTAAAATAGCAATTTTACATGTCATTGTCATTGATCCGCAATACAATTACAATACAATTATCATTGGTCCAAAATTTCGTAGTCTACTAAATTCACAATGGTCGTTTGATTTCTTATAATTGGATTGTAATTCAATCATACCTCGGTATTGCCATTAGCTTAAAAAGCGTTTGCCGAAATGAGTTTTAAAAAAAACTACATATTAAAAACGTTTATTTAAGCTAGATTCAAAGCTAGATGTGTCAGTGGCAAACCATCGGAAAACAATTGTGACGCCATTGAATTAGTAGACTACCAAAATTGCTAAAAGTAGCAATTGGGATGTCATTGATAGGCAATGTAACTACAATTGCAATAGCAGACTTGGGCCCCTGTAACTACGACCGGACTTCAGTTGGAACTACAGCAAATTAATTATTATTTGAGAAGTGGTGCATGGAGCCCTTCAGTCCAAACCTACGCGATGTTCGTCAAGTAGATGTGTACGTCGTTGAAAGTTGTACGCCTACCTATGTGACCTCACGATGGTTGTAACTTAAAACCTTTCCACTTCCATAATATACTGCAACCACAGAATACATAATAGGACTAATTTAATCAACGCGACATCCGGAAAAGCTTTATTTTCATGATATTTTGGGGGAAAATTTTTCTTGTCTCGTTGACTTGGTCTAGTCTGGTGATATGCCCACATAAGCAGTTACTTCGTGGACGCGCACGCTGCTTTGGCTGCACGGATGGTCAGCAATTTTTCCTTTCGAAGTTACAGGCTTTTTTCGACAGTCATACGGCTTTATTAATGATTCAGTT
This sequence comes from Hipparchia sbordonii, assembly GCA_038048805.1. Taxonomy (NCBI): domain Eukaryota; kingdom Metazoa; phylum Arthropoda; class Insecta; order Lepidoptera; family Nymphalidae; genus Hipparchia; species Hipparchia sbordonii. The sequence continues at coordinate 11,747,775 of CM076108.1, read as the reverse complement.
ATCACGCGTGTTTGATTTGTGATGACGTAAATAAGGCATAGGTTAGGCGTCCTATCGCGTCATCATCGATCGATAAAAGTAGCTTTAGTAATTGAATTAAGATTGTATATAAACTTACCTATCTACTGAAAACGGGGCCCCTAAAAGAAAAGAATCTTAGGAAAATTCTACTAGTATTAAATCAAATCGTAGATAGGTATAGTTCTTGTAATTCACGAGGGCGCGTGGCTCATGTTTGTGTGTGTCGTATACTATCTATATAAGTGGGAGCGATAACTTGCTCGCGCCTGATTGCTCCCACCTAGGCTCCTGACAGGCACGCACACTTACGCAATGTGCATATACACGACGTAACCACAAGTAAAGCTCAAATAAATTTGTTGTTAATTACGGTGTTGCAAAATAAATTTCTTCAATTTTACGCAAACACGATATAGCTAGAATAAAATACGGTCCGTCCAACCCAAAAAAGCGCCATCTCAATAAACTTTTGAATAAATAAGTTTGCGTTCTACCTACCTACTCGGGATTTCACAATAACACGAAATATTATAATTATTGACTATTTTTTGATAAGTATAGATATTATTATTATAGACGAATTCCACGAAGACGTGGGAATAGACTAGCGGTTAGAGATAAGCATAATTATTAATGCATAAGTAAATAATTCTATGGCTTATATTTCAAGTCACAAAACGGAACCAGTTATGTTGATTACGGCTTACCAAGAATCTCTACAAATAAACCCAATGAGGAGCTTACTGTTTATAATAGATATTAAAAATAAAACTTTACCTACGTGTTTATCAGGCCTTGGTTTGTTTGAAAGTTTAAATACTTCATTACTTTGTTATTTATACTCTCGTAATCAGCTCGTAATATATTTCCATGTTGCCAATTTTGTGACTTGACAAAAATCTTGACTCAGCTTATAAATATCTACTAATAATTTTATGTTCATTAATTATATTCATAAAATCCATAACCTACACATAACACGTTCTTGCTAATGAGCTTATCTGCGTTCAGTATTAATATAATATTTAATCAATAACTGAACTATAATTGCATTGCCTGCTATGTAGTGCCACTAGTTCATTACTATCCTTATTACTATATTATTAATCTACTATATAAAAATAAGTCGGGTTTTCCTTCCTGACGCTATAACTCCAGAACGCACGAACCGATTTCCACGGTTTTGCATTCGTTGGAAAGGCCTCGGGCTCCGTGAGGTTTATAGCAAAGAAAATTCAGGAAAAATTTCAACAATTTAAGAACGCGGATGAAGTCGCGGGCGTCCGCTAGTTTAATATTAAAAATGCGAAAGTTTGGATGGATGGATGTTTGTTACGCCTGAACCGATTTAGCTGAAAATTAGGCATAGAGATAGATTATATTCTGGAATAACATATATGCTAATTTTTATCCCGGAAAATGAGGGAGTCTCCGCGGGAATTAAACAAACCTTAATCCACACGAACGAAGTCGCGGGATAAACTAGTTAGAAATAAGTGTTTCCTTCTTTACCTTTTTTTTTTTCTTTTTATACATGGTTATGCTAAAAATAAATAAATATTAGCATCTGTCTTTCAAAGACTGCTTCTGATATCTGATGATTATGATTAATGATAAAATATATGAATGAATTATATTTTAAAATATTTTTGTCCTGCAACTCAATTAACAGCATTGTTAGCAGCAGAAAAACTGACTCACTCGCACTCACTAAACGGTAATTTGAACAGAGTATCTATTTTGTTTCCAGCTGCAGCGAGCCCACCGCCTGTGAATGCTATTGAAAACAAGCCACTCAATGCTACAGAGCCCGCACACCCTGCTCCGTTAGCCACAGAAGCTCAACCAGCTCCAAACAAAGAACAACAAACTCCAGCAAAACCAGAAGCAGAGAAAGCTACCCCTCCCGCTCCTACACCAACACAGCCGAAAGAGACAGCTGCGTCCCCAACGAAAGAAACTCCCTCAAAAGAATCTCCCAAACCTACAGACGATAACAAAACACAAAACAAAGAAGAAGAAAAGAAAGAGGCAACGAAACCCAAAGAAGAAACCTCACCAACCAAATTCACCAACAATACTAAAACACCTACAGAAAAGTCAATCTCTGACAAACCTGAAGGAATAGCCAAAGACGGGACCAAGCCCGAAACTACAGACGTGACCTCCAAACCGAATGACGCTTCTAAAACTACTGAAGCCCCTGCATCTGGCAAGGATGTACATGTTGTGCAATCGAGAGGGTAAGTCTTCATTCATTCATTCATCTCAAGTCAACCCATTGCCGGCCCACAACTGGACTTAAATTATAGCTAAGATCACCATCTTGATCACGTCAGCTTTCAAACAAAATAATCGGCCAATTACGTGTTAAGCCATGCGCAATTTTGTGTTCCATAGTTACCTGTCATAATATTATGCATACTTAGGTTAGGTTAGTTTGTATATAATATGTAATTTTTCATAGTAAAATTTTTATTTATTTTTGTACACACAAGAACACTAAGTATCATCACAAAGTAATGATGCGCCTAGTTATAAATTAATAGCAAAACTCAAGGTACACCTTGCCATATACTGCTGTGAAGTCGCAGCAGTATATGGCTCATTAATATTAAAAATGTAGTTTGTTCATGATTACCACAGAATTTCGCAAAGTAACACTGCTTCTATTGATTATTATTAATGGCACCTAAGTGATTTACTATTTTTTTTTTTTAAATCTGCAATTTTTACATAACATACCTCCAATACTTTCCAACGATAACCCACACACTGGAATCATTCCAGTGTGTGGATTTTTTACTCGTCCATTCCAGTGGAATGGACAAGTAAAAAAATATCCCCTTTATGTGTAGGGGAGGTACCCCACGAGAGAACAGACACACCTCAAACTTATAACACCCCTCTTTATTTGTCGGGGGTTAAAAAAACATTGGGGGTTGATATATAATGTGGACTATATGTAATGTTTCTCTTTACAGATTTGATGGCCCCAGCTTCATTGGAGGCATCATTTTGACTCTGGGTATGCTCGCGATTGGTTTCATGGGATTCAAGTACTACAAGAATCAAACCGAGAGAAACTACCACACTCTCTAATTTTAATAAATATCTATGTAAGTGCACTCAGCTCATGTATATTTTTTTTAAATTATAAGTTCTAACTTTTTGTTATACAGGAAGATTTTATGTTAAGCCATTTTATTTCGTGCACAATGCATATTTATGTTTTTGTATTTTAAAAAATTGATTCAACAGGGTTCCTGTAGTCTTGAATATATTCTGAACGTACCTTACGTCCTACATTTTTTTACGGTGAATGGTCACTAATTTTAATTTTCGAATTTATAGCGTAAAAGAAATATTTTATGACTCACATAATATTATAGATTATTATTAGTAATAAGCTCTTTAGTTATTTGGCATTTATCTCAGCCTTACTTTGTTTTTAAATAAGCGGTATTTGTGTATATATGTGTAATTCGATGTTTTCCACTGAATCTTTGTCATCAGGTAGCTTGATGTTTGCTAAAAAATATAGTAAGTATTATAAAAAATAACTATTTTCAGTAAAAAAAAAAGTTGTTTATCACATGTTTTTGAGATATAAAGTTTAAAACTTTTTCAAGTGCAATTTAGTGTAAGCGTTTAAATTTTATTTTACGTTCTGTGCCATGACCTGATCCTGAACTTTATTAATACAGTAATATCTCATAGATTCGCGGTTAATGGGATCGAAAAACTACGCATGTCGAATTTGCTTTGCTCTGGTCACTTGTGTAGTTAGTACCAAAAAAATGCCTAGATAAATTATAGAAGAAATAGTTCTAATTTGTATATTAAATAGAATGTTGTGTGAATAAACGCTTAATTAAAAGCCCCATAACCGCGTAGCTTGAGATAATATACTGTATAAATAAATCCATCAATTCTATAAAACGAGCCTAATAAACATGTCCACACCGAAATTATTTAGTTTTAAGCAAATCAAATATTAACTGATAAGGAAAACAATTGTGATGGTAAAAGTAAGTGGCTGATGATTTTTTAAGTTTTTTTTTTTTAATTTTGGTTGGGCACAATCATTTTGAATCTCAATCCTATTTAATGTTTTAGCAATAATTAAATCTTAGCGTGATTTTGTTTAGAAAAATACCTAGTCACTGCTAAAGTGATAAAAATAATCCCCAGCAAAATTCTTTCGTTTTCTTCCCGATTAAAAAAAATGACAAGAAGAATGAAAAAGAGATATTTGATAATAAACACTGCTCTTATTAATAAAAGGTATTAAAATTGATTTTGTAACTTGGCTGCTGAATTATGCATAATGGCTAGTCTTTTAATACTAATTATTCACTTAGGCTGTAACTTATCAAACTTGGAATCTCCTTCACCGAATCTTACGATGCTTGTGCCGAACCAAGTTAGGTAGCATGTTTTAATTTGATGATTTTGTAAACTTTGTAAAGTTGATTCCATCCTGAAGTGCTCTTAAATCTGAACTATTAACGATTTTCAAAAGTTGCGTTACTCATGTCACAGGCAATAGTTGTGTTAATAAAGTATATGTACCAGAATATTGTTCTTTTTATTTGTGCCATGTCTGAGCCGCGATAGAGGTAGATCAATTTTGTTTTTAACCAACTTAAAAAATGGAGGAGTTTCTCAATACTTCGGATCTTTTTTTTATGTATGTTCCCCGATTACTCGAAGACACCTAAACCGATTAGAAAATTCTTTTTTTGTTTGAAAAGGCATACTTCCCAGGGGGTCCCATGGCCATCAGGTCAGGATTTGATGATGGGAAGCTGGAGAAATCGAGGGAACTCTTCAAATTTTATAGGCACAATTGATAATAAACTTTGTAGAGGCATTTGAAGTCGGTTTTGTAAAAAGATGCAAGATCCTCAATTTTCTGATCTGAGAAGAGCTCTCTGTGACTGACTATGCTTCAATTATTATGTTCGCTGTACCTAGTAAGTATTTAGTAAATGAATGGGAACTCTTTGAAGAGACAAAACAAAAAATTAAAATAAATAAGTAGGTATGTATAATATTTGCTTTAATGAGACCATAATTTTCACATTGATTTCAAAACTCGTATAACTTATAGACATGCTGTGTTCCTAGGATTACCACACATGCATTCTATTTTTACAAAGAACTTATAATAAAATTAAATAATACTTTAATAAGAAACCTAAACGGTCACAATTTAAAATTAATAACAAAAGAATACAGTCATGCCCACTATTCACACTCATTTTAGAAAATAATTCCCTACTTCATATTTCTAAAAGTAAATAATTGATACACTGATTTGCTTACACTAGGCCCTATGCTACGGTTGATTTCACCAAATTTCAAATTGGCTAGTAACATTTCCCCTTCCTTCTGATCACAACTTTTATACCTCTCTATCAACATTCGTGGAGTTTTATATGAATTAGTTATTGTCAAAGCCTTCTCTACTGACACGCCTTTTAGCTGTAAAAGTAGTTTTATAAATGTATCTGTGACGGACAATGCTCTATTTTTTACAGATGATTTATTAAAATGACCAAATGTCATGAGAATTTCCTCTTTTGGTTCTCCGTTGTGACCTTTTAATCTTTTATCCTGAAAAGATAAAATAAAAATTAAGATTTGCTTATTATTATGACTTCTGACACATATAATTGCAAGCAAATATTCAATTCAATTTTTGATTGGAAAATTAAATTCATAATGTATGTCTACATAGTCCAGTCTTATCTTATCCATGTTGGATAAAGCCTCAGTTGGTGATTCACGAGACGAGGAAATCTATGCTTCCTTGTGTCGTCAATCGCTATTTTTCATGGCTGCTCTGAACACTGCATGTTCCACCAACCAATTAAAAAAATTGGGACTTGCGCATGGTACTTTTACGAGTGCAAGAATGTGTGGAAGGTAGTGTGCACATGATGTTTACAGTGGGACATTGGTCTCTTACAAAGATTCTCACATAACATGAGCTTGTGTTGTTTGTATCCAGCGTGGCTGCCAGCCACTCACTTGAGATTGTTTATCCACCCAGGGGGAAGTCTTCCAAAGCTTCATTTTCCAGTGCAAGGTCACCATTCGAAAACCTTACTACTCCAATGTGGCCTGTTCATTACCACCTTAGCTTTGCTAGTCAATGAGCTGCTGCTAAGTCTGTATCTCCTACAGATCTCTTAATTTCTTTTAAATAAATAATCATAATCACCTTATATTCATACATCAGTCTTAAAGTCATTGTAGCCAAAAACCTCACTGAATGCGCCAAGGATTCTGTTATGTGAACTTTAAATCCGTCTTGGACCCTTGTGTTTGCTAAGGCCTGCATTAGAGACTGCATGGGCAAGCCCACATGTTTATTACTCCCATGGTTTTCCGCCATATAAATAACATGATTCAAACCACATTTCCTGAGCCTAAATTTTTGCTCGTGGAATCTTCCATCTTTTATACTATGACCCAAGTCGTCCATTCTTTTCCTTTCCACTACATATGGTAATACTAATTCTTGGTGTGTATTTGTTTTGTGCCGAGCTATCCATGTAAAATCACCTACTTTCAAGCTTCTATATTCATGCTTCAGCTCTGGGTATTTGTTGAATTGTGTGACGGTTGGATCATTCTTTTTCGTCAACCTGATAAATCATAAGATTTATAATTAAAAAAAAAATTAAACATAATAAGATCTTAGTATATAAAGTGCAGGGCTTTGTTTCCATTTCTATAAGTAAAAATTTTAATATTACTAAAATCTTAATAATTAATATCGCAAGAACTAAGTAAAATGATTTTTTTTAAGTAGAATCTGGTACACTAAATACTGCATTGGGCTTAGAAATCCCTTCTTTAAAAAACTATTGATATAAAAAATGCAATACTCACCCACTGGTTTCAGCCTTATCTATAAGCAGTACTATATCAAAAGAACCTGCCTCCATTTCTATTAAATTACTATAATCCACATGATTTTCAGCATTTCCAACAACTTCAGAATTAGTATAAATATCATGCATTAACATTCTAGCACCATTTTTTGGCATTATATTGTTAGACAGAACTGTTTCAATCTGGTGTGATTTTGCTTTTGTGTCATTTATGACAATTAATTCACTGCATTTATTTTCATCATGTGGAAAATCATTTATTTCACATTTATTTTTATCATTGTCTTGTAGGCTATTAGTAATTATTTTAGCTTCTGTATCATTTATGACAATTACTTCACTGCATTTATTTTCATCATAAAGTAAATCATCTGTTTCACCTTTACTCTCATCATCCAGTAAACCATTAGTAATTGTTTTAACATTTGCTTTATTTCTAGCTTCACAGCATTTATTCTCATCAAATAGTAAATCATTTTTATCACATTTACTATTACTTCCATTTTTAACTAGATCATTATTAGAAGAATTATCATATAATAATACAATGTCATCAGCTTTATTATTTTGCTTAGAAAGTTCCTTTGCAACAGAAATCCCATCAACTGTTAAGCTAAACCGAGGTATATTATTCTCTATACACTTATTGACTAAACCTTTTTTTATTAACCCTGTCATAGTTTTCCACTCACTGTTTATATCTTTTTCACAGTACTTCTGAGCTGCAGCAGTTAATTGACCTTTACTCATAGTTTCATTTTTCTTTAAATTGACAAGAACCATTATGAATGCATAACTTCCTGATCTAAATGCAGGTTTATATCTTGTTTTCTTATTTTTAGATGAAGAACTACTTGAAATGCTTGGAAGATTATCATTACATTCTTGTGAACTATTAGATGGAATTCTTAGACTCTTGGTACTATCTGTTGATGATTGTAAGTTTATATTAGATATAACATCATTTTCCACTTCAGATCCCGAAGTGGCTGAAGATTTTGAACATGTCTCTTCAGAAACCTCATTGCTTGAACTTTTGTATACGACCAAACGTTTATCGATAAATAAACACAAGCGCTTATCGAACCCTTTTAGGATAGCGCATTCGGCACCAGACTCTAACGGTAACGGGTACTTTGATATAGAAGCTAGAGCTTCCTTCAACATAGGTTCAAGCTTACTTCCCTTTTGCTTTGCTTCTTCGTATAATTCCTCCAACCAGTCCTGAAAAAGAGGATTCGGTCTGGTACGCTTGAAGGTTATTCTTTTGCCGTTTAAGACACTCATCTCTCACTCTTGGTTACTAAAACATTCTTTTGAATAAATACTTTCTCATTATAATAAAATTTCAACATGACCATGTATAGAATGATATAAGCAAATAGATACAAAAAGAAAAATGGGATTGGGAGTTTTGTTTGGTTTAGAAAATAATCATTTTGAAAGTATGTTTTTTTGTTTGACAGAGGTACGTATTAAAATCGATTTAAAGTTTTACTCTTATTTGGTATCGATTAATTTTCCTTTGTGTTTTACCGGTTCATAAAACCGGTAAAGACTATATCAATCAAGTTATTTGTCTGTGTTAATTAGCTTTTTTTTGTGGTATAACGTCAGTGGTCAAGGTCAAGCTAATTTCCATAGATTAAAGTTACCATATCTTTTCTGGTCTGTGGTTACCACTACAACACTAGACTATAACCCGCGGGAAACCAGGGAAGTGAAATATTACCTAATTGGTAGGTACTCTTTGACTTAAAACCAAAGAGAATATCACTAGGTATCTATAATAATCTGTGATAGTTTGAAACTTCAAATCAGTCTTAAAAAAAATATTGTTGATAGAGTGTGAAAATCAGTGAAAATATTGTTTTATAGTGAAAACCAGAAAAACGTATCAGTTATAATGTCTTGTTTTTGACCAAGTTATAAGTGGAAAAATCTACCACAATGTCGCTCGAAATCCCGTTGATGAGCACTGATGAGGTGAATAGTTTTTTTGCATATTTTTGTGACGTGAACGGCGCGATTTTAGTGTCGTTTTAAGTGTCTTATCCCGTAATCAATTTTTTGTTATTTATTTAGGTGATAGAGCTGGATCCTGAGCAGCTACCATCCGGGGATGAAGTGCTTAGTATATTACAGCAGGAACGGTCCCAACTCAACGTTTGGATCAATGTTGCTGTGAGTTGAAAATAACCTACAAACATTCACAAATTCTCTCTATTTATAAGAGCGATACCCACTAAGCTAAGGAAGTATTTAGAGAATAGATTGTGGGATCTTAGAAGGAAAAGCTAACAATACTGTTAAAAGTGGAGCTGTGTTTATTTTACAGAATTATTCTATTCAAGATTTTTCTTGTTCTATTTAGATGAAACTGCAAAATTACCCCTTGTAACTCATTTGTGACTGGCCAAAGATATGCATACATACAAACTTAGTTCAACATACCAATTTTGTGATAACTTGCATATTATAAACGCTGTAGACTTCTGAACACTTTGATAGTTAATAAATAGTTAAGAGCACTAATAAATTAAGAATTTGACTTCTTTTCCTTTGAAGTATGCCCAATATACCACCTATACATTCTAAATTAAATTGTAATCCTTAACCTTTTTAGCTTGCATATTACAAGCAAAAGAAGATCGATGATTTTCTCAAAATTCTGGAGGCATCCAGAGTGGATGCCAACATTGACTACAGAGACTTTGAGCGTGACCAGATGCGAGCCCTCGATATGTTGGCAGCATATTATGTACAGGAGGCAAATAAAGAGAAGTCGAAGGATAAGAAAAAAGAGCTGTTCACCAAGGCTACATTACTATATACCATGGCAGATAAGATTATTATGTATGATCAGGTAAGTAAACTGTCAGCCCTAACCATTTTTCTGTCTTTTTTGTCACTTATTAGCAATAAAACTGCTTTACTAAACTTTAAAATATCATACCAATATTATAAATGCAAGATTTTGTGAAGATGGTTGGATTGATCTTTGTTACTCCTTCACACCACAACAAATGATTTGATTAGGCTATTTAGAATGGAGATAGTTCATACCAAGGATTAAAACACACATTTTATCCTGGAAAATTAAAGAGTCAAAATTGAAACAGGCATCATCTAGTTTGTAATATAACTGATATGCTTTACCTACCCTGTAAGCTATAAAGCTTAGTTACAACAAAATCAACTTCTATTTCTATTTAAATTTTTAACAAATATTGTTTTAGAATCATCTTCTTGGTAGAGCATACTTCTGCCTTCTGGAAGGGGACAAAATGGGCCAAGCTGACACTCAGTTCAACTTTGTGCTCAACCAATCACCAAACAACGTACCTTCGCTTCTTGGCAAAGCCTGCATAGCTTTTAACCGAAAGGACTACAGGGGAGCTCTGGCATTCTATAAAAAGGCCCTAAGAACGAATCCTAACAGCCCAGCTGTACTGCGTCTTGGGATGGGACACTGTTTCATGAAGCTGAATAATCAGGAGAAAGCCAGGTATGTCATTTTTACTCTTTCTTTTATCTCTTTTACTTCATTAAAATGATTATTTATTTTTAAATTAAGGTTTAAGGTTCTATGTTCAGGATTATGTTCAAGATCTTAATTTGAAAAGAGACACATTATGATAACTCTAAACATCAAAACAAAAATTAACGACAAAATTCCTGTTTGGATCGGTGACATTGCTTGTTTTAAGAGGACAAGAACGCTGTTTGTAAAATAAATAATATGCTTTAATTAATGAAATCAATGTATTTCTTTAATGAAAATAATATACTTTTTTAATTTTTTAGGATGGCCTTTGAAAGAGCTTTACAACTGGATCCCCAATGTGTGGGTGCGTTGGTCGGCCTCTCCATCCTGAAGCTCAACCTGCAGGAGAACGAGTCCAACAAGATAGCCGTCATCATGCTGTCCAAGGCATACGCCATCGACCCCAAGAATCCCATGGTGTTGAACCACCTGGCCAACCACTTTTTCTTTAAAAAAGTTTGTATCATACTGGTTTTTCTTAAACCTGGTGTGGGATTGTCTAATAGTGATCACTAATGTCGAGATCTATAGAGCATGCTCTGACTTAGCTTGGACTCAAGAGTTAAAACGAGGCACCAATATGCTCGACATGTCTCGTAACAGATAAACTGTGTCTTGTGTCTGAGCAGATTTCAGCCTAAGTGTGGTGATGACAGTCACCTCTGATTGGATGGATTTGTGGGGTTCTATTATGTTTAAATAAAACGATAATTAATAGAAATACGTTTATTGTGCTAAGTAGCAGACGTGACATAACAAAATGACAATTAATTTATCTACCCACTTGTATTAAACTTTAGTTAAGAAAAGGCGAACAAATGATGAAACTATCAAATACATGACAGATGTTTATGACTGTTTCACTATTGTTTCAAAAACTAGATGGCGCCACTAGGACCTTGCAACTCGCTATCTCCTAATGGTGCTCGGTTTATATACTGAATTTGTATTTTCCTTAGTAAAAGTTGTTTGAACAGTGTTGTGCAGCGTTATTTAGTGTGGTGAGTGTACAACAGGTTATAATTTTATTTTTATTGTACCAGGACTACAGCAAAGTGCAGCACTTAGCCCTGCACGCGTTCCACAACACGGAGAACGAGGCGATGCGAGCGGAGAGCTGCCACCACCTGGCGCGCGCCTTCCACGCGCAGGGCGACTGCGTGCAGGCCTTCCAGTACTACTACCAGGCCACGCAGTTCGCGCCGCCCAACTTTGTGTTGCCGCACTATGGGCTCGGGCAGATGTATATCTACAGGGGAGACACGGAGAACGTGAGTATCCTCGAGTAGCTTTAACCCTCTCTAATGCTGAGTTCTATAGAGAGTGCTGTGACTTAGCTCAGACTTAAGATAGAGTTAAGACGAGACACAAATATGCTCTGACATAAATCTGTCTCTTTTTAACTCAGTCTTGATTCTTAGCAGAGTAAGAGTGCTGTCTATAGATGTCAGACTGAGTCTTAACTCTATTTTGATGTACTAATGGAAACAAATAGGTCTGCCACGGAAAAACTAAATGCTAAAATTATTTTCAAACTAAAAGATGTGTTTAAAATTGTAGGCTGCACAATGCTTTGAAAAAGTGTTAAAGGCACAACCGGGGAACTACGAAACTATGAAAATCCTCGGCTCTCTTTATGCCAACTCACCGTCCCAACTACAACGTGACATAGCGAGACAGCATCTCAAGAAGGTCACGGAGCAATTCCCGGAAGATGTGGAGGCGTGGATTGAGTTGGCCCAAATATTGGAACAAAATGATCTACAGGTAACCTGTTTGTAATCTGTTTACCCAATTAATTATTTTATTGTGGCACCCCAACTAGCAAAGTTGACTTATAATATGACCAGACCTCTTATAATCGTTATAAAATAGTATTGAATACTGCTAGCCATATTAAAACACGTATTAAAATAAATTGAAACATATTGAAATATTAGTGAAATATTACATTATATGACAAATTTTGCTACTTGGGACCATAAGCCAGGTCTCAACTAAAATCTAACAAAACAAAACTAAACAAACATGTTATAACTTTGCGGTTTCTTGCATAAGTGCAGTTTAGTAGTAGTAGTGGTAGATTTATGACGTGTCATAAGAGCTACGAGTTGGCCTATATGAAATCATTTTTTTTAATCATTTCTCATACTATCCTCTACCTATAATACAGTTTAAAAATCTTGCAGACGGTTCTCAAAATAAAATCCTGTGTATACAATTTCGATTCTAATTAGCAGAGTTCTCTAGAATAATACCAGGCCAGGCCAATAATAGATAATAAGAGCAAGCAAGTGTTGAGTTTCTTGCAAGTTTTTCTCAGCAGAATCTGCTTTCAGAAGCAGTGGTAGTCTTAACTTGTCATAAGAGCTACAAGTTAGCCTATTGAAAAAAAATATTGAATTTTAAAATATTATTATGTTTGAGCTCATATCAACTTTTCCCATACAGCGTTAATCGTTAATTTTTGCAGGGTTCTCTGAACGCTTATACGACAGCTATGAAAATTCTCAAGGAGAATGTGAATGCTGATATACCAGCAGAAATATTGAACAACGTGGCAGCTTTGCACTACCGCCTCGGAAACCTCACTGAGGCCAAAAAATATCTCGAAGAAGCTCTAGAGAGGTAAACTGTTATTTTTTTAACTGATAGATGTCCACAACTTGACTTAACTAACTTAATTTTCCCCAACGAAAAAATGGAAATCACTTTAAGGATTCATTTTAAACATTACAAATTATCAATTAATCTGCTAAAGACATAATGCTGAAGTTACATAAATATTTGATGAAGTAATGTCCTTCCTAAAATATATATTCAGCACTATTGTATGTACCAAATTAAAATAATACCGCACTCTTAAAGATATACTCGTAAAATGTATTATTTAAATAATAATATCCTCTCGACTCTCGAATTTTTGACTTGGCAGTCTGTCCAAATATATTTCGACGGGTAAAAGGCTAATTGATCTAAGCGACATTTTGTAAAACTTGCAGGAAGACAGGAAAAAAAATTTTTTTCCAAAAAAAAAACTTTGATCAGCCTTCCTGCAAGTTTTACAAAATGGCGCTTAGATCAATTAGCCTTTTACCCGTCGATTCCCTCATAAAAGATAGCCTAAGTCACTTAAAGGTCGTCAACTATACCCATGCAAAACATCACATAGATCCATTGCTCCGTTGCGTACAAGTGTTCATGGGCAGTGGTAATCACTTAACATCAGGTGACCGGCCTGCTTGTTTGCCCGCTATTTATATTAAAAAAAATAATAATATTAGTAGTATTTTTACAGAGAAAAGGTAGATGCAGAGACCTTAGACGCCCAGTACTACAACTCGATAGCCGTGACCACCATGTACAATCTGGCTCGACTCAACGAAGCACTGTGTGTCTACAACAAGGCTGAGAAACTTTACAAAGACATCTTAAAGGAGCACCCCAATTACATCGACTGCTATTTGAGGTAAAACAAACTGTAACTATATTTGGACTTGTGACTATATTTGATATCTTAAAGTTACAATGTCCCTGAAAATAATGCCGAACCCTGTAAATACAACCTAGTTTATGTAATACTAGTTTAGATTAAGGTTTTGTAATTCGCGCGGGAACTCTCTTATTTTCCGGGATAATAAGTAGCCTATGTGTTATTCCACACTATAATCTATATCAATGCCAAATTTCAGCTAAATCGGTTCAGTAGTTTTTGCGTGAAAGAGTAACAAACATCCATCCATCCATCCATACTTACAAACTTTCGCGTTTATAATATTAAGTAGGATGATTTGTAATCTCTCAAGTAAATGTCATTTTAATATACATAATTCAATATTTGGTATGTGCTTGATTAATGCAAAATGAATTTGGAAATAACGGGTTTATTTGAACAATTGTTTATAGTGGAAAAACATAATGTAATTATTAAATTCTTCAGTAAATGTAAAAAAAAAAGTCAATAAAAAAGACAATTTTTAGAAAAAAAGATTTAGTCCTTAATGCGAAAAAGTCATAGCCTATATATAGATACTACGTATAGATACTAGATATCCTCTTCATCCTTAGGTTAGGCTGTATGGCTCGAGACAAAGGCCAAATCTACGAAGCTTCCGATTGGTTCAAGGAAGCTTTGAAAGTCAATACGGAACATCCAGACACCTGGTCTCTGCTGGGCAACCTTCACTTGGCGCAGCAGGAGTGGGGACCAGGGCAGAAGAAGTTCGAGAGGATCCTGCAGAATTCCTCTACCTCTAACGACGCTTATTCCTTGATTGCTTTAGGTAAGTAGTAACTTAAGTTTAGTAGATCGCGATATTGATTAACACAACCCCCAATAAGATATAGGCGCATCAGTGAGTGCTGCGTCGCTTATCACTACATAGTATAAAACGAAGTCGCTTTCTCTGTCCCTATGTATCCTTAAATCTTTAAAACTACGCAATGGATTTTGATGCGGTTTTTTTTAATAGATAGAGTGATTGAAGAGGAAGGTTTATATGTATAATAACGTCCATTAACAGTGAATGACATAGGCTATATATTTTATACCCGTGCGAAGCCGGAGCGGGCCGCTAGTCATAGAATAATAATAACACTAATAGCGCAGATTAAATTCGCAGATCCTTTTGGCATTGATGCAACATCAGATCTGCTAGTGTGTGTTATCCATTAGGGGCCATCCATAAATTACGTCACACGTTAAGGGGGAGGGAGGGGGTCGACGAAGTGTGACATTGTGTGACAAAGAGGAGGTCTTAAATTTCGTGACGTCACATTTCAAAATCTATTATAATCTAAGGACTCAAGGTTATTAAGTTTGTATCTTTAATTAATATAATTCTATTAATCTATTAATATTTTTTGTTTTGTTAATTATTTGATTTGATGTTAATTTTATTAAAAAATAATTTAAATGGAAACAAAACTGATTTCGGAACCGCTCTCGGTTCAATAATTTCTAAATGTAAATTTGCAAAATGTGTGACGTCACACTAGGGAGGTGGGGAGGCTCACAAATATGACCAGCTGTGACAAGGACGGGGGGAGGGGCAAAAGATCATGAAATTCGTGTGACCTAATTTATGGATTTATGACGACCTCCCTGGCGCAGTGGTGAACGCTGTGTTCTTATAACTGGGAGATCTCGGGTTCGATTCCCGGCGGGGGCAATTTAGGAATTTATAATTTCTAAATTGTCTCTGGTCTGGTCTGGTGGGAGGCTTTGGCCGTGGCTAGTTACCACCCTACCGTCAAAAGACGTGCCGCCAAGCGATTTAGCGTTCCGGGACGATGGCGTGTAGAAACCGATTAGGGGTAGGTATGGGTTGAATGTACACTGCTATATCCCTTCCAAGTTAGTCCGCTACCATCTTAGACTGCATGGTCACTTACCATCAGATGAGATCGCAGGCAAGGACTATCTTGTGATCGAATAAAAAAAAAAATATGGATGACCCCTTATTGTGTTCTACAGGCAACGTGTGGCTGCAGACACTGCACCAACCGTGTCGCGAGAAAGATCGCGAGAAGCGGCACCAGGAGCGGGCGCTGGCCATGTACAAACAAGTCCTCAAGAACGACCCCAAGAACATCTGGGCCGCTAACGGGATAGGATGCGTTTTGGCGCATAAGGTCAGTGGTCAACTTTCTTTATAGTATTGCTGTGCTGTCGGCTGTCCGTCCAGTCTAAATTTTATGTGTGTGGAGCCTTACGTCCATAAAGTTTTGGATGGCTGATGAGTATTGGCCGCTGCTGTCGAAAATGAAATCGAAATTTAAATTTGGAACGCAATTTTAAAATATTGTTTGGATATGTGCAGCAGTTCATTCCATAGAGAAGGATGTATGTTCGTTCGGCTATTAGCAACCAAAGTTGTTGGTGGTTTTCAAATTCTAGTAAAAACACTCACTTTGATCTAAGCAGTTGACTGTACCAAACCGATAAAAAATATTAATGCAAACAAAAAGAAAATATAAGAACTTTACATGTGATTTACGTGTCTGCCTTTTTCCGATTTTCTGATTTTTGTTCCGAGTTATCCTATTTACATATGTGTAGTGTGTATGTATATTTACATGCAAAATTTCAGTTCAATTGAGAAGTCTGTCTTTAACTTGCAAGATTTGATCAGGTTAAACTAGAAAGCTTGTAAAAGTTGTAAAGAACAATTAGTTTGTATAGGGCTGCATAAACGAGGCGCGCGACATCTTCGCGCAAGTGCGCGAGGCGACGGCGGACTTCCCCGACGTGTGGATGAACATCGCGCACATCTACGTCGAGCAGAAGCAGTACATCAACGCGATACAGATGGTACGTTCTTGTGTTGCTTCTTTATCAGCAGTCTGTTGAGACTTATGTCCACTGCTGGGCAACTTAACTTAACCAGGAGTAGGCCTTATGCTGAGATCTATACAGCGTGCTCTGAATCAGCTCAAACTTAAGATAAAGGTTAAAACGAGACACGAATATGCTTTGACATAATTCTATCACTAGCAAGAAAAGGTTAGAGTTATTTTGCTATAATCCGCCAACAGAAAAAATCTGTATGGTCAAACATGCAGTTAAAAGCTAAGCACCGCTTACCTTCCCGACCAAGCAAAAAAGCCAAGTTCCCAAGCAAGCACCACCATTCACATGCACCACCACACAAGACTTTTATACTACTCTCGACGCACGTTTCGCCCCGACACCGGAGCATCCTCAGGGGATATCCACTACAATGCTGTATTGTCTGACAATAACTCTCCCTGTTTTAAATCATACTTGTACAGATTGAAAATTATATTTTTAATCTCGATTGAGCGAAACAATGGTTTGATCATGCGTCGTGCTCGTGAACGGGTGCCGCCAACGGGAATGGGTCTGCTTTGACTTCCCATGCTGACATGTGTTAGATTATATGTATTGTATTTTTGAAGCTTCACTGTGGAAGCACTGTATACTTAGCTTAGTTTTATTACTTATTGTAAAATTAGTTTATTTTATTTTTTGAAAAGAGCAACTGCTGAGTTTCTTGCCGGGTCTTCTCAGCAGAATCTGCATTCCGAACCGGTGGTAGATTTGTGACGTATCATAAGTGCTACAGGGTAGCCTACATGAAATAAATAAATTTTGAATTTGAATTTTTTGAATCTTGATCGTTTATCAGTACGAGAATTGCATCCGCAAATTCCGTATGCAACACGACGTGGAATGGCTGACGTGGCTGGCTCGCGCGCAAACGTTCGCGAGCCGCGCCCGCGCCGCGCGCACCGCGCTGCTCAAGGCGCGCCGCGTGGCGCCGCACGACACGGCGCTGCTCTACAACACGGCGCTCGCGCTGCGGCGCCTGGCCGCGCACGTGCTCAAGGACGAGCGCTCCGAGCTGAAAGTCGTGCTGCGCGCCGTACACGAGCTTCATGTTTCGCATAGGTGAGTGAGTTTTTAAATTTTATTACAAAGTTTATTTATCTTTTTGAGTTCGCAATACATATACAAATCTATACATATAATAAAATTGTAGAAAAGTGGTGTCTGTAAAATGGAAAAATATAAAAAAAAAGTAGCAGGGGCATTAAATTGTAATTAATTTTTTTTTTGTCTGTTTGTCTGTGTGTTTGTGCACGCTAATATCAGAAACGGCTTATTCGATTTAGACACTGTTTTCACTAATATATTGTAGTAAGCTTCACTTAATATTTAGTGTTTATTTCATGTCAATCGATTCATAAATAAAAAAGTTATGTCAATTTAAAGAATCACGGCGAACATTTTTAACGTACAGAGTACGTACTACATGCCTCGCGCCTGAGCGTCCGTGGCTATATAAAGCGCGCTGAGAGCCGCGCCCCGAAAAGTCACTATTCCACGCGAACGAAGTCGCGGGCACAGCTAGTAATTAATATAAACGTGAATGTTAACTCGAATTCTAATATAATGTGGCACATTACTTTTGGATGTCCTTTTTTTTTTATTCGATGACAAGATAGTCCCAGTCTTTAGTGCGAACGTTCGCGAGCCAGGCTCGCACAGTATTCCTTTAAAGAGTGCAAAGTAATAAAAAATACACTAACTGTTGCCCGCAACTTCGTCCGCGTGGATTCCGCCCTCGAGCACCGACTTACCGCATCGCATTGTTCGCCCGCGCTATTGTTTCTTTTTGCTCGGATTATAAGAGTCGTACCAAGATATTGAATAGCCTCTAACCTTCCTCAAAAATTGAGCTGTCAGATACAAAAAGAATTTTTCAAATCCGACTGATAGTTTCAGAGAATAGCGCGTTCAAACAAACAAACTCTTCCACTTTATTACATTAGTACAGATGTGTTTTATTTATAGATATTTCACACGTCTCTCAAACGTCGAAGGCGCCGAAAAGGAGAGGCCCGAGCGGCCGGAAGGCGCCGAGAAACGCGCCAACGAGACATCTGCCAACGCCGCGGCGTTGGAGGCCCGCACCTGCGCCGACCTGCTGTCGCAGGCGCAGTGGCACGTGGCGCGGGCGCGGCGCCAGCACCAGGAGGAGCTGGAGCTGAGGGACCGGCAGCGCGAGCAGCGGGAGGCCTTCCGCAGGCAGCAGGTACGTGACGTCACAGGCAGCAGGTCAAAAATGCGTTCCTACATGTGATATAGCTTCATATTTGTGCCTGTTGGGGTGAATGGGGCGGAACTATTTTTGTAAAACTTCAAGAGGTCGAGTCTACCGGTGATTCAAAAACTGACAGCTACCTCTACCTAAGAATTAGAATTGCCAGCATTTTAAATACTTTTTTTTTCTTTCATTTTGAGTACATTGCCGCGCTTCGTTAGTATCGAAGAGGTTTCAGATTTCATTTTCATTTAGTTTACTTTTATTTTATGCCATATTTATTTATTGAAAAATTATTTGAAGCCCGCGACTTCGTTCGCGCGGATTGAGGTTTTTTCATTCATGCGGGAACTCTCTTATTTTCCGGGATAAATAGTAGCCTGTTTGTTATTCTAGGCTACAATCTCTGTGTCAAATTTCAACCAAATCGGTTCAGTTGATGCGTCTCTCTTGTTTTCCGGGATAAAAAGTAACCTATGTTACTCTCCCAGTCCTAAACTATACCCATGGAAAAAAAATTACGTCGATCCGTTTGCGGCGTGATTGATGGACAAACCAACAAATACACTTTCGCATTTGAGATCTGTACTAATTACTAGAATTTTTTTTTCTACCGACAGGAAGAAGAGCGCAAGCGGCGTGAGGAGCAGCAGGCCAAGAGCACGGTGGAGCAGCTGCAGAAGCGGCAGGAGTACAAGGAGAAGACCAAGAACGCGCTGCTGTTCGCCGACATGCCCAGCGAGAGCAAGAGCAAGGGCCGCGGCAGGAGGCGTGACGAGTATGTGTCCGACTCGGGCAGCGAGCCCGACCGCCCGCGCGAGGAAGGGTATGGCCACCTTTATATTTTGAATGAATGAATGAATTAATAAATCGCTCATTTGTGACAAGGGCTCAAAATTCACCAATTTAAGTGTCGAAAAGGAGGTGGGTTGATAAGGCCCAAAATCCGCCCCTCATACACTCGAAAAAAAAGTTCCAGATTCCGACAAATTGTAAATGTATTTATATACTTGAGGATATAAACTTTATTTTAATATAAAGTTTAGGTGATAAAAAAAATAGTAAGTTACAGAAAATATTACCCAAAAAGAGAGTGTTTCTTTTACTTTTCTTACATTTTCATACATTTTAGTCGTTTTTTAAGCTTTGATTTAATATTTTAGAATGAGGCGCTTCTTGAACCAAAATAAATTAATACTCATATAAAAGCTTATAAAAAGGAGCATCATTATCAGTTACGTTTACCATGGTTCATGGAGCGCCTCATTCTAAAATATTAAATCAAAGCTTAAAAAACGACTAAAATGTATGAAAATGTAAGAAAAGTAACAGAAACACTCTCTTTTTGGGTAATATTTTCTGTAACTTACTATTTTTTTTATCACCTAAACTTTATATTAAAATAAAGTTTATATCTTCAAGTATATAAATACATTTACAATTTGTCGAAATCTGGAACTTTTTTTTTCGAGTGTATGAGGGGCGGATTTTGTTGCCTTATCAACCCACCTCCTTTATACTTTTTGCTATACAAACCACATTAAGCTAAGCACAAAAAATAAGAGCGAGAGAGATTGTGACTTAATGCTCTGTCGCTTTGTTGGCCGCTGTGTTGTCTCGAGACCGCAGCATCCACAAAACATTACTCTCTAACGAGAGAATTCTCTCACCGTTGATTTTGAATTATGTCACTCTTGTCGCAAATGAGCGAAATATACTTTTTCTGTTATGCTACGTTTACATGCGTGCCGAGGCTTGGCAAGCGTTCAGAAGCTCCAAACCTTTACAAACGCTTGGATGCCATTTACACGCTTGCGAGTGTGTTAGTGTGTTACGGACAGACAAACTGTGCAGACGTGGTGCAGACAAACATGGAAGTGATGGAAGACGTAGACATTGAAGTTGTGTCGGCTATTGCGTACATGATGGACAAAAAATATTGGGAAGTTTACCCACATCTGTGTAACCTATTGTGTCTTTTGAGTGGCTGAACCGATTTCGATGGAACTTTCATAAGGTAAAAAAGTAACTGTTAATTCAGCGGTTTGACTGTTACTACTACTTGACCGATATGTTAACGGCGTTTTCGGTTGCATAGCCGCGAGCCGAAGCAGCGCAAGCGCAAGCGCGAGGGCGAAGCGCGCAAGGGCGGGCGCAGCAGGAAGCGCGACCGCGGCAGCAACAGCGACAGCGACGCGCCGCGCAGGAAGGGCCGCAAGAAGGTACCATATTCAAAATTATTTCATGTAAGCCAACACCTATGGCTTTTATAACACGTCGAGACTCTACCACCAGTTCTTTTTTTTTTTTTTTAAGTTTATTAGCTAAGGTGAAGTCGACTAATTTATTTATTTATTTATTTATTTATTTACAGACAAAAAAAAAGTGACACAATTTACACCATAATTCATAGACCAAAGCATTAGACCAAAGACTAAAACTTGTGTCTGGTGATTGTAATTGGCAGCCCAATTAGGCCGTAGCCTGTGCTACCTCCTAATTGTGCTGTAATATCCTCCAAATAAGCGACAAGCTTGTGCTAGGAGTGGGTATGAGTGCGGCAAAAGTGCAACGGGTGGGGTTCGAACCTGCGACCTTTTTCAGTTTTCAGTCTTCAGAGGATTCTACTGACAAGAGCTAGCAAGAAACTCAGCATTTACTTTTTACGTTAGAATAAATAAATTTAGTCATAATTTTTATGCAAAATCCTTAAAATACTTATGAAAATTACAGGGAGAAAGGGGCATCGGACGTCGCGAGAAAGCGAAGATGGCGGACGACAAGCTCAGCCAGAAGCAACGTGCGAAGATCGTTTCCAAGGAGACGATCTCTTCGTCGGACTCCGACTCGGACGCCGGCGGCCGCAAGTCGCGCAGCCGCAGCCGCAGCCGCAGCCGCAGCCGCAGCGGAAGCCGCAGCCGCAGCCCGCCCGCCAACAAGGGCCGCAAGAGAATCATGTCCGCTTCTGACAGTGACAGGTATAATCTCAGCTCTGTAGAGCCTGTTCAAAAAGAGAACCGTAAACAAACTTTGTGTCTGCAAGTGTTTGCCAAAGCAAACGCGTGCAGACACAAGTCACTTGCAGAGTCGTCTCTGTCACTCTGACACTCTGCGAAGCAAGGAAGGCTAGTCTCTTTCTGGAACTTGATGTGTGTTTATTGTCAGGTACTGAACGAGATAATATGCAGTTTCATGCAAAATATCATTGAATTCCCGTAAACAATAATTTCTCACCTGAAACTATCGCTCATTTGCGACAAGAGTGACATAATTCAAAATTCACCAATTTTAGTGTCGAAAATTTATATTTTTTGCTACATACACGACACTAAGCACAAAAAAATAAGAGAGAAAGCTGTCGCACTCTGGCCGCTGCGTTGTTTCGAGACCGCAGCATCCACAGAAGTTAACTCTCTAACGAGAGAATTCTTTCATCGTAGAATTTGAATTATGTCACCCTTGTTGCAAACGAGCGATATTATACAAAAATACATTTTTCTTCAAACTTACCATAATGTGTTAGTACTTTTACGACCTTGAGAGTTGTAAAATCACAAGTTCACGAGTATATTTTCCTCCAGATCTCGTTCCAAGAGCCGGTCGAAGTCTCGCAGCCGGTCACGTTCCGGATCAGCCAAAAGCCGCTCCCGGTCCAAAAGCCGATCCAGATCCAAGAGTCGATCACGATCCAAGAGCCGTTCCCGATCGAAGAGCCGATCCAAATCTAAATCCAAGAGCCGATCCAGGTCGAAAAGCCGGTCAAGGTCAAAAAGCCATTCGAGATCCAAAAGTCGTTCGAGATCCAAAAGCCATTCGAGATCCAAAAGCCGGTCAAGATCCAAAAGTCGTTCGAGATCGAAAAGCCGTTCAAGGTCCAAAAGCGGATCTCGATCGAAGAGTCGGTCACGATCTCGCTCAAGGTAAACATTTTATGACGGTTATGTGGAGATTGAAAACTGATTTATTATTTTAAAATTGATAGGTGTCAAATACTTTTTTTTTAATATATAGACTAGGGTTTGACTGCGATTTCACCTGATGGTAAGTGAAGACGCAGCCTAAGATGGTGCGTGCTTGCCTAGATTTTCTGTGAAAATTGGCCGGATTCGGTCGGAGCACTTCACTGTTAAAGCATGTGATATTTTATTGCTTAAAAAACATAACTCCGAAAAATCAGGGGTTGCCCGGCCATCGAACCCGTAACCGCCCAAATATGAGACCACTAACCTATCTTTTATTGCTATCACTATACAATACGTAACAAAATCCTGAACAACTTTCCCCAAGAAACAGGTCGAAATATGAAAAAAAATGTGGACCTCCCGTACAAAATTGACGATCTGCTGATTGATTTACTATGAGAGGTCCACTTTTTTTTACATATTTCGACCTATGTTTTTTGGGCAAAGTTGTTCAGTTTCACGAAACGAAATAAACGGTTATTTATTTTATTACTGCTCAAAAAAAAGTCAATTTTTTTTATTCGCAGATCAAAAAGCCGCTCTCGATCCAAGTCCAAAAGCGTGTCTCGATCCCGCTCGAGGTCCAAGAGCGGATCCCGCAGCCGCTCCGGATCCCGCAGTCGCTCCGGGTCCCGCAGCCGCTCCGGTTCCCGCGCCTCGCGCCCCGCCACCCCCGAGTCCCGCAAGTCTGTGTCTGCGAGTGAGGACGAGAATTAGCTACTATTGTAAATATTGTATATCCTTATAACTGGGTATTTCACTAAATCACACTTCACTCATTTTTTTTATTGGATGACAAGATAGTCCTTGTCTGCGATCTCACTTGATGGTAAGTGACGATGCAGTCTAAGATGGTAGCGGGCTAACTTGGAAGGGGTATGGCAGTGTATATTCAACCCTAACGATGTACCAAGTGATTTAGCGTTCTGGCGTGTAGAAACCGATTAAGGGTATGGGTTGAATCTGCACTGCCCTTCCGAGTTAGCCCACTACCACCTTAGACTGCATCGTCACTAATTACGTGAATTCGCTTGCTCTATCTTATCATCGAATAAAAAAAAACTGTTGTTCGGATCATACAAATAGAGTACGATTATTATAAAATTAGTATGAATTTCCTTACCTTTAAGGTATTTGTGTTTTTTACTTTCTAATGTATTTTCCGGCTGACATCGGTCTTGTACGAAAACATTATGCGATAATATATCTTATATTAGATTCCCCAGTCAGGCCAAAAAATGTATTGAGTTTTACTATCAAGAAATTCTCATTACTAGAGACCGGATTATATGCATTTGCATATTCGCATATGCATTTGCATATTTTAGCCATTCTCAGCGGTAATAGCATATTTTACCTAAGATCTAGTTATGATGCATATTATCGGTACATTTACAATATTTTTCACTCACTCTGCGTTCCGCCGCCGCCGCATTGCCCCATAAACTTAAAGAAAAGTTTGAAAACATATTGAGCAATAACCCAGGTTTTCAAAGCTTGTGTCAAATTGATAGTTTCTTTAATGGGACGGCAGAAATTTTGCCGGAAACTATAAGTGCCATAGCATCCAACTTCAAATTCTGCCCAATTACCGCAATGGATATGGAACGAACCTTTTCTACTTACAAAAATATTCTAAATGATCGTAGACACAATCTTACCACTGAAAATTTAGAAAAATATTTGATTGCTTACGTTTACACAAATTCTAAATAATTTTAATATCATATAATGTTACTTACTGTACCTATTAACGCCTATCAAAAAATAATTTACTAATTGTATGCTGATTTTGAAATAAAAAAAATGAATACTTACTTTTCTATTTTTTTAGGGATTCCTAAAATTTATCATTTAATTTCGCATATTCTGCCAGTTTTCGTGCATATTTCAAGCATTTTTCATGCATATTTGCATGCATATAACAAGCTTTTTATGTTGCATATAATCCGGTCTCTACTCATTACTATAGCCCTGCGTACCGGATATCTCTGATACAATAATGACGATTCCAATAATGACAACTGACAGATGACATTTGCAATTGACTGATATTAAAAATGTACCCTCAAAACATCATCATATTATGATTCTCCTATTTTTTTCTAGAATTCAACCTTACCGGTTGAGCCGTTAAATGGTGACAGACGGACATACTTTCGCGCTTAAAATACTAATACTGCGAATTATTTTGTATTGATGATGATATTTTTTTCTTTTCCACGTAAAAAAAATAGTTTTTCCACGTGTTAATTCTTTTATATTTCTTCTTCTTTATCCGATAGACGTTCACCTTTGGACATAGGTCTCTTGCATTACTTCCACATAACTCGGTCTTACGCCGCCTGTATCCAGCGGCTCCCTGACTCTTCTGATATTATAACTCCGCCTAGTGGGGGGCTGCCAATGCTGCGCTTGCCACTCCAGCACCTTTGGACCTCAACGATATATTGGTTCTTTATATCGAAGTATGACAAATGTTTTCGTATTTGACAGTAACACTATCTAAAATATTTATCATTTTATTTTCTATTTTACTTCCGTAATGTATCATAAATTGTGAATTAAGTATATCTGGTTACTTATTTACCTGTAGTTTGTACGATAATAGAGATATTATACACATATTAAAAAGTGTTTTATTGTCAAATATAAATACCTAATCATCCCTATAGGGTTTTATTTTTAAAGCGGACACGAAATTATTAGGAATTGAAAAATTTTTTCTAAAGAACCATGGCCTCGATTATAAAGAAATAAAAACTACATTCGAAGATTTCAAAAAAAATTCAAAAAGAGATGAGATGAATAAAATTGAAGGTAGGTAATAATCGATCAAACAAATGTGGGTAGCTTGCAATAAAACAAACCAAGTTGAAAACATTGTATATTTCCTGAGCCTAAATAGTTTGAGACATTCAGTAAAATTATAGATTTCTGAAATTCGAAACAATATTTATAAATTTTTCTACAAAAATCTACTGCAGTTTTTAGAGTTCGTTTAAATCTGATAAAAATCTCTATCTCATGTAAAACAATGGAAAGTTACAAAGAACTGTAAAACTAGATTTCGTGATATAAAATACGGGTTGACAGTTCTATAGTTAGCAATTTTCTGTAACCGCTGAGATAGAGAATATCCTACAGGTTGAGCTTACAAAATATGGTACCTGGATCTTGAGTGGAAGTTATCGGGTTCTGCCATGATTCATATAATATCCGTTGCCCATACACCTACAATACAAACGGAACCATACCCGTTATGGAAGATCAAACTTAACACTTACCGATCTATTTTTCCTTAGCCGACTAAATGCCGATTTCACCAAAGTCGAGTGACGTTTAATAGAGGAATAAATTAGGCGTTCTGACAGTTTTTTTATTGATTTTCCATAATATTAAAACGATCGGATAAGACATTCTATTACGCCTTGTAGGTCCGCTGTGTATTTTTTTATGAATTTCTTCACTGTTTTCCGATATCTTTGTTTACCTCCCCTTTCAATCGGCCAAGGAAAAATAGATTATACATACATACCGTTATACTAAAGCAGATCTATGTATACAATCAAATCCGTTTCATCAATTATTTCATTAAAATTATATTGTGCATGTATCTACTAAATGCTTTGAAGTAAATGTTTAAAATCTTATATTTTAATAATTGAGCGTTATATGTAACATTATAATAATTAATCTGTTAACAAAATCAAATCACAGTTTGATAATAAAGTCAGCGAAATGCAAACTACATAAATTGGTAATGCGCAAATATATAGGTACTTAACGAGTTATATGCCTAAATATATACCTAACAGGTTGACTAGAAATCATTATCTAATAAAAATATACCTAATAAAATAAATGTATCTCGCTATTTTATTTAATAAAAACAGATAAACATAAGATGCAATTTCTCTAAATAGTGGTCAATAAAATTATTTCAATTAAGTATCATACTTTTTCATAATATCAGCTTGAATTTACAAAATTGTTTGACTTCGGTATTTCAAATGTAATATTAATAACAAGGCATTTTACCCTTTTTTAGACAGCATTAAAATGCAATCTTTAGAATATGCTAGTAAAATCGTAGCAGCGAAACAAAGGGCATAAAATACATATTAGATTGAGAATATAAATGAATGCACAAATGTCTACTTTAGAAAGGGTAGTTCCGCTCATAGAAATATATATATAAGTAACTAAGTAAGTAGGTATATAAAAAAATAGATAGAATAGAAATAAAAGCTCAGATGGCAATCTCAAAGGGGCGATTTTGTTTCAAGAGATTATTATCAACAAAAATATGTATTATATGTAGTTTAGTCCTCGAAATGTTTTTCCCTTTGCTATGGTTTCGCGAAAGATGTGCTTAAAAGCCTCAACGAAATAGGTAAGTTAAGAAACGATTGAGCGTATTAGAGCGTGTCATTTACATACTTACATGTATAAATTTTCTCTTACTATTTAATTAGAAACTATTTTTAAAATTTCATATAAACTTCTAAATCTATTTCTATTAAAAATTGAGTAAAAATTCGAGTATGGCAGTTTTCGTTTTCGCATCAATTCATTTGTATATTATAATTTATAATTTATAATATGCATGTTACATAATACTGTTGTATTTATAAATTGTTTAAAATTTTATATTTATGTAAAAATTATGAACGTTTATACTATAATATAGGGTTGTCAAATGTGCGCTACTTTTAACTTTACAGCACTATAATTTCTAATCAACTATACAATTTATGTGAAAATTACAGTGTGAACTACAATCTATATGAGTATAAAGAACCGAGCACACTTATAACCCGCCACGCCACAGCACGCCAAGCCACCCGTATTCAGTTAAATTAAATCACCGTTAACATCCGATGCAAAACTCGACCGTTCTCACCTAATAGCCAGCAGTAAATATTACACATCGGCCGGCTTTGATTTTATACAGCGTTGTCTCTTTCACACGAAGTTCCAAACAATAAAGGTTAAATGACAGAGACGACGCTCTACATCGGCCTTTATTTTTGGGAGCTAGATATGTTATAATTACTGTCGGATACCTATTGCACGTATATACACAATTATTTCTTTTACGTGAATACAATTATTAAAAATCAACAAAACTTAGTAACTAAAACTCTTCAATAGGTTGGGTAACTATTACCTAATAGTTACCTACGTTGGCTGTTCATAGTGACTTTATCAAAATACTTTTTTTTCAACTCAACATGCGTGACGTTACGTGCGGTGTTACAATTATGTTTCTACCATAACCTTTTATTCAAAAGCACGCGCCGAAACTTTTTGTAAGTACATATAACAAATAATAATAAGTAACAGAAAGCAATATAATGTATGCAAATAATAAAAAAAAAAATACTTACAAAAGATTTTTATAGTAGTACAATTAAATTATTCAATTCAGTTGCTATAATATTTTACTAACATTTTCTATAAACAATTTAGCGACAACCTATGAAGCGCTCCACATTGTATAGCTAATATATTGTAATATAATCTTCGCTAAACATAACTTCATAATATACCTAATACGAGATCAACTAGCAAGTCTAAACACGAGATCAATTGTATCATAACCAGTCTTAACAAATTATTCAAGATGAAAAAAGTCATACTTAGCTTAGATTAACGTTTAAGTAATATTTAAATAGTTTAATAAACAACAGCTCATTTATTTAATTAATTTTAATCTGACTACTATCTATTTGCTAACTTTAAATAATATTAGACAATTCATCAATATCTTAACCGGTAGATAAGTTAAAATATATTTGAAGTTTAAAGTTATAATATTTTAATAATGAGGTAACAAAAATACGTAACCAATAGTCAATTTAAAAAATAAGTACCTATTATATCTTAACATTAAAATCGCATCTGCTTAAATCTTTTTCATAGTAGTAACTGAATTCATTTTGGTCCATAAATACAAACTAACATACAGAAAAAAAAACTTATCATGTATCATTCTCCATTTACGAAATATATTAAGAATTTATACGCAGTTTTTCATTTGCGAAACTAAGTAATGGATCCTTGTCGGACGAAAGTCCCTTAAAAATTGAGATAATAAAAAAAAGGTAATGAAATTGGGATGTGTAAATCAAGTTATTTTTTGCCAATTGGTTTTCCAAAAAAAGTCTGTTAATAAGTCAGACACATCCACTGTTAGTTTTAAGTGTGATATCATATAACCATTTTAAACTATCACAAAACAAAATCAAATTAAATTAACACAAAACAAAAATGCTTTTGTTATAACTTTTCATTATTATAACTGTCATATTATGGGGCGCAAATATAACAATCTGTCAGTGTCCTCAATAGCCCAACGGTTAAAGGTACGGACTGAAAACTGATAGGTCGCAGGTTCGATCCCCACCCGTTGCACTATTGTCGTACCCACTCCTAGCACAAGCTTTCCGCTTATTTGGAGAGGATAGGAGGATATTAGTCAACTTCAGCTTTGCTGATATACTTTAAAAAAAACATAACACAATCACTCTTTCAGCATCGGTGTTTCCTGCCACTTAAAATTTGAGTACCTTCAAGGCAAGAGTGAATAGACATTTTCTAGGCAAGCGCGCTCCAACCTAGACCTCATCAGTGCTATCCAGAATTGATTGTCGTCAAGCGCACACCTATTACGGATAAAAAAAAACTTTGTCAAACAGTCGACATCCATTGACTGACGACGACGTACCGTTTAAATTAAATGAAGCTAGTCTTGTACAGATTCTTTCTCATTATCGCTGGTTACACCGTTCGGATGAGCGAAGGAGACCGTACCGTTCGGTAGACTGGGCATGTTGGTCTGTGGTCCGCCGAGGAATGACGTGAACGTGGTGTCTCTACTCATCGGCGGTTCGAGACCTTCGGAGAGCGGTATGCAGTCTAATGTTGGCACTGTGTACTCCCTGGACAAAAAATGTTTGACTTTAAGTTATATCCTTGTAGATCTTACTGTGAATTATTCTACTAAAGTGATCTAATTCCTCTGTATTGAAAGAAAGAAAGAAACGTTTATTTTATGAATCGTGCCACATTATTGCATTGTAATCTGATTAAAAATATTGAATTACATAATTATGTATTGAATTATTAAAAAAAGTTGCACATAATATACTATTAACGGTAAAAAATTGTGTGGGTACGATTGAACGGTTATACCCACACAATTTTTTGCAGTTAATAATATATTATATGGAGCACTTTTTTTAAATACATTTTTTACTGGTAATATATTATTAACAGTAAAAAATTGTGTGGGTATAATAGCGGCGACGTGGCCACCGACTGGTTGTTTTGAAGGTCGCGCCTTATTCGCGGTCCCCTGCGCGTCTCCCGCATGTAGCCGCCGTGATCACAAAAGCCTTTAGATAACTCGATACCTCCTACGTAAGTTGTGGTATCCCACAAAATTGCCACTTCAGGTTTTGTGCACTATATCATTTGTTTTTATCTATTTTATGTGTTTGTTTAAAAAAATTAAAAACAGCATTTTTTAACATACACTCAAGACGCATAAAGTTGTATTGTTTTTAAAACGACGGCCTAAACTATTGTATTAACCTTCACAACAACTTACGTAGGAGGTATCGATCTAAACTCACATGGAGACGTTGTCCTGCGACTGCACAGAGTCGTTGATGAGCTGCGGCAGCATGGGGGGCGCGGGCGGCGCGGTGGAGCGCGCGCTGAACAGGAACACGCCTACCATCGCCAGCAGGTACGACACGAAGTACAAGGCGTGGAACTGTACGGACAAATATTATCGAATAGAATAGAAACGCCTGAAAGTGCTGCTGTTCCTGGCGGCGACGAGTGGCGGCGAGGAAATCTAAATAGTGGCGAGCACAATAGATCGGCGACGGTCAACGTGCTACAGGGACTTGTGACCTTCATAGCTGCAGTCCAATGAATGAATGAATGAAACAGAAACTCCTATTATTCAAATAAATTTGTACACCCTGTATGATGTATGATTGTCATACTGTAGCTGTCATTTTTAGACAATCCTACACTCCATTTTTTTTATTCGATGACAAGATAGTCCTTGACTGCGATCCCACCTGATGGTAAGATACAAAGCAGTCTAAAATGGTTGCGGGCTTACTTGGAAAGGGTATGGCAGCGTACATTCAACCTATATCCCTAATCGGTTTCTACTCGCCATCATGCCAGAACGCTAAATCGCTTGGCGGCAGATCTTTGACGGTAGGGTGGTAACTAGCCACTGCCAAAGCCTCCCACCAGACACACATTTTGTCACAAAATTGATGTGATTTTTTCATGACTATATGTATTTGAGGACCTAGAGAGTGACATAGGCTTATAGGTGGAGTAGTGAAAATGCAAAAGCTAGTAAAAAATATAAGACAAAAATAGTACATGCCTTAAATTGAAAAATGTACATTCCAGCGATCAACGTATAGTAATCGGCCGACAGAAATGACAGATGCAGAATAATGGCGCCCGCCTCTCTCAGCATGAAACTCTGCAATATCTGGAACACTGTCTGCACCCCACAGAAGCTTCCCAACTGGGCAATGGTGTCCAACTCGTACCAGTTAAATGTTAAAAGCTCTTCATATTCCAGAAAGAATGTCTGGGCGCATGTTAGGATACTGCCAATAAAGCCCAACAGAGCTAAGTATTCAGCACACGAGTGTGTTTTGAGCATTATTTCTTGGAGCACAGTGACTACAGCATACAGTAAAGATCCTCCTAGACATAGCATGTCCCCGACTAGTTGGTTCTTTCCTGTAACAAAGCATATTTTTAATGTAAGGATAATATGCAATACTTACGACTGAAGGGACACTAGACATTAATGTAAAATACTTTAGGAATACAGCATACCCTCCACATTAATCCACATTTGCATACTACTGCCCTGTGGTGCCCTATATCATATAATATTATAATCAACATCATAACCCTTTTGTGTCATACCTTTTGTTTCTTTTAATGTATATTTTTTCTGTGTTGTTGTTTTGGTGCAAATAAAGAGTAAAATAAATAAATAAATAACCCTCTACATCCCATCATACAATGCACTCTACTGCCATAAATCCTAGAGTGGCACCAACCACATGTCATGCAGGGACATTGTGACACTCACCATCACACACAATGCAACCGTGACACCCGCGACTTATGCCACACTTGACTAAAGTACCACTCACCATCAGTAGGTGCACCCTCTACATCCGCCCACACGACGCACACTACCGCCATCAGCCCCAGCGTGGCGCCCGCCACATGCGCCACGCCCAGCCTCTGGCCGCGCCACGCACCGCCCACCAGCGCCGCTCCCACGCCGCTGCACGCGAGCAGCTGTCAGCTCAGCACTGACGTGAAGCGCTGGGACAACACTAGCAGCCAGCTGGCTTCAACATCTAAAGTACAGGCTATCAGGACTAACCACCATTTCCTATAAACAGATATAAACAAGATGTTATCTTCAAATTCAAATATGCCTTCAGCTGTTGCACTATTATTTTCTAATTCTGAAAATCAAGTTTTATTTTTATGTTGTTTTATATGTTTATTTGAATAATGATCTATAAAATATTTAGCTTTTATAAATATCATGTTTTAATATTTTACAAGTTAATTACAAGATGTTTTTATTGTAGTTTTTCATTAGGACTTTATTTAATAATTAGCCATATCAGAAATTGTTTAAGCATTCAAAAGCATCCTTAATCAGCCTTCTAAATTTAGGAGATTGCTACAATTTGCTACAAATACAGCTAAAACTGTGAACTTATGGCATTGTGCATTTTAGCCAATAGTGAACGATTGTCACACTATAGCTGTTGAATTATGGTGGTAAGGCTCCATAATCTATTCGAAAGATTAAATTATTTTAGTTTTCATTAAATTGTTTAACGCATACTTACTTGGATAATTTCTTCACCCCACTACACAATAAAGAAGGAGTGAACAAGATGAATAGAGCCACATAAGGAATGACAAGTTGCCCAGTGGTGGGAAACTGCCATGTTGCACTTTGTAGCAGGGTGGTCAATATACATTTACCACTGAACAAGAGAGACAATACTTGGCCGAGTAGTATGCTGCACCATATTTTCCTGAAATTTTTATACTTATTTTTAAGTTATATTAATTTACATGCATACTATTAAATTCTCCTTTTAATCTCGCGTAGTTGCACAAATTGGGCACACTTTACAAACATGCTTAAATGTATTAGGAAATATCCGTTAAATAGTGGTAGGAAATCTTGTATGTTCCTACATGTTTTTTTTTACCACCAAATATTTTTTGTATTATATTTAAGACGTTTTAGCAATAACAATAGACTAGAATAGACAGGAGCAGCTGTAAAAGCAAAATACATTATTAATAATCCATTGTAAACTAGTACAAACCATCGACCCAGTTCCGAAAAATAATTTTCAACTTTTTCACTCAAATTTACGTTCTCCATTATTGCTATGTTATTCTATCGTAAGACTGAATTTTAAGATACTGTAGGGAGAAACAAATTCCATTTATAAGCAAACGAAACATGCATAATTTCCATTCTAAACAACAATGGAATTAGATTTGGCCTTAGGGCGTTTAAACAAGCAAAACATTCACATTCATTTTTCTAGATCACTGACCAAATTTTTATTTTTTGACACTGACGTACCTATTCGTTGTCTACGACCATGACACTGACTTTAATGACAAGTTTTATTCTGTGGTTTTTATACCATTTTTGACCACCACAGAGTATGTACCTACTTCCTTGTCTAACTGAAACAGTGCAATAGTACACCCAACTAGTATACCCAAGAGAATATAATCACTTCGTTTTACTGTACACCACTGAGTATAAAATCATTAATCACTTCCTAATACCAAATCTGTGATCACTTCGTTTGATGCATATCATAGTAATCTGTGGTTTGATGTACCTACCTACAAAATAAAATAATAAACAAGTTTTTTTTACATTTTGAATCATTAAACACTTATAGTCGATAAAAATAATATTCTAAGGAAATATCAAATAAATTTAAGCCAAAACTCAACCATGGGAGATGGTAACAATGTTTGTTATATGTGAATAACTTCCCTATCCTGAAGTTTATACTTTAAAAACTTTATTTTTGTACTTGTTTTACAGAGGATGTGATACGTAGACGACTCTTAATTGATGGTGATGGAACTGGTGATGATCGTAGACTGAACGTTTTATTGAAGACATTCATAAAATGGTGTAACACTGCTGATGAAAAACCCGAAGAGAGGTTAGAATATGAGGCTTAAATTCTTTGTTTTGTTCAATACATACATTATAAATTTTCGAATCAAAATAAATTAAACTTCTGCTTCTGAGATATTGCATATCTTGTCTCTTATTTAGTCAGTTTCTGTAGATCTGTAGAGCATGCTCTGATTTGGATTAGACTTGAGACCAAAACAAAGTTAAATCAAGATGCATATTATTTGTCCTAACATAGTCTGTCTTTATTTGTCGTCTGTATCCAACAGCTCCCACCAACTCTTCTGATGTCACAACATGTTTAAGCTGTAAGCATTAGCTTTAATGTATAAGCAATTTTGTATTTATTTAATCACACATTCCCTTGTTTGACAGCAAGGCAACACATGACAGAATGCTAGCCCAGCTTGCACAATGTGAATTTGCAGTCACAAAATCTCAGCTGGCTTCAGAAATGATGGCGGCAGAACTACAGAGCTATGAAGACTTATCCAAAATCCTAGAAAATGGGATAGAGGTTGCTAAAATGAACATAGAGAAGAGCAAAGCAGAATTCGCCCAAGCGAAAACTGTAAGAAAGAATCGTATAGAATACAATGTTCTAGCTAAAGTGATCAACGAACAGCCTGATAGAAAAGAAACACTAGAACGACTTAGCTTATTGAAAACAGAACTAAGTAGTCTAGAAGCGACTAAACAGCAGTTAGAAAGTCGGTTGTCATTGCGAAAAAAACAGTTCCATGTGCTGGTGACTTCGATACATCAGTTGCAAGCTCTATTGGACGAGCCTGATGAAATGGAATCTACCTCGGATGATGTTGAAATGAAATGAACTGAGTTTGTGCATATTTTTGGAAGTATTTGTACAATATAAGACTTTCATTTGTACGATCTTATTTTCATAATTGACTCAAGCTTGATTTATTAGTAAATT
The DNA here is from genome assembly GCA_038048805.1 of Hipparchia sbordonii. Lineage (NCBI taxonomy): Eukaryota > Metazoa > Arthropoda > Insecta > Lepidoptera > Nymphalidae > Hipparchia > Hipparchia sbordonii. The sequence continues at coordinate 11,712,558 of CM076108.1, read as the reverse complement.
AGGGTCAAAGCATATTGATGTAGGTGCAAGATGCTACACATCTCCAAATATAACTTCAATAATAAATATAATTTATTAAAGGTATGCTTTGATCCTCATAGATATACTGGATACATCCATCATATATTTTCAAAATAGATACCATATTTATATTTTATACTCTGTCACTGTCGCGGCTTCCCCCGCTTGGAGTTAGTTTATCTCGCGGGAACTCGTTTTTTTCGGTCAAAAGATAGCTTATGTAACTCCAAATCCTTAACTACATCTACACCCATGCAAAAAATGTTCTTACTGAATTAGTTACCTATTTAATATTGATCTACCTTAAAATTCGCGAAACCGTATCGGCTCAAAGATTAGCGCGAGGTATACCCAGATATTAAATTAAACAACACGTAACTTGCTTATATCCGTAATTGAAACTATGAACTCTCGCATGAAATAATCACTTGTATACCTAGCTATATCTATAATCCGTTCAAATTATCCTGTCGTAAAAATGTTTGAAAGTGTTGTTCGGTCCCAAGCGTATGATAATAAGCAAAAAGTACCTACTTAAACATACCAAATTGCTTATAAAAGAAACATTCCATTTTATAGGAAGAATGGCTCTCCAAGGACCAAACAAAACGGCCGTTGTGGACGTTTTAATATTACCTAAAGTATGCCAAGACTTTCGTGTCGGTTCAAATATGCACGTTCCTAGAATTAATTATAAACCCCGTTCAGCACGCCATCCAGACCGGAGTATTCTATTGGGAATTTTGGCGGTAGTTTTGGCATTAGGTGGCGATTGAAGAAAAACTTCATTAGCCCAAAGGTACAATAGACATTAGACAGGTATTAAATTATAGTACCCCCTACTATTATTTAATACCTAACCCCTAGGAAATATGGGGGTACTATAATACCTAAACCCTAGGAAATTCCGTACAAATTGACTAAAACTAAAAGCTTCAACAGCTAGTTATAAGCAGATTGCTAAAACTGAATAAATTAATTATTTTTTAAAATTACCTACATACCTTGCAACTTGTCAAAAATAATAACACTGAAATAATGTCTTCCATCGCTCTCTCAGATACGTAACAACCGCCCTAGCCATATTACAAACGTGTCGTATCTATTCGCTTTCCATGGTCGTTTTCTAAGATCGTTAACGTTAAAGCAGGGGATCCCAAAGCTTTTTATCGCACGTCCTATCCTCAGAAGGGAAGCGCGATAAAAAAGCTTTGGAAACCTCTGCTCTACAGCGTTAGCGATCATGGAAAGAGAACACGTTTTTAATATGCCTAGGGCGGCAGTTCTTCAATTTCAGTACATGTTAGAAACCTTCAGCTTCGGCCAAAAACTTCGACCCATTTTGGCCGAAGCTGAAGATTCGGTCGGACACTAAGTATTTTCTATAAATATTCTTTTTCGTCCGAAGCTACTCGGTTATGGAACTTACTTCCTGAACATATTAGAGACAGTCGGTCAATACATACATTCTAGAGTGAAGCAGCACTATCTCTCGTTATGTGTTACTTAGTTATGTATATTTATGTAGGTATGTATTATATTATTTATGTATTATGTGTATTTATTTATTCATATGTATTTATGTATCTTCGTGTTTATGTAGTTTATTATTTATTTATATTATATAGTAGGTATTATAGTATATATGTAGTGATGTACATTTTTGACCTATACCACTCTATAATTTCACCTTACTCACTTTTAAGGGAAGTTGGAAGAAATTTCTTTTTTAGAGATAAGCTTCACCTATGTATTACTTCTTCTAATATATCTTCTTTTGTAAATATTTATATGTACATAAAAAATAAAAATAAATAAATAAATAAAATAAGTACTTAGTACAGACAACTAATTCCAAACGGTGCGTTGTGGCACTGCGCGGCGATGCGGAGTCGCTGCGGATGCGACGCCGCTGCAGCGTCCTACATAGAAAAATTCGCAGTAGGTAGGAACAATACTTATGTGAGTTGATAGGAACTATCGATTTTATTTTTTCAAGGAAGTAAGTAGGTATACCTAGTTAAATAAATTATAGGTAGTTAGTATTAAAAAGGCTTTGAATTTATTTACGGAATATAAAATATAGAAAGTCAATTCAGACTTAGGTAGGTATTTGAATAGACTCAAACCTGGGAACACTTTCAAATAATTATTATTTATTAAACTACTTTGATAGCCGAGCTTGTTGAGAAAAATAAAGATCGTTATCTAAGTATATTTAGCTAACCGGGAATCAAATACGGAACCTTGTGGGGGTGAGTATTCAAACGGCTGCTACTATTGCGTCATAGCCTTTACAAATTATTAATTTATAGGAACAACAGCCACTAAACACCTATAAATTATTAACTAATAGTTTGACAAACAATTTCTAAACAAAAAAAAAAATGTTTGTCTTTCTATAATTTTTACGTCGAAAGCTATTATTGTACTTTTATCTATTCGATCAAAAAACAATTATCTAGATTTCAAATGCTCAGCGCTACTACATATAACAAATTGTTGTAAAGCAATAATTACTGTAAGTGTATAAAGCAATTTACTTTGCAAACACGCAAACGAGCTTTCTGAACAGGTAAGTAATGATTTGTGACGGCCAAATTATTCGACTAAAAGAACACAGTGGAGCCCCATTTCCTATGTAAGATATTGGACATCAAACACGAAAAATATTCCCTGTAGGTACCTATATTTACGTGATATTTACATAGGTGTAAAATAGTAAACAGTTTACACACTCGTACGTCCTACAAAAGTTACCGCGCAAGTCCGAATTTGTATTTTATAGTTTGAGCTACCAAAGTGAAGCTTCAGTTCGAAGCGGTCGCACGCCGGTCTTCGTTATACTTTCGGAAGTTTTTCTTTACGTTTCATAAAAGAAAATGCCTTCATGGTGGGATTATTTGCACTTTAACCGACAATACAGTAATAGGAGGAATTTAGAGGAGGGTTTGTTTCAAATCGCGTCGCAAACTTGCAATATTCTCGTAAAGGTCAACAACACGAATAATATTAATTTGACTAGGAGCGACCGAAGCGACGAGTATGGTTGTGCGGGGCCTCCCAAAGGGAAAAGTTCCATGCAGATCTGCGTGCCGAAGTTTAGAAAGAATTCAATCACTTCGGGCTGCAATCCAGGACTCTCCGTAAGTATTTTTATTTTGTTAAGTTGTTGTTGTAGGCATTTGTTACAGGGTTTTAAACCTTATATTTAAGTTAATACAAAATATTGTATTGAACTAAGTATATGAGTATAATAAGTTTTATTAACCTTTTAAATGCTGGTTTTTAGTTTTTTAACACATGAATTCAGTAAACTTTTGCGATATTTCAAATAAAAACTCGTAAATATCATATTCAGAATTTACATGCGTTTTTTTTTTGTTCAATGCAAATATGTTATGAGATTTAAAAGATTTCTTCTAAATCTTGTTTTTTTACTTATACACAAGGAATAAATTATTTTCACATTTTTTACAAAAAAAAAAAATTAGGGTCACTATAGTGACCCTAGTGAACATTAGTTTTTGAAGATCTGCAAAATGCGGGAAAACTAAAGTTACAATTTGATATACACAGTAAAATAGATAAAATCGTAGAGGCGGGTCTACGAGTATGATTGTAGAGAATAACGAGTGAGTACCTCGTAGCGCCGCTACGTCTGCTACGAGTCATTTACTAGCGATATTAGTACTACTATTTTTTTATGTTTTACTCAACTTTTTTTGTGATCCTATTATTAATACATATTATAAATGCGAAAGTTTAGATGTATGGATGGATAGATGGATGTTTGTTACTCAATCACGCCGCAACGCCTGAACCGATTTGGTTGAAAGGCATAGCGGCACTCTTATCCCGGAAAATAAGAGTGTGACGAAGTCGCGTGCATCAACTAGTATAATATAAAGGGACATTGATACTGTAAAAGCTCGAAAAATGGTAAATCCTAAGATTTACCAACCCGTTATGGTAACATCCCGAAATGTTATAATTTAATATTACTCAATCCTAAAACATGGCTTACAGAATGTGTATAAGCTACATACGAGTATATAAGAGGTGTGTAAATTTTTATTAGTAGAGGGTCTTAGGGTTTTCACGTCCTTTGGCACGACACAGAACAAACATCGTTAATGTTATGGCAGTTGTAACGACAAAAGTTCCAAATTCGTGATTGATTCAACGCCTACACGCGAACGCCAGCTTACGAGTAACCTAGCCAGACAATCACAGAATTCAGAACTGTTTTAGAAGTGGTAAAGGAGTGTGCGTTTAGTTTTACTTACGTTGAAGTTTAATTTGCGTTACTTTTTGGATGTGGACGGTAGAGCTTTATTGTGTGTTAGATTTTTGTTCTGATAGAGTAAGTTTTTGAAAGTTGCGTTAGGTTGTTGCTAATAGGCTTTTACACAATTGTTTTCTTTCATCTTCTCTTAAATATAAAAAAGGAAAAGGTGACCAACTGATTGATGTATTAACATTCAGCTCAAATCACTGTACCGATCGGGCTGATATTTGGCGTACAGATAGCTATTATGACGTGGACATCCGCTAAGAAAGGATTTTTGAAAATTCAACCCCGAAGGGAGTAAAATAGGGGTTTGTTTGCTCAATCTTAATAATAGCTGGTGTTAAATCTAATACGATTTTACGGGACCCTTCATGTGCGGGTCCGACTCCCACTTGGCTGGTTTTTTTAATACCTTAATCACATTAGGATTTTACACAATAGAATTGACCATCGTCTCGGCACAAAAGACAGCAGATACCATTTCTATCCCCTTATTTCGAGTTGGTGGGAAAATAACGCAAGTTATCATTTGCCGATAAAAATATAACGACAGACTAGTTTTCGTCCTTGTCGTCCGTCTAAAAGATGCATAGCCGTGCGAAGTATGTCCAGTACACCTTCAATGTCCATCGACAATAAACGATACCGGATGCCATAACGCTAAGTAAAAGTTAAAAGATAAAATTAAAAACGTGGCGCGAGTGCATTCGAAGTTCAATGTTGCTGCACTGCTGCTGAGTAGGGTCGTATAAGTTCCTGCAAGCTGATTCATCTCGAGGTGAATGACCTGTGTAATTTTTTAAGTTTTATGTTTTTTGTCATAGCGTGCCGCGGTGCCTTTGCCGGTATATCGATTTTACACGTAGAATAAGGCATCGCTGCATACGCTTCGCCCCCACCGTTTGACCTTGTTCCAATTATTGTCTTATTAAACGTGCCCTTTGTATTCGTTTTTTCGGGAATGCCTCGAGGTTCCGTCCGCTAACTGGCAACCTAAAAATTTCAAATATTTTTGAAAATAACGGACGCCGTGTTGTTCTCGGTCGGGTTTGTGGGGTTGATTTTGAGCTTTGTAAGTAGGTACAAGTTTATTTTTTCTATAACTGTTTCAATTAACATACAGTTTGTAGTAGTATGTATAGCAGCGAAAAATACTCGTATTGTTCGAATAAAATAAGTGTACGGTGTAATAAAATAGTATCGTTTATAGAATTTGCAATGTTAATAGGTAGGTACGTTTTTAAATAGTTTACCTAAATAAAAAGTTTAGGTGCGTCCAGACTATAAAATAATTACAAATAATATATTACCACACATTTAAAATATAAAAACCGTAAATATTAATATGTATTTACGGTTTTTATATTTTAATAAGTGTTGCTAAAAAAAATGTATTCTTTATTTTTTCATCATTTTTATGTAAAATACAGAGATAAATACATATTTTGATTCATTTATCTTATTATGACAACCCTCCAATAAAAAGTATTTGCACGGTCTTTAGAAACTTAGTGTCTGTTCGTTTATTTATCGCGTATTAGTTTACCGCGCGAATGTAAATTGGCTTTTCGTCCTGCTTATGGCTCACACTATATATGTTTCATGATTCTATAAAATTAATTGCTTTCTTGCATGGAACTTGGTTCTTAGAAAACTAATTACGACTTCTCGCTTTCGGAATTTCGCTTGAAACTTGCGTGCTATTTTGATTTTTATAGTCTACAAGACCATTTCTAGTATAAAATACAAAGCGTTCCCTTGTGTTCGAAACACTTGAAAGCACTTTGTTAAAGTTTATTTAAATTAAAACTTTTCCATTCCATTACTTTTGTAACTAAGAATTTCTTTTAGCCACCAGATTTAGTACTTATAATCCCATATACATACATTAATTAATTTAACTTCAAAGCAAACAAAACAAAATACAGCCAAGAAGGAGATTCGCAAATAAAATCATTGCTTAATAAAGTATTGGGACTAAAAGGGAATAAAGCACTAGCTTTTATATGTTACTTGTATATTCCGTAACGATAAAAGGACTCCATATTATTAAAGGACTTGTCAGTCTTTTCAACGACAATTCATGAGTTCTCTTAAGTTTTGACAAAGGTTTGAATTCAAAGGGCCTCAGATACGGGTTACAAAATTAAATCTCTTACGATCATACAAATCAAGAGTGAATAGGCATTTTCTGGGTAAACTCGCTGCATCTTAGGCTGCACATTACTGACCATCAGGTGTGATCGCAGTCAAGCACCAGTCTGTATAATAATAAAAAAATCTTTTTATCTTCATTCACCCACTGATGCAATGGGACCGGCCTTTAGTTTTCTCTCGGCCTCTACGACTACGACTGTACGGTTCGCTTTCCAACAATAAATAATTTTTTCTGAGCGTTTGTGTCGTTTTATCCATTGCATTGTCCTTTCTATCGCATTCTTGATAGTTTCATTGGCATTGACAATACATATTCGGTTCATCAAGAAGACTATACTAGATACTATTATTATTATACTTTTCTTGGACTGTAAACAAACAACTTTCGCGTAGCCTACTGAGTCACATTTCCAAACATTCAATTGCTTCCACGCACGAATACTTTATACAATTTTTCATATCCTACTATAGTATTATAAATCAGAAAGTTTATGAAGATGGATGTATGGATGGATGGATGGATGTTTGTTACTTCTTTACGCCTCAATGAATGAAACGATTTGGCTGACATTTGGAATGGAGATAGCTTCTACCTACTATTAACATATGGGCTATTACATTTTAGCCCGGAAAATTAAGTTGCGGCCATCACCTAGTACATTAAACGTAGAAATAATAACTTTGTTTTAAGTGCTAAATTCACCAACTTAACTTTTATTTTGATGTGTACTACTTGATAACTTTCTGAAAGAACATAATGACCTATCTGAATACATTAAAATTCTATTAGAATACTCGGAAATAACGTTTCGATGTCAGAGTTGTTACAAACGTGGCAGCAAACATGCTCGGTCGGTTTCTTATTGCAGTGTTCAATAACCTACTTTACAAAAGCAATTTGTAACTCTCTCTTGAGCGGTTTAGTTCTGTGACCTAATTCACTTGGAGCATCACGAATTTACCCCGTTGCTACGAGTACTAACTCTACGAAGTTGCTACGGGTTTCGTAGCACCGGATAACCCCTACGTGTTTGGTACGTCACGTATTTCTTAAATTGAGAGAGAGTTCTTTTCAGTTTGCGTACTTATTCGGGAAATTTTATTTCTTGAATTGAATGTGTTATACGGAAGTCACAAAAATTTATAGGTACTAAAAAGTCACTGAATCCTTATACAGTGCAACCTCGATATAACGAATCGGAGGGGAACAAGAAAATATTCGTAATATCAAGTAATTCGTTGAACTGAGGTTTGTTATGTTGAGGTTAGATTGGCCTAAAATTCGTTATAAAGAGGTAAAAGAACAATAGTGACGAGCAGAGGTGTTTACATTACTTTCCATCAAAACAACAATGATTACTTTACAAACAAAAGCGTGTCGAAACATGTCGAGACATGAATCACATTATAAGATTGAGTTATATTATTGGTGGAAACTTTATATAAAGGTTTTGGGTTGGCAAAATTCGTTAATTAGAGGTATGAATACTTTTTCTTGATAGTTGAAAATTCGTTATTAAGAGGTTGTACGCAAAGAATGTTCGCAATGTAAAGGTATATTTTATATTGACTCTTATGGACAATTCAAGGGGATTACGAAGAATTTGTTAAATCGAGGAAGTCGTTATATTGAGGTACGTTATATTAAGGTTGCACTGTATTTACTTGTTTATTACGTAAATGAAGAAAGTTTGCTTGAATGTTAGTTTTTCGTTCAATCGTGGTGCAAGAGACGAATTGACTAACATACTACTACTGCTATAATTAAGAACCTGGAAAGTGACAGTGAAAAAATAAAGGAATTCCGTGGAATTTTTAACAACCTAACTCCACGCGGTCAAAAGCTATTTGTCTTTAAAGAAAATAGTGCTAAGTTTATTTAGTATATTTTCATGAAATGTCCCTTCCTAGGTATTCTGGTCGTTGAGTAGGTATTTTCTTTATCAAATAGCGTGACCGTTAAGCTACGTCAAAGATTTTCCATCTACTTAAATATGTTAATGGTTTATTGTTACGTGATATTTCTGAAACAGAAAATTCTACTAGATGTGGCAATTATGAGGAGTTTTAAGTATTATTTAAAATATAAATAGGTATTTACTAAGCCAATGTAATGATTATTTTTAGAGATATTTTGTACCTACCCAAATAGAAAAACAGAGCTAAATTAAAATCACTCTAGCTCTGCCAAGAGAGTAGTACATTCCTTGAGCTCTACTTATCCGTCTGTCATGTATTATCTTAATCATTTTTTTTACGGCATATGCCATCAGAATACCTACATACATTCATTTTTTCGAAATCAAAATTCCAAACCAACACTCGTAATTAAAAATTTTTCCTTCTTTACAATAATTCTATTGAACGGTAAATACAAAGCACCACATTTATGATTTGTTCATAGTACCTGCTGTGTTTCATACTGCACTAGTGCAGTGTAGTTTTTCGACTAACTATGCTAATAATAACCTACATTCCTAAAGCGTCGGATACTTAGGAACTCCGTCTTTAACGACCATGTAGTGTTGTGACCTGAATTAGCTCTTACCTACGTATGTATCACACTTTCACATTTATCATATTAGTCTTGAAGTATGCTCTATTTCAAGAGATTCGAGTAAACTTTAACAAGACTTTCACCAACGAATTTTTTGACGTTTTGACAGTTTTATGTTGCCAATCTGCCGAACGTCATTTGTTGTTAACTTGGGGAATTTTAAGACGCTCAGTGCAGCATTAGCATAATATAAATTCCTAAGCTTGCCTAGAACATAACTCTAATCCTTTCCCAGAAAATGAACGCCTTAGAAGTGTACCTAATCCATTTGTGAAGAATGAAAGAATTAAGTCTAAGTAGTTTTGTATACGTTTACATTTTTTATACGGTATCCTTCGTAAATGCCACCAAAGCCTGTTGGTCGGGGTCAAGGTCTTTCAACCTAGGGTGCGTTAGGCCTAGTTCACGCCAATGTTGAATGTGTGAGCGACGGGGACCATGTCAAAACCAGGCCTTTAAGCCAATTGGGCTCCATAGTATAAGGATATAGAACCTAATAGATCTGCTAGTGCGTTGCGCAGGGTCACGATCTGGCCACCTCTAGTGTGCAATAACCTAGCTTTTGCTAGCATTTAAACATTCCGATTAATTACTAGCATTGCTTTAGTTAATTGTCCGCGGGAATCTTATTTTTCTCGGATAAGAAGCCTATAATATCACCCCAGTTTCCTCAACTATACCCATGAAAAAAAATCTACTCAGTGTGTAGCTCTGTTGTAGCATGATTGAAGGACAAACTCATAAACGAACATACTTTCGTATTTATTATATTAGTAGGATGTACGAAAATCAAGTATGAGGATTTTCACAATTCATGAATAAAAAAAGGGTTTTATACACATGTCTTTGTCCGTTGTAATACGTCTACCAAAGCCTTATTATAGCTTCTGATTGGTTGGTACTTTTTTCACTGTGAATGAACTAAGAACGCCATAATTTCAATCAATTGCGATCTTTACATCTACAATCGTTTCTAGACAATGCTGTTAAGTTAAATAAAATGTTATGAAAAGAGCAATTGCTGAGTTTCTTGCCGGGTCGTCTCAGCAGGATCTGCATTCCGAACCGGTGGTAGAGTCATGACGTATCATAAGAGCTACAAGTTGGCCTACATGAAATAAATAATTTTGAATTTCGAATTTTCATTGCTCGATGGTAGGCACAGCTAGCTAGGATCGACTTTGGCTTGCACTCGTAAAGTCGTAATACATTTCTTAACGCGCATTAGAAAAGCATCTGCGTGAACGAGGCTTTACTTTATAGGTACTATAAAGCAGACTGCTGAACAGTTCGTTTTATTAATCCATTAAGCAAAGCGATTTTAATAGCTTTTAAGAATGCAGTCGAAGATATAAAACAATTAGAATTTTATTTAGTGAGACTGTTTTAATAATTTATTGGAATTTGGATTAACTATTGAGATAATATAATCACTTTAATATTATAATATTAGTACATTCATTAATGAAAAGTTTATTTGAATAAAACATTATTCTATTCTATTCTAATCATTATAATATTATAATGGCAAGCATCAGGTGTCTCAGGCCATACTTAGCTTAGATATTATGTCCAAAAGACACTCCATCCAATAGCCTAATTCCTACCTAGGTTTTACATTACTAATTCGTTTTAGTGTCCATTCATTATTAAAATAGTCCTGCACCCACCTAAAATAATATAATAACAATGCGGCCATGGATGGACATTAGTTATCTTCGCGGGAGATATTATAGTGCACAATTACAAACTTGATCAATTGATCACTGATCATGAATTTATTTAAGTTTGCGGAATTGTTTAATTATTACGTTATAGGTACACACAGATTCGTTTTCTGTTTGTGTATAATATTAATTGCACATCATTCTTACTAGCTTTTGCCCGCAGCTTTGCTCACGTTAAGTTCGATTTTTCAAATCCCTATTTTACCCCTTTAGGGGTTGAATTTTCAAATATCCTTTCTTAGCGGAGGCCTATGTTATAATACGTATCTATAATCCTTTCAACCCAGTGGTTTGGATTTGCGTTGATAGATTATTCAGTCAGTGAATGCCAGTCACTTTTTCCTTTTATATATTTATAGATATATTTATGAGCAAGGACCTCGTGACAGAAAATACCCAAATATATAGAGTAGTCCATAATAGAAGAAAATACTGAGAAATGAAATAAAGGTCTCCGTTTCAGTCAGCTACTGAACCACTTATCCAATTTTTCCTGCTCCGATCTCGACATTCGCTCGTATTATCTCGAAATTCGCCGAGAAAATCAATTTAGTACAACGTGAAATGTTTCTGTCGCAGGTTTCCACTAAATTGCCAGAGATGAGATCCGAAAATAAAGTTTACGATCGTATTACATGACGTATTAAGATCATTAAATCTTATGCGAGTTAATTATTGCTGCTATCGGTGAGGAGTTCTGCCCTCTATCTCCGATAATATATTTATTAGATTTCCTTTAAAATTGGGAAAAGCTTGCCTGGTTTTTTGCGATATTTTGTGATAAAGAAAGATTTATCAAAATCGGCTCAGATTTGACGAAATTATAGGGTAAAATCGACAAAAATTATGATTCCCTATTTCACCCCCATCAAGTTTTATTTTGAAGTAAAAGATAGTCTTTGTTCTTTCCCAAGATCCAACCTATCTTTAGACCAAAAATCATTAAAATTCGTTCAGCTGTTTAGGCATGAAACCGTAAGAGACGGACAGTTATTTTCGCATTTATAATATTAGTAGGGATTTGTAAACTATACGTAGTTATTGCACACTCTGTACGCGTGGCTCGGCCCGCACACTTTTCTAATATATTTATCTATATATCACATAGGAAATCAGAGAATTCTCAAGGGATTTTTAATAAATCTAAATCAGGCGAACAAAGTCACTTTCGTCATCTAGTTTTATACTTATAGCGTATAACAACCGTATAACTGTTATCTGTTAACTGTATATATGTATGCAGCGCCTGTATAGCTATGAAATGCTCGCTTAATAATGTTTTCCTAACCTTTGAATAGGTACCTAATGATTCATGATTATGATTCATGACCAACGGAGTAAATATCAGAAAATATCTTTATGTTTTTGTCGACCACTTTTATAAGTTTGTATCTTATAAAAGTGATAAAACTTACAACGGTGTTTGTAACTTATAAAAGTGGTAAGACTTACCTTCGAAGATGTATTTTTTAATAGCTGCGAAAATATCTAAACTACGAAAACTTACTGCCAAAGTTCTTTTATGTGAGTCCCCATTTTCCTTAAACTCAGCATAGCTTAGGTAAAGAGAGTAAACCTACCTACTTGGATAATGTGTACAGGTCTCCTCTTAAATAAAAAGAATTTGGGTAATAGTTAAGATTGGGTTTTCCATTACCTTTGAAGACATTATGGAGAACTTTAAGTGATGCAAGTTGCTTCATTATATTTTCCCTCACTGTTAAAGCAAGTTATATAATTAATTGTTTACACCCGTAAGATCGTTAGAGTATATGTATATACCTCTATAGTATCATAGGTACCTATTATGTACGATAAAAGAGGGGTTGGGTTATGTGGTGTTACGGTGGTCGCCCTTGACCGCTTAGCTTACTTAGCCTACTTGAATACATTTCGATACAAAATAATATATACGACTGGTAATTTCCCTATGTAGGTACTTGGCGGCACAAGACGTTGGGGGTTCTTTCTAGGTAGGTATTAAATACATAAACGGAAAAATTACATTTAATTTAGAAGCACAGGTGAATGAATGTGGCCACTGACCTCTACCACTCATGATTCACTGTACTGTGGCTGCTGTGATTTCTTTTTTGGACCTACTACGCCATTTTGGATTTGATTGACGCCATCTTGGCGTTGTAAGAATAGACATGAGTGTCTCTGGAACTAATAAATAATATTGCAAATGGCGCACCAACCTCTATATCTAATCTATGATTTCATAACCAACCTCTTTATTTAATCTATGATTTTATATGAAATCATAGATTAATTAACAAATTCGGTCTTCCTCCGTTCAAGTTTTAAAAAGCATAGCCCGTTTAAAAAAACATAAAAAATCAGTGGAGGTCATCAATAAATTAATGACGACTACGATATTGCAACTCTTCAGATCTTTTGTACTCGCCTTGATTACAAACGCTACCAAACAATTATTTCTACTGAGATATTTAGCATTATTTTTTTTATCATTTTAACTAACCAGGTACTATCGATTTATGTAATTGATGTACGTCGTTTTGTTCTAAAAACCTAGATTTGACCTTCTAAATATAAAATTCAGTTAGGTTAACAGTAGTCCAATAAAATAGGTCAAGCGATCAAGGTCAATCGATATTTAGATATTTTCTACTGCGTGTCCATAACCTTGTTACCATAAAAGCTGCTTTTGTGCTCCATGTTAGCTCGAAAACAACTCTATTTGATTTTTCTATAAAGTACACCGTAAAAGTTTCCCAGGTTGAAAATACCCAGTCTTATATTTATAAATCACATTGTATCTATTAACTACACCTACATGGTTTCACATAAAAATTCTTAAAAGTAGGTACCCACCTAGATCGCTAGGTAAATCTTAGGCGATGTAATCAAGGCGAGTGACTTGCTACAACCCTTTAGATCTGTGATGAGTTGTGTCCTCTCTCTCCGTAATATTCATCAATATTAGACAGAACTATAGAACAATAAAGAAAGAATTATTATAAAATTGGTTCAGGTTTGACGAAGTTACGGAAAAGAGCTACTGCTGAGTTTCTTGCCGGTTCTTCTCAGCAGAATCTGCATTCCGAACCGGTGGTAGATTTGTGACATATCATAAGTGCTACAGGGTAGCCTACATGAAATAAATAAATTTTGAATTTTTTTTGAATTTTGAAACTACCCCTTTTTCATCGCCTTCAAAATTATCTTTTGAAGCAAAAGGTAGCCTTGGTAAAGTTCTCAACTTTACCTATGCAAAAAAATTGTATGCATGAGTTTTTATCCGTGTTTATCCCGGAAAATCAAAGAGTTCCCACGGGATTTTTAAAAACAAAATCCCCGCGGACGAAATTGCAGGTAAAAGCTTTAGGTATATTTTAGTATATTTTGTCGTTGTTTACCTCTTGTTTCATGTAAATGTGGCCTATTATGTATGTACAATGGGTACCTGTGGCATTTGCACGTGCCACTGCTGTGATCGCCATATATCGCACCTTCGCACGCGACCACCATACGGGTTCGATACTGGAGTATTGTCAACAACGATTGAAGCGTACCTAGATTGAAATGCCGATACGTTTAAAGTCGCTTCATATTGCTGCTACACGTTCGACCTTTTAAATACCTCAGGTATTTAAAAAGTTTACTCTCACAGTCAGTCATAAAAATGCTTCGTTAGTAGGTTGTACCTACATACATATAACATACAATCTCAACCCATTCAGAGATATAATAATGATAGGAATTAGAAGTTAATAACTGATTAATAATGTATATCATTAGTGCGACAGTTAGACAAGCGCTAGGGCCTAACATAGCTATTTCCTAAAGCTCTTATTCAATTTATTTTCGTGCAGACATAACTTTCTGATTTTCTGTATAAAATAGAATCTAATGTAGGTCATGCCAAGCGACCAAAGTAGAGTCTATACTTTAGAAGCACGTGTCGCACAACTAAGTATGCCTTTAGGTCCATTAAAGTACCCTCAGACTTAAGACAGAACTAAATCGCAAAGTATACTAATGAGCATAATGACTTATGATAGCAAGAAATGATAGCTTATGAAGGACACGGATAGTATAGAATCGAAATTCCCTTCCGATTACGCATACAATATACTTACCTACTTAGTTGATCAACTAAATTGTGGAAGAACGCAATTTAGTTGTTCGATAGTCGGCCAACTTGAAATAGTATGTCTGCGGTCGCTCTAAGAGATTTTAATTCAGTATTTCACCTATGACCTTTCTGCATTTTATTAGCCGTTTGATGAGCATCGTAAAAGGAACAGCTCTTCGCGGTGCTGAAAGTTTTATGGCGAAAGTATATCGTCCTCAATTGCCATCGTGCAAGTATCATGAAAGGGTTTCATGTTTTACGTTTTCCCAGGATATAAAGTACGATTTATTTCATGCCGAGCACGGGCACGGCCGTGCCCTATAGCTAGCGTACCTACTACGATGTACGGTTGCGGCACGGATGGGAGATTTCGGGTTTGATTCCCGGCGGCGATAATTTATAATCCCTGTCGGGATTATATTAATATATATACATATATATTGATCCGAAGTATAAGCTACCATTATACCAAATTTCATTCAAATCCGTTCAGTAGTTTTCGCGTGATGCGCGCACAGACAAACAGACAAAAAATTAAAAAAAAAATTGTTTTGGGCTCAGTATCGATAATAAATCATCCTCCGACTAAAATTTTCAAAATAATATACAGAATAATGTATAGAACCCGTCCCGTTACAGTTTTATTATAAGTATAGATTTGTTTATAGGTATAATAGACTGTCGAGTCCAACCGTACCTCGTTTAGTACCTCGTTGATCTAAGATATTATGAATAGTTTTCAAGCAAAGCACACGGAAACTTCTTATCGTGAATGTTCCACTATTGACGGCTCCAACTTTCAATGCACAATAGATATTTCAAATTCAATGACGGAAAGCTTTTGAACACAATATCAGTTGGTAAACTCGGTAACGACCGGGAAGTTAACACCTCGAATCGATTTTCGTGAATTGTATGGCCGTGTTCAATGGATTTTGTTTTTCTATTCAAGTACAAAATTATAACAAACACTAACAAAATCTATTTTTTTCCGAATGAATACGAAACTAATTTTATTTTGCACTTTGCTCGATTACAAAACCGCCGTTCATTAATTTATGGCTTGGCATTTGTGCCGAATGTCACAGAGAATGTGAAAATGGGATAGCTGTGAACCCTGATGGGCTTTTTCATGGGGTTATTGGGTGTTAATGACCTTACTAGTTCATAGATCCAGGCTTTTCTTGCCTGGACCCATGCGGCGCTATGAATTCGCCTTTTAATTTTTGAATAAGTATTTAATTAATTTATTCATTCATTCAAGACATATTTGTGTTTTAACTCTGCCTCAAGTCCAAGTCAAGTCAGAGCACGATCTATATTTTCAGCCTGAAACAGAGATCTATAGACACTGTGAGCTTAAAGTGAATACGCGCTTTGTTAAGTCTTTATGAATCTGAGGCAACTCTATGGTAGGCACGGTAGGTATCCATCATTCAAAGAATTTAGACATCTATTTGAGGTTATTGAACTGAAAATATTTTATTAGGGCTCAGCTGTTTACCTAGCCTTAATCCGCACAGTCGTTGACCGTGGAATACCTACATGATATTTATCCAATGCCTATGTGATAAAGCTACGCTATGTTTCATTTGTAATAAATGATGCTTTTGTCTGATTGCGAGTATATTCATACAAATACTTAACATAAGTATGCCTTATACTTAACATAAGTACAGCTTTAATAGCGCAACAGTTAAAAATGCGGACTGAAAACTGAAAGGTCACGGTTCAAATCCCATTCGTTGATCAATTATTGTAGTATCCACTTCTAACAAAAGCTTTACGTTTATTTGAGAGAATTTAATTAGAGGAATTTTGATTAGAAACTTTGACCATAGTCGATGTCTTGCAAAGCAGTGCTAAAGCCTTTAAGTAGATATAATACATGTAAAACAGTGGCGAGTGGTTGTACTAGATTCTAGATCTAGAACATACTAAAGCCGCACACTTTTATCATTAAGTTAGTAATAGGTATTATTATATACCCATTACTCACATGATTCATCAATATTTGTCCGCCGTTTCACAAGTTATTTGTTTAATTTGTTATTAAACGCGTTGCCGGGACTACGAGAGTCACCCCAAGTGCGAGTTTTTTGTAGTTTTCAAAACCAAAATTCGATGAAGACTTCTTCCTTACATCTGCAGTAACCACAGTAACACATCTACTCGTAGAGTATGTAAATCTCAAGAATAAAAAGTCGGCGATATAAAAATATTGAGTCTTGTAGTGGGAGCTCACTGCAAGTAGATAAAGAATTTCATCTATCTTCAAAATAAAGGTGACTGACTGAATGATTGAGTGACTGACTGTCTTTGACTATTTTATCATCTATAAGGTTGAATTTTCAAAGTTCCTTTCTTAGCGGATGCCTTTGTCATAATAGCTATCTGTATGCCTTTCAGCCTCATCCGACCAGTGGTTTGAGCTGTCTGTTGATAGATCAGGTAGTCAGTCAGTCACCTTTCCTTTTTATATATTTAAGAAGAAAATACCAAGAAAAGACTAAAAGTTTATACAAATACGTACTGTCAAGGTTTATAATATTATTAGAGTTTGAAATACTTAAGATGAATTTTTCACAGATATCGTAATATCGAAACTCACGAAAACCTTCAAAGTTTTTATTATACTCGTACTGGGAGTAAGTATAGTTACTGGTGTTTTCTGTAATAATATTTACAACTTTGCATACGACCTTGAGGTGGTAAGTGCCTCTGACTAGCTGTATCCGAAATAAAATGATTGATGGAAGCTCTCGACACACAATGACACTCTTTGACCGAGGTTTAACCTTAATTAACCTATAGTTATTTGTTCGTCAAACACATTTATCGGAGGTCGATTGTCATGTAAATCTAAAGAAGTACTTAAGTAGGTAACTAACTTTACCATGTAATCCTCAAAAGCTTAAATAACTTGTCAAATGCGAGTCGGATACGAAAGGTTTCGTAACAAACATCGCAGAAAAACACGTTTCAAGCAGGGGTATTTGTTGTTATAGTGGTAATAGAAATGCACATTCTGTGAAAATTTCAACTGTCTACCTATTTCAGATCATGAGATACAGCCCGCTGACAGACAGACAGACAGACGGAGAGTGGAGTCGGTTATAGCTGGAACCTTTGTTTGAACCGTCGACTTTCAGCTTCAGTCACTGATGGTTCAGGTGTTTCAGTCTGCATTTTTAACTGTTGCGCTATTAATACTGGTCGAGGTGTTCCCTGAAAGTTCGGGAAAATGAAATTGACTGAAAGCGTCACCTAAGTAAAGCCCGTAAAAGTTAGGGAACGTTGGTGAAAATGGGGACTAAACACATAGTTATACGACGTGTAATAAAAGGGTGGGTCAACCCTGAACGAGGTAAATATGCTCATGAAACATAGGTCGAAATATGAAAAAAAAAAAGTGAATCTGCCATACAAAATTAACGATCCGCTGATTGATTTACTATGGGAGGTAAATTTTTTTTCATATTTCGACTTATGTTCCTTGGGGAAAGTTTTTCAGCACATTCAACTCCTTCAGGAGCACATTCAACTCCTTCAGGATTGACCCACCCTTTTGTTACACGTTGTACTTATATTCAACAAGACGTGGACGTCTATGGGCTGACTGTACTGCAAACGTAAATAATCTAATATGTGACATTCCAGCCTAATATATTGTTTCAAGTAATGCGCCTGCAAGGAACTTCTAGTCTTAATATTGTACTATAGTTTCGTATGAATTTGAAAGTAGATATGGTAAGCAACGCCTTTTGGCCTTTATGGCGAGCTTGGTTACTCACGCCGACGGGCGTTACGCAGGCGATATGTACCATACTTACTGTAATTAAAGCTACACTCATAACATTTACTTTGCCAGCGTGCTGTTTGCGCCCATAAAACCTCTATCTGTCGCGTTGTCATATCATATTTTGCCTTTTTTATGGCACGAAATGAAAGCTATTATCTTTAATACTAAACTATCAGTATAAAGTTACATCTACTCTTGTAGGTGTAACTTTATACTGATAGTTTCTTTGTTTGTTTGTTAGATAGGTATTATTTATTGGCGTCCATTTTTTTTATTGAATTTATTTGCTTTTTTACTGGACTAAATCTAGTATGTAAATAAAATAAAATCAAAGCGAATTATAGGTAGGTACAGAAGTAAATAAACATCAAGGGGTAGAATGTGATGGTCGGCCAGCCTCGGCTTCGTAGAGCATTGTATCAGTCTTGTTCCACTCACATATGAGTGCTTAGCCTATACCTAAGTAGTTTTAAAGCAAAAAAAAACATAAAAAAGGAGAGCTCTCGTCAATATCATGTACATGAGAATCTCTTTTGAAAAAGAAATATATTTTTAATTATATAAATTATTACTCGTATATTACAAATTATTACAAAAAAATAAGCTTATTCTATTTCCATCGATACCCAGCTAAAAACCTCTAATTATAGAGTAAAGCTTTAGCTGTAAAGAAAATCTCATTTCAGACCATTGTTCACGAGCAAATGAAACGGAACAATTTCCGAAGCCCGCACCTGCTATTTAATCATTATTTTCACTCAACCATGTGCATTAGTCTCATTAATCTTCATTTTTTTTATTCGATGACAAGATAGTCCTTGACAGCGATCTCACCTAATTGTAAGTGATGATGCAATCTAAGATAGTACCGGGCTAACTTGGAAGGGTATGGAAGGGTACACTCAACCTATACCCCTTATCAGTTTCTACATGCCATCGTGCCGGAACGCTAAATCACTTGGCGGCACGTCTATGACGGTAGGGTGGTCACTAACCACGGCCAAAGCCTCCCACCAGACCAGACCAGAGACAATTAAGAAATTATAAATTCCCAAATTGCCTCCACCTGGAATAGATCTTAATAATAGCTGGTGAGCGAAGCTGCGGGCAAAAGCTAGGTAGAAAGGCTTTGTAATGGCAACCTTTATATTACCTACTTAATTTACCTACTTAATTGAAATCAAAATATCGAACTTGTATCGGCTTGTTCCACTAGTCCCTAAAGGAAATTAAAATTAACAAGATAAATTGAATAATCCTCTTACAAAATAAACTCGACAAACATACTCACTACCTATGCAAAAATCTATCTTTGTGATCAATGACCTTCTATACATAACTGTCATTGTTTGTGATATATTTACAAAATCCTTGCCCATTTAGGCGAATGCTACGAAGTCGTAGCCATCGCTACGAGAAGTAAAAGCTCTTTAAGTTGTGCTGCTGGAAGACAGTCCAGTATTGCTAATTTCTGAAATAACTCGGAGTTCTTCCCATGAAGTAATTAACTAATACATAGCACAGTAACACAGAATTTCGAAAAGAAAATGGGTAATATTTGTGTAATACAGATGTTTATCAGAAATTATGTAAACGACTCTTCGTGTATAATGGAGGTTAGGGTGAAATCACAGTAGGTAGCATCGATTCGCATTTAGCTGGGTTGTTTTGAACACACTTCGACTGTTCCGTAGAACAAAGACTCATCTGCTAAATTCATAACTTGAGATTTGAGCCTTAGAAGTTTTAGTTTTAAGGCTCAAATTTCAAGTTGTGAATTTAGCAGATATGACTTTGTTCTACGGAACAGTCGAAGTGTGTTCAAAACAATCCACATCATCATTTTGACATCCTTCGTTTGTCAAAATCCAGCCGTAAGCATACATAATCAGAGATGCTATATTTAAGAAAAAGAACTCTCCTCATTTGACAGCCTCTTGGTGAAGGTAATCCTATCCTTTTTGAATTCTGGATCTGTTTCCCAATATCCGACTAAAGACTGCAATAGTTGATTATTTATACTATTATTCAGTTACGATAGGGTTTTTATGGTATTAAATGTCGCTAGAGAGAAATTCTGACGTTGCAGTTGGTATTTACGAAAACATACTCGTACAATAGGGATAGATCCATTGAGCAAGTCACTGCAATAGAGTTTTTTAGAAGGAAATAAAACATACGAAAAAAAAACATACGAAGACGAATTAGTAGACGTAGGTACATAGAAAATTTAATAATTACTACATTTGTTTGGTTTTGTCTGGAGAGAGGCTTTTGCCGTGGCTAGTTACCACCCTACCGTCAAAGACATGCCGCCAAGCGATGAATTCGCTTCAACACTGAAGCGTTTCGGCACGATGGCGTGTAGAAACCCACAGCCATGCTCCTTCCAAGTTAGCCCGCTACCATCTTAGACTGCATCGTTACTTACCATCAGGTGAGATCGCAGTCAAGGACTATCTTGTCATCCAACAAAAAAAAAATTGTATGCAATAATAATGCCAAAGCAGCTGAATTGCTGCGGAAAGGAACAATGATTAAAGGATGTTACAGGATGTCTACAAAATGACCAATTTGAACTGTACAAATGCGAATAAATGCTGACAAATGTGTTTTCACCCTTGTAGGCCGTTCCTACTCTATTTAGTGCATGATGGCTCGATTAGGCGGTTCACAGCGGGCGTGGCGTGTTTCAGCCGCATTATATTTTTCACAGCCGCAAATATGCTGTAATGAGCTAAGAGTTAGTCATCATTATTATTAGATACGTCATTTGAAATTGCACCCTTTCACAGCATAGTACTTACATCATTTTTTAATAATTTTCTGTAAGCTTATCAATGCGACGATTCTGCGTAGTTGGCCTAAAGGCTTACTAAATCGACTAGGTACTGCGTTTCTAAGCGTTGTGGTTCGATGAAGCAAGCATATTTTTTACCTTGTTACTTGTAGTAGTGTGCAAGCTTAAGACATTGAGGGCAGGGAATTGGGATGGACATTTATTTTATACCTATCTTGCAGTAAATAGGATTAGTTAAAGACCCAGGAAAGTGGATTGGATGCCGAGACTAATTTGCCACTCGTTCCTATTGCATGCGCCGCATAGAACATGCACTTATGTGTAGGTATATTTAAGTAAAGCTACTTAATTAGAGTGAACTACTAAGGAATTCCATACATAGTTTTTTTACCGACGAAAAAAAGGAGGTTCCCAATTCGTCGCATTACGCAGTCGGGTTTTAGATTTTTTTTTTTCAATTTAAGAAGTATTTTTATTAACGAAGTTCATAGTATTCAGAACTTAGCTTTTCTTAAAAAGTTCTTTGCGATGTCGCATCTGTGCCCATTGAATAATTTAATCCTTTCTTAATAGGTACCTATACCTATACCTACCTAAAATGTAAGTGAATCACCGTGAATTTTTATAAACGAAATTCAAAAGAACTTGGAAACTTTGTATTAAAATGAATTAGTTTGAATTTGAATTCTTAAGTTCCCATTTACATAATAATAGTCTTTTAGTCAGAATATAAGAATTTAAACCCCAGATAGGTAGGTACATATCGCTGTACCCAGAGAATAGAATGATAATTGCCATAATGCACTATGGCTTCACCATTTTATTCTCCGGGGACGGCGATATAAAGTTTGAAAATAAAGTTCTCTGCGAAGAAATTAATCATTTTACTATACCTATAAAGTTTTAAAGCTCAAATAAAAGAACAGCCATATTTATTTATATCCAGTGCTGTAGGGTTAGTACAAGATTTAATTTGATTGATCGTATTCGTATTCGATGACATTAGCGTCAAAGTAAAATGAATCATAACGACATTAAATTAGAGCTTATTTTTGTGCATGCATTCTTATACGTTTACGTATACGGATACGCTCCAAATTAAAATCGGTTGTACTGACTTTACAGCTTACAACCATAGAATTAAGGTTCATTTTACTTTGACGTTATTGGCATCGAGCACGAATACGATCAGTCGAATTAAATCTTATACTAACCCTACAGTGTGGCTGGTTCCTTTTTACGATGATCCCCAATGTAAAATTGCCTCGACATAAATCGAATTGTTTATGTAACGGTTTGATATTACAAAAAATATAGTACCTACCTTCCTATCCACCAAACGTTAGGCCGAAAAATCTTCTTCTATATAAATAGGTATAGAACAATATAATGTCATATAAGTACCTACGAGTGACAGAGACGACACAGTATGAAGCCGAAGGTAGCCGATTTTCTAACTCGATGATGATGATGTGAATTCAGAATAGGTAGGATTTTAATAAGAGTAACTAATAGGACCCTATATTATTAAGCCTCTGCTATTCGTCCGTCCGTCCGTCTGTCTGTCAGCGAGCTGTATCTCATAATCCATAATAGATAGAGAGTTGAAATTTTCAGAGAATGTGTATTTCATATTCTCATATCCTTAATTGCATTCCAATATATTACGTATTTATTATTCTTATAAAATAACTTAGATCATAACAAAGATCATACGTACGTATTTTTACATTGGAAATTTCTGTTGTCACTATAACAACAAAATAATAAAAATTAAAAATAAAAGGGGGTCCCCCCGAAAAAAACGTGTTTTTTTCCCGGCGTTTATTGGTACGGAACCCTTCGTATCCGAGTTCAGACTCGTTTACGAAGGGGACTCGCATTTAAGCGGTTATTTATTTAAATGCAGGCTCGACTCAAGCCATATTATTGTCGTAGTCAAAGTAAGTGACATTTCTTATCTACACTCGTTTGTATACGCCTTCAAGTAGGTGGATGTACGAAATGACACGCTTAACAAATAAGCTAACAAATCACGCAGCAATAAAAAAGTTACGCCAACAAAATTAAAACAATGACTGTATAATAAATAATTACCCACCTAGACTGCATTATTTAGTCATACCTACCTAATTCAGTAGGTACTGAAAAGGGCTGGACACACATCGCACTAGTGCTATCATCGTCCGCTGCGCCGTGCGTTTCCATCGCGACACTTAGTAAGTAGAAGTTGTAGGTAAATCTATACTATTATAATAAAGAGAGAGCGCGAATTTTGTGATTTTGTATGTATGTCCGGAGCAAACTTTGGAACCACCGCACCTATTACAATAATTCTTTTACTATTTCAAAGGTACATTATTCCAGATGGTTATAGGCTATAATTATGTTAATAAATGTATTATGGCTAGATATTATGTGCAAATTTGTTAAAGAAGTCGGAATTTTTTTTGACTCTTAAACGTTTTCAAGGCGTGCGCTGGGTCATATACTGTTATTGGATGAAAATGATGTATGGGTGAATTGTTCCTCTTAAAGAGTTCTAAAAAAAAGTCCGCGATAGCATATGTCTATATTCTAAGGATAACTTACAGTAACCATTTCTATCTTTCAAATTTTGATTTAAAATAATGAATTATTTTCGAAGCTTCTTTAACCGATGTGATGTCAATCTATATCTAAATAAATATGTTTATTATCGTAAGTATTTAACTTAGAACATATTTGCCCTTTACACTATACAATTTAAATAAATATCTTAGGAGTTATCGGAAAATTAATTTTTCCGCGCGACAAAATAATAAAATGGTACCGGCTGGCGCGGCGGGGCACGGTGGCGGGTATCGGTGCGGGATATTCGTGTGGTTCCTGTGGTGATCTTATTGACAATCGTCTCCTATAAAAAGCTCACAAGAACAAATATTTAATTTTCAACCCGGACGAAGTCGGCGCGGGCTTCTAGTTATTTTATAAAAGAAACTGTAGATACCTGTAGTGACGTTCACACTCCGTAACACGGTGTGCTATTTTAGTATGTTAACTTTTGCTTGAATAGTTTTTCTTTATTAAAAACAAGTAGGGCAGTGTACCTACATTGAACCCATACCCCTAATCTGTCGCTATACGCCATCGTGCGGGCACGTCTTTGACGGTAGGATGGTAACTAGCCATGGCCAAAGCCTCCCACCAGACCAGACTAGAGACAATTCAGAAATTATAAATTTCCAAATTCACCCCGCCGTAAATCGAACCCGAGACCTCTTAGTTATAAGACCACAGCGCTTACCGCTGCGCCAGGAAGGTCGTTATTGGTAAAGATAGATTCTAGCCTCAAGACCTTCAAGCACTGTGAGATTTTATCGTTCACTCGACCTAAGCCAGGGAGGTCGTGAAAAAGTAGACATCGTAGAAAAAGTAGACGTCACAGTAGACACGTGTCGCTGCGGTCCGTCGCGCCTTGTGTGGATCCGCCTTTACAGCGTATTTGAATACTAACTTACCACATTCACAATTTCACAATGCGGTGTTAGTCAACGTCAGCTATTTTGCAGTTATATTTTTGCTGCAAAAGCGCTTGCACGATTCGTTGGTATTAGGAACATCAGGATTTTACGAAAATGCAGTTTTTAATGATTCGCGTTAGGCTACGTGCTTTAGTGATCACGAGCAAATTAGTTTTTAAAAATAATAACGTTTTTTGTTCTTCGTCATTATGTTGTTTAGAAAATGTGAAATGGTTAGTATTGTGAGCACTGATTATTTATTTATTAGCTTATTTCGCTTACGCGGCGTTATGCGTAATGCGTTATGTGGGTAGACAGGAACTTAGTTACGAGTGATTATATTCTCTTGGTTAGTTACTATACCTACCCAATCAATGTATTTTCCTGTGATTATCTATCGATGATAAAAAACATAAGAAGGTTCGTAGTGAGTTGGTAGACGTACCTATTGAAAGGTCATTGAATAAGACCTATAATATATAACATATTTTTTCATTACATAATTTATAGCTAGTTAGGTATATTTTTAATTTTGTATTTGGGTGAGGCCGTAGATTTTGCCACTTTGTAACATAGAGTAACATAGACACTTCTATGTTACGGTAACGTAGAAGTAACGTGAAAGTAACACACTGTTTGTAAGGCTGATTACATAACATATTTATTTTAACCGACTTCAAAAAAGGAGGAGATTTTTGTAATAAACTTGTAAGTATAGCATTTTTTATAATCGCCGATCATTCAGAGATAAGAGAGAGAATTCAGTAATAGGAAAAATATATTTTTTTAAACTATCATCAATGGAATTTAGTAACCAAAACTCTCTGGCTGTTTATCAAATAAAGGTACATTATTCTGATTATTACGAAGATGAGTTTCAATTAACTCATCTTCTTTTAAACTCATTCTTTATTTAAAATAACTATTTGAAAAATCCGCTTCTGGCAGAATATGTACATTAACCTTTACAACACTTCAACGTTACTAAATAACAATCAACGTTACCAATAACATAGAAGTCACATAAAAGTAACGTCGAAGCGTAATTTTTGAGGTTTTAAACAGGAATAATTACTAAATGCGAGCCGATTTTAGTCAAATACACATTGTCATGTTTTTATAAATCACTTTAGCTTAGTATCACACATACATGTGTGCAATAAAAACTGTTATTTACCTTTAAAATCACCAAAATTCACAAAAAAAAGCTCCTGACGAAACACACGCGCACACCTTTGATAAAATTCCACAGACTAGAAAATGGCGGTTTCTTTTTTTTTATTTCGTTGCCGGAATCTTTAGTGTGGCACGTGCCATTATAAAATACTACTCTAAAGTTATTAAATATTTAGATGCCCAATTTTGGTAACATACAAAATAGTAACGTAATAAGTGAAAATAAGGAGACAACATTTTGAATTGCGATAAAACATTTAAAAACGCATATATAAATACATGGAACCCAGGATGTAATTGCTTAATCTATTCACATTTCAGATATTTATAGTAAATTAGGGCTTTAAATAGAAATAATGTAGTTATAACAAGCCAAATATTTGACTGGATCAAAAAGACAGCTTATTTTGGGCAAAATTTCGGGGTACGGTCGGTTTTAAGTCATTGTATTTTTTTAAATATACGACATACATTCAATTTAAGAATGCACTATAGGAGTTAAGGAACTACCTAACCTAATTAGGATACTTGCATAACAATTTACGCAGTACTTCGATTTTTAATACGCAGGGACATTTTTTTTTTACAAAAAGTGGCAAAATCTACGGCCTTACCCATTTATACAGCCGGTATAAGAGTTAGGTAGTGTTTTTAGCTCGCTTAAGTAACTATTGATCTAAGGATATTAGAATCGGGTGTGAAAAAATAGAGTACGTGAAAGATTACGTTTACTTGGGCCAATCAGTCTCTTTTGAAAACTGTACTGAAAAGGAAATAAACAGGAGAATTGCCATGGCATGGAGTAAATATTGGAGCTTCAAGGAAGTCATGAAGAGCAAGGAGATGGATGTTAAAATAAAAAAGAAACTATACGAAGTCGCAATAATGCCATGTCTGACATATGGGTGTCAGACATGGTCATTACGAAAAGATGAAGAAGAAAGATTAGCTATCTGCCAAAGGAAAATGGAAAGAAGCATGTTAGGGTTAAGATTAAAAGACAGAATAAGTAATAAAAAAGTTCGAAAGAAAACTAAACTAGTAGACATAATTAAAAGGATTCGGACATTAAAATGGAAGTGGGCAGGACATCTTTGCAGACTAGAAAACATGAGATGGACTAAAAAAGTTACGGAATGGGTTCCAAGAGATAGAAAGAGAAAAAGAGGCCGCCAGAAAAAGAGATGGAGAGACATTTTTTCTGAGGTATGTGGACCGGACTGGATGCGGCAAGCTAGGGACAGGAAACGCTGGAAAGATTTGGGGGAGGCCTACGCCGTTAAGAGGGTACTCTAGTGGGCCTTTCTCCATACAAACGTATTCTGCTGTTTTCTTTGTGGATAATGCCTCTAGAGCAATGATTTTTTTCCAAAAAATCTAGGTCTAATTAATGCGTGCCCCTATGTTTTTCTTTTTTCCAAAACATTATCATTAAAAAAAATATGACAATCCAAAAACCCGAAAAAAACCCTCGATTTTACCGCCATGTTCAAACGACTATCAGACAAATTTGATAAGTTTTTAACAAAAAAGAAAAACATAGAAGCATAGATATACTCTTCCTCTAAATTTTGATATAAGAATATTTGAGATTGGTCCAGTTTTGAAGAAGGAAACAGCAGAATACGAAACGTCTTTTGGTCAAGGTTTTTGTAGGTAAAAATCAGCCCGAGCTGCAGTTGTCCCTTTCGTACTTTACGGGGGTAGGGTGGAGGTGAGGGAGGGTAAGGCTTACATGTACACTAATAGGGAAGTGACAATTGTAGATATTTTTATCGATACTCTAGTGATGTACTCTGATGTCGATATTTACACTATACAATGATTATTTTATTTATTACTAGCGGACACCCGTAACTTCGTCCGCGTTCCTAAATCACCATAGTTTAGGTTGGCAGAACCCCTTCAGCATCAGGATTAAGGAGTTGGATCCTGGAATTTAACGATGTCTTTACTTGGTCCCTACAATAACTATTCATAATAATCAACAATTCCTAAAACCCCACAGTTTAGGGAAGCAGTACCCCTGCAGCATCAGGATTGAAGAGTTGGAACCCGAAGTTTTTATGGGACCATCTCGCAAAGTTTTTGTGTCGATTAAAAAAAGATTCCCGCAAATCGGTTAAGAAATCACGGAGATATCGATATACAGAGGTAGAAAAACACAACTCCTCCTTTTTCGAAAGTCGGTTAAAAAAGTAGCCTCTACGATGCCCGATAATATCAGCTAACCAGTGAAAGTCCCGTCAAAATCGGTTCGGCCAGTCCCGTGATTAGTGGCAACAAACAGACAGACAGACAAAAATTTTAAAAATTGTTGTCTTGGTATAAGTACCGTATTTACTTTCGTATGCAGTTAGTAAAAAGCGGCCAAGTGCGAGTCGGACTCGCCCATGAAGGGTTCCGTAGCAGCAATTGCGGTTTACGATTTATGACGTAGGTATTAAAGAAAACTACTTACTAGATCTCGTTCAAACTAATTTTCGGTGGAAGTTTGCATGGTAATGTACATCATATATTTTTTTTAGTTTTATCATTCTCTTATTTTAGAAGTTACAGGGGAGGACACACATTTTACCACTTTGGAAGTGTCTCTCGCGCAAACTATTCAGTTTAGAAAAAAAAAGATACCGACCGAATAGATAACCTCCTTCTTTTTGAAGGTCGGTTAAAAATAGGGCTATCCATTATGGTTTACGATAGTGTGTTATGCCAGCCACAGCCGTACATTCAAAGTTTCCTGTACGTAACGTGGTTCAAGTTATTTGGACCTATTACTGAGCGTTGTGAGGTCTATAATTTCTGAACTACTAAACTGACGACCTTAAAATAATTACAGAACAATCATTGCAGTATGTTTTTTCTAATAAAAAATGAATGAATGAAATCGGAGTACACATTTAGACTTTCATCCCCTCTCCCAAGGGAACCGTGCTGAATTTCGGGATAAAAAGTATCCTATATTTTACCTCGTAGTATGAACTTAAATCATATTACGTTTCATTTAAATCCGTCCAGTAGTTTCAGTGTGATGCGCGGCCAAGATACAGACAGACGAAAAATTTAAAAAAAAATTGTTTTGGGCTCAGTATCAATAGTAAAGCATCATCCGATTCAAAGTTTCAAAATATATTTATTCACCCGCAGGCGGCCGGCGGGTGAATGTTACGGGCATGGGAGGGGCGAGGGCTCGCGCACACAAATACACTACTCGTACACATGGATAACTCCTGTTGGTCGGGCGCAGCGCGACGGCGATATTTTCTTCAAATACCTATTTTTCAAATTCCTTGGGACTAGAGTACCGTCTTAAGGCGACTAATACGTAATTTTAAATATCCTAGGTTTATAATTTTATCATTGCTGATTGACATTAAATTGTAATTTTTAAGAGGACACTGATTTGACATAATTATATTATTTTTGACATGAACATAATCTAAATAACTTGTAATTAGCAATATTAATGTATTATTTTTGACATAATTATAATCTAAATAACTTGGAATTAGCAATATTAATGTATTATTAATTGTATTAACTTTTATTTGTAACTATTATTATTTGACGCTAGAAGATATATGAAATGAAATGTTATGTATGTTGATTATTTGCTACGTATTAGAATAAAGGCTTTTTTATTTTTATTTATTTATTTATTTAAGTAACTATTGAAGCAAACCTAGGTAGGTATTCTAATGCTTAGCTATTATTAGGGTTCCTACCCAAAGGGTAACCAACGGGACCCTATTACTAAGCCTCCACTGTCTGTCAGTCTGTCTGTCTGTCAGCGGGCTGCATCTCATGATCCGTAATAGGTAGACAGTTAAAATTTTCAGATAATGTGTATTTCTGTTGCCGCTATAACAACCAGTAAGTAATTAAAATAAAAATTAATTAAAAATTAAAGGGGGCTCCCCTACCAGAAACATTTTTTTTGCGGCGTTTTTTGGTACGGAACCCTCCGTGTGCGACTCCGACTCGCATTTGACCGGTTCTTTTATATTTTCACTAGTTGAAGCCCGTGACTTCGTTCGCGTGGATTGAGGGTTTTTTTGGATTTCCTCGGGAACTCTCTTATTTTCCAGGATAAAAAGCCTATGTGCTATTCCAGTCTATAATCTATCGCTGTGCCTTTCAGCCATATCGTTCTGTCGTTGCAGCGTGATTGAGTAACGAACATCCATATATCCAATCCATCCATCCATCCAAACTTTTGCATTTATAATATAGGTGACTAATAATAATAATAGGATTTTTTCACTCTTGAAAAGAATTGAATTGAATTTTGGATCTCTTATGTAGGTACTTACATAAATCTAAACCGATATTTATATGCATTTTGTATTCTTCTTTAGGGCAGTTTTAACATTAAAAGATTGAATTAAGACTGCGCAGAATGCCAAAACAAAATTAGATTTTATCCACGCGATCGTGACTTAGCGATGAAATAAACCATTCCTGAAACCTCGTGTGAAGCGCGATAGTGCTAGCGCATTGCGCCGAAATAGGAGTGTATAAGCCAAATGCATCATGTATTCTATAAAGATACCTACCTAATCACATCACATCACATCACATCACACTAATATTATAAAGCCGAAAGTTTGTATGTGTGTGTGTATGTTTGTTACTCTTTCACGCAAAAACTACTGGACTGATTTGGCTGTAATTTAAAATGGAGATAGATTATACCTTGGATTAAAACATAGGCTATTTTTTATCCCGGAAAATCAAAGAGTTCCCGCGGGAATTAAAAAACTAAATCCACGCGGACGAAGTCGCGGGCATCAGCTAGTTCGTAATTAATTATTTTTTAAATACCTACCTATCGTACCTATCGTAGGTACGATAGGTACGATAGGTACGATAGGTACGTATCGTTGTCAGAATTTATATTTTCTGAACGTAAGATTTAACGTCAAAATTAGGTAGGTATTCTGTGATCAAACTTCAACGTACTGTCACTGTCATTTGTCAACTAAATGTCAAGTCAGCTGGCAAAAATAAGCCTGGCAATAGACGTCCGATTTTGTTTCCGATTGTCTGATCAGGCAACCGGATCGTATTTACTCGATACACATCCGATTTTTCCGTCAGGCTTTTTCTGAACTCAGTCGTTCCCGAGCTATCATCCCGAGTGCTTGCGTTTGGAGCAAAGCAGAAGAAAAGAAGATGGATGGCGAGTTAATAGAAATAGAAATATTTTTTATTCAAATAAACTTTTACAAGTACTTTTGAATCGTCAATGAATCTACCACTGGTTCGGAATGCCGTTCCTGCCGAGAAGAGCCAGCAATAAACTCGGCGGTCGCTCTTTTCATTTTTTTTACAATAGGTAAAAAAACTATTTTTTTTTTTTTTTTTAATCGTTGACAAGATAGCCCTTGACTGCGATCTCACCTGATGGTAAGTGACGATGCAGTCTAAGATGGTAGCGAGCTAACTTGGAAGGGGTATAGCAGTGTAAATTCAACCCATACCTCTAATCGGTTTCTACACGCCATCGTGCCGGAACGCTAAATCGCTTGGCGGCACGTCTTTGACGGTAGGGTGGTAACTAGCCACGGCCAAAGCCTCCCACCAGACCAGACCAGAGACAATTTAGAAATTATAAATTCCTAAATTGCCCCCGCCGGGAATCGAACCCGAGACCTCCCAATTATAAGACCACAGCACTCACCACTGCGCCAGGGAGGTCGTCAAAAATGCTATGCTATGTATACAGTGTTTCCACAATAAAGTTTCAAAAATGCAAAACAATCCAATGCATGTTAAGACAGGCAGGCAAAAGCAGACCCATTCCCGTTGGTGGCACCCGTTCACGAGCATGACGCAGGATCCAGCCATTGCTTCGCTCAACCATATTTGAGGGAACGTAACAACTCGCACCACACGACACCACCACAGAAATTTTAAAGAGAGGAAAGAGAAAGAAGAAAAAACGTCGCTATTTTGGATTCATCCAATCAATTTGACAAGACTTACTGAGAGTCATTTCTATTTAAAACATCCAAAATAATTCATAATAATAATAATTTTATTATTATGAATTATTTTATTTTATTTTTTTTTCATAATTTTCGCCCATTATTCGAACCACAACGATGCGTCCACACAGTGTCAGCGCTAGATTTTTTGGGCCCTAAAAAATCCCAATAAGCAAAATTCCGCCCTAGGGCTAAAAGCCCTAAGTTGGGAACCCTGACTGGCAAAATCGGAAGGAGTAACCGGATGTCTATTTTGTCTCATACTGGAAGTATGTAGACCGCGCCTTCAGACAATCGGACCGACAGTAAAATCGGAAACGGGCGCGAGGCGCTGACACTGTGTGGACGCATCGTTGTGGTTCGAATAATGGGCGAAAATTATGAAAAAAAAAAAAAATAAAAAAAAAAAAATAAAATAATTCATGATAATAAAATTATTATTATTATGAATTATTTTGGATGTTTTAAATAGAAATGACTCTCAGTAAGTCTTGTCAAATTGATTGGATGAATCCAAAATAGCGCCGTTTTTTCTTCTTTCTCTTCCCTCTCTTTAAAATTTCTGTGGTGGTGTCGTGTGGCGCGGGTTGTTACGTTCCCTCAAATATGGTTGAGCGAAGCAATGGCTGGATCCTGCGTCATACTCGTGAACGGGTGCCACCAACGGGAATGGGTCTGCTTTTGCCTGCCTGTCTTAACATGCATTGGATTGTTTTGCATTTTTGAAACTTTATTGTGGAAACACTGTATACATAGCATAGTTTTGTTACCTATTGTAAAAAAAAGTTTTTTTGAAAAGAGCGACCGCCGAATTTATTGCTGGCTCTTCTTGGCAGGAACGGCATTCCGAACCAGTGGTAGATTCATTGACGATTCAAAAGTACTTGTAAAAGTTTATTTGAATAAAAAATATTTCTATTTCTATTAACTCGTCATCCATCTTCTTTTCTTCTGCTTTGCTCCAAACGCAAGCACTCGGGATGATAGCTCGGGAACGACTGAGTTCAGAAAAAGCCTGACGGAAAAATCGGATGTGTATCGAGTAAATACGATCCGGTTGCCTGATCAGACAATCGGAAACAAAATCGGACGTCTATTGCCAGGCTAAAAGTAAACAAAACAAAAGCAAAATGTGATTTGTATGCTTTTAATTATGATATAAAATAAAACAAAGAATTTATGTCTTATAATATGTTAATTAATGATGTTAACTAGATGCAAATTATTTAGATTATTTATTGTTATAAAACAACGTTGACCATGGGTTATTTAGTGTCTTTGTTCAAAAAAGTTATTAGCAACGTTAAAGTAAGTTTCTTTGTTATTGTTTCTTTTCTTAAACCTAAAACGAAGTGATTAAATATACTCAGTGTGTATTATTAAAACTGATTTACTTTGTTTACTTAATTAAAAAATTAGTTTTATGGTCTTAACTAAATTATAGTACTTTTGTTATTTATATTTTAATTAAAAAACACGGTATCTCACCAGGTCCAGATGTTACTGAATTTAGGTGTCAAGTTATCCCCAATACTTTAATAAACTTTAATATCTTGCTGTTTCCTGAATCTTTTTTATGCTCAGAGCTGCAGAAGACCTAGAAAAAAGTTTCTCTTCATCATCTTCCAGGTCATTTCTGCCATATACTCGCTAATTTTGGCACCAGCCTCCACCTGTTGGCCTCAAAACTGCAATATGGGGCTGTTAAAGGGGCTGAATAACACATTATTGATTTGGAGATACAGAGGTGTTCTGTATGTGACCTCCTTATGTTGTAATGTTCCTGTTGATTAGCTTAGGGAATTAATCGAATCGAATGTTGGCAGACTGTGCTGGAATCAGGGAGTGTGGGGAACGCATCATCGTCTGATGAAGAGCTGGAGCAGTGGGAGCAGATCTTCATGATGAGGGATGAGAACGGGAACAGCTATAATGACAAGTGAGTGAGCTACATTAATTCCAAATTTGAAATCCATTCTCCCCCAGGACAATTAGTTTTAAATGCTGATGCAACTTGTTGCAAATATACTAGTTATATTGCTGATGTAGTTGTAAAACTAATTTTCTAAGAAATGCTCTGCTGTTAGTAAACTCGCCACTGAAAGTAATTTATTTATTTATTTCTTGCTGACACCTGCACTTCATCAGTGTGGATTTGGTTTTTGAAAACCCCTTGTGAACTGTTTGATTTTCCGGGATAAAAAGTATCCTTTGTCATTTTCGAGACCATGAAAAAAAAATCAATGAAGAATGATAAATATGTATTTAAATATCCTTACTTACCTTTTTCCTTTACAAAATAATAAAATATGTTTTTGACTAATTACTTTAGGAATTATTAATATAATTTAAGAGCATGAATAATGAATGATTAATGGTTTTCAAACCCTTAATCATTAATTAATGAATTATGATAAACAAAACTTTCATTTAGTGTTGTTATTTTTTTAGGAGAAAGAAGCGAAGCATATGGTGTCGACCATCATGCATACCAGTATCGATAGTGATAGTTCTGATAGTACTAGTGGTGCTGGTACCACTCCTGGATCAGCCCAACATTGCACAGGTGCTGCCCACTGCTGCTCATGTCAATTTGCATTGCTCAGATGAGTGTAGGTCAGTACCCCCCTTAATTGTATCCAGTACCGATTTTGATTGTATTCCAGTACCAATAGTGATAGTTCTGATAGAACTAGTGGTACTGGTGGCACGGCTGGATCAGCCCAAAATTGCACAGGTGCTGCCCACTGCTGCTTATGTCAATTTGCATTGCTCAGATTTGTGGGTCAGTACCCCCCTTGATTGTATTCCAGTACCAATATTGATAGTTCTGATAGTGCTAGTAGTGTTAGTGCAATAACTGTAATTCCCCTGCCTGTGATTGTGTATTTAGTTTATTTAAAATTCCCCTCTTTTTCCTTCCAGAAAGTAGCCTTTATCAGGGTGCAAGCTATCTCCTTGGCAAATTTTGTCGAAATCGGTTCGCTTCGGTCGCTGTTACCTACTTTTGTAATTATAACAGAATAGTGTAGTACCAATAGTAAGTACGGTAACTCAATATAATTTTATTTCAGGTTATCGCTAGTGGAAAGTATACCGGAGGGTCACATGTATCCACCCAATACAACCCACAGGCGGACCAAAAACGCTTGGTTAGATCTAATAGATGAAGCTCAATCTTCAATAGAAATCGCCTCTTTCTATTGGTCACTTAGGTTTAATGAATTATATCCTTATAATTCTTCTGTGGAGGTAAGTTCAATAATATTTTTTAAATTTAAACTTAGAATTATTTCTAATATGTTAGGTAAATTAATTAAACAGTTCTTATAATAATTCTGTTTATTGTTAGATGACATAGATTTTTATAGATATATATTTTTGTCCACTTATTTTACTACTTTATTGGCCAACAAAGTAAATAAGTAGGTACCATCAAATTAATTAAGTTACATGATTCCCTAATATATAACAATTTCCTTATGGTATTGTTTGGTATTTGGTGTTATCATGGTGTTAAGAAAACTTAGCAAAGGCAAGTAGGGATAGAAAAATTCAACCTATGGAAGCATGGCCTCGATTTATATAAAAAAATTAAAATGGCATTCAAAGGTTTAAAAAAATATACAAATTAGGAATTGAACCTGCAGTTTTTCTCATCGCATGGCTGAGTCTGGAAACTTGAGATTTTGTATTTAGAATTATTTCTCCCCCACTAAAAAAAATTTTTAGAAAGGTTCAAAACCTAATACACACGGCAAAAATTTGGTTGAAAAACTGCAAAAGTTTTTCCAACTAACTATAATGTGGGTGTCTTTAAAAAAACCCCCTAAATCCGTACTTTCCACAAATTCGAGAAAAAGCCAGCGTTTTTTTTTTGTTTGCAGGGCGAGCAAGTGTTCCAAGCCTTACTTGCAGCCGGCACGAAGAGAAAAATAAATTTGAAAATTGCTCAAAACTGGCCTTCTAAGTCCAACCCTAATATAGAT
Source organism: Hipparchia sbordonii (assembly GCA_038048805.1). NCBI lineage: Eukaryota > Metazoa > Arthropoda > Insecta > Lepidoptera > Nymphalidae > Hipparchia > Hipparchia sbordonii. The sequence continues at coordinate 11,676,440 of CM076108.1, read as the reverse complement.
ACAGAATATTTAGTTAAGAAAAAAGCTGCCCAGGTAAATGTGTGGTATTTCTCTTATTAATCTGTATCATATTGTTCACTACCCAGGATTGTGAACCCTTTCCATTAATCATGTACTGAATGGAAGGTGTTTTATTGGGATACTATTCGGTAGATCTATTTAATAGAGTAATAAACTCTATTACTATTTAGAGTACTGTTGCAAAGAATGTTTATTAAACGGAAGGTTAACGAAAACGTTAATTCTAGATGTGACTATTTATGAGAGTTCCATCGTAGCTGCTAAACTACTAAGTCGATTTTGATGAATGAGATGTCAATCCGAGTGCCAGGCTATATTTTCTACGAACAAATTCAATATGATGGATATTACATCCAATTTTCCGTAGTCGGGCGGGTAGTTTATAGGGTTCCGTACCCGAAGGGTAACCAACAGGACACTATTACTAAGCCTTTGCTGTCCGTCCATCTGTCTGTCTGTATCTCCTGATCCGTAATAGGTAGACACTTGAAATTTTCACAGAATGTGTATTTCTGTGGCCGCTAACAAATAATAAAAATACATTAATAATTAAAGTGGAGTTTCACTAGAAACGTGTTTTTTTCTTCTTTTTTTCTCTCGATCTTAATAATATATAGTCTGATTTTTAATTCGGTGGAATTCTGACAGCTGTCATTTTGTAAATATAGCGAGTTGTTTGTATGAAAAACAGTATTAACTATCTGTCAGGCATTTGTCATATTATATCTATGTGCGGTAATTGATTTTTATTTTTATAAGTTTTTTATTATCTTTTTTGTGGGATTTTTTTAATCTCTGGTAACATTAAGATACGTCAGAATTCCACGCAATTAAAAATCAGACTATAGGTTACATACAATTGATGTAATACAAACCCCTACATACGGAACCCTTTTTGTGCGAGTTCGACACGCCATTGGCCGGTTTTTTATTTTTTCTGGGCGTCTTCCGCTTAGGTCCGCAGCCTGAACTTCTCCAAGCTGCTGGGCGGCGGCGTGCTGCACACCAAGTTCTGGGTGGTGGACCGCGCGCACTTCTACATCGGCAGCGCCAACATGGACTGGCGCTCGCTCACACAGGTACAGTTTGTTCAAATTCAAATTCAAAATTTATTTATTTCATGTAGGCTAACTTGTAGCTCTTATGACACGTCATAAATTTACCACCGGTTCGGAATGCTGATTCTGCTGAGAAGAGCCGGTAAGAAAGTCAGCAGTTTTCTTTTAAAAAAAAAAATTACAATACGTAACAAAACAATGCTATGCATACAGTATTTCCACAATGAAGTTTCAGAAATGCAAAACAATCCAATACATGTTAAGACAGGTAGGAAAAAGCAGACCCATTCCCGTTGGCGGCACCCGTTCACGAGCATGACGCATGATCCAGCCATTGCTTCGCTCAACCATATTTGAGGGAACGTAACAACCCGCACCACACGACACCACCACAGAAATTTTAAAGAGAGCATGACATACTTCGATCAATTCGCTGTTGGAATCGCATAGTCTGCTATCGACTTAATTGTTATATCGTCCCGTCTGAACAAGGTATAAATAAACCAAAGCCAAAATCGTAGACAGAGAAGTACTAAGACTTAAAGATATCTCATTTTCACTCCCATACGAAAGAGATGCAGTATAGCGATGTTACACAAGATAGAATGAGACACAGCTATGTCTATAACCGTCCCTCACTGCGTGCCACGTTTTGAGTTGTTGCTCACAATCACCTCACAATGTATTGGAGTAGGTGTTTCACAGTGTTACCTATCCCTTCCGGCGACATGCTTGGTAGGATTCTAGAGGATACATAAAGATTAATTGTTTTTTTAAGCTATTGCATAGCTTCTATCGCGGGCCTTGAGCGTGGAGACCGAATCCAGAAATTCCGTAACGAAAATAACCTGACACGGGTTTCCTCTCACCGCTAGATGGTGTTGATAAAAAATGCTATGTAATAGCTTTACCGCGGCAGTCCCCGAGTGCCACACGTCTTTTTTTTTTAAGTGTTAACCTATACTTCCCGCTACCCTCTATTCGGCTAAAATAAAGATTTTATTTATTAGGCATAATAAATAAATAATTCTTCCGTAACGAATCTGTTTGCAGGTCAAAGAGCTGGGTATAGTCGCATTCAACTGTTCCTGCCTCGCAAACGACTTGGGAAAGATATTCGATGTGAGTTCTTAAACAATTCATAATTGAGTATTTAAATGTTGTCAAAATGCGAATTATTCATTAATTACAAATAAAAATGTAACATTTATAAAAACAGAAAATAAATCAGTCAAAAAACAAAATAAGTTATAAGCTGTTTTAATGCTTGCAGTGTAGATTCAACCCATACCACTAATCGGTTTCTACACACCATCGTGCCGGAACGCTGAATCGCTTGACGGCACGTCTTTGATGTTAGGGTGGTAACTAGCCACGCCCTAAGCCTCCACCAGAAAAAATAACAATACTGCAAAGTCACCATTTCACCTTCAAAATGTTGGTATGAAAAATGTACCAATAGTGACTCTACCTTTTATGTAAATCTATGTCGTACCGATATGGCATGTTAATAAACATGTGAAATGCATACTAAATGATGTAGATAGCTAAAAATAACAAACATTAGTTTTATTATAAGCGCCGCCCTTGGGGTTGGCAATGACAAAGTGAATAGAAGGTTTCAGCGCTTTAATAACTAATATTATGTTGATCGTTATAATAGGAAATGTAGATCGTTATAATAGCTTTGTAAATTTCTTTTATTCAAAAAATATCAGGCAAGCTGAACGTAACTAATATTCTCCTCTGCCCTCCATATAAGCGGAAAGCTTGTGCTAGGAGTGGGTACGACAATAGTGCACCGGGTGGGGATAGAACCTGTAATCTTTCAGTTTTCTGTCCACACCTGCAACCGCTGGGCTATTGAACGCTTGGAGTCTAGATAGACGAACTATATTTTGACAGAAAGCCAACTATATACAAATTGCAGTTATTGTGCAGTTGACATAACTGCATCGCAACTTTTTTTATTGCGTGTTCTTGATGACAATCATGCCTGATGGAAAGTAATGATATAAAATAATATATGTCAAAGTGATCATTTATGGGCAGTGGGCACTGTGCCCAAGATACTGGAGCTACAATTGCCTTTCTTTACTATACATGGCCATAAAATATCATCTGCACGGTGTACCTGTTAATCTATATATTTATAAAAATGATTGTTCCTTAGCTTGGCTACATAATTTTTGTCTGTTTTGTTCACCTCAATAAATATAATAGGGAAATCCCAAAAGAACTGCTGAAAAATTTTGTATAGGAATCACAACTTCTATTTGCTTCTAAGTTCTAATAGATGGCGCAAACCAAGTTGCGGGTAAAAGCTTGTAGAAATATAGAAATGCGTGAGCGAAAGTTGTAAGGAAATACTTTATTGCTAAACTTTTAAATGGTACAGGCTGGTACTAGCGCGGGACTGTCGCATTATAGAAATTACTTCCGCCTTGCTGTAAAGCTATAATAAAACATTTACGGCATCCTATAAAGTGAATGATATAGTGCATTTTGTGTTATCAGATAAGGGAAGGATGAGATCTATAGACTACGCTCTGCCATGAGTAAGAGTTAAAACGAGAGGTAAATGTTATGTCCTCGCATAAATCTGTCTAGCATGATAGTCTAGTCGCTGACTCCGGGGTTCGAGCTCAGTCACCCATCTTTTACTTTCCGGAGTATGTTTTAAGCAATCATTTACTTTAACTGTAAAGGAAAAAATCGTTGGGAAACTCGCATACCTGCCGCCCTAGCCATATTACAAACGTGTTGTCTCTTTCTACGCTCGATTACGCTAAAGCAGGGGCTCCCAAAGTTTTTTATCACGCTTCCCTTCTAAAAGGATAGGACGTGCGATAAAAATTTCGGGAAAATCTTTTTTTTTTTGGGTGGTAGTGGTCCCTTTGTCCAGCAGTGGACATCTATCGAGTACTTTTCAAAGAGCTTTTGTGTATGCAGGTGTACTGGAGCCTGGGTGTCGCGGACGCCGTGCCGGCGACGTGGCCCGCCGAGCTCAGCACCGACATCGATATGGAACATCCCATCAATCTCACCAGCTACGGCGCCTATATTACCGTGAGTTGTTGTCGCCGCCAAAAAAATAAAATAAAAAAAAAAACAAAAAAAACCATTAGGTTGGGATTTATATATTTATTTTTAACTTTTTATTGATTCAAAACGAAAGTTTCGAAAGTTGGGTATCTTACACAAAACCAACTATCGTGCAAAAGCAAAGCGGGTTACGAGTATACTTCATCAAAAAAACTTGTAGTCTCCAGCTATCCTTATTTTTTTAAATAAATAAAAAATTTCAATCATTCCAAGACTATGAATGTAAGATCGATCGGTTAGACCATAAAAATATTATCCTTGGCTTAGTTCACAGATTGATTTTGTAGATAAATCTTGCAAGTTCGTAATAAGGAATGCGGGATCGTAATCCTGCAATCGCGCAGTCGTGTCCATGCTAATAATAACAGAGCGTCCATCGTCGGAACATACTGCATTGTCAATCTATACAAATAAATTAAATTGAAGTGTCTGGAGTGAAACGCAATTGCTACACATACAGATAGCGTCATCTATTTTAATTTACGATATTACGAATGGTAGTGTTACATCTATTAAAATTGAAGTGTCTGTTTGTTGCCGCTAACCGCGAGAACGGTTCGACCGATTTTGACAGGACTTTCACTGGTTTCTTAGCTGATGTTATCGGGAGTAATATAGACTACTTTTTTAAAAAAGAGGAAAAGGAATTGTGTTTTTCTACCTATGTATATTGATATCTCCGTGATTTCTAAACCGATTTGCGTGAATCTTTTTTTAATCAATACAAAAAATTTGCCAGATGCTCCTATTAAAACTTCGAGTTTCAAATCCTGATGCTGCAGGGGTACTGCCCCCTTAAACTGTGGGGATTTAGGAACTGTCGATTGTGAATTGAAGAAGCGGACGAAGTCGCGGGCGTCCGCTAGTAAAAAATATTATCCCTGGCTTTTTACAGATTGATTATGATTTTGAAGAGTAATCTTGCAAGTACGTAATAATGAATGCGGGATCGTAATCCCGCAATCGCGCAGTCGTGTCCATACTAATGGTAACGGAGCGTCCATCGTCGGATCATACTCCATTGTGAATCTGTCGTTGGGTGCAGAGTTCGCCGCCGCCGCTGAGCCCGGCGGGGCGCACGGCCGACGACGACGCCATCGTGGGCATCATCGGCGCGGCCGAGGAGTTCGTGCACATCGCCGTCATGGACTACGGGCCCACGTTCGAGTACACGCCCAAACTGCAGTATGTGCATCGTAATATATCTCTATTATTTTGGTTCTTTTTGGATTTTAATCAGTTAAATATCATTTAATTGCTTTAACGGTGATTAAAAAAAAATGTCCTCCCGACCGAATCCGGCCACGGTGGCCAATCTCCTCAGAGATCAGCCATCTGCGCAGGAGATATTATAGTGCATAAGTGTGTGCGCAAACACAGGTGCACTCGCTATTCCCTTACTCTCATAGTCCGACCGGAGAGAGATCAGGCGCAGGACCGACAACTTTACGTGCTCTCCGAGGCACGGGGGTGACTCACCACCAACTTCCTAACTCCGGTCTAGTACTGAGAATTTCTTGACAGAAAAACCCAATAAATACATTAAATGGCCCGACCCGGGAATCGAACCCCGGGACTTCGTCATCTGCAGTCGATCTTGCTAACCACTAGACCAACCAGGCAGTTAAACGGTGATGGAAAGATTGTGAGGAAACCTGCACGCTTGAGAGTTGAGCGTATGTCAAATACGACGTTTCCAATTGATCCATAATATTAAGCTGTCATTTGTATAGCGTCAGCAAATGTAATGTTAATCATAGATTAACCAGAGTTTAGTCGTCGTGATGTCAGTGATGGAGATTGTCCACTGCGCAGGTTCTGGCCGAAGATCGACGACGCGATCCGGCGCGCGGCGATCGAGGCGCGCGTACGCGTGCGTCTGCTGGTGAGCTGGTGGAAGCACTCGCAGCCCGCCGAGGAGCACTTCCTGGCGTCGCTGGCCGCGCTCGCGGGCGCCTACCCGCGCCTCGACATACAAGTGGTGCGTGCTGGACTGTTGAAAAATTTTAATACTACCATCCGCAAGCTATAACTTCGTTACCAACATTTGGCCCAATAATTTTAATGCTCTTACCACGGAATACCTAATAGTGCCTTAAGGTAGAGAAGATTCACTCCGCAAAATGATTTAAATAAATAGCGACTCTTGTTACCACACAATAAAGTGCAATTCAGGTTGACACAGCGCTCTTACCTACCGTCTTATTATAGAATTTTCTCTCTTTCCATTATGTAACTCTTATCGCGCGAACTATTTTAGTGAACGAACTTATTAACCAGCTGACGTCATCACACGGCGTCTAGCGTTTACGCGCGAAAATTTAAAATGCAAAATTTAAATGAATTCTATTAGTACTTATCGATTGAATAAATAATTTAATTTAATAAAATAAATATAATGTATCGAATATTAATTAATTAATTATATTATGATGTATTATTTGATGAATTCTTTATAAATTATGGTTTTCGAAGCTCTATAAGATTTGTGTCAATAAATTTAGAATAAGAATTATTTAGAATAAGATTTATTATAATATTATTTTTGCATGCCAATACCCGGTAGATTGCAGTGCCGTTTAAATATTATGTAACACCTATATTCAATCTATGCAAATAAAGATTTTGATTTGATTTGATAAAATGGGATCCTTAATAACCTTGGGATCGAAGGGCAGTTTTCAAAAAAGAGTAAAATACCCTATTAATTGCTGTCAATTCCATTGCAGAGACGCTTCATCGTGCCGTCGACCCCCGAGCAGGACAAGATCCCGTACGCGCGCGTCAACCACAACAAGTACATGGTGACGGACCGCGCCGCCTACATCGGCACCTCCAACTGGTACGGCGACTACTTCGTCAACACGGCGGGCGTCGCCTTCGTGTACGAGCCCTACGCCGCCAACGCCGCCAACGCCTCCCGGGACGTGAGGCGGGAGCTGCAGGACGTGTTCGAGAGGGACTGGACCTCCCCGTACGCGGTGCCGCTCAGGCGGTTATAGCGCACGCCGCGCCGGACGCTAGTGTAATTAAGGACCAAGACACGGAGCTGCCCGCGAAATTCAAATTTAATTTGGTTTTTCGCCATTTATAAACGAATACGACGAAGTAGGCTTATGGTATTCAAATTGCGATAATGGCAGTATCATCTTCACAGGTTTATATACTAATCTTTACGTAAAAGTATCCAGGTTAAGAAATTAATCAAAATAATGACTAATTTGTGAGTAACTCACGTCAAACTCATTATTTTGACTAATTTCTTAAACTGGATACTTTTACGTAAAGATTAGTATATAAACCTGTGAAGATGATGCTGCCATTGGCGCAATTTGAATACCATAAGCCTACTTCGTCGTATTAGTTTACAAATTGCGAAAAACCAAATTAAATTTGAATTTCGCGGGCAGACCCGTCTCTTGGGCCTTAAGTTAAAAATATCACCAGTTAAAAGATTGTCTAAAAATGATTGCTATGGTGTGACGATCGCAATCACCTCCCACTATTGGCTGAAATGCGTTGTTGCAGCAAGAATACCAGAAATTGATATAATATTAGCGGTGAGCCACAGCAGCAGCTACTTTTCAATTGCGGAAAAGCTGGATGCAGCTTTTCCGAAATTGAAAAGTACACAGTACAGTAGAACAGTAGTTGTTGGATTGTCTAAAATGATTGCATGAGTGTTACCATCACAATCACCTCTGATTGGCTGGTATTCCATTATATTATATTGGCGGCTATTACATTATATACAATAGCAAGAGAATACTGGCCATTATTTATATATATAAACGTAATTCTTTTTACAAAACCGACTTCAAACACCACTACAAAGTATATTAATTCTACTTATAAAATTAGAAGAGTTCCCTCGATTTCTCTGGAGAGTACCCTTTCAAACAAAAAAAAAAGAATTTTCCACATCGGTCCAGACGTCTTCGAGTAATCGGTGAACATACATTAAAAAATTGGAGGTTGGTTAAAAACTGTTGTCTCTCTTTCTTTTTTCCTCTATTGGTTAAAGGTGATTGCAATGGTCATGCTGATGTAATCATTTTTAGAAAAACGCCCACCAACGCCAACGCCCAAGGCAAGTTAGTTAACTTAAAAAGTTACTCTAGTTTAGCCTCAGGTCTTTACTCACGTCTTGGTAATGACGTAACAACAGGTAAAATTTCCATAGTGTCGTATCTGATGCAACTTGGTTGCACCAAATTTGCTCGACTCCTAATATTATGTGACGTGCCTTCTGTGTGTGATATATCGAACAGGTTTCTATTAATTGTGTAAATTTTTATAAATTGTAAAAATTCATATTTTATTACAGCCGGCCCCTTATTATCAGAAAAAAAAAATCGGATTTTCTCTTACTTTTTGTACTAGGCACATTCTGACAATTAGAATTTTGCCGGAACATAATATACCTATCCCCTTCTAACGCTCGTCGAATGCATAAATGCAAAGTTTTCTCGATAATAAAGGGCCGGTCTACATCCTATTAATAAATAACAAATATATTTCATCTTGTAAATAATAAGTAGGTATCCTTTTGTTGCAACAATTTTGTTACCCACTTCAAAATTTAAAGTGATATATGAAATCGGAGCGATATCTCCTCTTCCTCCTTTATTCGGAGACCAAATGGTTGATTTGCTACAAAACTGTTTCATCTGAAAAATCCCGACTTTTCAAGTTTATAGTAAATTCTTCTGCGAGTTTACTTTTCAAGTTTTCATAGAAATATGAAATGGCGATTTTTTTCTACATTACCTACTAGTTGAAATCCCTTCTTTTTCGAGATAAAATCTTGCTGTAAATGAGCGAAATATGTAGTTGCAGCGTAAACAATTATAACGAACTAAAATTTTCGAATAATCCTATCGTCACACGGGGCAAGCAAAATAAATCTTCTTAATACCTATGTAGGTACCTAGGTACCTCCGAGTGAATTTGATATTTTGGCAGATTTTCAATACAAAAACTGTCAGAACACCCAATTTATACTTCGATTACACGTCACTTAGTCTTCAACATCACCGTTAGTAAATAAGTTTCATTGGCTAATTTCAGACGGAGAAACTTATCGAAAACTATTTTTAACGGTGAATCAAACTCTAATATAAGTCTTGTTGGTGTTGAAAATCGATCTTCCTTTGTAAGAAGTCTAGTAGAGATTAAAATATTGACAAATAAAAACTTTTTAGAACTAGGCCGATATAAAAATTCTAGAAAGTAGATAAATTCTAGTTTTTTTTTTTGTTTTTTATAAAAAGAATATTAGCCAAGCTGAAGTTGACTAATATCCTCCTATCCCCTCCAAATAAGCGGAAAGTTTGTGGTAGGAGTGGGTACGACAATAGGAACCTGCGACCATTCAGCTTTCAGTCCAACCTTCACCTTTAACCGTTGAGCTATTGAGGATTTATTGGGGACTAATGTTCTTGCAATTCACGAGGGCGCGTGGCTCATAGTTGTGTGTGTGTGTGTCGTATCTATATAAGTGTGAGCGAGAGCTTGCTCGCGCCTGACCGCTCCCACCCTGGCTCTGGAGTACTCCGGACAGGCACGCACACTTACGCAATGTGCAATTACACGACGTAACCACAAGTGACCCTCACGCGGCCTCGTGAATTGAAAGAACTATAAGTATTTAATATCTAGTAAATCAGGGAACAACATTGAATTGATGCAAATGAAGAAAGTTTCAATCGAAAGATTTCTGTATCCAACATTATATAGATAATTTTTTTCTGTACCTAACACTTATTTTAATAAAAGACAAAGAAATGGAATATCTTCACAGGGTCCAATTGTAGATCCTTTTAAAATTAATTTTACTTAATTTATAATGTAGGTAGATAGGTACCTATAAAAATGTATTATTTCATAAGATTTGATCGCAGGCGTATTTTATAAGAATGATGAAGAAAGAAGACTCAAGAATCTGATTTCTCGGATACTTTTTAAACTCTTTTTATAAAAATATTTTCAATGTATAAACCTTTCATTTGCTGATTTGTTTTTATTTCTCCTGGAGAATTTGAATATAAGTACTCTGAATCTAAAGCCTAAGTTACGATTGCGTGTCAGGCAATTAAAGTAAGTTAATATTTCTGAAGTTCCAGCATGCCCAGTGAAAATAAAGCAAAGTGTAACCCACTTTTCATAACTTAATACGTGTACCTCTGAGGTATAAAAAAAAGCAAGCCTCTTATAAAACCAGATAGTTATCTATTCGAAATTCTCTCATCTTTATCTATTCTTTTGTATATACTTAAATTGTTTCTTTAAAACCGACGCCATGAGGTTTGGTTGTTTGACCAAATTTTTTAATTATTCCTGAGGAAAATTTTCCGATTTTCTCCTCACTGTAAAAATCTATATATGTAATCATACATTATTTTAAACTAAGCTAGTCTAAGCTCTAAAAGCAATAGATAGAAAATATAATAATGTAAGACAATACGCGTGATATTCGATCTTTAAAATATTGTAAATAAAGTCTACTTCTATCCATATAACATCGTTGTTTTTTTTATATCCATTCTCAATTGTATCTAGAAACACGGGAGTGCGATTGGAGTTAGGATGCATTTTGTTCTTCTTTATCAACTTATACACGTCCACGGCTAGACATATCTCTCCACAGGCCTCGGTCTTGCGCCGCCTGAATCCAGCGGCTCCTTGAGACTCGTTTGATATCGTCGGTCCACCTAGTGGGGGGTCTACCAAGACTGCGCTTCCCGGTGCGGGGTCGCCACGCCACACCTTGGGACCCCATCGACCATCAGCTCTTCAAACTAAGTGCCCCGCCCATTTCCACTTCAGTTTCTCAACTCACTGAGCTATGTCGGTGACTTTGGTTCTCCTACGGATCTCCTCGTTTCTGATTTGATCTCGAAACTCCGAACATAGCTCTCCATCGCCCGCTGAGTGATCCTGAGCCTTCTTGAGGCCCATAGTTAGCGACCATGTTTCGGATCCATAAGTCATCACTGGCTATTGCCAGTATTGTTCGAAGACTTTAGTCTTCAGGCACTGAGGAATTTTGGACGAGAAGACATCTCTAAGCTTCCCGAACGCTGTTGAAGTTGATTCGGCGGTTGATTTCTTTCTCGAAATTGGACCTACCTAGCTGGACTGTGTGTCCCAGGTATATATACTCGCATACAATTTCGAGTGCAGAGTTCTCAAGAATTACTGGGTGGAGCGGAGCATGAGCATTAGACATGACTTTGGTAAAGTATTTACATATAAAAAAAAAAAAACGAAAAAGTGTTCGCATAACTTTAATAACTGCAAATAAGTGCAGATAAAATCGAAAAAGTATTTATATACTTTAATAAGTGTATCTGCACAGTGCAGATTCATCCAAATAGAATACGAAGAGCTCGCTTCGCAACGTCCCGCACGCACTTCACGCGTGCGTCACGCTGTCCTCCACGAAGTCCCGCGCCTCGTCGCGCGTGACGCAGTCCACGTGCGACACCTTGTTGCGGAACTTGACGCCGTAGAACTTGTGCGCGTGCTCCAGCAGCTCGGGCCGGAACGTGGTGGTGATAAACTGCGCGGAGGAGGACAGCTCGTGGATCATGTTCGCGATCGCCTTGCGGTGCTGCGCGTCCAGCGCCTGCGTTCAGACAGTGATAACATTAGAATTGAATAGAATAGAAATATTTTTTGTTCAAATAAACTTTTACAAGCACTTTTGAATCGTCAATGAATCTACCACTGGTTCGGAATGCCTTTCCTGCCGAGAAGAGCCAGCAAGAAACTCGGCGGTTGCTCTTTTCAAAAAAAAATAAAAATTTTTACAATAGTTAATGAAACTATGCTATGTATACAGTGCTTCCACGATGAATTTTCCTGAGTACAATATATTTTCCTGATTTTTCCTGAATTTTCCATTGTGTTACAAACGTTATGCCTTCTTTATTTTTGAGCTCGTAAATATATCGTGGATTGGCGTGTGACCTAGTTCAGATTGCGCATATCAAAAGAGAGTGAGTGAGTGTGTCTTTAAAGTTGAATTCAGACAATCCAAGGTGCAGGATGGAAAAAATATCAAATTATCGAAGATCGGACCACCGAGTAAATTATACGTTTTCTTTTGATAAGTCAGCACTGACCGGTGCTAGGTGGACATAGTGGGGGGTCAACACTGAGCTTTCAGATGGAGGTCGTCACTCCAGCACTTTAGTGTGTGGTGTCGTGTGGTGCGGGTTGTTACGTTCCCTCAAATATGGTTGAGCGAAGCAATGGCTGGATCATGCGTCATGCTCGTGAACGGGTGCCACCAACGGGAATGGGTCTGCTTTGACTGCCCGTCTTGACATGCGTTGGATTGGTGTACCTACGTATGCATTTTTGCATTTTTGAAGCTTTATTGTGTTATTGTGGAAGCACTGTATACATAGCATAGCTTTGTAAAAAAAAAATTTTTTTGGAAAAGAGCAACTGCTGAGCTTCTTGCCGGCTCTTCTCAGCAGAATCTGCATTCCGAACCGGTGGTAGATTTAAGACGTGTCATAGGAGCTACAAGTTAGCCTATATGAAATAAATAAATTTTGAATTTTGAATTTTGATAAGAGGGCCTATTTTCTATCTCGGCGACGATCGAAAATTGCTAAGAACTGTCAAACGCATTTTTATGCGGGTTACTTAGCAACTTTACATTGCTTTGCACAGCCACTGGAAGTGTCTAAATAGAGAATAAGGCAGCGGATATTCCAACTAAATTCCCCTCCCATCACCATTTCAGCTTCGCGCCTCGAGTGAACTCACCTGGTCGATTTCGTCAAAGAGATAGAAAGGCGCGGGGTCGCACTTCTGTATGGCGAAGATGAGGGCCAGCGCGACCAGGGACTTCTGTCCGCCGGAGAGCTGGTTCATCTCGCGCATGTCGCCCTCGCCGCCCGTGAACGACACCTTGATGCCCACGCCCGTGAACGGGTCCGCGTTCACGCGCTGCTAACAATCACATCACTATGATGCTTCCTTTATGAAACGTGTATTGAAACTCCGAAATAATACTGAAGCAGGTGAATGTGCTCATGAAACTGAACAACTTTCCCCAAGGAACCTAGGTCGAAATATAAAAAAAAAAATTTTACCTCCCATAGTAAATCAATCAGCTGATCGTCAATTTTGTATGGAAGGTCCAAATTTTTTTTTCACATTTCGACTTATGTTCCTTGGGGAAAGTTGTTCAGTTTCATGAGCACATTCACCTCCTTCAGTATTATTTCAGAGTTTCAATACACGTTGTATAGAGGTTTATTAACCTTTTTTTTTTTTCTTATCATCATACAAACATATAAACAATTTTTCTTATTAACATACGAGAAACCACTAAAGTTTCAATTGTATGCTATAAGCCGAACTAGTGGTTGTTGTGAAAATACTAATATCTCAAATTGCAATGGAGTTCAGCCTCCATTTCGAGGACGACGACTCTACGATCTATGAGTTTAGCCAATATGGCCGCCAAAGAGAACAGCTGTTTTGAGGCCGCCATTTTATTAAGGTATTTTGAAAAAGTTTGAGCACTGATTCGCCATCTGCATCGCCAACTAAATTTTAATCAACAAATATATTTGACGGTTTGACAGATTGCCAATACAAAAACTGTCAAAACGCCAACTTTATGCGTCGATTTAATACCTACTATTCGATGTTTGTGAAGTTGTCCCTTACTGCACCGGTTTAGGGCCCATTTCACCATCGCTAAAGTAGCCACTGAACTTAGATGATTTGACAGGTTTTGCCTAGTTAATCTATCGAAACATCAAATTTATTCATCACTTAAATTTTACTTGGTAATCGTGTAAAAAGCCATTAGATGATTAAAAAATCATAAGTAGGCTCTGATATAACCGGCAACATGCTAATAAAGCAGTACAGAATATAAAGTTCTCACATCAGGGTTGGGGTCCTGTTCGTCCGGCGCCACCTTCATGACGAGGCTGCCTCGGCCTTGAGGCACCAGCTTCTTGAACACCTCCGTGAAGTTCTTGCTGACCTGCTTGAACGTGAACTGGATCGCTTCTAACTTCCGGTGCTCAAGTGTCTCGATAAGCTCGCGGATCTTCTCGCCGCTGTGCAAGTTTTAAATAATAATAAAAAAAATAGTTAGTCTAGAAAACATAGATAGATAGAGAGATAAAAACTTTATTGCACACAAGAAAGAAACAAAAATGAATAAAACTTAAAACTACGCATGCAAAGGCGGCCTTATTGCTACAGAGCAATCTCTACCAGGCAACCATTGGTGATAGGAGTAAAATGATGTATGAGGGTAGTAAGGTGCAACATAAAGCTATAGTATCTAAGCAATATACAAATTTAAACTACATAATAAATAACATAATTAATACTATAATATCTATTTAAACAAACAAAATTAAATAATAATAATACATACATACACATACATGAAAGTGTAAATTCAATGAGTATGGACCTTTTATAGCTAAATATTTTACACCATAGATACATTAAGTGAAAGATAATCCACAGAAACGAGTTATGATGTAAATTACTGTCGATAAAAATTAACAATACTGTATCAAGCATGATGTAATAGCATATTTATTTACCTTCTAGACTAATATAATGTACGATACTCGTGGATTATACAATGGTAATTAATTAATTTTCTTTTTAGTTAGAACAATTATCTTAAAATACGATTATTGTATGCCTCAAAATAATCAGGTCGCGCCATCTTAGTTTGTGGCAAACTATTAGTTATAATTTGTCTTAAACTTGTTCACTGTATATGGATTTACCATAAAATTGTAGAACATATACTTACTTGAGTAGGCTAATATGTCAAGTTCAATAAACAGAGGTGATTATTTCATACGAAATCCCATGCTCCACTTTGATAACAACTTAACGACAATGGCCATATACTTAGTATAAAACATGCAGCAACTCAGAAAACATTATTTGAGCAAAAATAACAAGAAATGTGTACAACACAGTCATTTTTTATCGTAATTATTTCTTCAGTTATTTTATCAATAACATGTAATGGATCAAATAATGTGGAAGACTTAAATAACAATTCAAAAGTTGAGGTTACTTTAAAACGGAATAATGATAAAACAAACTTTACTGCTGATGACGATGCAAAGTTAAATATAACTCAATTAGCGGCGAAATACGGATACAAAATAGAAGAGCACATTGTTACGACTGAAGACGGTTACATACTGTCTCTACATAGAATACCAAGCAAGAAAACGACAAAAAATAACACTGCTATACTTCTTATGCATGGAATTTTGGATTCCTCAGATAGTTGGATTTTACAAGGGCCAAATAATGCGTTGGGGTACATTCTAGCAGATAAAGGATATGACGTGTGGATGGGTAACGCAAGAGGTAACAGATATTCCCGTTCACATACAATGTTAGACAACAAAAGTTCAGAATACTGGAAGTTTTCTTGGGAAGAGATTGCTCTTTACGACTTGCCAGCGATGATAGACTTTGTTTTAGCCAAGACGGACAACGAAAAGCTCTATTACATCGGACATTCTCAAGGCACTACAACCTTCTTTGCGATGCTGTCTCTCAAACCTGAATATAACGCTAAAGTGAACATGATGTTCGCATTGGCCCCTATTGCTTGGATAAGTAATGCGAAAAGCCCTATTTTTAAACTTTTTACTCCTGCATACGAAATATTTGGATACTTGACATCAAATTTCAACATCTACTCGTCAAATGTAGAGATTTTTAACAGCATTCCGAAATTGTTCTGCAATTTTCTACCGATTCGTTGCGACAATATATTGCAATGGATTATCGGAAATGACTACAAGTTTATAAATACAGAACTATTGCCAGTCATTTATGGACATTTACCAAGCGGCTCTTCTGTACTACAGTTCATACATTATGGACAGATGTTCAAATCTGGAAGATTCTGTCGTTTCGATTACGGTCCAAGTGAAAATTTGATAAAATACGGCGAAACTATACCACCCGATTATGACTTGAATGAAGTAAGAGTTCCAGTGAATCTCTTTTATAGTACTAATGACTGGTTGTCAGATTTAAAAGATGTTGAACAACTGTTTGCTAAGTTACCGAATGTTTACGACTCTTTCAATACAGAAAAGTTCAACCACTTCGATTATATGTACGCTAATATTGCTAAAGAAATAGTTTATTCGAATATTGTGAAGAATATAGAAGAATTCGAGTTAAGTAAAGACAAATTGTAAAAGCAAATAGAATTTTAGAACTAATAAGGTTTTTAATTTGAACACTTATTTAACACGAAAATACGAAACTTAAGAATGTGAATTTAGTTCCGACGAATCAAATAGCTGTCAAATCAAATACCAAGTTCATTTAATAATCTTACTTCAAAATTATGAAAACTCTTTTGCAAGGATTATGAAAATATGTTTTCAAAATTGCTTCAAGGCAATTAAGGTGGAGCAAGCTTTATTTAAAAAAAAATGTCAAACCATACCCAATATCGAGTTCCTCTTTCCTCTTGTAGAGTTTCTCCTTCTGTTCCGAGAAGCTTATGAATTGGTCCAAAGCCTTCTTGTTCACATGGTTGTACTTCTTGAGGTGCTGATTGGCCTTCTCCAGCTCTTTGAACAGCTTTAACAAAATCAGCATGCTATGATACAAGAGATACTTGTTGAAACAAGTTTGGTTTGGTATACTTTCTGCAATTGTGCATTGCAAAATTTGGAATGCCCTTTCGGCTTCCGTTTTTCCAACTAAATATAATGTGGGTGTCTTTAAATCAAAAGTGAATAGGCATCTTCTAGGCAAGCGCGCACCATCTTAGGCTGCATCTTCGCTTATCAGGTGAGATCGTAGTCAAGGGCTAGTCTATATATTAAAAAAAAAAAATGGCTGAATCAAAATTTCCGGTGGATGCTCCGATGTTGGAGCAGAACATACTTGTCTATTTCAAAGGGTTTATGTGATTTTGGGTGTTGGTAATGCGTTTTTTCTGCATTCCTTCTACTATACTTAAAACTATGTTGGTATGTCAATAAGGAACATGCGTATGGTTTAAATTAGGCTCAAATATTTTTTTCTGTTATCTTTATCGACACGAAATCACACTAAAACCATCATTTTTTTTATTTCATCTTTATCTTTACATAACTAATGAACTAAGCTAGTACTGAGAATTTATTGACAGAAAAACCCAATACAATTTTTGGCTTGACCCTAGAATCAAACCAGAGACCTCGTTATTCGAACTTGCTAACCATTAGACCAAAGAGGCAGTTAAAAAAGTTAATATTACCTGTTTCAATGACAACTTCTGGTATTTGGAATGTAGCTCCGGCGCATTGGGCAGGGTGCCCAGCGCCGCTATCTTGTCAAGTGACTCCTGTATCTTCTCCTGAAGAAGCACCTCCTTTGACGCCATCTTTTCCAATCCTTTTGCGTCTTCCTCCATTTTGTCTTGGGCTTCTTTTTCCTATGAATATACCAATACATGTATTAAATTATGATATGTGTATTGTATTGTTTCAAGTTAATTTCAGTGTTTGAAGTGAAGTTTCAGAAATGGAATGACTTCTGAAATGTACGATGCTCATCTGCATTTCACGTGTAAGTATTTCACAGGTATGACATTACACAAAAATAAAGGTACATTAAAAATAAAAAAAATACATTAAAATTCACATAAGTAGGCAGGTATAATTTATAAAATAAATATAGAACAATAAATTGGAATTCAAATTGCACATTTCCCATAAACTTTTCAAAAAGCCGAACTCCCTATAAAATATTACAAGAAATGTAACTTTACACTTTCACTTTCAAACAGTTTACCATAAAATTACTAATATCGCTCATTTGCGACAAGAGTGACAGAATTCAAAATCGACGATGAGAGAATTCTCTCGTTAGAGAGTAATGTTTTGTGGATGCTGCGGTCTCGAAACAACACAGCGGCCAACAAAGCGACCGAGCATTAAGTCACAATTTTTGTGCTTAGCGTAATGTTGTTTTTATAGCAAAAAGTATAAATGTTCGACACTAAAATTGGTGAATTTTGAGTTATGTCACCCTTGTCGCAAATGAGCGATATAGTCATTAGTCACATTAAGATGCAGAAGAAGAAAGAGAACATCTAACCTTATTTCTCCATTTGTCAAGCTCCAGTTTAAGCGCTTTCTCGTTCTTGACGGCGGCTTGAACTTTCCTCTCGACTTCCTCCATCTCTTTGTTGATCTGCCGTATTCTCTTCTCGGCCGCCGCGAGGTCTGCTTTGCTGTTGCTGAGACGTCTCTTGCGATCTTCCACTGATATCTCTTGCAAAGCTTGCACTAATTCATCTTTTCGTCTGGATAGATGGTGAAATATAACGGTTTCTTATAACACTCTTACAATAATAGTTATAATATTTCGCTCATTTTCGACAAGAGTGACATAATTCAAAATCGACGATGAGAGAATTCTCTCGTTAGAGAGTAATATTTTGTGGATGCTGCGGTCTCGAAAAAACACAGCGGCCAACAAAGCGACAGAGCATTAAGTCACAATCTCTCTCGCTCTTATTTTTTTTTTGCTTAGCGTAATGTTGCTTTTATAGCAAAAAGTATAAATTTTCGACACTAAAATTGGTGAATTTTGAGTTATGTCACCCTTGTCACAAATGAGCGATTTATTCACCATGAAATTTATTCATAATCTATACTTATAATAAAACTGTAACGGTTCGAATTCTGTACAATAAATATATTTTGAAAATTGTAATCGGAAAATGCTTTATTGCCAGGGCCAAGACTCAGTATCGTTATACTGAGTCTTGGCCCTGGCTATTTACCACCCTATCGTCAAAAATGTGCCACCAAGCGATTTAGCGTTCCGGCACGATGGCGAGTAGAAACCGATTAGGGGTGTATGGGTTTATGTACACTCTTCCAAGTTAGCCCGCTACCATCTTAGACTACATCATCACCTATCAGATGAGATCGCAGTCAAGGACTATCGTCATCCAAAAAAAAAAAAAAAAAGTAACATCTAGAAAAAGTGAAAACTAACCGTATCAAGTTATTGGTGAGCAGATTCTCTAGTTTGTTCTTGGTGGCTTCGAGGTTCATCCTCTGGCTGAAGGCCTCTTTGTTCTCTTGAGTCAGTCTTCGGATTGCGTCGTTCAGCTCGTCGACCTTGCCTTGGTCGGCAGTTGACAGCTGTTCCATTAATTCCTGTGGAAAATTACTTCTATTATATTATTATGAACGTCACGTCCATTCCCACGAAACATTTTTAAACTTTCTTGAGGTGTAGTTGAGGAATCTCTAACCTATTTGGATTTTACATTTGCCTATAGTGTAAAATAAAATGTATGTTCCCCTAATCGTGGAACATATATAAAAAAAATCGGTCCAGGTCTCTTCAAAGACTTAATTGGAAAATTCTTTTTTTTGTTTGAAAGGGTACTTTCCAGGTCCCATTGTCATCAGGTCAGGATCTGATGATGAAATCAAGGGAACTCTTTTTTTTTTTTTGATAATAATAATCTATTTATTCACTAAAATGCAGATAAAATGTGAATTAATAGGGAAAATCGAGCCTTATACATTTTACCAGGATTTAAAATTTAATAGGCAAAATTGATATACGGTTGTAGTGGGGTTTGAAGTCGGTTTTACAAAAATAATTTTTACGTTTATATATGAACAAAATCAATATATACAATTTTCCATGGACAAGTTATAGGTTTAAAACTTTTATCCTTGTTGGTGGGTTTAAAACTTTTATCCTTGTCGGTGAGTCAGAATGAACTTCTCTTACCTGATGCAGCTCGGACTCGAGCCCCTCCTTGGTGGCCTGCATGGCCTCGAGGCTGGAGCGGCACTGCGCCAGCGAGCGCTCCTTGGGCCCGCGGAACCTCTCTATGGAGGCCAGCTCCTCCTTCATTAGCCGAATGTCAGCTTACCTGATGCAGCTCGGACTCGAGCCCCTCCTTGGTGGCCTGCATGGCCTCGAGGCTGGAGCGGCACTGCGCCAGCGAGCGCTCCTTGGGCCCGCGGAACCTCTCTATGGAGGCCAGCTCCTCCTTCATTAGCCGAATGTCAGCTTTCACTTTGTCGAATATGTCCCTAGAGATAATAAATAAATAAACTAGTGGTTCGCCCCGAACTGAGACCTCGCGATATCCCATAATTCCGAAAAGTTTTAATTATATATTGTAATAATTAACTTTTAACATTAGACACAATAAAAAAAAATAGTTGACATAAAACTGTTTTACTGACACAGCGCCATCTATTAGCATTATAGTGAAGCTATTAGCTTCACAATAATGCTAATAGATGGCGCATTAAAATTAAATAATTTTGTTTCTTTATAACATTTATCTAATTTTAGTATTTGTTGTTCAAGTACAGGATATAACTGAATTTTCAAGCAAGTTTCACGTTCTAATATTCAGTAATTCAGAAGTTATAGGGCTCTGACAGACATTTAGACGGACACACTTCTCTGTCTAGTAGGCAAGCGCCCTAGTTGACTCAGAGAACTCGCTTCGCTCGTTCAATAAATCACACTTCACACTAATATTATGCAGCCGAAAGTTTGTATGTGTGTGTGTGCGTGTATGTTTTTTACTCCTTCAGCCACAACGAATGAACCGATTAGGCTGAAATTTGGAATGGAGATAGCTCATACTCAGGATTAAAACATAGGCTACATTTTATCCCGAAATATTACAGGGTTCCCATGGGAATTGAAAAACCTTGATCCACGCAGATGAAGTCGCGGGCATCGTCTAGTAATAAAATAAATAAAGCCTTTATTCAAACACACAACATTTGCACAATAATTAATTTGTTTTTTTTTCTTTTCTTTTTTACTGCCTTTTCTTGTTTTCTGCTCCATCATCATTTATCAGAGATAAGATGTAGCTAAGTTGTGGCACAGAATAAATCTAATTTAAATTCTAAATCTGAATATATAAGAAGAAAAGGTGACTGACTGACTCAGATGAGTCAGTCAGTCACTTTTGCCAAGCCCAACACAGCTCAAATCACTGGACAGATCGGGTTGAAATTTAGCATGCAGATAACTATTATGGAATCCACAAACAAAGGATTTTCAACCCTTAATGGGGTTAAATAGGGTTTGGCGGGATGTGATTAAAACTCGCCAGACTCCGAAATCACTGTTTTGTTCAGGTATCACATACATCACAGCGAGGAGTGAACGAGGAGGCTACAAGGGGTTTGAAAAATCGAACTTAAAGTGAGAGAAGCTGTGGGCAAAAGCTAGTAAATAAATAAGTATAATGCACTCACTTAGCCTTCCCCTGTTTGGTCTCAGTGCGTTGCATTTCCGAGACAATGGTGTTGATGCTGTTCTCAGTCTTGCTGAGCTCCTGGCGCAGCGTCGCCAGCTCCTCCTCCAGGGTCGAGATCTGTTCCATCAGCTCCGACCTGGTCTTCTGCATTTCCAGCCTGGAGCGGGATTGGTTGAAGTAACCACCGGTGAGGGAGCCTTTTGATGATACCTACAAATGGGTATTTATATAACAAGATAGTCCTTGACTGCAATCTCACCTGATGGTAAGTGACGATGCATTCGAAGATGGTGGCAGGCTAACTTGGAGAGGGCATCCCCCTAATCGGTTTCTCCACGCCATCGTGCTGGAACGCTTAATCGCTTCGCGGCACGTGTTTGACGGTAGTGTGGTAACTAACCACGGCCAAAGCCTCCCACCAGACCAAAATAGAATTTTATAAAATACAATGAAGTTTACAATAATATCTTAGAATTAGTTAATGAACATAGGTCAAAGGCGGTCTTATCGCTTTAAGTGATCTCTTCCAGACAATTTTAAAATACACTACGCCTACGCCGATCACACAATGCCGTTTTTCTTTTATTAATATCGTAAATAGTTTCGAAAATATAGAGCTATTAATTTTCCTGTTAGACACTAGTAAATCATGATGAGCACTACTAAATCATGACGTCACGAACGAGTGGCTCCATAACCTCCATAGAAAATTTCATTTTAGAAAGAGATAGATACAGTCACAGTAAAACTAAAAAAAATATCATAAATATTATGCGACTGTTTGTTTGTTAGTTAGTTTAATTAAAATTGACAAGTTATGAAATAAATCTATGCTATGATTGTTACGGAAATATCTATTTATTTATGTTTTCTATTTCTATTATCACAGTAACTGCACATACCTGGTCACCTTCCAAGGTGACACAATCCAAATGGAACTGCTTGCCCAGCTCGGTGGCACACTCCAGATTCCTGCAGATGAGGGTTTTGCCGAAGATGTACTTCATCGCTTTGGAGTACTTCAGGTCATACTTCAACTTCTGCACCATGGCTATTGCGTTCTGAGGAGACAGAACAATACTCAGAATAAGAGAACCAAAGTCAAAATACTTTGTTATTAGTATTATAATAGTTTTCAACTTATAGATGTCTACCACTGCCATAAGGCATTTGGTGAGATTTCCTCAGAACGAGCTCTTGTGCCGCTTACATCCAAAGGCTCTCTGAGACTCATCTCACTGGGATTTCCAGTACTAGGAATGTACTCCATGGCGCAGCGGTGAGCGCTGTGGTTTCATAACTGCGAGGTCTCGGGTTCGAGGTCGCGGCAACCTCGTCCGCGAGATAGATTATAGTCTGGAATAGCACATAGGCTACTTCTTATCCCGGAAAATAAGAGAGTTCCTGCGGGAATCCAAAAAAACCACAATCCACGCGAAGACGCGTGCATCAACAAGTGATCAATAGAATGATTGTACTCACGTTGTCATTGGGATAGACCATGTCCTTGACCTGCAGCCGGTTGAGGGGCATGAAGGTGACCTCGCCCGGCAGACTCTGGCGGTTCATCTCCTTCAGGATCTTCGTCCCCACCGTGTCCGACTCCACGATGTGGTGGAACAGTCTGTTACCCGCCGTCACCTGTACAGTGCACGTATTTCAAAAAGTTTTAGCTACGCGTTTTCTCAAATATGTCGATTTTTTGTTGTTAGCTTAAGAAATCGAACGTTCCGTAGAACAAAGTCTCATCTGCTAAATTCACAACTTGAAATTTGAACCTTAAAAGTCACATCTGCAAGGCTCAAATCTCAAGTTATGAATTTGAGACTTTGTTCTACGGAGCGGCCGAAATGTGTTCGAGCTCCAATGGTATCCTGAAAATGATAGCGGTAAAGTTTGATTAAACGATTATAAATATGGCTAGACCTATTATAAATATATTGTACCTATTTTAATAATAATATTGTGTTAAGTTTTGTATTACTAACAAAATGGACCTTGTGGTTGCATCAATAAAGAATTTTTTATATATTTATTTACTTATTTAATTTTTTTAAGAATATTAGCCAAGAACTTGACTAATATTCTACTCTTCGCTCCAAAGAAGCAGAAGCTTGTGTTAGGTGTGGGTACGACAATATTGCAACGGGTATGATTTGGACCTGCGACCTTTCAGTTTTCAGTCCACACCTGTAACCATTGGGCTATTGACCGTTGGGACACAGACATACGTTAAACTTGTAACACTGCTCTTTTTTCGTCGGGGGTTAACACAAGTAGTACACGCCATTTTTTTTAAATTTAATCTTTTTTTTTAAATTTAATATCAGCTAAGCTGAACTTGATTGATATTCTCCCCTCCCCTCCAAATAAGTGAAAGCTTGTGTTAGGAGTGGGTACAACAATAGTGCAAC
The DNA here is from genome assembly GCA_038048805.1 of Hipparchia sbordonii. Taxonomy (NCBI): domain Eukaryota; kingdom Metazoa; phylum Arthropoda; class Insecta; order Lepidoptera; family Nymphalidae; genus Hipparchia; species Hipparchia sbordonii. The sequence continues at coordinate 11,652,540 of CM076108.1, read as the reverse complement.
GGTGGGGATCGAACCTGAGACTTTTTAGTTTTCGGTCTGCACCTTGAACCGTTGGGCTATTGAGGCTTTAAAGGAGACGGTCCACTTTGGGTCTATTCTTGTACCATATACCATGAAAAGCGAAAAATTCAAAGAGATCATTAAAGATAAAATCAATTAGAAAATCATAATAAATAAATTGCAAAAATAAAAATGTATTTCCAAGTTTTTCGGTACTGCTCACAACAATTTTGACAGCTAACGTCAGAAAAATGAATCCGCTCGCCATGATTACGTATGTTATGTTGCCTTACGTGTAGATATTACCATTGAAATTAAGATGAATTCGTGGATTTGATCGATCAAAAATGGTTTCGTATTTTATTTTATTTTATTTTATTACTGGTACAAAGACCAGACCCACTCTCCATACAATTTTGGACCGTCTCCTTTACTTCTATTCTATTGTATCGGTCACCTCGACGGCCGTGTAGATGGTCTTGTCGCACGTGAAGTTCTCGATGACGGGTCCGTAGTACTGCGTGGCGATCTTGGCAAACTCGCCGCCGCGCTCCTGCAACGTTTCCAGCACCTTGCGCACGCTGTCCCTGCCGTTGAGGATGGGCTACGACAGAAAATACTTTTTGAAAAAAAAAAAAAAAAAAAACTTAAGGCCCAAGACACGGAGCTGCCCGCGAAATTCAAATTTAATTTGGTTTTTCGCCGTTTATAAACGAATACGACAAAGTAGGCTTATGGCATTCAAATTGCGATAGTGGCAGTATTATCTTCACAGGTTTATATGCTAATCTTTACGTAAAAGTATCCAGTTTAAGAAATTAGTCAAAATAATGAGTTTGACGTGAGCTACTCACAAATTAGTCATTATTTTGATTAATTTCTTAAACTGGATACTTTTACGTAAAGATTAGTATGTAGGCACACGCTGAGGCGCATCACCAGGCATCAGAAGTGAAACGGAACTAAACTAAACTAACAGCCTTAGGACCATGACCGAGCATTATTCATTGAGATTATCTCACGATAATGAAGACACACCTCTTACCGAGCGTCTAATAAAAGGAATCACGAACTAACATGGAACCTAACATTACCAGGTTCTAAATAACTAACCGGCTAACTAACCTAGCCTAGTTACGGCCTCCACCATCCCCATAGCCGTCTCATCACACACCATGATAGAAGAACCTAGCCAACGTCTATTCTAACCACTACAAGCCACGAATGGGCGAGAACCCTACAGGGATCTCACAGTAACACAACATGATTAAACATTGGAACGAACTCACCAGAAACCAAATCAGGATAACCTCGACAACACTTTCAATCACTCAATCGTCACACTACCATAGTAACCTTAAAACACTCAGTTCACACCAACTGAACACTAATCCAACTCTCTACCGAATCAGAATAACGAACAACCACGACTCACGAATGAAGAATGACGAATGACACGCTGTACGTTTCCTTTTTATGGACCGAACGAGTGGGGAGCGAACAATGATACCAACGTTACAAAACTACCGTCATGAAACGTTACAAGACTACCGTCATGAAACGTTACAAAACTACCATCACTAGATGGCGCCTTCAACAATAATCACTCTAATCCTACTCGCCTACACGGCCAAACTGACATTCGGCCGTCCTCGGACGTCTGATTGTAGTTCTGCAACAGTTGAACTAGTATCAGCATCTTGTTGAACGACCCGCTCGTCCAACCTGACTAACTATAATAATTCTAGTCACCCACACGCTATCAATGAACAAACGAAAGAGTGTGTCCTTTCGACCACGCATGGACCGGACGGCACTCTTCTTCCAGCTGTACAACAAGTAACGCTCTCTAGACTCGACCAGTACGTCCTCTCAACCAACCCAAAGGGTCTGGCCCGGCACGATACTGTCAGTTCCACATGTCTCACACATTAGTAGCCAGCTCGACCAGTATGTCCTCTCAACCAACCCAAAGGGTCTGGCCCGGTACGATACTGTCAGTGCCACACGTCTCATACATTAGTAGCCAGCTCAACCAGTATGTCCTTTCAACCAACCCAACGGGTCTGGCCCGGTACGATACTGTGAGTGCCACACGTCTCACACATTAGTAGCCAGCTTCAAGCAGTATGTCCTTTCAACCAACCCAACGGGTCTGGCCCGGTACGATACTGTGAGTGCCACACGTCTCACACCTAGCCTGGACCGGATGGGTGTGTCCTTTCAACCAGCCGCTCGGGCATGGCCCGGACGACACTATCCTTTCGACCAGCGAACACTTAAAATTGGACGAGATGACTGTGTCCTCTCAACCAGCCGCTTGCAGCTGCATGGCCCGGTACGACATCATCCCTCCAATTACCCTCTTAACCCTTCTAAGCGCATGTACACACTGAATCGCCATGGCATCGGTCATCCTTACAGGATCGATCCAATCCATGCATCCAGATGTGCATTCGCTACACATCACTGTACATCCACACACGGGATCACACAACACCTGGTTTCCACAAAACCACAAGAATGAAAGCTATTCGATCACACAGAAATCTCATTTTCCCATTTACCTTAACTCTACTCAATAATCCACAATGATTCTTTGTTAACCTTCTCGCAAAACCTTTTTCTAGTTATCAAAACTAATGTGGGCATGAAGCTACATCTGTGGGCATATTACAATCTGTGGGCATTTGGGCTTCATCCCACTTCTGATGTAGGCACACGCTGAGGCGCATCACCAGGCATCAGAAGTGAAACGGAACTAAACTAAACTAACAGCCTTAGGACCATGACCGAGCATTATTCATTGAGATTATCTCACGATAATGAAGACACACCTCTTACCGAGCGTCTAATAAAAGGAATCACGAACTAACATGGAACCTAACATTACCAGGTTCTAAATAACTAACCGGCTAACTAACCTAGCCTAGTTACGGCCTCCACCATCCCCATAGCCGTCTCATCACACACCATGATAGAAGAACCTAGCCAACGTCTATTCTAACCACTACAAGCCACGAATGGGCGAGAACCCTACAGGGATCTCACAGTAACACAACATGATTAAACATTGGAACGAACTCACCAGAAACCAAATCAGGATAACCTCGACAACACTTTCAATCACTCAATCGTCACACTACCATAGTAACCTTAAAACACTCAGTTCACACCAACTGAACACTAATCCAACTCTCTACCGAATCAGAATAACGAACAACCACGACTCACGAATGAAGAATGACGAATGACACGCTGTACGTTTCCTTTTTATGGACCGAACGAGTGGGGAGCGAACAATGATACCAACGTTACAAAACTACCGTCATGAAACGTTACAAGACTACCGTCATGAAACGTTACAAAACTACCATCACTAGATGGCGCCTTCAACAATAATCACTCTAATCCTACTCGCCTACAAGTATATAAACCTGTGAAGATGATACTGCCATTATCGCAATTTGAATACCATAACCCTACTTCGTCGTATTAGTTTACAAATTGCGAAAAACCAAATTAAATTTGAATTTCGCGGGCAGACCCGTCTCTTGGGCCTTAATATCAAGTAAGTTCTCGTTAAGGATCAAGTATCCTTACAAACATCCATGATGATTTATTACAAGCTAGTAATGAGGTTGATGGAATAAGTTTTTGAAAGAAATCGAACAAACAAACACACTTTCGCATTTATAATATTAGTAAGATCCGAAAGTGTGCTTGGGTTTAGTTGGAGGCTTTGGAAAGTAACATTGGAAGGGGCTACCTTTTAAACTAGATAAACAATAGTACATTGTTCTACAAGGGCTGAAAGTGGCCGATTACATACGAGGGTGTCATTTGAGGCACGAGGCGAAGCCGAGGGCCACGACGATACACCCGAGTTAGGAATCGCACTTTCTCCCGAGTGATACATAGTGCTTTATACTACAGCTACGAGGAAAATAATAGACACATTATTTAATTGCAATTTATATTGAAATTCATACAATTATTAAAACTTAGGGTGATATTTTTGTTCGGCAAATTAATAGTTTTTGATTCTGGCGGCGTCATCAAAATATCTTCACTGTCGCTACTAGACATTTTGCGTTTTAAGTAATTTTATAAATTGAAAAATTTAGATAAAACAGCACGTTAGTAATGGATTTTCATACAGTTTTCAGCCCGCTGAAGCACGTAAGTAATGAAATTTCATACATTTTGACAGCCCGCAGATTTGTTTCCACGTAATGACGTATTTTCTTTCTCGCTCTTTTGCGATTTGACACAAATCAGAACGTACTTTCCGAGCAGGTGTAGTATAAAGTTTATTTGAATATTATTAATTACTATTTCTATTCATACTATTTTCAATGTTGACATTTGAAATACCTTTCCCGCCATGGAGCGCAGTGCTTGGTCGGCTTTAGCTAGATCTTCTTTTAGTGATGACAAATTTTGTGTCAATGTTGTTTCTTTGCGCCACAACTCACTAAAATACAACAAAAGTATAATTAAAAATCTATACTAATATATAAAGCTGAAGAGTTTGTTTGTTTGAACGCGCTAATCTCAAGAACTACTGGTTCGAATTGAAAAATTCTTTTTGTGTTGGATAGTCCATTTATCGAGGAAGGCTTTAGGCTATATAACATCACGCTGCGACCAATAGGAGCGAAGCATCAGTGAAAAATGTTGCAAAAACGGATAGAATTATCCATATTTAAAATATATTCTTTTAAAAAAACTTCTTAATCGCGATCATAATAACAAAAATAGACGCGGACGAAGTCGCGCGCAACAGCTAGTATAATATATTAAGACACTTTATTTTATTTTTATTTTTTATGTACATACATGGAGTTATAAGACAAAAACATAATTAAAAGAAGTAGACGTAGGTGAAGCTTATCTCAATTTCTTCCAGCTTCCCTTGAAAGTGAGTGATAAAGAAGAAGCAAGAGGAATACTCACTTCCTAGCGCTCTGTTCTTGATCCTTCCGTTTCTTGCACTCGTAATACTGTTTGTTGTGCTCGTCAATGGCAATTCTCTGCCTCTCCATCTCTTTAGTAGTTTCCTCTATACGCTTCTCGAGCTCAGTCAGCTTGACCGCGTCGCGACGTAAGTCTTCGCGTAACTTGGCTTCGTGGTCCTTTTTGTCCTTTATCTGCTTGCTTAAGGACCTGAAAATAGTTATTTGTGTTATATGGGGCCAAAGAAAATTTTTGTTCCCCGAGGGCGCTATTTTGAATTCAGAGCGAAGTGAAGGATTCTAAAGTAGAATCCTGAGCGTAGCGAGAAATTCAATATACGCCGCCCAAGAACAAAAAATTTGGCCCCGAGTGACACACACTATTTTTCATCATTACCTATGAGATAACCTCCTCCTTTTTGGAAGTCGGTTAAAAAAGCTAAGAGTATCAACCTTCTATGATCACGTGACTTATCGAAGACAACAGCTGCTCAAACATTTTTGAATTTCAAGTGTTTTGAATTTCTGCAACGATCGCAGTAGTAATAAACACATACTAAAGCACGAACGCGGACCAATCAGAAGAGAGAAATGAAACTCCAATGGGACTAAAAATTAAATTTTGCTTCAGCTATAAGTCTGCAGTAAATAAATAAATAAAGCTTAAAGCTTAATAAAAGGTCTGCAGCACTATAACACTGTGTAATTTTAATGGTTGTATTCCCGTACCAGAACGATTTGCCCTTAGTAGTACTAATAGAGTTAAAATCAAAAAATAAAAATATTTTTGTTTTGAAATAATTAAAAAAATAATCAACAGCTCGAAAGTGTGAGAAACAATAGTAATGGACATAACATAACGTACCTACCTGCTATTATCAGTAGGGTACTTTTAATCAGCTGATCATACACTAACGTGTATGTAACATGTAAGGCAGAGATCAATAAAGTGTACTTATATAATATGACGAAAATTACACTTTCAAATAATATCGCTCGTTTGCGACAAGAGTGACATAATTCAAAATCGGCGATGAGAGAATTCTCTCGTTAGAGAGTAATGTATTGTGGATGCTGCGGTCTCGAGACAACACAGCGGCCAACAAAGCGACAGAGCATTAAGTCACAATCTCTCTCGCTCGTATTTTTTTATGCTTGGCGTGATGTTGTTTTTATAGCACAAAGTATTATATAAATTTTCGACACTAAAATTGGTGAATTTTGAGTTATGTCACCCTTGTCGCAAATGAGCGATATGTATTTGTATATGCTTTAAAATAAACTATGTAACATTATCTGTGCAAAATCGGTAATTGTGTGTGTGTGTGTTTTTGTGTAGTGTATATGATTGTGTGTGTTTGTGTGGTATATATGGTTGGGTGGGCGTGCGTGCGTGTTTTTGTGTGATGTATATGGTTGTGTGTGTTTGTGTGGTATATATGGTTGGGTGGGCGTGCGTGCGTGTTTTTGTGTGATGTATATGGTTGTGTGTGTTTGTGTGGTATATATGGTTGGGTGGGCGTGCGTGCGTGTTTTTGTGTGGTGTATATGGTTGTGTGTGTTTGTGTGGTATATATGGTTGGGCGGGCGTGCGTGAGTGTGTGTACGTGTGCATAATTTGCATCAGTACTTGAGTTCCTTCTCGATCCATCGGTCCCGGTCCTGCTTGGACGTGAACTGCGTGCCGCGGCCCTGCTTGGCGTACAGCTCCTGCCGCTTCTGCTGGTTGAGGGTCAGGGCGCGGGTGCACTCCTCCTCCCGCGCCTTCATCTCCTCGTACTTGGGCTTCAGCTCCTCCAGCTCACGCTCCTTCTCGGATATCTGCTGACGGAGGCGCTCCAGCTCCGCTTCAGCTCTTTCCTGTTAAACAAGACAATTTTAATACCAAAAACACCTTTTTGACGACCTCCCTGGCGCAGTGGTGAGCGCTGTGGTCTTATAACTGGGAGGTCTCGGGTTCGATTCCCGGCGGGGGCAATTTAGGAATTTGTAATTTCTGAATAGTCTCTGGTCTGGTCTGGTGGGAGGCTTTGGCCGTGGTTAGTTACCACCCTACCACCAGACGTGCCGCCAAGCGATTTAGCGTTCCGGCACGATGGCGTGTAGAAACCGATTATGGGGTATGGGTTGAATTTGCACTGTTATACCCCTTCCAAGTTAGCCCGCTACCATCTGAGACTGCATCGTCAGTCGTCACTTACCGTCAGGTGAGATCGCAGTCAAGGGCTATCTTGTCATCGAATAAAAAAAAAACACTCAGTTTTATCAGGCCTGGCGCACTCCGAAATAAACTACATACCTCTTCTAAGAGCCTAAATTCAGAGAGTGCGAAAGGATAAGAGTTACGTGATAGAAAGAGAGAAAAGTCTAAGTGAATAAGAAGGTAGGTAAGTAGGGATGTGTCAACCTGAATTGCACTTTATTGTGTAGTAACAAGAGTCGCTATTTATTTAAATCATTTTGCGGAGTGAATCTTCTGTACCTTTAGGTTAGTTCTGTGGTTTTATTTTTATTTTATTTTGGAAAACCAACAGCTTGTAATACTACATAAACTTAAAATAAGATGACTAATAGATAATAATAGGTTTTCACAGATAGAAACTAAATGAACATGGGTACCTGAGTGCACAGTAAAATTTCTAGAAATATCTGCGAGTTGTAAATTTAGCATGCACTTGGCTGAACTAATATCTTTGTTAGATTTCGACGTAAACTATTCATATTACCACAAAACAAGTCGACATTAGGTTCGTTTAGTTTGTGTACAAAATTATCACCATTGTTCCACTTACCTTAGACTTGTTGTCGCCGTCGACATCGTCTGTCAAGTCTTTGATGGCCAGCTCAAGTTTGGTCTTCTCTTGCAGTAACTGCTGCTGTTCAACCGACAGTATGTCTTTTTCTTCCCTTGCCGCTGCTACGTCCTTTCGCGCATCTTTTAGTTTTCTACGGGATTTTGTTAACGGTGAGTTTCTCAAAAAAATGGTGGATTAACGTTGCTACCAAACGAATCTATCCATCTAATTTTAATAGTGTAATTTTTTTTTTTTATTATTGTTCACGATCTATACAGCAATACATTTTTTAATTATTTTATCTGCCATCCTCCAAGAAACTTTGCGTTTATGTTGAGGATGGCGAGTTCGCATTAAATGATACGATGGTAAAAAATGGGGCCTTATAAGGTACGGGATTACTATTGGTTAGGTTTAACCTTGCTAATATATTTCTTAAAAAAAAAAAACAGAAAACTCACTTGTTGGACTCGCGGACATGATCCTGCGCTTCTCGCACCATGTCGGCGTAGTGTTGTTGCTCTTTGCCACTGTTTGCGCGCATTTTCTCCAACTACAAATTAACACAGACGTTTTAGTTTTTTTTTTTTTTTTTTTTTAATAGGAAGCCCACGATCTATACTCTGTCGACTTATTTTCTAGTTGAAATTTTTCATCGAGTTTTTCGTGACTAACGTTTTGTTTAGTATTTTTTAATTATTACAAGAAGGAATCCTCCGTTACTCATTTACTGTACTTGATTTTAATTGAAAAAAAAAAATGAAGATATTTAACACAAAACAGCAATGTACCCCCATACACGCATTATAAATTAAAAAGTTTTAAATTAAACCCGTGGGATTTTGAAAACTAACACCTCGCAGACAAAGTCGCGAACAAAAGCTAATAATACATACATCTTCAAGTTTCCGCTTATTCTCTCTATGTTCCGTGTCATGTATGATAAACTCCAACACTCTTCTCGCGCGATCCCATTTCTGATACTCTTTCAACTCTTCTTTCTCTTCTTCTAACGTTTTGAGACGTTCTTCTATTGTCTGGAGGAAGTCGTTGATTTTTTCTACCTGTAAATAAGAAAGACTGCAGGTATTATCTTCTATACATATAATAAAATTGTAGAAAAGTGGTGTCTGTACAATGGAAATATATAAAAAAAAAGTAGCAGGGGTTATTATATCGATGCCGAACCCGAAATTGTAATTAATTTTTTTTTTTGTCTGTTTGTCTGTGTGTTTGTGCACGCTAATATCAGAAACGGCTTATTCGATTTAGATACGGTTTTCACTAATATATTGTAGTAAGCTTCACTTAACATTTAGTGTTTATTTCATGTCAATCGGTTCATAAATAAAAAAGTTATGTCAATTTAAAGAATCACGGCGAACATTTTTATGGGCGTCGACGGTATATGTAATTCAAAATATGCTGCCCGAAAAGTCACTAAATAATAAGTAATAGTGAGAATTGAAAAAGCGGGCGAAGTCGCGGGCGTCCGCTAGTATGCCAATAAAACTGACCTTGCCAACAGTCTCCTTGAGTATAGTAACAGATTCCTCTCTGCGCTCGTCGTAAACCCTGGTGCCCGCCACTTCCCTCAACAGCTTCAGCCTTTGCGAATCTGGCGCTACCGCCATTTGGTTAATCTGTCAAGCACACGAGAAATTCTTTCAAGACATTTGCATGTATTCATACACAGAGGTGAAACTCTTCAAATGTAAAAAAAAATGGCATGTAATTAAACGAGCTTCTATTTAATACCATTATTGGCTTCTAAATTACTAAGTCAGCTTCAACTAGTGAGCCTCTAAAAAATATAATTTTAGCAACTATATTTATAACTTAGCTTCAAACCGTGAACTCCTAAAATACTTAAATATTAGCATCAAATAATACACCAAATCTTCAACCACATTTTTAATTTTTTTTTTTGTGAGAAAAATGAAATAAAAAAATGTTTCTAACTAAATAAAAAAACGTTTTTTTTTTTTGATAAAATGAAATTAAAAAAATGATTGTTTTTAAATTTAACTCAAGATAAATACCTACACATAACATTATAACATTTTTGAAAAAAAAAATCAAATTTTTTTTCAACTTTTTTTAGTTTTAGGTAGGTTTACGATCCCAACAGAACCTAAGTGCCCGGCCTTCGGCCGGGCACCTGAATATTCATGTATAACCCTAACCTAACCTAACTTTAGTTTAAAGAAAAAATTATACAAAAATAATTGCAATATTAACACACTAACAACAGAACAACAAAAAAAACAAATGCATGTTTTGAATGGCGCTCTCTGATTGGTGCAAATAGCCATAACCAACGAGATCGTGCAAATTGCCAGTCGCATCCGTCTCAATCGCACCAACGAAATCGTGCAAATGGCCAGTCGTATCCATCTCACTCGCACCAAATCGTGCAGTGGCAGTGGACAATAATAAAAATAGTGGCTCTTTATTTGATGCTTTCTTTGGAATATTTTGTGGCCATTGTGAAGAAGCCGAGTTAGTATATTAGAAGCTTCATCATTTTCCCGTTGCTGAGTTATTAAATTAGAAACTAGGTTTTGATGCCAAAAAATAAATTTTGTTGGTCGACTTATTATATTCCAAAAAAAATGTGCTAAAAAGTTTTTGTTTTAACTGAAAATTCTGCAACGATCCATTTTGGTTTTCCAACTTTTTTCCGCTCACAAAATCACGTTCTCCAACATTTGATGACGATATTGTAAGTAGGTATACACTAAGGGTTAAAACATACCAAAAATGCATCACTGCGATACCTCACGGTCGCGGTTTAGCTCGCTACCTCGTCACCTCCATTTAAAACAAATGTATGCAAAAAGACGAGCGCGAACACGTCGAGGATACCTCGCTGTACCGCGATGTATCGCAGTGAGGCATCTTCGGCATGTTTTTACCCTAAGACAGTAATAAATAAATAACTTTTGAAAATAACCCAATACATTTTTTAGATCCCTGGAATCGAACCCGGGACCTCGTCATCTGGAACTTGCTAACCAATAGCCTAACGAGGCAGTTTATTATATTGTATGCAATGATTGGTAAACAAACCTTTCCCTGTTTCACGATGTAGTATGGGTTGGAGTTGGACAGGCCGGCGCTCTCGAGGAGGTTCAACACTTCTGAACGAGGAACCACCTTCTTGTTGAGGAAGAACTGGTCCTTCTTGGTGCCGATCACACGCCGCAGGAATATCTCGTCCTTCTCGATCTACGAAAGAAAGTTATGTTGCAAGTATTCAAGTAATTAAGTCTCAATAGCCCAACGATTGAAAGGTGATAACTGAAAGGTGGCAAGTTCGAACCCCCAACCATTGCACTATTGTCTTACCCACTCCTAGCAAAGCTTTCCGCTTATTTGGAGGGGATAGGAGAATATTGGTCAACTTCAGCTTGGCTAATATTCTTTAAAAAAAATTAACTTAAGATATTAAAGCTGAGATCTATAGACAGCGCTCTGACTTAACTCAGACTTAAAACAAACACGAATATGCTTTGACATAAATCTGTCTCGTTTTGATTCTGTCTTGTTTTAATTGTCTTGAGTTTGAGTAAGGTAAGGTAAGGTGATCTATAGATTTCTGCCTAAGAATAGGACAGATATTTTATGACACGACACTCATGTTATGGATGATTTGAATTTGCACACGAACCGGCACTTCCTGAGCAGGTTTTGAGCGAATTAGCTCAGGGCTTCTCAGCGAGATAACAATGATTTTCAAATACCTATTCAATGATACAGGTACTCAATATAGTTCACCGACTTTTATTTTGTTTCTTTTTCACAATATGGTGTCTGGTGGTCGCCATATTGAATTTTGATTACTCTCATGTCTTTAGTGAAAGATTAACACGCGTCGATTGACGTAAGAATCATCAAAATCGGTCCACGCGTTTGGTCTCTAGAGCGCCACATGCATAGATTGATAAACACATTACCCTCCTTTGCATGCCGCAATTAGGTAATAATACTCGTTACATCACTAGTGCATAGCCTACAAGTTTTCACACAATAGTTGCATCGTATTTCGCAACATTTTGATTCGAATTTTCGCCAACTACTATCAAGTCAGGTTGGCCGAGTGGTCTAAGGCGCCAGATTTAAGCTCTGGTTCCCGAGAGGGAGCGTGGGTTCGAACCCCACACCTGACAAATAGCAAAATTATATTTTTAATTTTTCTTTTTTTTTTTCCTGCAAGGAACAATTAATTAATCATTAAAACCATCACCAACATAAAAAAATAATAAGCTAATAATAATAAAATTAAATATCACTTTTTTTGGTCTGAGTTTTTATTCTGACAAAATAAGACTCATTTTTTTGGAAGTTAGTGACTTCCTATAAAAAATACTATATCTGTATGTACTTCATATACAAAAAGACAAAAACCATAACTAAATGTATTATGAAGAATTTAGCAAAATGACCTCTAGAACTAATTATTGATCCCCTATGAAGTGTAGTTACAACTGACATTAAAAAAGTGAAACATGATGTGTTTTATGTACATCAATTTTATTGAATATGACCCTTATTTTGTAAATTATATGATAAGGGATCACTAACTAGGCCAGTTTAAAGTAAGGTTACTGTTAAAATTTCAATTAGACCACCAGCAGGGCCAGCATGTTGTGGTGGCTACAATTGCTGCATACTATTGTTACATGTAATTATTGTTACATAGACAACCATTTACTATTACATAATTGACTTTTAGCTTCAGTCAGTTTTCGTATTTAATTTTTAGCCAGAATTTCTAATAAAGCAACCTGCATTCTTATCACAGAATATAGTATTTTTTATTATTATTTTATTAAGTTGTTAATAAAATAATAATATTATGATAAGCTGTCCTTATATACATCCTCTCTATATTTAAGTTTAGTGTTATGTTTATTATGTATAGAATAAATAAAATAAAATTGACTACTGCATTTTTGCTATTTGTATCAAATACAACTACAAAATAGCTAAGTTTAGTAAAATTCATATTTTTTTTAATTCATATTTTTATAGATTATATTCATAAACACAAGGTAAAGTGTACTTGTCACTAAGTTAGGTCATTATATATTTTATTTTATACAAAAATTTTAACCTGAATAAAGCAGGAACATATTGTTAAATAGATTCTTCATGTTTATCAACCCATCATGTGTTGAACAAAGGTCTCTTGCATGTACCTCTATAGGTCTCTGCCTTTTGATGCCTATTGGGGGGTTTAGCTATAGAGGCGAAAAATAGTTCGTCCCTTGGCACGCATTATATAGTTTCCAATATGATATGTATTTACTGGTATCCTGTTGTCGGAGTTGTCAAATATAATCTCTACGAAGGCAGATATCACCCGGGGACCTGTTCCCTCATGTAGCAGCGCCAACCTCTGTTCTGGGCGCAAGTGGGAAAACTCATCGCTCAGCACAAACTGGATGGCTGGAATAAAATAATTAAATCAAAAGCATAGTACAGTAGAACCTCATTAAGTCTAACTTAAAGGGAGATGCCAAAAATACGAGTTGTAGAGTTCTCCACTTATAAAAGATTTTGACTAAGGCAGATTTTGTAAGGCAATATTTGATTTGTAGAAGTTAAGACTCATTCTATTAATCAACAACAAAAGATTTGCTTAGCTAAAGTTCTAACCGAATGGGACATACCTTAGGTCGCTTGTTCGCTTTAGGACAGATTCGCTTTACGACAGATTCGCTTTACGGCAGATTCGCTTTACGGCAGATTCGCTTTACGGCAGATTCGCTTTACGGCAGAAGTACAGTGAACTCGAATATAGATAGATTTTTGTTTAAAATTTATAATACATTAAACAAGTTAATACATTAATGCTAATAGATGGCGCTGTATTTACTATCGGTCAAGTCATGTTAAAACGGTTTTGCGTCAACTATTATTATTTTTTATTACGTCTAATGTTAAAAGTTAATTATTACAATATATAACTAGTGGTTCGCCCCGAACTGAGAATAAGCCTCTAAAAATACTATTTTAGCCACTATATATTTTGAATATAAGCTTCTAATTTCATAACTCGGCACCTTTAAAATTTAGTGAAGCATCAATAATTATAATTTATAACACATCCTATATTGTTCTATCATCAAAATGTACCTAATATTAGCATCAAAAAAAAATTCAATTTTTTTTTTACTTACTTTTTTTTTTGTAAGCTTTAGGTAGGTTTACAATCCCAACAGAACCTAAGTGCCCGGCCTTCGGCCGGGCACCTGAATATTCATGTATAACCCTAACCTAACCTAACTTTAGTTTAAAGAAAAAATTCAAATGACGGACAAGTGCAAATTCACTCAAGTAGACTCCGAGACCTCGCTTCGCTCGGTCAATAATAATTATATAAAGGAAAGTTTTCCTTGGAGTGGAGACCATATTTTATCTCGACCTGTACAATTTTTGCCGTAAAGCGAATCTGCCGTAAAGCGAATCTGCCGTAAAGCGAATCTGTCGTAAAGCGAATCTGTCCTAAAGCGAACAAGCCCCTTAGGTTGGATAGAAAGCTTAGTAATAAAATATAACGCAATGCTAATATGAAGAACCTACATTCGAATACTATTTTTTCTCAACCATTTTTATGTTGTGACCCACTAAATGTAAGTAAATGTTTAAACCCCTTTTATAACAAACACTACCACCCTTGGGGCAGCTTCGCCCCTGTGGTGTTATAAGCTTATAATAATAATAATATTATACTTTTGAATTACCTATGAACTATACTGATGAGAACTTACCATGGAAGAAGTTACTTTTCCCAGAGCCATTACGCCCAACAACTACATTGTGCCGTTTGTCAAAGGGCTCTACAACAATTTGTTCACGATAACTCTTAAATCCCTGAATTATCACCTGAAATTAAAGTTACAACAACCATCAACAAAGTAAAAGTGCAACACGTCATAAACAAACGTTGAAATAAAATAAACCAAAAGTTTTGCGGCTATTAAAATAGTATACATATTTACCTGTTTAATATGCATTTTCACTGAACTTTAACACGTTAAATCACAGATTACTATGATACTACCATTAAATACTTATTTTAACCACAATACCAAGAAAATGTATGGTTTCCACAATACTCATTTATAGCATTTTTGCCGCCATACTTGTTAATGTTATTTCATTCACGATAGAGATGTGCCGAGTCAGGTTGACTCTCATACTCAGATTATGGGATTCGGAATTTCGGATACACGGTATTCGAGTACTGGTTCCGAGTACTTACTGGTATTCGAATCCTAAGTCAGATACTGAAATGGCGATCTTATACTAGTAGTTTAAAATCTATTTTTTATTGTGAAGTTATAGTTTACGCCGAGAGCAATACAACTAAACTTCTATTTCCTTCGGTCAGCCACCGGAAGAAATAGATGGAAGTGATTTTATATACTTAGTGGAAAATAATATTAATAATAATTACCTCCCTATTTATTTTGATTTTTCGAATGTTTTACTCTGATTGACTGATATAGGACTGTGTATGTGTTAAAGTGTAGTTTTTTTGTTTTGTTTGACTTTTTTAAAGTGTTAAGATGTCTCGGACGAAAAAATTAGAAGTGTGGAATTTTTTTATTAAACTAGAGAATAAGAAGGTAGGATGATAATTTGCTAAAGCATTTTAAAAAGTCATCCTTTAATTTATACTACTTCATTGAAAAAAATGGTAACGAAAATGAATAGAGTCCCATTAAGTATTTGAATACTCATATAGTAACTCACGTGTCCTCGTGAATTGAAAGAATTATACCAGTATTCGAGTATCTTTTCGAGGCCTCCGACTTGACTGACTCCATTATTTTTTTAACGAGTACCAGAATACTCGAGTACCAAAAAAAACTGACTTGGTACATCACTAATTCATGAGTTGATTGTTGAAAAGATTGTTATATTTTGTTTTTGAGGTTTGTCAGTGTCAGTTTGAATTTTTTTTTAATAACTGGTTTTATGGCTCTGGGTGTCAGTTTGACTTTTAATTATTACCACAGAAGTATATACTTCTGATATAACTTCTTTACTCTATGACTCCATAACACATACACCACAGATTAGGTATTAGACATCCAATTGGCAGAGAGCCGAAAAAAATTTGCAAAATGGCGGATTCAAGATGGCGGCCATACAAATTTCGTCGATGTATATCTCAGAGACTATGAAAGATGGAAGAGTAGTTCCTTGGAAAAAGATGATCAAGACCCGAAGGTCTACTTGGTGGACAGAAAAACCGCGGTTCGCTTTAGCGAGCCGCGCACCCACGCGCCCTACTAGTTACTATATATATAGCTACTCGTGCTGATTCACTGATTCACTCACTGACTCACTCATTGATCACCTCTCCTGTAAAATTTTGTATGGAAAAATTTTTTTTCACTCACGGTTTCGTATAGAGGACAAAAATTCATTCGGAGGAAAAATATGGAGAGAGCTGATGATTGAGGATTTCGGAGACGGATGAGGAGCACCGGCCAGGGTATCGAAGATAGGTGGGGGGTGTTCAACCAAATGTCACTCGAAACCTCATCCAATTGGCAGAGAGCCGAAAAAAAACTCCAAAATGTCGGATTCAAGATGCCGGCCATACAAATTTCGTCGGTGTCTATCTCGGAGACTATAAGAGATGGACGAGTGGTTTCTTGAAAAAAGATGATCAGGACCCGAAGGTCTACTTGATAAACAGAAAAAAAATTCAAGATGGCGGATTTAAATTTTTTCCATACAAAATATATGCAAGACTTTATACGGTTCCTTTTCAAAATTTCTGATGGTTTCGTATAGAGGACAAAAAATCATTTGGAGGAAAAATATGGAGAGAGCTGACGGTTGAGGATTTCGGAGACGGGTGAAGAGCACGGCCAGGATATCGAAGCTAAGTGGAGGGTATTCAAACAAAAGTCACTCGAAACTTCATCCAATTGGCAGAGAGCAAAAAAAAATTCAAAATGGCGGAGTCAAGATGGCGGCCATACAAATTTCGTCGGTGTCTATCTCGGAGACTAGGAAAGATGGAAGAGTGGTTTCTTGGAAAAAGATGATCAGGACCCGACGGTCTACGTGATGAATAGAAAAAAATTCAAGATGGCGGATTTTTTTTTCATATAAAATATATGCAAGACTTTGATACGTTCCTTTCCGCTGATGGTTTCGTATAGAGGACAAAAATTCATTTGGATGAAAAATATAGAGGGAGCTGATGATTGAGGATTTCGGAGACGGGTGAGGAGCACGGTCAGGGTATTGAAGATAGATTGAGGGTGCCCAAACAAAAATCACTCATCCAATTGGCAATGAGCTGA
This sequence comes from Hipparchia sbordonii, assembly GCA_038048805.1. NCBI lineage: Eukaryota > Metazoa > Arthropoda > Insecta > Lepidoptera > Nymphalidae > Hipparchia > Hipparchia sbordonii. The sequence goes on along the minus strand of CM076108.1, from coordinate 11,635,449 downwards.
AAAAAACACCAAAATGGCAGATTCAAGATGGCAGCCACACAAATTTTGTCGATGTCTATCTTAAAGAGTGTACAAGTTGGAATAGTGGTTTTTTGATCGAAAATGATCAGGCCCTGAAAGTTTAAGAACAGAAAAACCGCGGTTCGCTTTAGCGAGCCGCGCACCCACGCGCCCTACTAGTACACTATATAGGTACCTGGTACACATAAGAATTACGTACCTACCTAATTCCTAATTCCATGGCAACCGGGTATAGCTTTACCCGGTAAAGGTGAAATAGTACATTGTGGTACAAGTGTGAAACATTGGTAATTGCCGCTGAGGCGCTATTGAGACCCGAGCCGTCAGGTGAGGGTCTTAAGATAGCCGAAGACGGTAATCATCAATACACATGTGTATCATGCGACGTTTTTCAACACACTTGTGAAGAAAATAATACTAAAATAGTACATTATGGTACAAAACAGTGAAAACGAGTTGTGAAAATTTTTTCGCAATGGCGGGAAAAATTAATCAGTAATTTTCCTATGCGCGCGCATCTTACTTTTTTTTTAATTTATTTACGGCCTGGATTCTAGTCCTTTGAAGCCTTCGCGCATCTTAGGGGGTCCATACACGGTCAAACGTGTTTGTCAAACACGTAACATTTTTACGTGTATTTAATAGTCTGTGGTCGTGTTTATCAAACAAACTACGTGTTTGACAAACAGAAACGGAGTGTTTGATTTAGTGCGCTGGTGTTTGATGACCTTGTTCAAACAAAACCGTTACAAAAAACACGTACGTGTTTGACAAACATGTTTGACCGTGTATGGGCCTTCTTACAATGGCGGTCGGCCATAGACTAAAAGAATGAGGTTTCTTTTTTTTGGCTTTTCGCGGAATTTCAAGTTTTCTTTATTACAAAAAAAAACAAAAGTTATATTTGAGTGAAAGTTTTATTTATTAAACACGTGTACAAGTTGAAATTATCTATTTAAATACGAAGTTGCTTGAAATGAGCAAGCAATACTATTGAACACGATCTTTTTTGTATAGAAACTTTTTTAAGAACAAAGCAACTTAACCAATAAAATAAAAATAAAAAAAACTATAACTCACTAGTGAATAAAAGTAGTGAAAAAGTCAACGTTTGATTATAGGTGTCAGTATGTGACTAATTGCGGTGTAACGGGAGCCACTTTATGAGCAAGTGTGTTGAAAAATAAATAAATGCTACTTTTATGAGACCACCCTAGCTTATTTTCTTCTTACTTCCAGCCAATTCACAACGAGACGCGACGCGAGTGGCGACGCTGGGTATTCTCACCCAGACGCGTCTCGACGCAACGAGGCGCGCACTTCACCATTCTCCATAAATTGTTACATTACATTAGAATAGAATATCATTTTACACATAATAACTTAACTACTTGATGATACTGAACCCAAAACAATTTTTTTTTGAATTTTTTGTCTGTCTGCCTGTCTGTCTGTCTGTGCGCGCATCACGCGAGAACGACTGAATGGATTTGAATAAAAATTGATATAAGTACTGGTAGCTGATACTTCGGATTAATACCTATATTATAAGATACTTTTTATCCTGAGAAACAATAAGGTTTATCCGGGATAAGGGATGAAAGTTTTTATTGATTTTGCTCCATAACTTCGTCATCGGATTTGATATTTCTTTTTTTTATTATAAATTGTGTACAATTAGAAATATTTTCTCAAAAGTTTCTCAAAATTTTTTCCACGCGGATGAAGTCGCGGGAATCAGCTAGTATGAAATAAAGATATACTACCAACATAGAAAAGTGAAACATTACATAGGTAGTTTGTTCTTCATTCTTGATTGATAGCTACTTACTAGATTTCAATTATAGCTAGTAGGCATAAAATCGGTAAAATCATAAATACGAGTACTAGGTACCTATTGTTCTAAATCAGTCATGTCCTTTAAGTGATGTATTACAATAATTTCATTTATTTATGAGGTACTTCAAAGATCATAGAAAGATATTCATATTTCATATGCCGTCCTACCTATTTACATAAACTATTGTTAGTGTTCATATTATGTTTCTAGGAGAAGTACCTACATAATATATAACTCAATCATTGATTGTTTGTGATCATGTATTATTGTTTCTTTTTTTTTAACCTAGCTAGGTACATGAGATCACTCCAACCAAACAAGAAATATAATGTTAACAAAAAATATCTATAAGTAGGTACACATTTACATACTCTATAATTACCTAAGTTATCGTTACTGTGTCAAATGAATAAATAAATAAATAAAACAATCTCATTTTTAGCAGAGAGCGCCACAAAACGAGATCTTGTGCCGCTAGTATCCGCCGCTAGCCCTACTACTAGCCCTTCTACTTCTTTTTGGCAATCTTGCCAGTGGCACTTGAGACAAAAAATCTATACATATTTATCACTCTACAAGTACCTACCTGTCGTCATCGCGGTTATCTCAAGCAATGACAGATTTTTTGCATGGATCGCCACAGAACACGATCTTGTGCCATTTTTGTCCAGCGGCTGCCAGCGAGACTTATTCATCACCTAATGGAGGACCTTGACCAACTAACATTATTGCAACCTCTTTGTTGGCACACAACAGAGGTGATCGAAGGTATAAACCTACTTATCACTTGTACAGTTTTATTTAAACCAATTTATCGTTATTGCCATTGCCCCTACGTAGTAGGTAGGTAGGTACATGCCAGCGAATGAATATGGTACATGCCCCACTAATGTAGAGCCGTGGATCGTCTTTCAAAAGGAAAGGTTACTCTTATGACTTGGTTTTGTGCTTTTTATTAGGGTTCCGTACTAAAAGCGTGTTACTAACGTAATCTGTTATAAAGGTTCTCTGGAGGAGATCGCTTAAAGCGATTGAGACCGCCTTTGCGCGGTTTAGATCTTCTACTATATAAAAATAAGTCGGGTTTTTCTTCCTGACGCTATAACTCCAGAACGCACGAACCGATTTCCACGGTTTTGCATTCGTTGGAAAGGTCTCGGGCTCCGTGAGGTTTATAACAAAGAAAATTCAGGAAAAATTACAACAGAAAATTGACGCGGACGAAGTCGCGGGCAACAGCTACTACCTTATAAATTATATAAGTTTCGATTGTAAACATCAATTCTTGTGTTAAATTAAAAAAATTCTACCTATCTATCTAAAGCCTAGACATTCCGTTCGTCTGTATGTCAGCGGGCTGTATCTCATGAAGGCGATGCAATCATTTTTAGACAATCGACATACCGTACCTACCTACTTCTTATCCGACTTAATCGTCCAACTATATAATTGGACACTAAATTGTGAAAGTACACAACTTAGTTGTTCGATAGTCAGCCAATCTGAAATAGTATGTCTGCGGTCGCTGTAATAATAGCTGGTGTTAAATCTTGTACAATTGTACGGAACCTTTTATGTGCGAGTCCGACTCGCACTTGACCGGTTTTTATGAGTTGCCTAAAATACAAACTGGGCTTTCTGGGGACCTATAAAGGTTATATATTCTGAGAAATACCGAGATAATTTTAGGTCCCTATAAAGTAACTATAGTTTTTTATGGCTGCATATATTTTAGGATGTTCCGAAAATAACCGCTGCGGGATTGTCTAAAGCGATTGCTACATTGTGACGATCGTCTTCAATTGGCCGAACCTCTCTCGCTATTTATTGGCATAACTAGTTGATTCCCAGACTATCGTTCGCGTGGATTAAGGTTTTTTTAATTCCCGCAGGAACTCTCTCATTTTCCCGGATAAAAAGTAGCCTAACTATGTGTTATTAAAGAATATAATCTATCTTTGTGCCAAACTTCAGCCAAATCGGTTCATTGTTGCAGCGTGATTGAGTAACATCTATCCATCCATCCATCCATATTCCATACATCCAAACTTTCGCATTTATAATATTAGGTAATAGGAAGGATTAAAAGGATTATGCATTCTTGATTTCTTGCAGTAAGAACGTCATATTTTGAGCCAATGGCCATAAGATAGGATGAATGGTTCATCGTGAATCATAAGGATAGCATTCCTTACATCAATGATTCCTTACTATTTTTAAGCTATTGCATAGCTTCTATCGCGGGCCTTGAGCGTGGAGACCGAATCCAGAAATTCCGTAACGAAAATAACCTGACACGGGACTCCTCTCACCGCTAGATGGCGTTGATAAAAAATGCTATGCAATAGCTTTACCGCGGCAGTCCCCGAGTGCCACACGTCTTTTAAGCTATTGCATAGCTTCTATAGCGGGCCTTGAGCGTGGAGACCGAATCCAGAAATTCCGTAACGAAAATAACCTGACACGAGACTCCTCTCACCGCTAGATTTCGTTGATAAAAAATGCTATGTAATAGCTTTACTGCGGCAGTCCCCGAGTGCCACACGCCTTTTTTTTTAATATATCTAATAGACTAGACTGCAATCTCACCTGATTTTAACTGAAGATGTAGCCTAAAATAGAACGCTCTTGACTTGATTCATTCTGGATTTGAAGATACCCAAGTTTTTTTTTAAAGAATTTAATTAGCCAAGCCGATCTTGACTTATATTCTCCTCTCCCCTCCAAATAAGCGAAAAGCCTGTGCTAGGAGTGGGTACGATAATAGTGCAACGGGTGGGGTTCGAACCTGCGACCTTTCAGTTTTCAGTCCGCACCTTTAAACGTTGGGCTATTGAGGCTCCAAATCAGCAGGAATTCGCATTGATTGGGCTCTAATTTAAATGAAATTGTTTGTTTAGTTTTAATTTTTTGAGTACGCAATATAATATATTAACTTGTTTCTAGTTTTGAGTAACCAAGGGACCGTCATCGATTTAGTAGATACCTACTAGTTTGGAATGCCGTCAATAATGATACAGTTTCTCGAGTCAAGAACCCGTTATTAAATTACCCGTAATATCCATATACTAATCCTTACAAGTATCATAAGTGCGAAAGGGTGTTTGTTTGTTGGTTTTTCGCAGGTAGAAAATATCATAAGTAATTAATACAGGCAGTGAATCAATAACTCTACAATACGAGTAGGTAGATACTTAGTCTAAAGTTTTGATCAAAACTCATGCTCTGACTTAGCTCGGACTTAAATTAAAACGAGACACAAATATGCTCAGACATAAATCTGTCTCGTTTTAACACTATCTTGAGTCTGAGCTGAGTGACAGTGCGATCTATAGATTATTAGATTTCAACCTAAGTCTAACCTGAATCTGAATGAATCACGCGGGCAAGTCTATGAATAAAACTCATAGGTTCTTTATTAAGCTGCAATAGCTTCTATCGCGGGCCTTGAGCTTGGAGACCGAATCCAGAAATTCCGTAACGAAAATGACTTGACACGGGACTCCTCTCCCCGCTAGATGGCGTTGATAAAAAATGCTATGCAATAGCTTTACCGCGGCAGTCCCCCAGTGCCACACGTCTTTTTTTCTTCTTTTAATTTTTGGTTTTCAGGATATTATAATCCCAAAGACGGAAAGACCCATATCAATGCCAAGCCAGACGTCGTCACTGTCTTCCAGATGTGATTTATTATAATTAGGTATTCAAAATTCCGAGAATAAAAATGAATTAAACATAGGTATCTACTTAATTAGCATAATATCATGTCTGGAGTCTGGCCAGAGTTCACCAAACGGGTTCAGAAAATATTTGCGTAATATATAGCTATCTAGCTTGCTTCCTCCATCGATTTTCATTAAGGTTTACGTATAACCAGAGAGTTGCCAAATTATTAAAAAGTAGAGATGATGATGTCCCGCAAAATGATAGTGATAAATCGAGGTTGTTGCCAGCTCTTGGATTCTCGTTAAGCTCGATGATCCCTTTTTGCAAGTTCTTCTCAAAAGAGCTCAATCCTCCGGGCCCCAGTGTCTCCACCCCAAAAATATATATATTATAGATATATATAATACATAATTATTATGAAACTATCGTCAAGATTATCATACTTGCTTTTCTTGATCTGTTCGGTGCTATAGTAGCCGCTGCGTCCGCCATAGAGACGGATGCAGCTAGCGGTGTTTGCACAGGTAGCATTCCAAAACTCATAAGGTCTCTTACCATTGCTACATGCCAAGTTTCTGTTCTGATACAACTGGCACGCAGTGGTGGATTTAGACATTTACGGTAGGTTTTTCAAATGCAGCCTCTAGGCTCTATCGGCGATCCAAAAACCAAACGCGACGACGAAAATTGTAGGTATAAAAAAACTGAATCTTTTTAATTTCTGAAAGACTTAAAAAAAAAATTCTCCTTGTCTGCCCTTAAAATCTCCCACCCTTAACTCCAGCCACTCAGCCTGCTGGTGAATACGCCACTATAAATTGAAATGAATGAAAATATCAATGATGAAAAATCATAGTCGCGAGCCAACTCCATTCCAAAAAAAGAGGAGGTTCTCAATTCGTTGAAATCTTTTTTATTTTATTTATTTTGTTTTTATGTATGCTCCCCGATTACTCGAAGACGCCTGGACTGATTTGGAAAAATGGTTTTTTTGTTTGAAAGGGTATTCTTCCCAAGTGGTCTCATTGTCATCAGGTCAGGATCTGATGGTGGGATCCTGGAGAAATCGAGGGAACTCTTCAAATTTTATAAGCGCAATTGATATACTTTGTAGTGGAGTTTGAAGTCGGTGTTGTAAGAAGAATTTAAATATTATATTGACGCGGTGTTAGCTCTTCCAGTTAAATGACATAGGTATCCATAATATGCATAATATTACGATGAAATAAAATCAAACTGCTAATTAATTCTAGACGCCTGGTGCCAGAGTGCAAAAGATTGTATCCGAGTGTGAAATTACCAGCTGCGGTGGCGAAGACGTCGATGCTAAACGTTTTAGACCGGTTATCGATGTGCAAGTGGATTATAAATCAAATCAGACATGTTCCAGTAACACGTTCCTCGAGATATTGGAAGAATGTCACGTGTGGATTTACGAGAATTACAATTCTATCGCCGCTTAGTTAAGTTCTTGGAAATAACATAAACGTAAAGTGTTTAATTATGTTTGTCGGCGAAAGTCAAAAATATCTTGTCGTCGGTGAGCGGGGAATTCCCTGCTGATAATTTTGTATGTAGCTAACAAAGAAGTAAATAAGGAAGTGTGTTGAGACTTTGAGATGCAGTGACCGACATTTTGAAAAAGCATCGCTGTGTATGTCATACCTGCATTTTTGGGGTTCCGCACCCGATGGGTAACCAACGGGACTCTATTACTAAGCCTCCGTTGTCCGTCCGTCCGTCTGTCTGTCTGTTAGAGGGCTGTATCTCATGATCCGTAATATGTAGACAGTTGAAATTTTGAGAGAATGTGTATTTCTGTTGCCGCTATAATAACAAATAATAAAAATAAAACATAATTAAAAATTAAAGGCCGAAAAAAACACGTTTCTAATAGGTGAGCTTCCTACTAGAAACGTGTTTTTTTTCGGCGTTTTTGGTACGGAACCCTTCGTATGCGATTCCGACTCGTATTTTACCGGTTATTTCTTAGTTCTTAGTAAAAGTCAAGGATGGGCAATGGTGTGAAAATAAAAAATTTAAATGTGGCGACATCACTTAGGCATCCTACATACTCGTAGGTACTAGCGACACAGTAGAACAATAAATAAAATAAAATCTAGAGTAATCGGCTAGCATACGAACAATTGAACAGTTAACTATACAATTATCTTCTCCCTATGCTAAAACATGGCGACAGGGAAAAGAAAGAAAAGAAAGAAACGAAAGAAAATACATTTATTCTTGTTAAGTGTTACAAACAGTAGGTGGGTGAATATTCAGTTTGGACGATATTTGCGCATTTTTTTAGGAATAAGCATAATTTCATTTTTTTTAATATTTGATAGTATTATAATGTTTGGTGCTATTTCATTAAATACACAAGTGAAAGGCACGTATATATTTCAAATATTCAAAGAGTTATTGCCACTAGAAATTTATGTCAAGCTACGGTAATGAACCCTGTATACGGTAATGAATTTTTATGTATACTTTTGGCAGAATTTCTTATGAATTCTCTATTTGAATAAACTTGTACGAATAAAAGCAAGTGCCCAGCCGTGCACAGGGAATTGGTAATTCACTCGTCGACCGAGAACCTTGTTGGGCCCGTCACTGCTTGGAGTAAGATCGTTTCAAATAACAAAATATCAAGCAGTTCTTCCATAACTTAATAGACTCCCTCTATATTGGACTTCTTCCTTACCATTCACCCTACCGGCTACCAGGTAACAGTCGATGCTCCCCTAGGAACATTTAACCCCTGCCTAGTACAGACTTCCGTGCCACTTCCATCCTCTGTTCGCACGCGTAATACCGGTAGCCTCATATCCGTGGGCACAGCTTTGTTTTTCAACAAACGACCTTAACACCTGTGCTGAAGCAGTTGCTGATGCCATACTCCAAGGTATGGACTGCTATATTCCAAACTCCCTCATACCTTTTGGGAAGCGCGCGCAGAAATGGTTCAACGGGATCTGTAATAAGGCTGCTATACTTAAACAAAACTCCTACCAGTCCTGGCTCTCTGCACATTGCACCAATGATCCCAATGCTGCAAATGTTAAAAAAATCTTTAACATTGCGTCCAGAGCCTACAAAAATGCCATTGCCAAGGCAAAATTTGAGCACATCGACAGAATTGGGCAGAGACTAGTCTCACTGCCTTCTGGTTCCCGTGCTTTCTGATTTCTGTTGAAAGCCATGTAAGGCAACTTCTGTCGTTCCTCGTTTCCACCTTTAAGCAAACCGGATGATACACTGGCCTACACTGCCAAAGAGAAAGCCGAAATTCTGGGCACTCTCTTTGCTGCCAACTCTACGCTTGATGATGGTGGGAAAACACCGCTGACCATCCCGCGGTGTCAAAACTCCTTGCGTGATATACGGGGTACATTGGGGATATATTGACAGTAAGGGGGAAGCCCTACCGGTCAGCCTCGACATCGCTAAAGCCTTTGATCGGGTTTGGCATAGGGCTTGGCTATCGAAGCCACTTATCTTACGGACTTCCTGCGAAGCTGTGCCATTGGGTCGCTAGCTTTCTTCATGGGCGCAGCATCAAGGTCGCTGTCGACGGTTTTTGCTCTCAACCTAAGCCCATCAATGCTGGCATTCCACAGGGCTCAGTGCTATCGCCTACTTTGTTCATTCTGCATATCAATGATATGTTGCATAACAGCAGCATATATTGTTATGCGGATGACAGTACTTCTGATGCCCTTTACAAAGGCCATGCACAGTTCTCTCGCGCAGTGCTGGAGGAGAATAGAGCCAAACTTGTGTTGGACATTGAGACTTCTCTCTAGAAAGTGTCCGTATGGAGTTCACAAAATCTTGTTCAATTTAACCCTTCAAAAACACAAGTTTGTGCGTTTACCGCAAAAAAGGCCCCTTTTACCACGCCTCTTCTCTTTCAGAACACTTCCCTTACTCCTACCAACAGCGTTGGGATTCAAAAGAGGGCACTTCGGCTTGTGGACAATCCCAAATTAACCTACTCGCTGGAAAGCTTGGAACACCGCAGATGTAAGCTCGCTTTGTGTGCTCTATCGGCTATATAACGGGGAACCCTCTAACTTCTACAACCGCACCGCACGCCACCGAACGCAATTTCACCCCCACCACCTGGGTGCCTGGAGCACTTCGACCATCAGGTGCTCCAGATCTTTTTTTCCATGTACTACCAAATTGTAGAATCATCTCCCTTCGAAAGTATTCCTGTATATAATGTAGTTTCAGTAAAAATCATCAAATGAACTTCAAAAAGGTTACGGTAAACGACGGTAATGAAGGACACGGTAATGACAAATATGCACTTTTAATTTATTATTAATTTTTCTATAAGCAGTATATGCTATCTAATCATTTAAAAATTAAACTAGACGAGAACTTGATGTATTGTTATCGCAATAAAATTCCAATTTTAAATATTTATCAAAATATAAGCGGACTGGTAATGAAACATAAACTGTGACAAAACATTATAATACACTTTCAGTTGTAATTTTTTGCGCGAGTTCGTGCGTACGTCTTCCTTCTGCTACGTTTTCCGGTCGACTGAGGTCTGAGGTGCGGGACGCCGAGAGCTCACTATGTAGCGGCAAGATTTTGTCACGTAAAAACATGTTTCCCGTGATGATTCCGGAGGGTTCCAGTAATGAACTTTGCATCGTGACAAAACTTTAAAAACATATTTGCCCATATATTTCTTTGTAAACTAAATTTTAAATTACGAAGAAGTAATAAAAAATTATTTAATTATTCGACACAGTAGCCAAATTAACATTATTTTTGTGCTAGGTTTACTAAATATTATTAAATATATAATATCTAGTAGTGAAACAGGTGCCGGTAATGAATTTTAATGTTATTTTCACTAAAAATCTAAGTGATTTACATAGAAATTTCAATAAACACACCATGTGCACGATAAAGTATGTAGGTGTGCATGATAAACGTATATTAAATGGAGTCTAAACTTAAGTTTCAATTTTTTATTCACTGAAATACGTAATTTTCATTACTTTGAATATTCACCCAGGTACATTTTATACTAATATTGAGTAATAGTAATGTCTGTCTGTAACACTACACGGAATGGGTGTACACTTGTACAGCTCGGCATAATATGCCGTGCATTTTTTTTAAGCTATTGCATAGCTTCTATCGCGGGCCAGCGTGGAGACCGAATCCAGAAATTCCGTAACGAAAATAACCTGACACGGGACTCCTCTACTGTGAGCCGCTAGATGGCGCATTTTTTATCAACGCCATCTAGCGCGTTACCGCTAAAAATGCTATGCAATAGCTTTACCGCGGCAGTCCCCGAGCGCCACACGTCTTTTTTTTTTAAAGAATATTAGGCAAGCTGAAGTTGACTAATATCCTCCTATCCCCTCGAAATAAGCCGAAAGCTTGTGCTAGGAGTGGGTACGACAATAGTGCAACGGGCGGGATTCGAACCTGCGACCTTCCAGTTTAGAGTCCGCACCTTTAACCGTTGAGCTATTGAGGGTTCTTGAGGCATTATAAACACCTATACACGGTGAAATTTCATTGGTTGTACTCCCTGAAAGAGGTGAATGTGCTCATGAAACTGAACAACTTTCCCCAAGGAACATAGGTCGAAATATGAAAAAAAAATTTGGACCTCCCATAGTAAATCAATCAGCTGATCGTCAAGTTTGTATGGAGGGTCCAATTTTTTTTTTCATATTTTGACCTATGTTCCCTGGGGAAAGTTGTTCAGTTTCATGAGCACATTCACCTCTTTCAGGGAGTACAACCATTAAAATTTCAACCGGTATACACGACGCTGATTTTCAGCTAGACCCGAGTAACGGAAGAAGTAGATAGGTATAATCGTATTTGACATTACACTGTGGATACTAGATATATCAAATCAGACATGTTCCAATGCTGTGCCCATCCTCGACGGGTATGGATAAAGCTGAGCTTAGGGATAAACATTTTATCCATTCCCCATGGATAATATCTCCCCTGCCCATGCTCACCCTTGAGCCTTGAGGGACGGCCATGTAGAGTCATCTGACACCAACGCGTGTAAGTTTAGTGGCTTCCGTGATAGGTAGGTTATATGTACCTACTTATATTATGATCGTACCATCTTATCTCGTAAGTTATCTCTTATTTAATTTAATCATTACTAGCTTCCGCTAGTTCCAGCTCCCACCATCTATTTACGTATTAAAATTAATGTCTAATGTGGACTATCCCATTTAACCTTTTTCTAAGAGGAAAACCATTGGCGTTAGTATAAGATTTAAATCGATTGGTCGTATTCGTATTCGATGACATTAGCGTCAAAATAAAATGAAACTTCACTTCATTGATTTGAAATCACAAATTCATTAATTTTAATTTGGAGCGTATTCGTACACGTAAACTTATAAGAATGCATTAATTGAACGAAATTGAACTATAATTCATGTATTTAAACTTAATTTTTTCGATATTCCTAAATTCCTTATCCTGACCAAATTCCTGTGTCAACAGAAAAAATAATTATAGCAATACTTTACCTCAATGTCGTTATTGATTATGTATCCTGCCGCTTTTACGTACCTACAATACAGTCATATTTTTATCTTTAATGAAATGCACCGAAATGGAAACAATATAGTCTAAGAGACGAGAGTATCTTTTGGGATGTTAATATTTATCTAAATAATAAATATTAACATCCCAATAATAATAATTCTGCCCGCGGCTTCGCTCACGCTAAGTTCGATTTTTCAAACCCCTATCTTACCCTCTTAAGGTTGAATTTTCAAAAATCCTTTGTAAGCCAAATTTCAGCCTGAGTGGTTTGAGTTGTGGTGTGCGTTGATAGATCAGTCAATAAGTCAGTCACTCAGTAGTCAGTTAGTCACCTTTTCCTTTTAGATATTTAAATTTAAGTACATTACTATACCTTGGCTTATAAATATAATTTCTTTTGCAGGATTGGTCGAAAAACCACGGTTATTATTCATACTCGATTGGTGGTTACTCGACATTTAATTTGTAAACCGAAATATATTAACAGATCCAATAGTACTCTTACCTTTTTCATAGAATCAGAAACTATCAATTTGATTTAGAGATTGTATATAACAAAAAAATTAGTAATCAGTATACACAATCCCTTCTGTATAATTTGCAGTGTAGTATATTTCTCTAGTGTAGTAAGTATAGGTACTAAAATTAGTGTCTACATAAGTAAAACCCCTCACGGATTTATTGGCTTACGTAATATACTAATATGTAAGTATTACGTAAGCTAATGTATTCTTTTTAAACCCCAAATCGATGTTCTTAATTTAAGTAACTTCTAAGAACATTTACTCATCATAATTGTTTACACAACATATTTTTATATGAATATTATTATGTAATCTGATTTAACCTTTATAAATTACCAATAACAAAACAACAAATTATAAAATAATTGTGTACCTGTCTCTTACACTATAATAATAATTTATGTTGGTATCATAAAATTACATATATTACGAGAAAGAAAGTTTATGTTCCTTTTTAAATTGTATTACTTTAAAAAATGTATTTAAATCTACCACAGATCATTGCTCCGGAATGCCGTTCCAAACGAGTCTGAACCAAGGAACTCGGCAGTTAGACTTTAAAAAAAATCTGTTTCCGCACGCTAGGCTAAAATTAGCCACTGTTTGTCAACAGACGTTGTTAAAGACACATCAAAATAGTATATCAGGAGCAACGCCTTGAGTGCTCGCTAAAGAAATCGGATGTAGGTATACTAACGTTGCCTAACTTTTACGGGCTGCCTAAACTAATTTAGGTGACACTTTATATTACGAACCTTTAGGGGACGCTTAATAATTTGCTATCTATGTAAAGAGATGTGTGTAAAACGTCAGAAAATAATCCCCGTGATAGATGAAGTAAAAGTAAAACATACACGAAACCTCGTGTGAAACGCGATAGATGGGAGTGTAGTAAGCGCCAAATACATCATGTATAGTACTAAGAACTCATAAGATATTCATTTAAAAAAAGTCTGTATCGTCTCTTAGTGAAATGTATAGGAATTTTATATAAAAATTTTGGCTCTGTAATATGAAACACATTGAAAATAAATGCAGATTGGTTTTTAGAACGAACTTCGCGATTTTTTTGTCGAACTTACATTATTTTTTTAATTTTTGCCAGTTTTTTTTTTGGATTGTTAAAACTTGATCTATTGCTGTAATCCAGGGATGGCCTCCATCGTGCCGGTTGGCGACCAGTGAGAGGACCCGATGACGATTTCCTGGGGGGTTCGGGCGTCCCCGCAGTCTCCAATCGAGCCTTCCAACAGTACAATTTCTTTGCAAATTGCGGAGTCTACAAACGTAGCGCCTCGTACAAGTGCCATTTCCCTTCCTATTCACCCTTTAAAAAAAAATCAAATCTGTTAAGTTATGATTTAGGTAGGTATGGTTGGTAAAAACAGGCATAGAAGTAAGAGTCAAAAATCTTTGTAAGGAGACCCAGATTTGCCTGTTGTTTCTATGACGTAGGTCCTACCCAAGTAGCACAGATAGCTGTATAAATACTCACTTTTAGACCTATTTGAAACTCTATGCGTATTAAGACTCTTTTAAGAGTACACTGGTGATCCTACAGCTGCATAATAGCTGTCAGTGATATTTAAACAGCTTAGGCTGAATAAGGGCTGTTTAGTGGATAAAATTACGCCAAATGCTGTATAAGAGGTATTTGTGAACTCTTATTACACTGACTTATTAAAGGGGCACGTGTGAACTATTATGAAGTTAATAGCTATATAATGGATGATATGTGACCCACATTACAGCTTAACATGAATCCACCATTTTATTGTATAACCTCATAACCTATATAAATATACTGATTCATTTTTCAACTTTTATGATGTTTTGTGTATGAATTAGGAATGGATTGCATTAGTTTTTACTTCTCGATATCATAATAACAACTTTTTATCTTATAATTCTTTTCAAAGCACTAAAAATTGTTTATTCAAGTTTTCATCACGGCTTATTTACACGAAACTAATTAAAAACCGAATATTTTCGTGGCGCACTAAAATTTTCTTAGGTAATATATATGTATAATGTCAGTAAAATTACATTCCCAATCATTTTTCTTTTATAAATATGAAAACAATGCACTTAACTTTGAATATATAACCACACGTATTCAATCAAATTCAATTCACTCCACGAAGTATATTAATTTGCTAGATTTGTATTATCTATGGTTTGCTACTTCACTTTTACGTCACGTGACATATTTGCTGAATAAAGAGTAACTTGTAATCTTTTACTCAACTTAAGGCTGTATAATTTGTGCCCATTTAAGAGGTATAAGAGCTGTATACGGCCGTATACAGCCCTTATGCAGCTTTTTTATACAGCTTTAAGCGTGACGGGAATTCGTTATTCAGCTGCTAAGCAGCCTTCGTGTGCTACTTGGGTATCTACTTCATACAACGTCATCACATGTCGAGACTTCTAGGTTTCGCTGAAGATTCACGGTGGGGAGCTAAATGCCATAGTTCAACACATTGACGGGTCACAATTTATTTGTCTCATTGAATAGTGAACATTTCTGGGTAGAATTTGATCCAAGTAACTACCTATATTGTTGAAAATATCGTGCTAACTTGTTGCTTGCATAATATTATTGCGTGATTGTGGCATGTTTGAATTTATTTGAGTTTTTATTGCTTAGCGACTGTTCACGATGAGATACCTACCTACCTACCTAATTAATTTCCTATCAACTTGGCCACATTAAGATTCTTTGTAAATTGCGATCGAAGATACCAAAACGGAATTTATGAACTATAGGTACCTACTTATTGAGCATATTCAACATTTTATTACCTACTTAGAACGGCCGAGTGAGATCTTGAGATCATGCTCACATTTAACTTAGGTTCGTAAAAGAATTTTAGTGGGTTCGTAAGAGATGCCTCTGAGTCTACTTGGATGAATTTTCACCTTCCATCCGTCTGTCTATAATAAACATAATTAAGACCTAGCCCGCTTTGCGAAAAAAAATCGCGTGAATTTATTCGCGTGGTAAAAAAATAAAAAGTATGACACACATTTCACGCGGTGGTATCTCCATAATTATTATTATTGTAAGTGTTTATAACAATTGCGAAAAAAATATCGCGCGGATTTTATTCGGGCTAGGTCTTAAGGGCCTACTTGAAATTCAAAAATGAATTACTTAATACAATTCAGAATAAAATATAAATAAGAAATAATAAAAATATTTGCATGAATAAAAACATTTGCAGGAATTTAAGATATTAAAAAAAACTTACTTTATTAAAATATGTTCATACCGTTTTCCCTAGTTTCCATATTATCTATATTGTACTTACTATGTAAATAACCGATTTACGCACATTTATTGTTAACTTGAAACCTTACGTGAAAGACTCAATAGGCACTCCATAGGTTTGATATTACTCGGACTATCCCATTTTTCTCCATATTATAACATCTTCTCTCTCTTCTTCTGCTCTTATGACAAGTCAAGACTCTACCACAAAAACACAATATCCTACTTCCTACTAATATTATAAATGTGTGGATGGATGGATGTGACTCTTTTACGCCACAATGAACCGTTTTGGCTGAAATTTGGAATGAAGATAGCTCATACAGAGGATTAACACGTAGGTATAGATTTTATCCCGAAAAATTAAAAGTCTTAATCCACGCGGATGAAGTCGCTGGCATCATATAAGTATAAAGAAATGAACTTACAATAATGAAAAGTCAGTGGCATTTACACTGTTGTAAGAAAGCTGAATCTAGCGGGCCGCGGCCGGCGTACAAACTAATCTTTATACATTTGGCGCACAAAACTTTTTAACTATAGACTATATTTAGATTAAAAATACATGTACTATCGGATTGCATGAATAAATATCTAGAAAATATAAAAGAGAAAGTAGTATTTCTTGTTTCATGACGTCCACTTTGCATTTGGTAATGCGGAGTATGATATGCGTCTGGTGGTAAGTATTGGCTACTCGCATCGCACGCGTATCCTTTTTGCCATTTGACGATTTCGCGTCATCTGCGTTTCGCATACGCCGCGCCCGCTCTCAACTTCAGGGATGTATTGTTATATTTACAATTAGTACCTTGTCAGCTGCCGTATCCACTTGTGCTTGGCAGCCGAGAACTGTGTACTCACACGGAGAATATTCGTATTTCAAGTTTATAGTGAAGTGTTATATTTAACTTACAATCAGTGCTTTGACAGCGGCCGGGCCAGTTAACATTCGCTTACAATATAAGTTAAATTAAATAACAGTGATTTAATAAATAAATATTATTATTTTAAAAGACTAGTAAATTTTATCCAGAAATAACACTATTATTATATTTTTCTAAGTAATTGAAATTAGTGGAAAAATGGCGGTTAAAACCGAAAGTAGTGCAAGTTCGGACGTCTATTTGCAATTCGAGAAATTCGGTAGATATCACTTCGTACAGTATGTACTAGTATGTTTGCCACTAATGATGGTATCTATGATTCATGTGAACTATATTTTCGTCGCCGAAGACGTCAACCACAGGTAAATATTTATTTAAATTTATTAAACTTAATCTACGTTAAGGAGACATTTTTAAATCTACGGCATCTAACGGTTGGCCTAGCTACTAGCTACCTAGCTACCTAGCTAACTAGGTATCTATGTATTAGAACTTGCTCGACGCATGTTACAAAATAAACAATTTTTATTGTGTAAGTTTATAATAATGATATAAATGGCTTCTTAAAACGTATTTATTATTTACTAAGATTGTTTTGAGGCAGGGCTTTTTAAAGCCTCGTAATCTAATTACAAGCACACTATAAGAAGAGATACAAGTTGGCTTGAAGGTTGACTTTACAGGCTAGATATCCAATAAGTCCTTATAATAAAATTATGCTCGAGGATTGCTACAAAATAAACTAATTAACTATAAAATAGTTAACTTCCTATTTTATTGTTAGTTTATAAAATAGTTTGTTTATTAAAATAAACTAACAATAAAATAACAGTGATTTAATAAATAAATTATTTTATTTTAAAAGACTAACTATTTTATAGTTAGTTTGTTAAAAAAACTAACAACTTTTTTATAACTTTAAGTATTTTATAGTTAGCTTATTTTGTTAAATTCGGTACCTATACCTATACTATATAAATACCTATACTTATAATGTCGATAGAAATGGGTTCTTTGCGAGAAAAAGGTAATCTCCAAAACTGAATTGAAGATCTGAATTACCTATGGCATTTGCGTATCTATTAATAACTTTGCATCGTAGTAGGTATAATTTATTCGATTTTTTTTTGTAAAATAGGTACCTAATGCAACTGAACAAATATATATATGTCTATTATTAAATACTTACGCATTTCAATAAGAGTTAACCTTGTATTGTTATTGTACACGCTGTTGATTATAAATAAATTAATTAAAAAATAAATAAATAATTGAACTAATCAATCAGTTAGTTAGCTATCTCATTCATCAATCATTCCTTACGTACAGTGTACTCCTTGTAATGAAACATTGGGGTCACTGTTCCGGTTTGGCGTCCAAGCGGCGCCTGACCACTTGACCACCTTGAAGATGCACGATGATGGTACCGTTTCTTTAAAACCGCGGATTGATATAAACAGACAACAGATTGCATTAAAACGAAGGCCTTACTCCATAACCAACTAGAATAATAATTGGTACTATAATAATATAATCCTATTTATATTATAAATGCAAAAGTTTGTGAGGATGGATAGATGGGTGGCGTTTGTTACTCCATCAGGTAAAAACTACTAGATGGATTTAGATGAAACTTTACAGTGTAATTAGGCTATAGCCTATGCTATTTTAATTACATTGTACTTAATTGATATATAAGCTATTATTTCTTTAATTTTCCGGGATAATTAAACGGGAAAATTAAAGAATTCCCGCGGGGATGAAGTCGCGGGCATCATATAGTATAATATAAATACTGAATTAGAAGTTGTTTTTTTGGCTTAAATCACGCAGCAAGGAAGTAACGGAGTAACGGATCAACGTGATTTTTGGTTTATAAATCGACAAAACTTTCATCCCATATCCTAGAGGAACCTTATTTTTTATCGGGATAGAAACTATTCTATATGTTGACCTGGAGTATCAGCTACCATTATACTAAATTTCATTAATTCTTTCAGTAGTTTTAGCGTGAAAATTATTAAAATATTTTAAATGAAAAGAAATCATTCAGTTACAGCTTTATTATATAAGTATACAAAGTGGCTTGAAATACATAGAAAAAAAAAGCTATTTTTAAACAGAGATAACCAGTAAGCTTATCATTATAGTTCCATATCAGAAAGCCTCAGTAGCAACTCCATAAAAAAGTGGATTCTCGGACACTATTCCAGTTACTTGATGAACAAGAAATCTGTAAAGTTCCTTTAATGTAATGCTTAAAATATCAACAGTAGATATTAAATGGAAAATTACGCCTGCATAGCCTTCTGATCGTGTGTCGCAAAAAATAATGTTGTTCATTGGTTATTAACACTTGCTTGGCATTTAGTAATAGCATGCATTGTAGAATTTCGATTTGTTCTTATTGTACAAGTACTTAAGTAAGTTTTGAATATTTACTTTGATCCATTTTGAAATAGGTACCTACTTTATGCACTGGTTTCGCTATTGTTAGAGAATAATTAACAAAGAACTTTTGTTCAAAACATACTAAACGTACACGCTTCTACTTCTATAAGACGTCAAAGCTTATTTTTGTATTAGTATTGCGGTATGAGTGTAATCACTATTTTAAGACGTTCAATTATTTGAAAATTAAGACATCATACATAACTAAATTTGTACATAATAGGAGAAACTGACTGACTGACACACCAACAAATATATCGCAAAATTGGTGTAGAAATTCTAGATATGCATGGTGGTTTTGTTAATAACGAAGACCAGCAGTATAACAGACACCAGCACAAAGCCTGGGGTGGAACTGCTTTTGTGACAAATAAAGGAATTACATATTTCTTATGCTGTCATATTCGTGATTAAGCTTAGAGTTAGTTTATTGACCTCCCATCACGTCTCTCAATAAAATGTCCTCTTATGTTATCTACACGTATTACAAATAATATAACATTTATCAATAACAATCAAATCTCATTTGACTTTTATATTAACAAACCTATACAACCTTAAGATTCCTTGACTATTACCAAGTATTGTCGATGTATCGAAGTAATTAGTGTCTAGGTATCACTAGGGTTGCCAACTCTTTTTTATATCCAATACATATAATATTTTGAGGTTATAGGAGGTAGAAGGGGTAGAAGGGAGGAGGAGGGGAATATGATGCAAAGTGAAATAAAAACATATTACAATAAATAATATTTTTAATTAGTAGGTACGTAAAGGAATATTTTTGCTATTTTTATCGTTAAAAAATATTTTTACTTTGACGACTTTATTTAACTTAACAATGTCAACTTGAAACATCATTGAGAGGAAAAAGAGGCTGTGTTTTTTGTTTAAATTAAATAATATCTTCAACTACTATATTGCACACCTATATAAAAAGAGAGACATCTCAAAAAAGATCTTTGTTCCCTAGACGAAAAAAAGTATTTCTGAAAGTTTTCAAAAAGTCATAAATAATAATATTGTGAAACGTGACTTAAAATAAAATTGAGTTCAGTTATGAAAATACTAACAAAAGATTCAGCAGGATATTTTTTGTCTAGGTAACAGATACCTTTTTTGAGTTTTCTCCCTTTTGATGTAGGTTTGGTATAGAATTATCGTCATGATCGACAACCCTAGCTTAAATTGCGAAAAACCTACTGTACGAGTACGACGCGCATCCATAAAGGTTAAATTAGATAATTTAATATTCGTACTAAGTGACGTATTGTTAAACTGTATTATTAGGAATACAAAAATTCACAGGAGTGGCAGGAGATTGAAGGTTGAATTTACAGAGCAATATTAAAAGTTAGAAATTATTCTAAACTAGTTGATGCCCGCGACTTCGTTCGCGTGTATTAAGGTTTTTTCATTCCCACGGGAACGCTCTTATTTTCCGGGATAAAAAGTAGCCTATGTGTTATTCCAGACATAAACTATGTCTGTAACAAATTTCAGCTAAATCGGTTCAGTCATTGTGGCGTGATTGAGTAACAAACATCCAAACATCCACACTTTCACATTTATAATATTAGTAGAATTTGCTGCAAAATTGTATTAAAATTACACAGTGAGAAAATAAGGGAACACAAAAATAGAAATTGAAACGCAAAAAGGTTAATATTCAACTTTAGTTTGTAGTCTGACGCTGTCGATTGAGCTAAAAGTAGATTTCAGCGCAAATGAGAAACGAGTCATTTTCGTAAAATCCAAAATAAAAACATTTAAACAGCGAGTGGGTGAACTGAACGATTGCCAGTTGTTTAACCCAATCACGTGGTGACATTTGTTACAAATCAACACAAAACTTATCATTTTGATGAAATCGAATTAGGTAATGAAAAAATGGAATTTCCTAAAAAAGAAGAATGACCGACGTGCAAATTAAATTAACAACGATGTTCCAACTCTTGTTACAATCGTAATATAATTTTAAGTAACAACCATGTAACAACATAAAATATACAAAAATAAGCGTGTCACGTGATAGTTGCAAATTGCAAAGTATAATAATATGAAATGTTTATTTTAATTACAGACCACAATTACATCTTGAGTTACAAAGAACATTACAAAGTAATTATACTTTAAAAGCAAATACTTACCTGTAGGCCGTAATGATCATCGTTTCGTAAAGAAATCATCCAAGAAAGTTTTTAAATCAACCTTTTCATAATATGCATTAAACTAAAGTAAATTCAATAGCAATAAAAACCCTATATTTTATCTCAACGAATCACACTACTAGGACTACTGAATAATATTGGCTTATTTAGATACTTCAATAATTCTAATATCCATGTATGATGCGGGAAGGATGCGGGAGAAAATGTTAAGGTAACCTTTGCAAATGGAAATGAGACTGTAAAGTTTTATGACTTTAAAGTACTTACTTTTTAGCATAATCAATCCACATAAACATTTTTTATTGCCTACCTGTAAGAAGTATCCATGTTTTTAAATATTATTTCAAGTTATCTAATGAAAATTATATTAAAATCAGATCTTGAATTATATTAAATAGTAGTATCAACAACAACAAAAAATCATACTATTCTGAACCATCTATTTAATTCTAAATACCATGGATGCATCAAAACATTTAAAATTCATGTCGGTGTGGGTTAAGTGTTAAGTAGTCAATAAAATAAGATAGTAAACATAATCCTACTGGTAGTAAGATTGGTTGTAACATGGGCAATAAAATACTCTAAGGCAATAAACGAACCCTTTAAGAGTCCTTGGCCGCCAGGTGCTGATTTGGACGTACCTTGCTATTGGGTTTATGCTTCAGATATTATGATTATAATAATAAAAAAAATTACATCTTATGGATCCAACGCTCCTCACCGGAGTAACGAGAATAAAATTTTTATTTTATAAAAAAAATGTACTCAAATCGGAATTCTCGTGAAGGACGTTTACGATTTTTACGCTTTTGAGTGAGATTGGAACACAAGATTTATCCATTAAAAACTTTTATAGGCAATTTATAAAAAATACCACTAATATAAACACATTCTCTACTCCGGAGTAAGGAGGCCAGTTTTTATATGTTTCATACAATATAAGTAAATTAAAAATGCATAAAGGTATGCCCGATTTTTGCAATTTATAAGCATTACAATAGTAGGTATTTCTTGAAAGTTATTATCTTTTAAGGACTAAAAAAAATAAGGTGTAATAGTTTAGTATTCGCTGAGCTTAAATTAAAAAAAATACAGTTCTATTTATTGAATTTCATACCTAAATAAATTATCAAAGTATCCTCTAATTCACGATTGAAATGGCACAGCAGACTGTAAGTCCGGCATACCGAGCTCAGCGCTCTTCGAGGGTGGACGTGTTGCTGAACCGGGCGGCACTTACGCATGTGTGCGTGAGCAACTAAATTATGTAAATTACGAGTTGTTAACAATACATAGCGCGACCGACTCGGCTTTTTGAAATGAGACTTCCTTTTTCATATGTAGTTTAAACTAACATTTTCTTTTTTATTTATAAGAACGTAAGGCAGGAAAAATGTAGTACTCATATTGGATGTTATTTTTAGAAATTGGAATAGGGAATTTTGTATGTACTCGAAGTAATTTTTTTGTAAAATAATGTGAAGTCTTAGTGGCTGTGTTAGGCAAAATACATAATTATAATGTTAAAAAATGGCTATTAATTATAGATTATAGGTACATAAATCATTCTCAAATCAAAGTTCATCAATAATAATATACTTACCTATTGATATTTTTTTACTATTAATTTTTTTATTGCATAGATTCCTGAAATTCCATCGCATATTAGCATCTGTTTTAGATTCACGTGCTGCTTGTAATGAAATTATTTCTGATTCAATTGTAATTTGATTGATAAGCAGAAATTCTTTCATTCAAAAATACAAATAAAGTTATAGATAAATGTGTCGTATTAGGTATCCGACGAAAGGTCTCGTTTGCATCGGTAGAGATAATGAAAATATTATGTAAATAATACATTAAAATAAGAAACACTAGTTGATGCCCATGGCTTCGCTCGCGTGGATTTAGTTTTTAAAATCCCGCGGGAACTCTTTAATTTTCTGGAATAAAACGTAGCCTATGTCACTCTCTGTTGTTTGTTCGTGGATTCGTTGCTTTGTTACGGTGTGATTGAAGGACTAACCAATAAACCAACAAACACTCACTTTCGCATTTATAATATTAGTAAACTATCGAGATGTTGATGACTACTGTTTTTCTACTTATGTATACGATATATCCGTGATTTCTAAACTGATTTGCTGATTTGATTTGATCTTTTTTTGATCGATACAAAAACTTTGCAAAATGGTCCCATAAAACTTTCAACTGAACTCCTCAAGCAAGGGCACTGCTCATCTAAACTGTAGCGATTTAGGAACTATTGATTATAATAGTTATTGTACGTATCAAGTACAATAACTATTATAATAATTTGGTTTGCCTGTAATTGGGTGCCCACCTGAAATGTTTCTATAGATGTAGTTTAATTTTTTTTGTAATTCTTGTGTGATTTCCTGTTAGCAACCAAATCGGTTTCTACACGCCATCGTGCCGGAACGCTTAATCGATTGGCGGCACGTCTTTGACGGTAGGGTGGTAACTAGCCACGGCGAAAGCTTCCTACCAGACCAGACCAGAGACAATTTAGAAATTATAAATTCCTAAATTGCCACCGCTGGGAATCGAACCCGAGACCTACCAGTTATAAGACTACAGCGCTCACCACTGCGCCAGGGAGGTCGTCAAACTTGCCATTATTAGGGCTGATCTACACCAGAATGGCAGCGGCTGGCAGCGGCGCGGTGAGCACTTTCAGTATGAACTAATTTTAAACTTTATCTAAATAATTGCTAAAGACCAATATCGCTTGAAAAGCTCAAAAAGGTCACGCGGCCACACGCGTCAAGCGATACTGGTCTTTAGCGATGATTTAGTTAAAGTTTGAAATTATTTCAAACTGAAAGTGCCGCACCGCTGCCATTCCGGTGTAGATCGGCCCTTATTGATAAGAAAGATAGCATTCCAAACAGTGTTCAAACAATATGGTCTGGTCAGAAAATAATAAAATCAAATATGACAAGGTACCTGCAAAGGTTGGGGCGTTGGGCACGTGCCTGCTCCAGTCCTCAATTGAGTAACAATAACTGTTATCATAAAACTTTAGAGACAATGTTTTATGATAACAGTTATGGTCACCCAATTATTGGTATTTTTTTTTATTTTGACTAGGCCGACAAGCTCTAACTTTTTTTGGTTCTATCTTTGCGATGATTTCGGTTTGTAAAACTATGTTGAGGTAGATATTCCGGGATGAAATGTATATCTTTCGTCAAGATGCAAGTTGTCACAAAATTTTATTGAATGACGGATTTACCTTTTTATAGTTATTGTAGTATCGATATGAATTGATTTTAAAATTTTGTATTAATTGATACAAACAAATTATAAAAATAACTAGATAGGTATTTATTGTTATATTAGTTTGTGCCTTCGACCTCGTCCGCATGGACTTAGTTTTTTAACCCCTCAAAAACGGCATGTTTTTCCGGAATATTGAACCTATTTCACTCTCCATCAATCTCCGTCGATCATTTGCTAAGTGATTAAAGGACACACGAACAAACACAGTTTCACATTTATAATATTAGTTATTACATAACCACCTATTAAGTACCTACCCAAAAATATAACGAAATATTAATATCAAAGTAAAAGTAAGATCTTTTGTTACACCATTCGAAAATTGTACAAAGTATCAAACTATCTTCTCCGAGATACAATGGTGTACCGCGCTAGCGTGCGAAAGCTGTTTACAGTCGTATTGTAAGCGACACGCACACATTCACAGTTCGGCCCAAATCCGAGTTGAGCTGAAAAAAGAAAGGATTCTTAATGCTCAACCAAAGATATTTTTATCAATAACTTTCGTTGCAAATATTTGTGCCAGTTGTACAAGAACAAGAACAAGATAATATTATGTAGATGCATGTTGTGGATTGCAGGCTTGTTTCAAAGATGAAATCAATTAAATGTAATTTAAATTTAATTTCATTAACTGAGAGCGTAGGTAAATAGTATATAGTTATTCAATATGAGTGTACATACCTGAAATAAATGAATAATACCTACCACAAAACTCGATTAGCAAGACACACTTTGATATTTAAAGGGATGCTTGAAAACGTCACAATAAGAGATCTAATCCGCGAGAATAAAATCTCATGGTAACCCTACGAGGTTATTTGGCATATTTTAGGAACAAAACAATAAAAAAAAAGTTGTTTCGCAAAAGTATAAATTTAGATGCATTTAATTTACATAATATTCAAAGCATTTTCAATGCTATTTTAAAATATTGAACAATGTCAACTTACTCGTATAAATATGTATCACAGGCGTCGTTAAGCACATGACACCTACTTTCGCATTAACAAATATACGGGCTCAATTGAGCGTTATATGAGAGCATCTCATACCAACCACTTAGCGAAGACTTGTTGCGGGCATTATTAGATGATTTATTTCAATGTTACTTTTTATGTCTGAGGATATGGTTATCATTAGTCCTGTATTTAGTAATCTTTCATTGTATTTTCATACATTCAAGTCTATTTCTATCTTGAACCTAACTGCCCATAAACGTAATTGCACGTCAATTTACCACAGGTTCGGAATGCTGTTAGGGTAGGCTATATCAAGTTTCTTAGGTCCAGGACCTGTACTGGATTATAAAAATAGCCTTAGACGAGTTATATTTTATCTAGCCTCTCAAGCCATACCTACGCTAAGTCTTTTTGTATACCTCTGTTTTTTATAAAAATATGTACCTTTATAAGTTCTTATATAACAGTCTTGTCATGACCATCAGCAGAGTACACACAACGGATTGACGTAATCAGACAGCATTTTCTATATTAAATAAATTGCTAATTTATTTCAGATGCCTCGTCCCAGAATGTGAGGATACGAATCCAAGTGTGGATTTACCAGTTTGGTGGCCAAAGGATGTCGACGCGAAATGCTTCCGACCGGTGGTCGATATGCGCGAATATTATAAATCAAACCAAACATGTTCAAATAACTCGTTCGTCGAGATACTGGAAGAATGTCACGAGTGGATATACGAAAATAATAATTCGATCGTTTCTGAGGTGAGTTCTGGGTGGATAAGAGGAAAATAAACTAAATCTTCTGATAAGACGGGTACAATCCCCTACGATTCTTGTTAAACGATAGGACCTGTATTAATATTATTAATAAACTAATTTAAATTTAATAGTTTAGCGTATTGTAAAGCAATTATGAATAGTCATCATCATTAGCATTATCAGGCCATTACTGGCACGAGTCTCATCTTATAATAATCATAGTATGAGAACGTTTTTAGGTCACAGCCCAGTCATACTGGGTACGTGAAGATTGACTTCATGAAACTTAGAGAACATAATGAAAAACCCTACAACACAATATACAGAGTAGTTTTCATGTGCTGCATGCACAGACAGACAGACAGACAAAAAATTAAAAAAAAAATGTTTTGGGTTCAGTATATCGATACTTTATTATCGAATAAAGTATTCTCCGATTAAAATTTTCCAAATATATTTAATGTACAGAATTCGTCCCGTTACAGTTTTATTATAAGTATAGATAAACACAAAAATATAAAAAACACACACCTACTAAATACGTTTTCAAACGCGTTAAACCATAACGTATCACAAACAATAATAATAATTATATTAGTCCCTACCCGGTTCATATCCATAAACTAGATTGAAAATCGAAATATTGAAGGATTACTATAGTCATCATTACTAATTCGGTAAAACACAAACTCTAAACAATACTGCATATTATACTGCTTTAAAATATTAATAATCCTTTTTACAATGAACCCTGTGGTTTTCCACAGGGCATTTAGCACATTGTATTAAAGTTAACGCTGTCAATGTAATTTATTTTAGAGTCTGTGTACAAAAGATTAGTGCAACACGATCATATAACGTTAATAAACGCGTTAAAATGCAACGCAACGAAAAAATAAATAAATAAAGATTAAGTTAAACAATTTTTTTAATGAATATGTTTCTATTAATCATCCCGTTATTTATTTTTTATAATCAGGTCTTATTACGCAGATCATTATGATTAGCATAGAATAACTACATAGGTATTTACTTAAGCTTAACGTAATTTCTTATCAAATATTATGTAGATAGCAAGAGACAAACGACAAGGGCGGTCAATGGGGTGAACGCTACGCTAAGACAAATAAACTTCTTGCATAATATTAGAATTGATCAAAAATATTTTCAGGACTGTTCCGTGGTATTGAAATTGAAGGGTCACATTGGTTTATTCCGTTACGCTCACCTTCTAACGTCATTTTAAACCTGTAATGTTTTTCGCTAAGTTCGTTATAAAAAACAAGTTGTACAAGTCGTTATTTTTAATGTTCAATTTGTTATTTGTTAATTAATTGCCTTGGTACAATCGGGAACTCCTTCTAGGCGAAAAAGGTAAGCTCTTAAAACGACCGATGTAAACTATCCTTCCTTAAGAGGACGTCTAAAAAAATGTAGAATGTTGAAAATATAAAAAGCTTTTAGTACTTAATCCTTTAAAATAATTTTAGTATATGTAAATTTCCTAAATTAAATCCAAAATTCGAAGTCAAAATCGGAAATCAGATTCTGCTGAGCCGAAAACTCGGCAGTTGCTATGGAAAAATAATGCTAGTTTCAATATCATCTACAAATAAATTACTTACTACAAATATAAATACTTACGAGGGATATATGAAAGTATCATTTCTTTTTTGAGTTAAAGAAATGCAATTTTCTGTGTAATAAATTAATTTGTTAATTGGTAAGCACAGACATTGCAAAATTGAAAGCGTGATAGTGACTAGTTAATTATCAATCAATAAATATACTCGTCTTACTCGTATTTTTACTACATCTTTAAAATTACCTATATGGTAATATTGTAACCAGTTCTTGGAAGGCGTGGCTTTGGCGCCAGATGGCCATTTGCCAAGCTTTCGTCTCCACAACATGTTTATTTAATTTATTACTTACAAAACCTTACGTCTTACGATCAGAACAGGAAAAACATTTTTTTTGTGGGTCGTGTTCGACTGTTCGTGTCCACATAAGTCGACCGCTTACACCGCTTTTAGCGCGGTAAAAATCGTAAATCTCACTCGTGCGGTAAAGTAATTATTTTCACATAACTGTACCTGTGACGCTACTCTACCTCCCACTAACTTCACTCTACAACATTGCTTAACGAATTTGTCAGTGAAGCCAGCGGGAGGCCTGGACCTGGAGCGACGCCTATTGGCAGAATTGTAGGTTCACGGACAAATCTGTGAATTTAACCAATATGGCCGCCAAATAGATCAGCTGTTTTTAAGCCGCCATTTTATGGCATCTTGTAAATTATCATGTATAAATAAATAAGTAGATATCTAC
The DNA here is from genome assembly GCA_038048805.1 of Hipparchia sbordonii. NCBI lineage: Eukaryota > Metazoa > Arthropoda > Insecta > Lepidoptera > Nymphalidae > Hipparchia > Hipparchia sbordonii. The sequence continues at coordinate 11,606,684 of CM076108.1, read as the reverse complement.
TTATACCTATGAAGATCCTAGCGGGAACAAAACTCCTCACCTTCGGCTTGGGTAGTACAATTTGCGTCTCGACTGCAATTTTCAACGTTTAATATAACTGAATATTATCGCACTAACAGATGAAAATTTTGCCATAACAATAATAATAATATTTAATGGAATATAATAAGTCGACCAACAAAATTTATTTTTTGGCATCAAAACCTAGCTTCTAATTTAATAACTCAGCAACGGGAAAATGATGAAGCTTCTAATATACTAACTCGGCTTCTTCACAATGGCCACAAAATATTCCAAAGAAAGCATCAAATAAAGAGCCACTATTTTTATTATTGTCCACTGCCACTGCACGATTTGGTGCGAGTGAGATGGATACGACTGGCCATTTGCACGATTTCGTTGGTGCGAGTGAGACGGATGCGACTGGCAATTTGCACGATCTCGTTGGTTATGGCTATTTGCACCAATCAGAGAGCGCCATTCAAAACATTCATTTGTTTTTTTTGTTGTTCTGTTGTTAGTGTGTTAATATTGCAATTATTTTTGTATAATTTTTTCTTTAAACTAAAGTTAGGTTAGGTTAGGGTTATACATGAATATTCAGGTGCCCGGCCGAAGGCCGGGCACTTAGGTTCTGTTAGGATCGTAAACCTACCTAAAACTAAAAAAAAGTTGAAAAAAAATTTGATTTTTTTTTTCAAAAATGTTATAATGTTATGTGTAGGTATTTATCTTGAGTTAAATTTAAAAACAATCATTTTTTTAATTTCATTTTATCAAAAAAAAAAACGTTTTTTTATTTAGTTAGAAACATTTTTTTATTTCATTTTTCTCACAAAAAAAAAAATTAAAAATGTGGTTGAAGATTTGGTGTATTATTTTGATGCTAATATTTAAGTATTTTAGGAGTTCACGGTTTGAAGCTAAGTTATAAATATAGATGCTAAAATTATATTTTTTAGAGGCTCACTAGTTGAAGCTGACTTAGTAATTTAGAAGCCAATAATGGTATTAAATAGAAGCTCGTTTAATTACATGCCATATTTAATCAATCAGTATATAATTCAAATATGTTTATGACTGTTTATACTTACCATCTCAAGTAATAAAATTACTGAATTAACTCTTAGTAGATAAATACCGGTAATACCTATTGACTTTACAGCCATAATCCTAGCCCATGAAAGTAAAACTACCTATTTGTTTAGATGTTTACAGCTATTTAATAGGTGTCTTAAAGGAATATAAACTTCCTTAGTACATCATATTAGCTATTAATAGATATTACTTATCATTGAAGATTTATATCTAAAAATATATATTTATCTATATCTCTTGAGACCTCGATGACTATTTTAGTGCAGCGGTGCTAGTGCCAAGGGTCATTGGTTGGATTTCCGGTTGGATCATTTTAGAAACCTGACCAATGACCATATAACATAGTAGTATATTCGCTTGTATTTGGTAACTTGTTACTATGACACGCATGGAATTCCTGATACGTGACCATAGCATATCTTCCTTTCCGCAATTTTAAGTTTATTTCAACAACTCGTTATGTTTGCATCGGCAATATTCTCACGTCGCATTAAGGTAACAGCATCTGTCCCCTCAACTTTATCATGTAATTTTATTAGTGTAATGTAAAAATGTCTAAAATGTAAATATATGCCATATGTCACTTGCCACTCCCTGTCATATTGACGGTACGCAACAAGTCTGTGTTTCTCTACTTCTTAAACGTCTGTTTGCAGAACACGCCAGTTCATCATGATCCATTAATCACGTAAGGCTCGAATAATATAAAAAAGTTGCTAAAAATCAACACGCTATTAATGGATGACCCCATATATACAAATGGCAGTACGACCCGCAGAATGCAAAAATACCACCAGCTCGTCGCAGCATTCCCACATAAAAAGGTGTTGCGTGCTACGCATCGCATTTTCCAAACGTCAGCTACAGAAATCATTATTTGCGACTATAATAAGCTATTTTCATTAGCTGTCCTAAAAGGTGGAAAAATTGCAAAAAAACATTTCAAGGAAACGCGTAAGAGACGGACGTAGCACTTACGATGTTCTTATGTTTGGTTTTTCACTTGTTGACCACAGTTTTATTGTCAGTACAGAAACAACGTCAAATGCGCTGTGCACAGTGCGTCGCTTACGACTTTCTGCAAGAAACCACTTTAAGATAATTAAGGAAAAATAGATTACAAGTACCTCCGCTTCAGAATTTCTTCAATATGATCGACTAGACAATCTGTCACAGTATATTTATTGTTTTCAATTTATTATTATAATTTATTAAGTCCAATGGCGTCGTGTCATATCCAAAGTCCAACGTTGTCCATTAGTCCATTATTGCAATTGACCGAGCATACATTTGCAAGGTTTTGCGATGTAACTTGTGACATTTTGCTTCACTGATGATATTTATAAACGGGCTACAGAAAGTGAATGTTTCCAATTCGTAGAAATTTCTCAACGGTGTTAATAACAATATGAAACTTATTTCATAAATTACTAATAAATTAATTTATGGAATGTTGTTGTGATCCCAAAAATTATTGAAATCAGGGAAAACCCAAAGCTCTAATTTCTTGAATTAAACCAAAACTAGTGATTTGTTACAAAGAAAGACCTCGTGTCTTCGTGATGATATTACCTTATTTACTATATAGTTATAATATGTGTATTTTTATGCAAGTATATAGTATTGATGTATTTTCATTTCATTTTATTGTTCATTGTCCAGAAGCAACGATAAAATAATTGTAACCAATAATAATCAATATAAATAATTGTTGTTTAACTGCAGGATATGATTGAAAAGTACATAAGTTATACCTTTTTGACGTTAAGCCGTTTTTGCGATAGATGGGCTTTCGTTCCTAGTTTTAAAAAAGTCAGATAAATCCATAGAAGTCGTCACGATTTGAAGACAAAATAAACAAAAGATATGCTCTGTTTTAAAATTTTTTTTTAACGACATTCCGCAAGAATTTATTTTGCCGACTATTTGCTTTTATAACTTTTATGTTATTTTAAATTAATATTATATAATGTGTATTAATACATTCGAATTCGGGCCGTAAATTTACATATTACTTGTGAATTTGAAGCAATTGTGTTAATTAATTCAGGAGTTACACAGAGAGACACTCAGATGGACAGACAGACGGACGGACAAGTGCAAATTCACACAAGGAGACTATTGCGCTTGGTCGATAATAATCATGTAAAATACGCATTGGGTCTGTGTGCTGGGTACTTTGGGTATGATTTTTTGTTGCGTATCAATCTCATTCGCTAAGGTTTCGGATAGGTAGTAGAAATAAAAACCAGAAGTTTATGTTAATTTTAAATAAACATTGCCCTTTCAAGGACACGCATGTAGCTGTGTTAAAGGTGACGCACATCGCAAATCAAACGTAATAAATTAGGCAAACTGTATTGAACCAGTTTTATTTGCCTACTTAAAAATTCTCGCATCATTGAAACCAGTTTTCGAAACTATGTATTTAAATAAATAACCCCGCTCAGACGTCCTTCATACTAGGACAAGTCCGGGAAAATCCAAAATCATGGCCGACCTATTGGGTATTGAATTTATAAATAGCACTGAAAAACATTTATTTTGAAATTAACCGATTAGATGTGCTCGAACCATATTAAGGACATTCACACTTACACTTTATAAGCCTCAATAGCCCAACGGTTAAAGGTGCGGACTGAAGTCCTCTTTGCCAACTTTAAGTATTGATTGGAAACAACTTGCCCAATTTTTATTTTTTTCTTTCCAGCTCAACCTGGGATGCCAGCCATGGAAGTCAACCCTGGTTGGAAGTCTGCACAATGCTGGCATGGTTATGTCCATGATCATTACAGGATGGATAGCAGACAAGTGAGTATTATAATATTTATCTTTTACGAGTTAGCCCTTTGTGGTTGGAGTGGCGATCCCGCACCAGGAAGCGCAGTGTTGGCAGACCCCCCACTAAGTGGACCGACGACATCAAACGAGTCGTAAGCAGCAGCGCAAGACTATGGTCTTGCGCCGCTGCCGCAACAGACCTTTCTTTAACGGACGTCTATCGATTAATAGAGAAAAAGAAGAAGATAGCCCTCGATTGCATTTGACTTGCTTGCCAATTGTTAAAAGCTGCATCAATCGCCGCTACAGTCTAAATTGTGGTGATTGGCTGCAATTTATTGATGGCAATTTAGAGAGTATCGGCCCATCAGAAGAGGCGGCAGTTCCTCGACTGGTAGTAGGTACTTAAGTGAAGAGCTAAAGGTCGCTACAGACTAAATTGTGGTGATTGGCTGCAATTTATTGATGGCAATTTAGAGAGTATCGATCCATCAGAAGAGGCGGCAATTCCTCGGCTGGTAGTAAGTGACGATGCAGTCTAAGCTGGAAGCGGGCTAACCTATTTAGCAATTAATGGCAATTAATTAGGGTTCCGTGTCAGAAGGGTAACCAACATTACCCTATTAATAAGCACACAGCCTCCGCTGGGTGTCCGTCCGTCCGTCCGTCCGTCCGTCTGTCTATCAGCGGGCTGTAGGTATCTCATGATCCGCAATAGGTTGAGTTTCCTTTCTCTCCGTTCGCCGAAATTTCGTCCCATAGCGCTAAGAGAGTGAGGGAATAGAGAGTTCACCTGTGTTTGCAGCTTTGCGCACACACTTGTGCACGGATATTGTCCGCTGCGGCTGAATTCTGTAGAAAGGACGATATTATTTATTAAACGTAGTTTAGTAGGTAGATGAACTGTTAACAGGCATAATATAAGGAAAATCTTGAACAATTTCTTCACGATTAGCTTGAATTACTTAACTTTTACGTAATTTACCTAGTAATAGATATTTGTTATCCTGTTAAATAAATTAAAAACATTAACAATATTAGCAATCACACGTTAATTTTAAGGCCTGAAAAAAACTTACCATTGGCTCTGTACGTCAGTGCTGTATAGTTTAAGAGATAGTGTAAATTTTTCTTACTCCATTAAGTTCTGCTTCTTCTTTATCAACCGATAGACGTCCACAGGCCTCGGTCTTGCGCCGCCTGAATCCAGCGGCTCCCTGCGACTCGTTTGATGTTGTCGATCCACCTAGTGGGGTAGTCCAACTCCATTATTTAAGTTGGTCTTTAATTTAATCTTTCAATTTTTTAATCTTTAATCTATTGTTATTATTTTGCAGAGTTGGGCGAAAACCCACGATTATTGTTTGCTCGATCGGCGGTGCGGTTGGACTAGCAAAAATATTCATCACAAATTACTATGCATACCTTGGCGTTGAGTTCTTGGAATCCGTTTTAGCTTCAGGGTTATACACCGTTGCTGTTGTTTTATGTAAGTTTTGTTTTTGTAAATAAAACAGATTGTTTTTAGGGTACCGTACTAACGTGACCTTTTTAGGGTTCCGTACCTACCCGGAGGGTAACCAACGATATCGTATTACGTCAGCGGGCTGTATCTTATGATCCTTTAACAGGATCAAAAGATACAGCCCGCTTTGGACAGTTGAAATTTTCAGAGAATGTGTATGTGTGTGCGTGTGTGTGTGTGTGTGTGTGTGTGTGTGTGTGGGTGTGGGTGTGTGCCGCTATAGCAAAAAATAATAAAAGATAACTTAAACTAATTGGCATATTTTGCTCGCTTTTACGATGGTACGGAACCCTTAGTGTGCGAGCTCGACTTGCCCTTGGCCGGTTATGTTTATGGTTGCATGTTTAATTTCAAACTTAGAGTTTAATCTAATCTTGACCGATGTAGGTATTCCATGACTGCAGAGCTCTCACAATTTTCTCCACAACTCCTATTTTCTTAGAGCATTAAACTAAATTGATTAGAACGAAAATAAAAAGAAAAGATTAATTAAAGTATACACAAATCATTACATAACATAGGTCAATGATCTCTTATTGCTGTGAAAATTTCAAGTTTCTGGTTTAATTAAGTAAATCGTGATGAATAAATAAATATTATAATTCAATGAAAAGTTACGGCTCTTGAAAGAGTATTTCCATACAAATTTTCCAGTGACGTTTTTGCCATTAATTTGAGTCTAAGCGCATTATATTTTGTAATTCTATTTAAAATGTATAAAAATACATCTTATGATCAAAATTACATATGTAGTACTTACTCCCCTTTATGTATGCATATAGAGACGGATAACTACGGAACCTTGCACTGCGTAGGCATGACACGCATTTGGCCGTTTATTTTTAATATTTTTTTTGTTCTTTATTGACTGCATTATATTGACCTATACCAGCTTGTCATGTCGCTGCAAAGGATAATTACGAATCAAAAAATCCTTCAACCAGATGATTTATGACCTGCCCGATGTCCCAGCGTTTTGAACGCGTTTTGAACGTTTCTTTCAAAATTAAAAAAAACTTTTTTGTTACAGTAATAGAAGTTGGTGGTGAATCAAATCGAGTATTGGCCGGAGTAATATTTTCATATGCTGTATATGTAGGCGAAGTCCTTTTTGCCTTTATAGCGATGGGACTGCAGTATTGGAAAACCCTTATTATAGTGGTGTACGGCCCGATGGTACTGTTCGTGTCTTACATCATACTTCTGAAAGAGGGCACGAGGTGGCAAATGCTAAGAGGCAGAACGGCAGAAGCGAAGGAAACATTGAAGTTCACAGCGAAAATGAACAAAATAAACGTCAGTGCGCAGGAAATCGAGGACATAAATGACGAAGATCTAAGATTCAAATTCAACGTCGTAATGCAGAAAGAGAAGGAAAGCTTGAAAGACATTCTGGCTTCCAGGGAGACTATGTTGCGCCTGATTGTTACTTCATTCTGTTTTTTCACCTCAAGCTTCGTATACTACGGTCTAGCCGTCCATTCAGTATTACTACCAGGAAATAAGTATACTAATTTTGTTTTGACGTCAATCGCCTCGTTTCCCGGAGATCTATTAGCGCTTTACACTTTCAAGAAGTTCGGAAGGAAAATATCTCTGCAAAGTGGTTACGTCTGCTCAGCTATATTTCTTATCGCTCAGACGTATACTCCTGATTGTAAGTATTTTTAAAACTTACCATTATGTACATTATTATATTATTAATATAATCAAACATTCATAACCGAACCGAATCGAACAGTCATAACCGAGGCGAACCGAACAGTTATAACCGAACGGTAGCAATGACTAGAAATTGAAGTCCCAGTTCCGTTGAATACCTACAGTAACTTACTTATCAATTTAAAAATTAACTGGTTACTGTATTTTAAGGATACCTTGTCGTAACGATTGATCTTGACTCTATGAATCACTATGCTTTAAGATGAATCTTGACCTTATCTATCTAAGTAAGGAAATAATAAATAAAATAATTTTGCATAAATTAATAGAATGCGATTGAAGCCAAACTATTAGTCCCGTATATGTACCACTGTACCAATAAATAAACATTTTTTTCATAAATAGAAATTCCTGCCTATTTCTTTGTTTTTAATATCTGATTTCTTTCATTTCAGCTCTCTCCTGGTTAAAGATACTATTATTCTTATGTGGGAAACTGGGCGTTGTGGTTTGTTTCACCGGTATATACACGTACAGTCTGGAGCTCTTCCCTACTAGCGTTCGCGGGACGCTTGTTGGAGTTGGCAACACCGCTGCAAGACTGGGCAGCATGTTGGCACCACTTACTCCTCTCTTGGTAAGATTTTGGTTACACTCTCCCTCTAGTATTTGCTCTCTGCTGGGTCTGCTTCGGATTTCTCTTTTCATTTGCTTTGTCTATGATTCTGCTTCTTCTTTATCAATTGATAGACGTCCACTGCTGGACAAAGGTCTCTTGTAAGCTACACTTCCACATGCCTCGGTCTTCTGCCGCATATTTCCAGCGGCTCCCTGCGACTCATCTGACGTCGTCGGTCCACCTAGTAGAGCGTCTTTACCCTAACAACAAGCGTTTCTTCGAACTATATGTGCCCTGTCCATCGCGACTTCGCAGCTTCTTGATTCCATTATGGCGGTTAGATATTGGCGGTTATTTTGAAATATTTAACAAACTTTTAATTTTATTAGTTAAGAGGTTTATCTTTATGATATTAGAACAGTAAAGTTTACTAATAAATGAAAGGACGATAAAGGATGCAGTTGGTAGATATTGCACAAGGAAAATATGAAGATCGACGTTTTTTTTTTGTTACAGACTAGTGAATTGAACTCCTTGCCATCAATCTTGTTCGCCACAACAGCGATAGCAGCAGCTCTCCTCTTATCTTTCACTCCGGAAACGATGACTCTGCCATTATTTGACACGATAGCACAAATAGAGACGTACAATTCTAAGGTTATGACGCATTTGTAATGGAGTCAATTCAAACTAGTTATAAAGATCATAGTTCACTACGCACTCCTATATACTCCGTTCTGAGAAGCTCGAATTTTTTACTTAGCATTCGTGTCAATGATTAAATTATTTTGTATACGTACATAATGCGTACATATATAAATGAAGGTCTATTGCGTATCTGGGTGGACATGTGATTGGGTTGTCCAACCAATAACTGCGTTATTAAGATGTCCACATCATCAAGTATTATTGTCTATCACTGAAATTGTGCCATTCAGTGGATAAGACGTTATTTTCTTGGTCACGTTGGTGACCACTTTAACCAAATTACGAAGGATAATTTTACTTATTTATTATTTATGTCGAAGTTAGGACTGGGTATGACAATAGCGCAACAGTGGGTTTCGAACCTGCGACCTTTCAATTTTCATTCCGCACCTTTTAACCGTGGGGTTATTGAGACTTTTTAAGTATAATTTAATACTTACCTACTAATTTGTTTGACATTTTACATAGGTAGGTAATAGTCTGAGAGTGTAATGTCAGGTAAGTACAGTCCCATAAACATCTGGCCCGGTGGCCAAAAATGGAACTACAATATTGTAGTACGTAATTAATTTTTAGTAAAATATTATGTTGTTTAGAAGTTAGCTAAATGTGATAATCTCTGGGCCATATAGGTTTGTGGGACATAACCTTTGATATAGGTAACAATAAAATTATAACAGGTATGTCCATTGAGATACGCAATTAGAAGCCTGATGATTTTATGAGATAATTGATGATCACTAATTAATATTAATATTAGTTAGTCTGATGAAAATGTCATGAAAACTTTGTGAAAATACTATTAATAAGTTATAGATTATAAGATGGTAAATTAATTTAGTAGTTAGGTAGGTATTAATATTGTTTGTGAATGTTAAATTATTTGTATTAGAGCGAAATAAATTGTGACGAGTTGACGACAGTTAAAATACTTAACTATTTATGAATCGCATCTTTTTATTATTGTTAGTTATAGATAGGTATAATCAAGTAAGTACATAATATTATGATTAGGTGTACCTATAAGTATTTTTGGTAATCAAAGAGTTTTATATACGTAAAAATTAAGTAGACAAATAATAGAACACTAAATTTATTTGATATAGCTAAGTAGTAAAATATTTTTAAGAATAACTATTTTTATTAGTGTCAAGAAATATTTATCTTATGTAAATTTTTATTTATTTTTATTCTAAGTAGTTATAGGTACTTAATTAATGTTGAATTTAGTTTCTCTAAGCAATGTAGGTAGGTGTTTACCTACCTGTTTTAATGTAAATAATTTAATAATGTACGATCTATTAAAATAATTATTATAAATAGGTACAACTTATCTGTAACGTGTAGTTGTTACGAAATACAATAGTATGAGAGACAAAATTCTTAAACTTTATTAATTTAGATACCTATTCAAATAAATACTCAATAAAACTTGAAATGTCTGTGATTTAGAAATAACTGCCTCATATTTCTTAATTTCTTAACTTAACATAACTGACTTTCCTTTCGACTGGGATTTCCAGGGATATGTAAACTGTAAAGAATTACTATCTACTTAAAACTTTAGACTATCTACAATGGGACAATAATAATTAAGGGTTCCATCGTAAAAATCAAAACTCTGACGACCTCCCTGGTGCAGTGGTGAGCGCTGTGGTCTTATAACTGGGAGGTCCTAGGTTCGACTCCCGGCCGGGGCAATTTGGGAATTTATAATTTCTGAATTGTCTCTGGGGCTGGTGTGGTGGGAGACTTTGGGCGTGGCTAGTTACCACCCTAACATCAAAGACGTGCCGCCAAGTGATTTAAGGTTCCAGCTTTGAGCATTTAACCAACTGAATGCTGAAAGCGTTCCGGCACAACGGCGCGCGGCGTGTAGAAACAGATTAGGGTATGGATTGAATTTACACTGTCATACCCCTTCCTTGTTAGCCCGCTACCATCTGCATTGTCACTATACCCATCAAGTGAGATCGCAGTTAAGGGCTAAAAGACTTTTAAGAATAGAGCCAATTTGGTCTAACCACTGACCTCTATAATTAGTCTACCCTAACACTGGGCTGGCTGTCCCTATATAAATAAATGACGGCTGTGGCTGAGGGGCGACAGCACAGAACACTATTATTCCTACGGCGACAGACTTGGGTTCGTAAATGAGACGATTCGTCAAGATGAACCAGTTTAATCTGCACACACCGAAAAGTTACAAGACTTAGTTAAGCACGGAAAAAATGGCAATGGCATGAGAAAGCCCGCACTGTGAATGAAATCCACGCGATTATTTTTGTAAATGCAATTCTGTAACACTTGCAAGTTGCAATCATATGGATATACGCGCACTTGGGATTTAAAAACCGCGGGAAATGTGTATCAAACTACAGATTTTTTACTGTGCCAAAAAATTCGCGCGATTTTTTTCGCAGTGCGGGCTAGGTCTTAATTGTTATTTTCCGCATAATATAGGGCAATGTTAGGGACTTTTCTCGTGAAAACGATACTTTTTAAGGTCTCATGTTATATTTGACCACAATATATGTTTGTGCATTTGACTATCTGGTACTGGCAACACTGCCCATAGGTCAAGAATAGAAGAAGAGGTCCGTGATAGGTACCTACTAGTACCTACCTACCTAGTAGCCGACAGCCGTAGTGGTATCTATAGTAGGTAGGTAATCTGTGGGTCAAGATGATTGTAATCAAATTGTGATCGTCACCATATAGAGTCTATGACAGACAATCCACTCATCCAGCAAAAAAAAAATGTACGACCAATCACGACAAATTACAATGTTACAAATGTCTGATGTCAAATTCGGATTTTCGGAATCATATTTTCTCCTGATTTTCTCTTCGTGATTTTGTTCTAACCTTTGTGGTAATTGAAATTCTTATTGAAATTACAAAACAATAAGAAGTGATAAATAGAACATAAACAACAACATGGAAGGATTTGAAATAAGAATATCCAATAGCAAGAAGGTATTCAAATGGTTATCTTATTTCAAAGTTTTTGTGCAATGCGGCATAAACGAAATTGATTATATTTTTAGGGAAAGGGGCTGTTTGCGACAAAACAGTTCGATGAAGGTGAAGTTATTTTGGCGGAGGATCCCTTAGTTTCCTGTCAGTTTGCGTGGAATGCTGCGTATAGATATCTGGCGTGTGATCATTGCATGAGGTATGGCATAATTTTATCAATAAGGTAGCTGATGCCCATGACTTCGTCCACATCTTCATAAGTACCTACTTACTAAGTTTATCACCCCCTTTTCAAAATAGGAGTGAAATTTAAAAAATCGCCACTTGAGTGCAGTACAGTATATATTTTTTTCAGGAAAGGTGCTTTAATCATGTCTCAATTATACTGATTAGCCGAATTTATTGCATTCTGACTGTAACAATGCATTTTAGTCAAGAGAGTAGTGGCAAATCTGAAATGATTGTAATCATCACACTTTACCTTGCGTCACACTTCCCCGCACCACTCCTCAATTAACCGTTTAGTTAGATAGCAACGTTACAACATTATTTAAATGTATATAACTTTTACAAAGTGCTTTCGAATAGTCAAATGAATCTTGGAATTTTGGAATGCTGTTCATTCGAGAAGAACCAACAAGAAACTTGACAGGTGCTCTTTTAAAAATAGGAATAACCATATTATATTGTTGTACTCTAAATATAACAGTAATCTCTGAAGAAAGTTGTTAAGTATGCCTTTGAAAGGGATTTTTATGTGTATTTTCAGGCCCCTAGAAACCCCAGAGCAAAATGTAAGACGTCTGTCTGCAAAGCCTGATATAGTTCTACCCCACTCTAACTGCTTTGAAACTGACCTTTTGAATATTACAAGTTGTAATCAATGTGGTATACTCTATTGCTCCGAGGAATGTAAGGAGGTCTCGTATGCTAAATACCACAGAGCACTGTGCTATATACAGAGTGAGACGCAGCATCCTATTAACATATTATTGGATACTTGGAAGTAAGTAATGCTCCTTTTTAGGGTTCCATACCCAAAGGGTGCCAATGCGACCCTATTACTAAGCCTGTCCTTCCATCTGTCCGTCTGTCTGTCAGCTTATCTTGTGAACCATATATTCTTATTGTGAAACATATTCTTGTGAAACATACCATATACACAAAAAAATTTCACAGAATGTGTAAAAAAAATAAAGGGGGCCCCCATACAAGAAACATGATGTTTTCGGCGTTTTATGCTTGACCTTAACAATCACTGTTACGATGGTACAGAACCCTTGGTGTGAGAGAAGATCACACTTGGCTGATTTTTTTACTTATTTTTGTAGACACACTAAGTGGAGAAGTGCTAAGAGTTTTTTCTATACTACATTGGAATTTTATTATAGAAAGTCGGCATGACTTTCTATAATAAAATTCGAATGTATTCCAACTTTCGCATTTTCTTGAGGAGTAGTTGAGGAATCACAGGTCTATTGCTGAGATCTATAGAGTGTGCTTTGACTTAACTCAGACTTAAGATAGTGTTAAAACGAGATAACAGATATGCTCTGACACAGTGTTGGCCCAAAGTTAATCTGATTAACGATTAAAAATTAATGATTAAAATCATAATCAAAAATTTGATTAACGATTAATTTAATCATTAATCAAAAATTTGATTAACGATTAATTAATCATAATCATTAATCGTTAATCTGATTAATTATTTTTGATTAACTATCTATTAACTACTTATTTATTTATTGTCCGATTTTGCAGTAATTTATTGTTAATTTTGACCGCTCACTACTCACCACCACTCACCAGCACTCAGCACATTCACCACCACTGACCACCACTCACCACCACTGACCACCACTCATCACCACTCATCGCCACTCATCACCACCCACTCATCACCATCCATCACCCCCTATCACCACCACTCACCACCACTCATTACCACTCATCACCACTCATCACCACCCACTCATCACCACTCATCACCACTCGTCACCACCCAATATACTCATTATCATATTGGTATTGTCTTCGAATTATAAAGGATTTTTCTCTGCCTGTGGTCATTGCTCGTTCTCGCCATTTCTTTTTCGTCGAAATTAAACAGCTATTTGCAAACACAATTTTTGACGACCTCCCTGGCACAGTGGTGAGCGCTATGGTCTTATAACTGGGAGGTCTCGGGTTCGATTCCCGGCGGGGGCAATTTAGTAATTTATTAATCTAAATTGTCTCTGGTCTGGTCTGGTGGGAGGCTTTGGCCGTGGCTAGTTACCACCCTACCGTCAAAAACGTGCCGCCAAGCGCTTTAGCGTTCCGGCACGATGGCGTGTTGAAACCGATTAGGGGTATGGGTTGAATTGACACTGCTATACCCCTTCCAATTTAGCCCGCTACCATCTTAGACTGCATCGTCACTTACCATCAGGTGAGATCGCAGTCAAGGGCTATCTTGTCAACGAATAAAAAAAAACACAAGAAAAAAATAGTACAAATAGTATAAAAAATAAAATATAGCATCGCGTGTACTTTTTGACATATTTTGGTTTAAACTGAATCTTAAAATAGTGTATAATAAGGGTTATTTTAATTTTACTCGGTCACTGGTTTGATTTAATTTCAAAATTCAAATTTCAAATAAAATCAAATATCAATCAGTGATCAGTCGGCGTTTGACCGCCTTTATGAGTGGAAGCTGCTCCGGTTGCAAACAAATTCTGTCGCCAAAAAAGATCGTAGGAACACGAAATAGTTGAGCAAACGAAATTAACACTTTATATAACAGAATCTGCATTCCGAACCGGTGGTAGATTTATGACGTGTCATAAGACCTACAAGGCAGCCTACATTAAATAAATAAATTATTTATGAATTTGAATATATTTTGATGAAAAGAAAGGTGAGAAACTAAGTACTTCAATATAACCAGTATCATTTTATTATCTACTAGACGATGCCCGCGACTTCGTCCGCGTGGATCAAGGTTTTTCAATTCCCATGGGAACTCTGTAATTTTCCGGGATAAAATAGTGCCTATGTTTTATTTCTGGGTATGAGCTATCTCCATGCCAAATTTCAGCGAAATCGGTTCATTCGTTGCGGCGTGAAGAAGTAATAAGCACACACACACACACACACACACACACACACACACACACACACACGCACAAAATTTCGGCTTTATAATATGTAGGAGAGTAGGATTAGAGTGATTTTTGTTCAAAGCGCCATCTAGTGACGGTAGTCTTGTAACGTTTCATGAGTTTCATGACAGTAGTCTTGTAACGTTACAAGACTACCGTCACTAGATGGCGCTTCTTCCGTTTCACTTCTGATGATTGGTGATGCTCGCGTTCCTAAAAATATTAGTGTGACTAGCTGATGCCCGCGACTTCGTCCGCGTGGATTTAGTTTTTAAAATCTCGCGGGAACTCTTTGTTTTTCCGGGATAAAAAGTAGCCTATGTCACTCTCCCGGTCCTCAACTATGCCCTTGCAAAAATCACGCCAGTCCGTTGTACCGTTGCTACGTGATTGAAGGACAAACCAACAAACAAACACACGTTCGAATTTAAAATATTAGTAAGGATTACTTGGGATAAGGAAGTAAACTAAACTGACAGTCTCTAAATCGCCACAGTTTAGGTAGGCACTACCCTGCAGCATCAGGATTGAAGAGCCAGGACCTAGAGCTCCACGACGTAGTCTATGCTTGATACCTACAATATGAATTCTCAAGCGAAATACTAGTCGTAGGTGCAATATAATTATATTCAATTCTAATTGTTTAGGTACATAATATGATACGCGCCGAGCGCGGACTTCGCTTTACATCGATGCGTAAGGATGATGAAATAGCATTGCCCGCCGCGCGCGGGCGCCGATGATCGAGCGATTTGTTCGAGCGGTTCGGTGCCGTAGAGGGCGCGCGCGCGCGGGGCGAGGCACACCGCCGCGCCACGCCGCGCGCGCCCGCTGGCTTCTCTCTTGAATCCACCATTTTGAATTTTTTTTCAGCTTCCTACCAATTTGATGAGGTTTCGAATGACTTTTGTTTGAATACTCCCCCTCTATGTTCGATACCCTGGCCGTGCTCCTCACCCGTCTCCGAAATCCTCAATCATCAGCTCTCTACATATTTTTGCACCAAATGAATTTTTGTCCTCCATACGAAACCATGAGTGAAAAATTTTTTTTTTCATACAAAATTTTACAGGAGAGGTCAGACAGTGAGCGAGTCAGTCAGCGAATCAGCACGAGTAGCTATAAATATATAGTAAAAACATTGATGGATGTATTAGTTTATAATCAAGTTAATCAAGTTAAAAAAGTTAATCAATTAACGATTAATGATTAAATTCATTAATCATGATTAAGATTACTTTTTTAATCATGATTATTTTAATCATGATTAATTTAATCTGATTAAAATTAATCAGATTAATTAATTGATTAAAAAATTAATCGATTAATGCCAACACTGCTCTGACATAAATCTGTCACGTTTTAACTCTGTCTTGAGTCTGAGCAGAGTGAGAGTTTGCTCTATTTATTTATTAAAGAGGCTCACAAAACAGGTTGAAACTAAAAAGTGTACAAAATATAAATACATACAGCTTATCAAGAACTAAGTAACAACCCCTAATATGTGTACACAGCATTATTGAACAAATTAACTAACGAGTCAGAAAATTATAACACAAAATATACCTAAATGAATGACATAAAATATTGATGTATAGATCTCAGCCTTAGTGTTTAATTTCAGACAAATCCATTATCCACCAGAAACAGCAAATGTAATGCTATTAGTTAGGATACTAGCATACATCCAACAACATTCGGACCCAGAGTCAGCGGTTGCTACCATCAAGCAGTTCTGTCATAGAACTGTTAATGAGGATGCTGAGTTGGTTCATAAGTTGCTTGGAGATGAGTTTAGAAGTCAAATAAATACTCTGAGAGAGATGACTGCTAATGTTATAAATGGGGAGTATATACAGGAGGTATGTTATTTTGCTTAATTTTTCTGTGCATTTATGTATGTATATTATGATGTATTGGATTGATTTATTTCAACTGATTGTTATAGCTTATTTTTATTGCTTTCCTAATTTTATGTATGTACTTGAAACAGGCTTCAATTTCAATACCTGTATGCAAGTATTTTCCATAATTATCATATACATATATACCCTTCAGTATTATCAGGGAATCTCTTTACATGCTGTATAATTAAAAATAAATAAACTTGAAGTTTCTCTGCAGTACTATGTAAAAGCTACTTGTATTGTTATCTTCTAACACTTATGACACGTTAAGACACTAACACTTGTTCAAAAAGCAGATTCTGCAGAGAAGAGCCGGCAAGAAACTCAGCAGTTGCTGTTTTCAAAACAAAATGTTACGATATTGATGTATTTTTTTTTAAATATTAGTCAAGCTGAACTTGACTTATATTCTCCTCTCTGCTCCAAATAAGCGAAAAGCTTGTTCTAAGAGTGGGTACGACAATAGTGCAATGGGTGAGGTTCAAACCTGCGACCTTTCAGTTTTCAGTCTGCACCTTTTACCGTTGGGCTATTGAGGCTTCTAATATAGATTAGCTTGATAACAACGTTAAACCACCGTTTTTTTGAGAAACTCACTGTTAACGAAATCCCGTAGAAAACTAAAAGACGCGTGAAAGGACGTAGCAGCGGCGAGGGAAGAAAAAGACATACTGTCGCTATATCCCTTTCACTAACGATGTGATGATGTATTTTCCAGTTCCTAACACCTGAAGGCTTCTGCTCGCTACTGGCGTTAGTAGGAACAAATGGACAAGGCATTGGGACAAGTCCACTAGCTCTGTGGGTCAACTCTGTGTCAAACTTGACTATGTCGGATGATGAGAAACAACAGTTGGACATGTTTATTGACAAACTCTATCAATATGTGGAGGAAGGTTTGCTATTTGTATAATTTATGAAAGTTAATAAAACATTATTTATATATTTTCTAGACAAGGGTGCTCCCATCTTAGGCTGCATCTTACCTATATACCTACCTGTTTTTTTTTCTAAGGGGAATCTAATAAGCCAAATCGAATAAGCGGAAAGCTTGTGCTAAGAGTGGGTATGACAATAGGGCAATGGATGGGATTTGAACCTGCAAACTATCAGTTTTCAGTCCTCACTTTTGAACCTTTAACCGTTGGGCTATTGAGGCTTTAAAATATATTGAAGCTTAATTACAATATGGGGTTATTCAAGGGGCGAACCAATAAGTTCCTGAAAAGTCGGCAACGCATTGGTGGTGCCTCTGGTACTACAAGTATTCATGGGCGGCGGTAATCACTACATCAGATGACCCGCCAGCTCGTTTGCCCGTTTGTTTCGTTTGTATTCATATAAAAAAAAAAAAATGGTGAAATTGTTCCTATTACATTACAGAATCTAGTCAGTTCCTCAACACGGAAGGCTCTGGGCTGTTCCTCTTACAAAGTTCGTGTAACCACAGCTGTGCCCCCAACGCTGAGTCCTCATTCCCCTACGGCAACCACAGGATACAGTTGAGGGCGCTCAAAACAATACTGCCCGGGGAGGAAATATTTATCAGCTATCTGGACGAGTGTGCCTTACAGCGCTCGAGGCATTCGAGGCAGAAGGTAAATTTTAATTTCATTTTAAATAAAATAAATAAAAAAATATATCTTTATTTCAGACTTTAGGTCCATACATTAAGTTAGTAACAAATGACTTAAATCTATGTTAGTAACAATTACTTATTCTATGTTAGTCCTTATAAACTACCTTAACCTATTCAGGGCCACCATCAAATGCGCTGGGCCTTAGTGCTGGTGTGCACACTATTCCAGCTCCTCCAAAGAAAGCTGTACAGTGATAAAGATTATTGTAAAGCAACTGCTATATCTTAATGAAGATTTAGAAGTAAATTAAAAATGTGGAAGGGTTTCTGTTTCTTGGGCTTATTGGTTTGTCCTTCAATCACGCTGCAACAGAGCTATCTAGATCAACGTGATTTTTCACACAGTTATATTTGAGGACCTGGAGAGTAACATAGGGTATATTTTGGCCCGGAAAAAACCTAGGGTTTCAACGACTAAATACATGCGCATTAAGCCGCGGGCATCAGATAGTAAAGATCTATAAAAATAACAATCCCAAGAAAACGAAAATTTGACCAAAATGTCACTTGCGTCACAAATGTGCACCAAGGTATTCAAATAGATGATATTTATATGTGTACTTTGCAGGAGTTAGCGGAGAACTACCTGTTTGTATGCTGGTGTGAGCGCTGCATGGCTCAGGGCTCCGAGCCCGACTGCAGCAGTGAGGAGGACATGAGTGGAGAGGAGGATGCGGACGACTGATGCTCCAACTTCCTTGCCCTGTGTCTGCTGGGCCTTTGAGACACTGCATAGGTAGTGAAACTGTGCGGGGAGTGAAAGTGAACTGGGAGTGAAAGTGTACAGGAAGTGATGAAAATTTACGGGAAGTAAAAGTGTATAGGAAGTGAACAAGAAGTGAACAGAAAGTGAAAGTTATGTTGACTGACATAAAGATTTCAAAGTTCAGTATGGGTCACAGTAGATAACGAAGAGTCTTATACAGGGTTAATTGTAAAATACCAACAACCTTCTACAGGCAACTTCTATGCATCAAAGTAAATAACTTTTGTTCCACGACTTTTTAATATTCTTTGAAAAAAAAAAATTTTTTTTTCATACAAAAATAAAAATATTTTCTTTTTCTGTTCTAAAATTTTAAAAACTCTACGCGGCACGTATCAAAGGGAGTCAGGGAACGGGCGCGCGGTATGCGGGGGGCGTGGCGTGCGGAGGAACGAAAGCCTGCGGCGCTCTGAAATTCACAATCCCGCAGGTTCTGCTCGATCGCACGCGCCGGTGATATTTGCGTAGTATTATTAGTACCTACTTACTGTTCATAGTAGTACCTACTGTTCGCCTAGGTTCTGTTCTGTCATCTGTGCCTACTGCCTAGTGCTTAAACGATGGCTTATCAGTATTCCAACGTTGAATACACAGAAATGGTTCGAGTGCTCGCGATATGTGGTGATAACGTGTTGGAAGCTTGCCGAGAGTATGCAAGAAGATTCCCTAACGTCCGTAGGCCAAGCCGCATGACAATGCTAGCTGCCACACAGCGATTAAGAGATCACGGACAATTTCAGCCTAGGTCTAGTGATCGTGGTCGGCCACCGAGGCACACAGTGCGTGAAGAGGAAGACATATTGCAATTTTTTGAAGAGCATCCAGCAGCAAGTACCAATGATGCAGCCCGAAGATTTAACGTGTCGCAGTACTTTGCTTGGAGCGTCATCCACAATGAGGGAAAATACCCTTTTCACCTTCATCGGGTCCAAGAGCTCGCCGATCCCGATAAACCTGCGCGGGTTGCTTTTTGTAACTGGCTGCTAACGGAGAGGCCCACAGTTTTATGGACAGATGAGGCTACATTTGGTAGAGTTGGACTTTTCAACACTAGAAATGAACATTTGTGGTCGTTCGAAAACCTCCACCAACCCAGAGAGCACAATTTTCAACACCGTTTTAGTGTTAATGTGTGGGCAGGAATTTTAAATACCACATTACTGGGCCCAATATTTTTGGAAAGATTAAATGCCGAATCTTACGAACGTTTTTTGTCCGAGACATTACCAGTGTTGCTGGAGGATGTGCCCCTCGCCTCCTTACGCAGTATGTACTACCAGCATGATGGGGCGCCGGCGCACTATGCTCTCCGGGTCAGAGGCCTGTTGAACAGGGAGTACCCAGGTCGATGGATTGGACGCGGTGGGCCTAGATCTTGGCCCCCAAGGTAAGCTGACCTCAATCCCTTGGATTTTTATTTGTGGGGGCACGTAAAGTCCTTGGTTTATGCTGGTGGGGGAATCACTAGCCGCGATATGTTAGTCGAAAGAATAATGTCTGCATTCGAACTAATAAAAACCAATTTTGAAGTGCTGTCAAGAGTTGATGAACAGTTAATTTTTAGGTGTGGTCTTTGTGTTGGCTGTGAAGGTGACTATTTTGAACGTTTTGTTCGTGATTCTCACCGACATCCAAGGGACTTAAATCTGAGACGTAATGTCAATTAATTTAGGTAAGCAAAATTTCGTATAATTTTATTCATTTAAATTCAGTAAATTGTTTTTATTCATTTATTTAAATAGGTAGGTACCTACGCCTGCATTAAAAACAATACAGGTGGCATCTAGTTCCGACTTCCGTAGCAATCGAACGTGAGAAAAAACGACCATAATATTATGTAGGTCAGCTGTACCTACCAACTAAGTTGAATTTGATTCTTGATTGCTTTTTATTTCAATACGTAGGTACATACGAACTCTAATAAAAAGAGGATAATAATAACGTTTTTTGTTGGCTCTAATACTCGTAGCATAGCTTATAAACCTAGAAAGTAGGTAAGTAATAAATCTGAAGAATTGTGGAATCAGCCCACCCCAATTATTAGTGAATAATTCTCAGTCTAAACTCTTAATAGATACCTACCTACCTACCTACCTAACTTCACTTTTCGTGAAATGAATTGGTACATTTTTATTTAATTTCAAACTAAAACTGTTTAGTTACCTAGTTAACTAGCCTCTCATTGCGTAGGTACGTATCGCAATAAATTACGCGGCGGGAATCAAAGGTACCTAGGTCGAAAGGTAAACATTAAACAAACATCTCATATTTTTAATTAGCGGCTGAGCGCGCCGCCGGCACTGAGAAGACGGCGGCGTGATGCTTGAAATCCGATTTCTGGATACTTACTAGGTATAAATATCTAATCAGCTGGTCCATAAATCGAATGCGACCGACAAAGCGTAGGCTAGGTACCCATATTATGTGCTCATGACGTACTACTAAGGTTAGGTATTTATGTGACGCGTTAGGTACGTAGCAGTTTAGATGGTGTTTTAAGTGTTACTTAGACAGGTTAGATTGGTAGGTATCTGAGGCATTAGGTAGGTTCGTGTCAATGACTACTGAAAGTTTCATACCTAGCTACTTAGATTGGTGAGCCGTGTGATGAAGGAAGGTAAGTAGGTAGTAATATGTAGGTAAACTAATAAGGAATTGATAGGTAGTAATTTTGCTCTTCCGTAAAAAAGCGCGGGAAATTGTCAAGTAAACAATCGTACGCGTATGGTAGGTAGGTACCTACTTAATGCCTGTTCGACACTTACGTCTGTCGCTGTGAGAAGCTTTTTTGGTATTCGCGATAAACGCCAATGTAGGAAGATATTATTGACCTGCAGACAATAGCTCAGTCCGATGTTAGTAATAGACATCGCAAAGCATTTGTAAATACGACAGAGAAGCGATAACTTCGGACATTTATTGCTGCACGGTTAGTAGTCGACGCTTCATCTCGCAGGTGTGGAAGAGGCGTTACATAAAATGACCATAGAGTTAAAAAAATGTCTGACTCTTCAACAAAAACTGAAAATTTTTTTTTTGGTGAATTTATTGAGTTACGTGAAAAGTCGTTGAACAAATGTTGTTCAGTATCATGCATAGAAATTACATGTAGGAGGTTGTTGGTAAATTACAATTAACCCTGTATATAAGAAACTTTTCAAATATTGGTTTAGCATTGTTCGATTTATGCTTATCTGCGATCTCATATTGATAGTACTATTTTCATAAAAATTTCAACTGTTCTTTCAATTTCAACGAATATCTACTTGCTACAGAACCAAGTTCACTTGTTCTGTAGGAGGTTAAATTATTATCTTTTGATTGTAAAATAATTTTGCAAGCAATGGAAGCATAAATGGACTCCTATGCTGAGATTTATAGAGCATGCTCAGACTCTAGATAGAGGTTAAAACGAGACACTAATACACTCTGAGTATTAGTGTCCCGTTTGAGCTGAGTGATAGTGCGGTTTATAGATTTCATCCTTAATTTAGCATTAATGCTGGGAGCTATAAAGCATGCTTTGACTTGGCTTAGACTCGAGAGAGTGTTTAAACCAGACAAAATATATGTCACGATAATATACACCTGCAACTCTGTCTCGAGTCTGAGCAGAGTACGAGTATGATCTATACAAATGTACAGGGTGTAAGGGCCTAACAAAAACTGAAACCAGAGATTCGATATAAATGAGTCAGATCCTCTCAGCTTTGGATTGGTCTTTTTGTGATTTAGACTGTTTTTTTTAAATTCTTTACAACATGGAATTGTGTACTTATCTCAATTTGATTTTAATTGATGCATTTATAAGCACGGTCAGCTGTACTTAGAACAGAAGGCCAAAGCTGTCTATCTAAGGCTGAAATCTATAGACCCTACTCGCACTCTGCTCAGACACAGACACAGAGATAAAATGAAACAGATATATGTGGGAGCATACTTGTATTTCGTTTTAACTCTTATCTTGAGTCCGAGCTAAGTCAGCACGCTCTATAGATCTCAGCATTAATACCTACAAACCGCCGCTTGCTCCGCACCATAACTAATGAGGGTGTAGGTATTGGTGTAAAAAATTACAATATTTGTAACCCATCATTTCCAGGATGACCTATTCACAAAGTTTTTGTTAGGTGGTGACTTACACCCTGTAATGATCTATACTCATAGGTTAGATTAAAGATTAGGCCTTAGTATGGTCTAGTCATGCCGATTTATCGTGTAATATTCCTGGCGATAAGAATTTTGTCCATTTTAAAGTAGGCTAGTACAGATAAGGGATGATTTATCTTACACCATGCAAAGCAGGCCCTTGCCGTTATATAAATCCGGAATGAAGTCTAATTAACGTAACATAGTGATGAGCTATGCCACGGATGGGGCAAGTTCATAAAATAAATTCTTGGCCCCAGAATGGCGTAAAATAAATCATGCATAAGGAGTTGAACGAATTTGATGAAGGGGCCTAAAATTTAAGTGTGGCCTAATTTTATAATCGAAATAATTATGCTGATCGCATATCACAGCATGGGCCGCAAGCATCGCATTTTTCATTTCTTAGGCTATTAGAACTAGAATTTTGTCATGTGCCTTCATCTTGTTATCTTCTTCTTTATCAACCGATGGACGTCCACTGCTGGACAAAAATATCTTACGTGGACTTCCACAGGCATTGGACCGACGACATCAAATTAGTCGCAGGGAGCCGCTGGATTCAAGCAGTACAAGACCCAGGCCATTCTGTAATGTGCGACTGCAATTTATCTAAAGGACAATGGGTAAAAACGTCCCCACCCATGGACAGATTTGAAACAAGTGTCATCGGAAGCGTCTACTAGAATGGATATTTTTTTACTATGGGGCCACATTCCAAATATATGGGGGTTTGGATTTTTAATATGTTTTTATTCGATTTTTCATTCGATTTTGCAACTAGGTATTTTTACTTTTGTTGGGTCCTAGTAAATTTATTGAGACGCACCCCATGACTGTTGGAGGGTGGGGACGGGGTCCATACAAAATCCCCCATTGTCCTTTAAGCCTCAATAGTGCAACAGTATGGATGCTGACTGAAAACTCAAAGTTCAATCTCCGCATCCGTTGTGCTATTGTCGTACGCATTTCTATAGTCTATAGTTGGCCGCGCCTTATGTCTGGGAGAAAGGGGGGCACGAAATGCATATGAGAGTCACAGCATAAGGATATATAGTAGGTCGGCGCCTTTGATCTAATGGTAAATGCCGATAATTATAACGTACAAAAAAAATTGATGGAGCAAGAATGCCATGAATTCAGCCAATGAGAGGTGCAACTGACGTAATCATTTTAGACAATTTTCTGCTGAAGATATTTTACTGTCATTATTTACCTATTTAAAGAGCAAATATCCAATGTTGAATGTTATAGTGAATATTTTTTTAGATATAGTGAATTAGAGTTTTAAGATAAGAATATTTATGTGGTACAGTTCTTGCAATTCACGAGGGCTGAGCTTAACATTGTGTACATGAACATTGCGTAAGTGTGCGTGCCTGTCAGGAGCCTAGGTGGGAGCGGTCAGGCGCGAGCAAGCTCTCGCTCTCACACAGATACGACACGCACACAACCATGAGCCACGAGCCCTCGTGAATTGCAAGAACTATATGTTGTAAAGACAGATTTTATAAATACCAACAATTATTTCGCCAGTCACGTTGAATGGAGAAGACATCAAAATCATCAAATCATTAATGATAGCCAAGCCATACTACATAGTTCAGAACCAAATTGAAGTGATTAAAATCGATTTCATTGTCAAAGACATGCCGCCAAGCGATTTAGCGTTCCGGCACGATAGCGTGTAGAAACCGATTAGGGGTATGGGTTGTATCTACACTGCCATACCCCTTCCAAGTTAGCCCGTTACCATCTTAGACTGCATCGTCACCATCAGGTGAGATCGGAGTCAAGGACTGCCTTGTCATAGAATAAAAAAAATTGTATTGAAAGAATTTAACAAGTATGACTTTTGCTGTTTCAGCCAATAACCGAACCAAAAACCGAACCAAAGCCGAACCGATTCGGGTTCGGCTTGAACTGTGTAATATGACCCTTATACAAAAAACTTCGTATATAGGTACATATTATTATAGAGAAGTTTGCAAAACGAGATATCCAAAATAATCAATTATTTATTGATGAAGTTGTATGAAAATGTTACAGGAAAAAATCTATGTCCTTAGCTAGTACAGTTTTGAAGAACTCATTTTTTAACAAACTTACGGCCTAAATACCTAATTCAAAATCTACAAATTGAAAGTGGAAAATGTAATCCAGATATGCAGTAAAGTGTTATCAGTCGGTAAAACAGATTGCAATCGCAATACTTGCATTGATTTTTGACATACTACTAATATTTCGATTAAATTTTTGAATTTCAATTTGTAGATTCTGTATTCGTTAGTTGAAAATTACTGTTAGTTACGCGGTGCCAAACAAAGGGATTTATCATTGGGATAATCGTAATTGAATGGAATACTATTAGGTAATACTTTTTCTTATATTATTAAGGTTATTATAAGATTTGTATTCGATGATATGAGCGTAAAAGTAAAATGAACCATAACAGCGTTGAATTAGAGTTCAATTTCGTGCATGCAATCTTATACTTTTACGTATAAGAATGCTTGGATATGCTCCAAACTAAAATCGGGTGTACTGAATTTGTGACTTTAAAGCAATACGGTTAAGGTTCATTTTACTTTGACGGTAAATAAAATACGAATACGATCAATACTAAATCGTTAAATCGTATACTAACCTTAAAGATATGGAACCCTATATGCATGAGTATGATTCACTCTTGGCTGATTTTATTTTAGTTAAAAAACATCACCACAATCACCGGTACAGTCTAGTGATTAAGACTTCAGACTCCGTTTCAGGGGGTCCAGAGTACAAATCCCAGGCAGGTATTTCTAACTTTTGGGAGTTATGTGTGTTTTTAGTAATTAAATGTCACTTGCTTTAAGACTAGAATTATACTTGTAAGTTTTTACGTAAGTAGCTTACAGAGGGACTTACGTAACTTACACTATGAAACGATACGTGACTTACAGGACTGTTTACATTTCTTAGGTTGCTCATGTAAGCAACTTAGGTGAGTAATTGTGGCCTAACAGTATAGGAAAAATTGTGAGAAAACCTGCTTGCTTGTGAGTTTTCTATAATCTTAAAAGTGTGTAAAGTCTACTAATCTGCACGTGGCCACTGTGGACTTTTTTTTTTTTTAAAGAATATTAGCCAACCTGAAGTTGACTAATATCCTCCTACCCCCTCCAAATAAGCGGAAAGCTTGTGTTAGGAGTGGGTACGACAATAGTGCAACGGGTGAGATTCGAACCTGCGACCTTACAGTTTTCAGTCCGCAATTTAACCGTTGGGCTATTGAGGCTATGAACTTTGGCCTAAAACCTTATTCTGGGAAAAGAACCGTGCCCAGTAGGCCATGATTTAGATTGTTTATTAAAGCCATTCCTGATTCTCTATGCTGGACAGTGTTCACAGAGTGTTTACTGTTATTTTAATAAATGTCCTATAGATAATAATGCAGTGAGATATTATGTTAATTCTATGTTATAAATCACTTGAAGTGTTTACGTTATTATAAGTATCTTGATTGTTTATAATAAAATTATTCTGAAATATAACGAGCTTTCATTTTTCCAAGTTTCTTGATTATGCATCCATAAATCCAAGACAGGATTTTCTTTTTTCTGATAACAAAAAAGTAGGGATGGTCCATTGTGTTTAATTTGTCTTTGAGTAGTAGGCTCTACAAAGTTGTCAGATATACTTACTGAGATAATTCTCCCGGACCCTAATTTCACAAAAACAATTTCCAAACAACAAAGAAACTTTGCCGCAGGGCTGATAGCGTCAAACGTGCAAATTCGCTGACGCAAATTGAATTTCGAAAACAAACAGCGTTACGATGAATCGTCTTAAACCACTCTAATGCCGTTATAATGTACCTATGATATTAGGTATATTATGGAACATTGATATATTAAATCTCAAGATACGCACCTACTCGTAATTTACTAGTCCAGTCAAAAGAAGGTAACCTCTGGAAAAATCCGAGAGTTTTGAAACTTTGCACATTGAGTTATGGGTACCTAGGGATGAATATACTAAAAGTCCACATGCATATGAGGCGAGCTCTAGCGGCAATTAGCGGAAACAGGGCACTTTTTTTGGTTTTTTGTTAATATCTCGAGAACAGTTGGTTTGAGGTAAAAGTTTGAAAGATTGAAAGAAAATTGCTAGTCATAGAGTTTTAGTTTAGTACCTACATAATTAATAATTAAATGGTTAGAGTTTATATTATATTTATAAGAATATTGTGTGTGTATCTTTGGTTTTGTACTTCAACGACATCAAGTTACATTACAATCTTTATTCGTTTTATTTTTGCGGCTCCGTCTGCCGGAATTCCTGCGACTTTGATCTAAGAAAAAAGATGGACGAAAATGCACTTCAACTGTCTTCATAAAAGGGGAAAATATAATTTATTCACGAGATAATTTTCTCCCACCCCTTGAAGGATTCTTTTAGGGTTGCTACACATACAAAAAATAAAACTACTTGGTGTTGTACCTACTCTTAATTCCTAACTAACTGTTATTCTTAGTAATACCTATTATAAATCCGATAGTGTGCTTTTAAGCATTTCACGAGCAGACGAGTCATTGCCATTTCGCTAGTTTGACATACTCAGTATATCAGTCAATGGTGTCTAGTAGATAGTAGACAGTTCAGTCTCAGGTAGGATGAAACTGAACTGAAAATAATAAATAAGACTATGAGAACTAGACTGTATCAAATCGTGAAGCTGAAATGGCAATGGGCGGGTCACAAACTTCGAAGACTCGATAGTCGTTGGGGATGGAATGGTGATCGGAAAGCGCAATGTTGACAAACTACTAAACGGACTAATGTTGTCATATGAGTCGCAGGGGCTGACTGACTACAGGGCAGGGGCACAAGACCGCGGCGTATGAAAGTCTATACAAAAGACCTATGTCCAGCTGTTGACGTCTTTCGGTTGGCAATGATGGCGAACCTTTCATGTAAAATGAGAGAATGAATCTTCAAAAAAAATGTAGTAACTAGTAGGTAGTTCTTTCATTTCACGAGAGCTCGTGGCTCATGGTTGTGTGTGTATCGTATCTGTATAAGACTTATACAGATACATTACTCGGTAAGGTTTGCTCGCGACTGACTACTCCCACCTAGGCTCCTGACAGGCACGCACTTCGCACACATACGCAATGTGCATATACACGACGACGTAACCACAAGTAAAACGCCCGTAACTTCGTGAGATAAACGTACTGTACCTAATAATAATATGTACATTTGTGACAAAGTGGCAACCCTATTGGGACAGTTGAAGTAGGGGCGACACGAATGAATGTTTGTTCTGTATAGAGCGGGCTTCGCTGCTAATAGCTACAGCAGGACTCTGAAATGTCTTGTTATGGTCTTGTTGCTGCTTATATTTCTTTTTCAAAGCTCTTACCAAACTACCTTTATGTACCTACTACTAACTTTAATAATTTCTAAGTGCTTATAAAATTTATAACGAGCAACGAATATTATAAATGCCAAGTGTGTGCTTGTTGGTTTGTCCTTCACCTGTGCATGTACACACTTGTGCATTATAATATCTCCTACCTAATCGGCTAGACTTCGTTGGAATTGGCGGCTGTATTATTATATCCGGACCCAGGACATGAGCACATCTAAAGGACAGATTAAAATTAAAACATTCCCCTTTTCCTTTGAAGAAATGCCGAGGGCATTTAATTGTTATCCGTATATTGGCCTCCGAGCGGGTTGCGAGAAATTGACGAATTTAATGCACAATACCCTTTGTCGTCAGTTATTGAATTAAAGGTTTAGAGCAATGCAACGCGGTGCGGCTCGACGATGTGTCGCTGCATTGCTTCTGCGGTGTAGCATAGAAAAATTATATAGCATAGCGTGATAAGGCGTCCTACATCAATAAATAAGTGGTGCGATTCTCTAACAATGATTGCTACACTGTGACTGTGTTACTCGCTATTGGCCGCTATCTGCCTTGTTGGTCTAGTAGTTAGCAAGTTCGACTACAGATGACGAGGTCCAGGGTTAGATTCCCAGGCCGGGCCATTAAATGTATTGGTTTTTCTGTCAAGACATTCTCAATACTAGCCCGGAGTTAGGAAGTTGGCGTTGAGTCACCCCCGTGCCTCGGAGAGCACGTAAAACTATCGGTTCTGCATCTGATCTCTCTCCGGCCGTGTCAGATTTTCGTCCCATCGGACTATGAGAGTAAAAGAATGGAGAGTGCACCGGTGTTTGCGAATACACTTGTGCACTATAATATCTCCCGCGCAGATGGCTAATCTCTGTGGAGATTGACTGCAGTGGCCGGATTCGGTCGGGAGGACATTACTTGCTTACTTTACTGGACTAGATCTAATGAAGTTAAAGGTACGTTATCACGCAGATTTCGACTAGTTACCTACTGTAACCAATAGGCAGGTAGTGGTAGAATTTGCAACTGCTTTATCTGCGATTCTTACAGCCTAAAACACTGCAGTTGACTAAATTCAGACAGAAACGACACAAATACAGAGATACACACCTACAGATAAAGCGCTGAAACTTATAACACCGGTAGTAACCATATAATTTATAAACGTTATCGAGATGTGAAAACTCCAAGCTTGTAGTTCCTCGTACTGCAAGCATAAAGACGCTACATCGCGCCGTATTGAGCACGATTCTGTCGCGCTGCGCTGCCGTTACGCGTTCTAATTGTTTCAGTCTTTAATGCTCTAACGCCCTTTGTCATTAGTTATTGAGTTAGGCAAGCGCCTTTCAGCCGAAAAGGACGGTTAATGAAAAATTCTTAAACCTTGCGGTTTTTGGAATTTATTTTCTCCTAAAGGGCTGGTAAATTATTTTGGAAGAGCCATGCAATATGTTAAAATTCCGCAATGCGCGCACATCCGGTATTGAAATAAAGACAGCCAGATCACATTTCTATTAGGTCGGTACCATTTTTAGAATTCTGTGATGGTAACTGTGTAACTGAGTTACATGTAAGTAATCTACTATTCCAGTTTCGGATACATTAGATTTTGTGTGCGTTTTGGAGTTAGTAGATACGTGTGTGGTTTAGGTAGGTACCTACATCAATATTTAAATAGGTTAGCGTTCAATTTGCATTAGCAACGTTGTTGATTTTGATGATTGGTGCTTTGAACCATGGCGAAATTGAATTTCGACGTGTTTTGCAATACCAATGACGTGTATTTTCCTATTTCTTATGTGAGTTTTACCGTAGGTACTCGTTTGTGATGGAACAAGAATAAGGATTTATTATTTCCACAAAAAAAATGACTAAAATACCGCCCGAATTAAGTCGCGGGCATCAACCTAATATAGCGATATATCCCTACATAATATTTAAAAGAAAAGTACCTACCTACGGATTATTCGTAGTTTTCTTCAACCACTACTAAATAATTGTGGAAGTGAACGAAGATACGACGTGGATACCTACCTATGTTTTAACATTTACTGTTATCGCTGTACCCAGAAAACTATTTCCGAAGAAGCCTCCCAGTAAATTGGAAAGCCTCTGCCCATATAACGTTTTTCGCGTAGCGGCGGGGAAATAAAAACAGGGAAATGAAAATAGGTTAAGCTGACCCTCGGGCAAGAAAGAATTGAGGATAGGTTTCTGTATCAACTTAGCCCGTAGTGGTCATAAAAATTTGGGCAGCGAAATCCGTACTGAGTTCAAGTAATTCGATAGTCAAGTAGGGATAGGTACGTTTTACAGAGATGTTAGAGCTTAGAGCCCCCTGAATTAATTATATTATCTTTGTTACTTCTAATTTACAAGTAGTAGGCTGTATATGTATATGCAAATCTATGGCTCATAATCCTATTATCCTACTTTTATATTTTTTTTTATATTCCGTAAAACCACCCAACTATAGTCCAGATTTGACAGGTTTCACATTTGTGCTTGTTTTACTAAAGAATAGATTATCATATTAAATACCTATTAATGTTTTTAGAAATAGTAGAATATAGTAAGAAAGGATTTCAAAATCAAAATATAGTATGGGCATTAATTGATTATTATTTTTTTAGTTAAATTTGGACCATTGTTGTATAACATGTTGCCAACTATAATCCAGATTACAAATCATACTCGTTACGCATATTATGACACATTAGACAATAGTGGGGTGCTATACTTGATTGTCTGTTGAACGAAGTGGCTACATCTTCCTTGGATTGGTTAAATTTTTTAAGAAAAAACACTAAAAAATGGGATCGAAATTGGTTTTATTGATTAAATTGAAAAATCAACAATTATGTATTGTACCTAGTATACTAAATAGTAATAAAATTATGAAATAAAATGGGGAGCAGGGCTAATTTATTTTTTTGGCTTTCCCCATTTATACTCCAGTTCCGGTACACGAAACAGTGCACGTTTCGTGCTTAATTTTGCTGGAGTGTTAATTGGGGAAAGAATTTTGTCAAATGCATAAAAAATACAGTCTGCTTTCTCAGGCCACTTCCACGATAAACCACAGCGTGCCATGCAGTTGACAAATGCTCCATCAATATCGACGGTCTGCACTTGTCCTGGCCACGTTTCGCCTTCGTATTCCACTAAAACGAATTGTCCAGGTTTAGGAATAAAATCCCGAGGGTTAGGAGTCTCGTCTGGAGGTTCGTTTTCGACACACTCATCTGTGAGATCCATAGTTGAATCTGTATCATACAATGAATGAATTTCAGCATCTTCGTCGCTTTCAGTAGAAGAATCTATAATAATATATTTTTTCTTCCTTTTTAGTTTGGTTTCCTTGGAAGACGAAGGTTGTGATTGTTCCATATCGTTATCGCAGGAAGGCTCTTTATTTTTTATATTTGATTTTTGTTTCCATTCTTTTGATGTGCTGGATTGCGTTTGACCTATTTCTTCTGCAGAAATGCTTTTACCTGCCGCAACATTAAGTTTTTTCTTGCGTCCTTTGCCCCCACATATTTCAACAACTTCCTTTCTTTTATTTCCTAGAAATTCCAAAAAGGCTTCCGAAATCAGACTCTGCTCTGGCTGTGGAGCATCTGAATGTTTAAAAGTAGGCAAGCGTTGCAGCACTGGAGTTTCATCCGTGGGAAAAATACCGGTTTTCCTAAAGCCAGCTTTGAGATTTTCTGCTGAGTTATCCATGATCTTTTCCCACAATTTTCTAAGTAATGCAGGATATAAATTTTTGGGGATAGTGGGCGATCTCTGTCCTTCAGGAGTTTCTTTCCATTCGTTCAAAATTTGACGCCAACGCAGTTTAAGAGGCCTAAAGTAGGCAACATCTAAAGGCTGCGTTAAGTGAGTGCTATTTGGGGGAAGAGCCACAAAGGCAATATTGTGGTCTTTGCAAGCTTTCAAAACCTCTATATTTATATGGGAACTCAAATTATCCCCTATGAGCAGCTTTTTCCCCTCCTCTCTCCGCACAGCAGGCAACACCAATGTAAAGAACCAATCTTCAAAAGTATTAGTATCAAACCAACCGCTCTTCGACCTGTTGTACCGAGTTTCAGGTGGTCCACCCTCCGTCCAAGTGGTCCATAAATGATCAGCTTTATAATTCACGTACGGTGGTAAAATCTCTCCAGCTGCATTGCCACATATCATCATACTAACAGATGCTTTGGTTGCGTTCTTTATGGCTTCCGGATACTTGCATCCACGTTTCGTAAGTACCTTCTTCTTACCGGGGTCGTCAACAAGATTTGTTTCGTCATAATTGTATATAAGATGAGGTGGCACTCCCTCGATCTCTGTCTTTAATTGGTCGAAATAAGATTTAATCTGGTTCTCATCTACAGCGGCTCTTACCCTTTTTATATTGTTACAAAACCTTTGGGATAGATCCTTTTTGTGCCGTTTCAAGAACAGACTTGCCCAGATTTTACCAGGCAAGTTATTTTTAAATTGCTCAACTTTACGTCCGTTTTTATCAAGATACATTTTCACTATGCATCTTAGATCAAAAATTGTCACAGGAAAACCAAAGTTACACATTTCTATTGCATGCTGGATAAAAGCATCCTCTTCGGCTTCTGAAAAGACGCATTGACGACCTGGCTGTCTAACTTTGTTCTTCCGAAACGCTTTTAATTTCAAAATTATTGAACTTCTTGGAATTTTATATTTTTCAGAGGCTTGACGCTGAGTTAATATTTTGTTACTTATGTCAATTAAACAAAGTTCCATTTGGCGATCACTATAGCTCTTATATGCCCGCCCTCCAACTTTTCTTCTCATAAACTTATCTCGCGACATTATTTTCTAGAACAAAGCAAGTTGGTTTTCAATTATGGTCCAAAAAAAACGTTAGGACTATAGTTGAAAACTAAGTACCAAATTTTGAAAACAAATCCACATTTTTTTTTATTGCTACAATCACACAGTAAACTATACATTAAATACATGATAGCAACATTACCTTTCAGAAAAATGCAATTCAGACAGTGGTTCTCACTTCAGTCAATTTTCCCAACTAAAAGTATGCAGAGTTCGTTTAACACGTTTAAACCAGTTCCTCTCTCAATGGGTCAAATAAATTATGTTTAGAGCGCCATCTAACAATAAAGCTTGAAACTAGTAGCCTTATACGGTTAATTAAGAAAATAGTACGGAATAACAAGCCTAGGTGTCACTACAAGTTGATGCCACTGGGATTTTGTTTGAAGATGAGCGGGACTATAGTTGAGGACCCGGACTATTGTTGGGTGGTTTTACGGTTATAAATGTGAAAGTGTGGATGTTTGGATGTTTGTTACTCAATCACGCTGCAACGACTGAACCGATTTGGCTGAAATTTGGCACAGAGATAGACTATAGACTGGAATAGCATATAGGCTACTTATTCCCGTATTACTTTTTATCCTGTAAATTAGGAGAGTTCCCGCGGGATTCCAAAAAAACCTCAATCCGCGAGAACGAAGTCGCGGGACCATAGACTTACCTGATGACCATAGACCTGACCTGATGACTTTGTATCTAGTGGTTATTTTGGACTCATCTGCAATCTATGATACCTCTAGTGTAGGGTCTGCTAACACTCCGCTAAAGATTCATCTCAAACAACGATCCAGAAAATTTCGATGTGCGATCGAGTCATTAGTGCAAACATTAGCATAACTTGCTTGCTCAAGTTTAACTCAGGCACTGTCGGTATACGCTATGACATAATTTAAGTCCCCTTTGATAAATGAAACCAAGCACCTGTCCTACTTTACTAAATGATAAAGGTTTTTCATACGGAACGACAAACGCAGCAGTAGTAGCGTATAGTACAAGACGCAAGATAACAAACTTACAAGCATTTCATTACCGCGAAGAGGGTTTAAATATAAAAGAGGTATTTATTACAACCTATACCTATTTATTATTTTCTTGTTACCGATTTTGAGGAGGTGTTTAGTGACGTGTGTCTTATTTTTGTGTTAAAGGAGGAAAGGTTTATCACGGCAGACAGAGATAAAAAGATGAAACTCAATGATGCAGCAAAAGTCATACTAAAACATTTTGAAGGCGAAAAACAACATTGGCTTTTATAAAAGTGATTTTTACAGAAAGTCGGAAAGAAAGAGTTTTTTATGGCCAAAAAAAGTCAGACGCTTATATCGCAGTAGAAGCTCGTGGCCTTGACAAATTAAGCCTACCCTGCTGTATTTGCTGCGTTACTGCATCGTTCGTTGTCTGAAGTAACTTTAAGAGAAGGCTGAATCAAATATGGCTGAGTAATTACGTCGGGAAAAGTTAAGGTGTAACATAATTGGAGCGCGCCGGTGCGTCACTAAATGACTCTGATTTCGTGTAATCCCCTTTCTCTCCGGGAACAGAAAAACTCGTATATCGTTTTTATAAAGTTTTTCCTTTATTTATTGAGGAAATGAGAGGACTACAGGGTGAGTGTAAATTGAAAACCAAAGTGGTAGAGTATGCGACCAAATATGAAAGGATAAGATAAACGATAGGTACGAGTAGGTACCTATGGAATACTAACTTTTCTACAGTTTTTTTACAGTTCTATAAAGGTATTTTATAGAACTATATTCTATAAAGGTAATTTACTTTTATAGAATTTTTCCCGCGACTTTGTGTTCGGTTTTCTTACAACTGGCATTATTGCATTAGGTATTGTCGAAATAATGTAAACTTAACTCAAACAAATTAGAATGTAGTTGGATAAAAAGGTGAATATTAGTTATATGTAACTATAGCTTTTTCCCACGCGCTTTAGGTTTTTAAAATCTCACGGGAATCCCTTCTTCTGGGATAAAAGTAGCCTATGTCATTCTTCAAGTCCTCAACTACAAAATTTTTATTTGCACAGAAAACAATCAAAATGGAACCATAGAGCTATTGCGGCATGATTGAAGGAAAAATTAACATACTTACGGTTTTTTTTTAATTTTGTCTCCGGGAACGCTGAGATACCAGATTCGTAACAATATAGCTAGTGACAGTGTTCAAAAGCTTGTACTATTTTGCTATAAGTACCTCTTTATCAAGAGACAGTCTGGTACAAGAATTCGCTCTCTGTCAGACGCGCTAAGAACCCCACTTAGGTCGTGAAGTCAGTTTTCGCCCACGCAAGTCCTATCCATTAAAGTTTTAAATGGATGAAATGTTTAGCCAACTCAAGTTGAAGGAGTTTATTATTGAGCTTGAATACTATACAATAGGCCTACCGCGAAATGAGACGATATCTGAGTTAGACGCGTGGGCTGAAGGGTAGATTTAATTTTAGTACGAAGTGGACATAAAAACTTTAACCGACAAATAAAGAGAATTTTGATAGGTTTTGATTGATTGCCAATACAAAACTATCAAAATTTCCATTTTACGACGAGCTTATTCGGTCGATGGTGTACCTAATAATAATCTTATCTGTACTAATACTAGTGGTTTGCCCCGAACTGAGACCTCGCGATATCCCATAATTCCCAAAAGTTTTAATTATATATTGTAATAATTAACTTTTAACATTAGACACAATAAAAAAAATTATAGTTGACATAAAACTGTTTTACTGACACAGCGCCATCTATTAGCATTATAGTGAAGCTATTAGCTTCACAATAATGTCTATTAGCATTATAGTGAAGCTATTAGCTTCACAATAATGCTAATAGATGGCGCATTAAAATTAAATAATTTCGTTTCTTTATAACATTTATCTAATTTTAGTATTTGTTGTTCAAGTACAGGATATAACTGAATTTTCAACCAAGTTTCACGTTCTAATATTCAGTAATTCAGAAGTTATAGGGCTCTGACAGACATTTAGACGGACACACTTCTCTGTCTAGTAGGCAAGCGCCCTAGTTGACTCAGAGAACTCGCTTCGCTCGTTCAATAATATAAGTGGAAGAGTTTGTTTGTTTGAACGCGCTAATCTCTGGAACTATCAGTCGGATTTGAAAAATCCTTTTGTATCTGATAGCCCAATTCTTGAGGAACAATGAACGTTATATGCTATTCAATATATCGGTACGACTCTTAGAAGCTGAGCAAAAAGAAAAAATAGCGTGGGCGAACAATGCGATGCGGTAAGTCGGTGGTCTAGGGCGGTCACTCGACGGAAGATCAAAGGCGGACGAAGTCGCGGGCAACAGCTAGTTAATATTATAAATGTGAAAGTTTGGATGTATGGATGGATGTTTGTCACACAATCACGCCGCCACGACTGAACCGATTTGGCTGAAAGGCACAGATAGATTATAGTCTGGGATAGCACATAGGTTACTTTTTATCACGGAAAATAAGAGAGTTCCCGCAATTAAAAAACCTTAATCCACTCGAACGAAGTTGCGGGCATCAACTAGTAGGTAAATAAAAATATTATAAAACAAGAAAGGTTTACCAAAATAGACACAAATTCATATCTTCAGCTTTTTATATCTTCTTATCTTAAGCTTGAAAAGGTATGTAATAAATAAGTCAATTGCTATCGGTAGGCGGTAGGTAACAAACACGTAGACCTTTAGGAAATTTAGAGTGAAACAGCACTATCTCTCTTTATGTATTGCTTAGTTATATGTATATTATATTATTATTTATGGATTCGTATGTATTTATGTATCTTCGTGTTTATATATTTTATTATTTATTTTTATTAAGTATATAGTATGTTTATCTTATGTAGTGATGTAAATTTTTGACCTATACCATTCTATAATTTCACCTTACTCACTTTCAAGGGAAGCTAGAAGAAATTTCTTTTTTTTAAGAGATAAGCTTTACGTAGGTATGTCCACTTCTTCTAATGTATTTTTTGTCTTGTAATTCTTTATACGTACATAAAAAATGTACTTAAGAAATTGCTAAAGCCAAATTGCTAAGGCTATGTATATTATAAGTACCTAGTACCTACCTACTATCTCGTACTAGAGGCCTTGTGAGTTGTACATTGAATAACCTTGCGTGCAGCAACGAATAGCTATTTAAGGGCCATAATCCAGAGGATTCTGAGGGTTAAGCCTCTCGTTCGTCGGTCGTCATCAATCTTACTCCGCCCGCATAATCGTTGGCACCACGCTGGATTAGCCGGACCTATGTTTTTAAATAGACCATAATAGTCCATAGTGTACCCATATTATTCCCTAGTTAGAATTTGATAACTTCAAGTGTCGACTTCCCTAACGTCGAGTGACGTTTAACCGAGGAATAAATTGGACGTTCTGACAGTTTTTGTATTGAAAATCTGTCAACATATCAAATTTATTTCTCGGTCAAACAATAATTTAAAAAATCAAAAACCCGACTGCGTAAATTTGAATTTTAAATAACAACTGAAAGGGAAAAAACAATCTCCATATATATAGTTTATCGCGAAACAGAAGTGGCAATGGACTCCTGTTTGCCACTTCTGTTTCGCGATAAACTATACTCAACTATACTGCGCATATAGCGCAAACAACAGGTACTCGTTGGGTTCCCCCTTTGGGAACTTACCCCCCCCCCCCTCTCCCCCCTCCCCCACACACACATATCACATGCTTCAATGTTGAAGGAAAACGTCGTGAGGATACCTGTATGCCTGAGAGCTGTCCATAATATTCTCAAAGGTTTGTGACGTCTGCCAATTCGCATTGGGTTAGTATGGTTCAGTAGTGAGTTGCCACTGGTGCTGATGATGAATTGTATACAAAGAATCTTACCGCTGTAATTACGCTAGTAGGTACATCTACAGTAAAAACAAATCACGATAAAGAGCCGCGTTCACTTTCATCTCATTAATGTCGTGGACGCATTTAATTAAAATTCACCCTCCGAACCCGACTTTATCTTTGTAGGGTTTGAGCGTTGAGTTATAGACCATAGAGATGCGGACCTCATGCATATACGATGACGTATATGCATGAGGTCCGCGTTTATGAAAACGCATCAAATGAAACAAAAATACTTCTAAAGTAAAAGTTACATGTCCTGTACTCTAATAGTCCTGTAATAGTGCCATAAGAATTGCGTCTATTATGATAAATAATTAGTAATATTATTGACAGACGTAGTAAAAGCAATATCAAGTGGAGCGCCTAATATTGTTGACAGACGTAGTAAAAGCAATATCAAGTAGAGCGCCGAATGACAAAAAGTAGAGCGCTGAATGAAAAAGTACAGATTGTTGCATAGGACTGCCAATATTTTATTTTATAGAATGGGACTCGCCTTATCTCATAGCAAATCTGGTGGTTAAGAGTGTGACTTTTATTGAAGATTCCGTGAAATGTTTATTATATTATACTGTCATAGTGACACAGAAATAGAAATAGAAATAGAAATATTTTTTATTCAAACAAACTTTTACAAGCACTTTTGAATCGTCAATGAATCTACCACTGGTTCGGAATGCCTTTCCTGCCGAGAAGAGCCAGTAAGAAACTCGGCGGTTGCTCTTTTCAAAAAAAATAAAAAATTTACAATTGTTATTGAACACAGGATAGTTATTACTGTCTTATGAATCACTGGAGCGAATTATATCCACGCTTTTTTATCATTTACATAGTCTTCAATTGTATAATATGCTTTTTTCATGAGAGCAGATTTAATTGATTTCTTAAACTTGTGTAGAGGCAAGTCTAAGATTGACTGTGGAATTTTATTGTAAAACGTCACGCCCATTCTCACAAATGACTTTTGGACCCTCTTGAGGCGCAGCCCAGGAAACATGAGCCTATTTGGATTTCTACTTGGTCTATCGGACAAATCACTCTTTTTTTTGTAACTCAAAATGTTTTGTCTGACAAATATTATGTTGTTATAAATATATTGTGAAGCTACTGTAAGAATGCCTATCTCTTTAAATCTTTCTCGAAGGGAATCCCGCGGCCTCAAATTATAGATTGCGCGGATTGCCCTCTTCTGCAAAACAAAAATTCTTCCAATATCGGCTGCCTTACCCCATACTAAGATTCCGTATGACATAATACTATGGAAATATGCAAAATAAACAATTTTTGCAGTTTCTATGTCAGTCAACTGTCGAATCTTCCTAACAGCGTAAGCAGCAGAGCTAAGTTTGCCAGCAAGCGTTGCTATATGGGTGCCCCATTGTAGCTTTGAATCCAGGGTTAACCCCAAAAACACTGTGGAGTCCTCAGTTTTCAAAGGTTCATTATTTATCTTTAAATTTTTACTGACAGTTCTCGTGTTAGGTAATAAAAACTCAACACATTTTGTTTTTTTAGCATTTAAGAGGAGATTATTTGCCGTAAACCATTCAGAAACTTGAGATAATGCATTATTTACATCGTCAAAATTGTCTTTCATCCTATCGACTTTAAAAATTAAAGACGTATCATCAGCAAATAGTACAATATCGCAAGTATTTTGGACAAAATGTGGTAAATCATTTATGTAGACCAAAAACATGAATGGACCTAGAATAGAACCCTGGGGTACACCCATTACTGAGGCTGATCCGGATGATTTTACATCATTGACACATACTCTTTGGACTCGGTTGCTGAGATAAGACGCAATGAGACTAAGTGCAAAATCTTTAATGCCATAGTGGCTCAGTTTAAGCAAAAGAGTCTCGTGATCAACGCAGTCGAATGCCTTTGACAAATCACAGAAAATACCAATGGCATTCTGTGAGTTCTCCCACGCATCGAATATGTGTTGTAATAGCCTTGCGGCTGCATCGGTTGTTGATCGACCCTTTGTAAAACCATACTGCTCAGTGTGTAGGAGTTTATTTAAATTAAAGTGTAAAAGCAGTTGGTTGAGCATTATTTTTTCGAATATCTTGCTGAGAGTTGGCAAAATTGAAATTGGCCTGTAGTTATTCGGGTCACTTTTGCTGCCCGATTTAAAAAGCGGTATTAGCTTACTACATTTCATAAGATCTGGAAAAGATCCAGAATCTACTGATTTATTAAAAATTAAAGCAAGATACGGCGCAATAATATCAATTACATTATGAATTATTTTAACTGATATCCCCCATAGATCTGCTGTTTTCTTATTTTGTAAAGATTTAAATGTTTTGACTATGTCATATGGGGTAACGTGTTCAAACCTAAATAACTTATTGCACTCAGAGACATTGCTTCTTAGAAGACGATAGGCTTCTGCCGGCGAGGAATTTAGAGAACTGGTTGTGGTAATTGGAATATTTTTGAAAAAGTTCTCAAATGTATTTACAACTTCTATATCGGAGTTAATTACATGATTATCAATTTTAAGCTCCAATTTATTATTATTATGCACCTTATGGTTATTCATTTCATCGCCGATGATGCCCCATGTTGTTTTAATTTTATTATCAGAATTGACAATTTTTTGTTTTATGTGAAGTGACTTTGCTTGTATGCACACATTTTTAAACAATTTAGAATAATTTCTTACATATTCAATAAACGCGGGGGAATAATTATATTTTTTTTCTGCATACAAGTCAAACAGCTTATTTCTACTTTTATAGATGCCGGCAGTTGCCCAGTCACTAAACTTAAGATCTTTAAACAGTGTTTTCTCCATCACCTTAAAGATAGAGTTATATTGTGAGCTTAACAAATCAAAAAACTTTGTATAAATTTCATCCGGATCATCCTGTGCAAGGTCAAGCGTCGGCAATCCAGCTGAGATGCTTTGTTTAAAATGCTTTACTTTTTTAGTGGTAACTGGCCTGTATTTTATTACTTTTGTTATATTTTGTTGACTGCTTGGAATAGATATCATTTGACCGCAATGATCAGATCTGAGATAAGTGATAACAGATTTTTCAATAATGTTACAATCACAAAAAATGTTGTCAATACAGGTAGCTGAGTTTGCAGTTACTCTTGTAGGTTCATCAAAAATATTCTCTAAATTAAAGCTTTTAAATAAGTTAAGTAGCCTACCAGTAAAAGGAGTGTGAAGCAAAATATCAATATTAAAGTCTCCACAGACCACTATTTTTTTTGATGACCTACATAGCCGCCTTAAGGCATCCTCCATTACCTCCTCAAAAACAACAAAGTCGCCCGAGGGTGGGCGGTACACGCAAACTACATACAATATATCGGTCCAGCTTAACACAAGACAGCTCAATAGTGCGTTCTATAGAAAGACTAACAACGTCTTTTCGCTCTTTATAATTAATGTTATTTCGCGTTACTATCAATGATCCCCCGCGTATAGCAGTCTTTCTTGAGAACGCACTTGACAGTGAATAATTATTAAGGTGTACAATTAACTGATGAGTATTGAGCCAATGCTCAGTGAAGCATAAGATTTCAATATCAAATTTTTTAATAAAAAGCTCAATCTCATGTTCTTTGCCAGATAAGCCCTGTATATTTTGGTGTACAAGATTAATTTTATATTGCTTATCTGTTGTCTTACTGCTTAGTTTAAATTTTTTACAAGTATTATTTTTACTTGAGTCCAAATTCACCATACTGCCGGACACATACACAAAATATAAATTGCACACATGAGCGGCGAAGGGACCTCTCTTAGCAGAAAATATTCTTATAAAATATTCATAGGTCTAGCGCGCAATGGCGCATCTATTGACTGGGTGCTTAAAGGGTTCTTGACACAAAATCGATGAGTAAGAAAGTTCGCTAAATACAAGTTGAGTCTAGACAAGTTGAGGCGTTATTTAGAAGGAACTCTCCACCTCTAGTATGGTAAACCTCTCCGGGTTTGAGCTCGTTATTAGCACATTCCATGGAGCGTCTTTGGTTCCTCGTTTCGTAACGGAAATTGGATTGATATGGTTTTGCCCCACGCGAAATTAGCTAGCCGACTGTAATGGCGCATAATGTATAATTAATTTTTGGAGAGTGAAAGAAAGGAAGTGAAGTCATATTCCTGTGATAATTTTACGTTTTAGATATCCCTTAACTTTACATACTTACTAAGGGCAGATTTACCAACGTAAAATAAGTCTTATCCGAGCGTGACATTTTGGCAGATTTTCCATACAAAAACTGTCAGAACGCTCAATTTATTCCTTGGTTAAACGTCACTTGACGTTGGTGATATCGGCACTAATACTAATTTTAAATACTACTACATAATAGAGATAAGACGTGCAATAATAACATAATCTAATAAATAATAATAATAGCCTCAATAGCCTTAAAGGTGCGGACTGAAAACTGAAAGGTCGCAGGTCCGAATCCCACCCGTTGCACTATTGTCGTACCCACTCCTAATACAAGTTTTCATTTATTTGGAGGGGAGAAGAGAACATCAGTAAAGTTCAGCTTGGATGATATTCTTTTTAAAAAAAAAATCATATAAGAATCAGTACCTATCTATTGATTATACATAGGTAGGTACATAGTTGAGACTTGAGAATCTCTTAATTTTTGAGTCGGTAAAAAACAATAAAGTAACATAGGTATGAAAAGATGTTAAATTAATTAATTAACAATTTAATATCTTCAAAATATCTTCTATATTATATTTGAATTTACAAACTCGGAAGAAAATTTCTATACATTGTTATCAACTCAACAGAAGACAGAACTTTCTTCATTTCATGTCGCGAACTCTGAACTCAAACAATTCCGACGTTTGCAGAAATTTCTTGTGACTTCAAAATATTAAAATGTTCATCATTAATTAATTATGGTAGTACTAGGCATATTTTTATTTTTTTATTTTACCAATATTTTTGAAAATTGTTTTAAAATGCCTTTGCTTCTATGCGACATTAAAATGCCTTTGCCTATGATACATTGTCAACTCAATGTTCCAAAAAAATAAAAATTGACGATGACCCTTCTTTCCTGATACTTTTATTTAAATGTTTTCGGGCGGCAATTACTTAACTATTATTTATTTATCACTTAAGACCAGACTCACCTCGCTTGCTCGCTAATCTTTTAGAACAAAATAAAGCACTTACTATTAACGTCTAATTTTAATTTGGTTTTCATTAAGCATCTAGCCATGGCACGGAACGTGGCGTGAGCCGGTGCACGGCGCGCCCTTAATAGGACCCCATAAATCCACCATAGACTGTGACAAATCTCAGTTCCTTTTAGCAATTGAGTTCTTGTGAACGGCCGTTCGCTATTTTTTATTGGTATACTTAGTTCGTATTACGAAACTTATTGCGATTTCCGCAAAATCTAAATCTACCATCCGTACTAATATAATCCTTACTAATTCTGTAAATATTATAAATGCAAAAGTTTGGATGTATGGATGTTTGTTACTCAATTAGAATCACGTTGCAACAACTGAACCGATTTGGCTGGGAACAGAGTTAGATTATAGACTGGAATAGCACATAGGCTACTTATGACCGCGGGACTCCAAAAAAAACCTCAATCCACGCGTACGAAGTCGCGGGGATCAGATAGTATTATAAATGCGAAAGTGTTTTTTTGTTGGTTGGTCCTTCAATCACGTAATAACGGAGCACCGGATCGAAGTCATTTTTTGCATGAGTACAGCTGTTGAGGACCGGGAGAGTGGCATAGGCTACGTTTTCTCAGGAAAACAAAGGGTTCCCGAGTTATTTTAAAAGCTTAACTCCACGCGGACGAAGTTGCGAGCAAAAGCTATACATAAACAAACATTTATGTATTTACAAAACTCTTTTTTTACCGGTATTGAATCCGGATTATCGACCGGTCCGATTTTTGTCGTCCGGCTTTACTTCATTGACTAAACGCATTCCAATCACATATTTCAGCTACGAGTGCGTTATACGTCGCATACCTATAGCTATGATATGGTATATGTATAAAAAGAGGTGGATATGTTATAAGCCTGCGGTAAATGAAGCACGTAATGGCAGATATTTGTCGTAATATGTCATGTATGAAGTACTCAATAGACTAGAATACTCTTCGTCGTTCGGAGAAGTTTTTCGCTTGTTTTGTGAGTATATATAACTGATCTCTAGTGCGAGAGAATATCATAGATATCTAGCTCATTTATGTCAAAACGCATTGTGTGTCCGTAACAGTATTAGCACTAGCCAGTAAGTTGGTAATTGGGAACATAATCCTCCCATATTCTAGTGCAGTCTGCGCTGGACATAAATCATAACTGCAAATATCGACGTCAATCAATCACACTCAATATTCATCATCGGCCTGCATATTAGTTAGTCGGTATGGTAGAAATTTAA
Organism: Hipparchia sbordonii; assembly: GCA_038048805.1. NCBI lineage: Eukaryota > Metazoa > Arthropoda > Insecta > Lepidoptera > Nymphalidae > Hipparchia > Hipparchia sbordonii. The sequence continues at coordinate 11,562,130 of CM076108.1, read as the reverse complement.
TGGTTTTGGTTCTAGCGCAGATAAATGAGACACGCCTACGTAGTTACGTACTAATTTAATCACTGTGCGATGTGATAAGGCAGGTTCCATGTTGCTAAATATAAATCAAACCATCCAGACTTTATCAAATGTCAAAACGCGCATGGCATGGACTATGGAAGCAGTGCCGGCTTTACCTATGGTGCAGGGTGTGCAACGCACACGGGCGCAGGGTTTAAGAAGGCGTCGCGCTTGCTTGCTTGCTTCCCGACATCATTTAAAATTGCACCATTTTTTGCACCTGAATTTCCTTTCACTGGTGAAAATATAACTGTAAGTCAAACGGAATTCTTGTATTGTAAGTATTCAATTTTGGCCGCGCGTCTACTAGAGGGCGCCAAGATATTGATTGCACACGGGCGCTACATGGGCTAGAGCCGCCTCTGTATGGAAGCTTATAAAATGTACCGTGTACATCCTATGAAAAGTGAACTGTGACGTCAATAAACATTTAACACTCTTTTTGTAGTTGTATAACTCAGTAATATAAATTGATTAATTATCAAAAAGCTAACAGTAGAGGTATATTTTACTTATTTAATAAATTACTATATCAATAAGAACAGGTAATTTATTTTTGTCATTTGATAACTTATGATATCATAAGTTAATTTGCACCAACCACCTTACTTACCAAGGTTACCGCCATTTAATTTAGCGTTTCATTACGAAGACTCGTAGAATTTTTTTATTTTTTAAGTGAATATCATTAACCATGTATAATCAGTGATTATTAATCCTCTTGCCCTCATAAAAACAATATAAGCCATGTAGAACTTGACCAGGTTTCTTTTAATTCCTCGAAATAAGTCTAAGACTTGTATTTGACATTGATTGGCAAAAAATATTAGGAAGATATCGTAGTAAGTATCTCGCACTAAATATCGTCGGTATATCATCAGTATTCACTTTGATTTCGATTACAGTTTATAAACACTGGAATCTGATGTATGCTGTTCCTGCATTCGATATTTCATTAGAGTACTTTATCAAATCAACACGTTCGGCTGATTCTGAATCGCGTAATTATGAATAGGGTTGCCAGATTTTTTTTCAGCCTATAAGGGACAAATGGTTAAATGGGCAAAAAAATACGGGATTTCAGTTTTTTACCCGGGACAATTAAAAACAAAATTATTTAGTGTCATTTTTTATTATTTTTTACATTTTCCGCGGATCGAGTCAGTTTTAACACTGTCATTCTGACACTAACACTGTCAGTGGTCGATGCGGGCTGCGAGCGCAAGTTACTTTACACTAAACAGTCGCTCGAGACGAGCCGAGTCAGACAATGTAAAGCGTACGTTTTACGAACGTTGCGTGTGTGAATACTTGAATCGATTTCATAATGAAAAACGAAGTACGGTTCAAATACGGGACAGAGTCAGTCCCGCCGGGACAGTTTAAACTATGCCTCAAATACGGGATGTCCCGGGAAATAAGGGACGTCTGGCAACCCTAATTATGAACAATGTTTCATTTATTTTCTGTACGTACCTAAACATTGTATAAACGTATTTACTTGCTTTGTAAGCCTTTATATTATGTACTTACCTAATTAGATGCACATACCTTAGCTTAAATAAATGACCTGACTCCAAGAAGCCTTTATATAGCCAGCAGCCAGCACTATAAGATCAGATGGCGCCATCTTGGATTGAATCTATCTCTCTTTCTCTCCATATAGAGGTCAGAGTAAGAATATAAGATAAATCCAATAATAAATTGTCTATAACAACAGTTTACAGTTCATTAGCTCAACGAGTTCCGAAGCTGTAGTGGAAATGGGCGGGACACATAGTTTGAAAAACTGATGGTCGTTGGAGTCCTAAATTGCCACCATATTATGTAGACCAATTATGTCAGACGAGAAGCAGGGAGTTGGTAGATACAGGAGCGGCCTTTCTCCAGGTATGAATAAAGAAGAACCTTTTTACCACCGCACTGCAAGACATGAGAGATTGGAGAGCTTCCATCCCTACGTCGTTGATATTTCATCTACGCGCCACCAAGCGCTTTAAGTCTTCATTCCTGATCCGCACGGCTAGGGTCTGGAATGCTCTTCCAAGATCTGTGTTTGGCATCTGAGTGTATAGGCATCTTCTAGGCAAACGCGTTACACCTTAGACCACATCATCACTTTCCATCAGGTGTGATAGTGGTCAAGCGTGTGCCTATAATGTATAAAAAAATAAAAAAAATAAAAAATAAAAAGAATGTTTCGGACAACATTTAGGAAGGTAAGTAGGTTAGGTATATTAAAACTCTAAAGCTGTCTCTCTGCCTATCGGTATCAAGAAGGTATCAAGGATAACAACGTTTTGGTCGGGAAATAAAATTATTGAGTTCCTATCCACCTTATTCGCAGGAGGGGGCATAACACACTTTGTACGTGGTTCGCATCGGAAAATTTTTGGAAAGCTACTAAGTATCGATTTCTTGAAAATTTCACGCAGAACCTTCGTTGCTTTCATAAATATCCCAGACGAAAATATGTTGAAGTTTTTCTTGACTAGCTGATGCCTGCGATTTCGTCCGCGTAGATTAAGTTTTTAAAAATCCCACGGGAACTCTTTCCAGGACAAAAAGTAGTCTGTGACAGCCTATAGTTAAGGGCCTCGGCCCTAGAGAGTGACACTCTCTAGGCCCTTGACTATACCCATGCAAAAAATCACGTCAATTCGTAGCTCTGTTGCAGCGTGATTGAAGGACAATCCAACAAATAAATCCACTTTCACATTTATAATAATACTAAATGATGCCTGCGACTCTCCGCGCGGATAAAGGCTTTTTAATTTCCGCGGGAACTCTTATGGAGAACTTTCAGGTATTCAGGTTTCCTCAAAACGTTTTCCTTCACCGATAAACCCAGTGATTATGTTTTAATCGCAACACACATAGTTTGTTTTATTCGATAACAGGGTAGTCCTTGACTGCGATCTCACCTGATAGTAAGTGACGAGTTTAGAGAAGTAAGAGGTGCGTGCCCGGGATTCACAGATCTTGAGAAACCAACCAAGATAAGTAGGTACCTACGTGGGACATTATTAGCCCTTGATACGAAGCCTACGTAATCACTTTATATCCGCCGGCACCATCTCAGCGCGCCCGAAAATAAATTATTCACACAATACAAGGTACTATCCGTCCACGTCAAGTTGGCCGCTACCCCGCCCCGTGCTTCTCCGCACCGCACCTCAAGTCAGCAGACCCGCTTAGTACAGATAGCAACGTAACCCTCGTAATTGTCACTACCAAATTTTTTCAAAGTTTTGTTATCGTTAGGTACGTTTTGAATGTTTTTGTTTACTTTAAACAAATTATTTATTTTCGTTTGGTTACTATTGTTAGCGTATCGTTTTCTACGATGAGTAAAAAAAAGACGTGTGGCACTCGGGGACTGCCGCGGTAAAGCTATTGCATAGCATTTTTTATCAACGCCATCTGGCGGTGAGAGGAGTCCGTGTTCCCGTCGAGCCTTAAGTTTTTTTCGTTACGGAATTCCTGGATTCGGTCTCCACGCTCAAGGCCCGCGATAGAAGCTATGCTATTGCATAAAAGGAAATTACAATTTACAATAGCGCAGCCTATTAATTACTTTAACTAATAACTTTTGTTCCAGCAAAAAAAAATTAGAAATTAAACATTACGCCTTTAGACTTAATAATTCATGCCATGATGTCATTGCCATGAACAGCATTGGCAGAGAACACTTTCGTCATAGTTGTGATTACAGTAAAAAATACCATTATTATTCTCATGTCAACGGTTCGGTATGACGTCATTTTGTAACGGTCGACGACGACGGCCAACTTGACGTGGACGAGTAGCAGGTAGATGTAAGAAATCCGTTACTCTTCGTCTACTTGGAGTTAAAATCGTTAAATCAACGACGCACCTGACTGAGTGGGTAGGAAGGAAGAGTCAAAAAGAGCAGAGGTAAATCTCGAGGCCAACCACTCGAGAATGTCCACTTAGTGACTACGGACTTGAGTACAAAACGTCCTTAGGATCGGAATATATTGACGGAGGGAAGCGATACAAGAATGTAGCTTTTACACTTAAAGTAGAGTTTTGACAAAAGTTTTTACACACTTCTGCCTTAAAACCATAAAGCAGATAGATGTTTGCTTTGAAGGGCCTAAAGCATAGTTTACACGGAGCCAACACTGGCTGCCAATAAGACTGGCAGCCAGTGCTGGCTTGGTATTGGCCTTGTGTAAACAGTTTTTCAAGCCAAGCCAGCGCTGGCTGCCAACGCTGGCGAGAATAGAGCGACCGTCTATTTTTCTAGCCAGTGACCTCCGCCCGCATACCCTTCGACCCCCGCGCCAGCGTTGCGGACACGTGTAGACGAGTCTCGCCAGTCACTGGCGAACGTCCGTACGGTGTGTGTTCTTTGTTGTTTTATTTGGAAAGTTTTCAGCAGTAACCCGCAACGTCAACCTGTACTCAGAAGGATCTTCTAATCTTAGTTGTTTCAGCAACAAGGCAGAAGCTCCAGTTACAGGTCTATCGCTTAACCATTTTCTTATCCAAAGTCGTTTCGCTCCCTTTTTTTGTAATATATCAATCAACTCTTCTCTTAATAGTGCAGAGATATTCCTTAAACATTTCTTTTTCAACAGCCTTTGCCGCGTATTCATTATTTTTTCCAAACGTGTGCACACCAGAAGAAAAAATCCGTGAATGATTGGCCGCGTCTAAACAACAAGGGCCAGGCCAACGCTGGCTTGTCTGCAGACTGGCGCCAGCATTACTGGCTTCGTGTAAACTCTACTTAAATGTCGCGAAATGAGCTTGTGACATCACATGCCTCGTATTGCAATTTGCCGCCATCAATCATTCCACGCTAAAATTTTAACTTATAATTGACGTTTCAAAGTCAAATGTACTGATGTGAGTACAGGTATTAGTTCTGATCAATATATTACTTGTGTATTAATTATTTAATATTTTAAGAAAAATATCTTAAAACTTCTCCATTGAAATACTATTATTATATTATTGTTACGAGACTATTTGGGTGGCTTTACCTGTCCTTACTTTGTGGCTCTACGCTACACTTGTGTAGCAATAGCCGACAGGGCATGTACACTGTAGACATAGTAACGTGTCTTAAAGTTAGAACTTAAAATAAGTAGGCACACTGGAGACAAGAAACGCTTGCTTTGGTTAGAGGAAACATTTCGCCTCGTCACGCCCAGGCCAGTATGATTTGACTTTTAGCTTTAGCTAAAAAAAATAAATGAATTCCTCGCATGGACTCAGACGGATTTCCTTAAAGACATACCTACTAAAGGAAACTAAGTAGATTGACTCAAGTATTGAATTAACGTAGATACATAAATTATTTATTTTTATTTTATTTTATGATGAATTAATAATTTCATTTGTGGATTTCAATTTTATAAGGCTTCAAAAGTGTGGCTATTCTTATAAAAGAATGATTAAAGCCACACTTTTGAAGCCTTATAAAATTGAAAATCTCGTGTTAATTTTTTTAGCGTGATTTCTCGGAGGAAAAAATATTTTGTGGGGCTTAATCTTGATGCGTGATTTAGGCCAGTCTGAATCCAACGAAAAACAAAAGATAGAGAATTTATCGCAAACAAAAGACATTCTCATTTTGCCATTCATGATATTGCTCTCGTTATTATCGTAGAACTAAAAATAGGACAGTTATGCGGATCGCATACTGTATGATGTGTAGCGTTCGCCTTGATGCGTAGATCTGCAAGAAAAAGATAAGAACTACAACGAAAGCAACGCAGTTTCATTAGTCACCGACTGAAAATTACAGAGCCATTTAGAATTTAGACCATTTAATCCAATTGAATCGTCTAAGTAGCAGAGATGTCAGCAGCATTATTCGTAGGCTCGCATGCGTGAATCCATGCTTGCTGTCTTGCTGTTGCAACTCGCATCTGATGCGTTTAGGTCACTGATCTGTATAAATTAATCTACGATGAACACTGGATTGGCTGTCCCTATACAAATGACAGCTTAATTATGAAATAGAAATATTTTTTATTCAAATAAGCTTTTACAAGCACTTTTGAATTGTCAATGAATCTACACCACTAGTTCGGAATGCCTTTCCTGCCGAGAAGAGCCAGCAAGAAACTCGGCGGTTGCTCTTTTCAAAAAAATAAAATTTTTACAATCGTTAATGAAACTATGCTATGTATACAGTACTTCCACGAAGAAGTTTCCTAAGTCCAATACAATACAAATACAACTAAATACAATACAAATACAAATAAATACAATCCAATGCATGCAATGCATTGGATTGTATTTATTTGTGTTTGTATTTATTGTCTGCAATGCATACAATGCAATGCAGACAGAAAGCAGACCCATTCCCTTTGGTGGCACCCGTTCACGAGCATGACGCATGAGCATCCAGCCGTTGCTTCGCTCAACCATATTTGAGGGAACGTAACATGGATGTATGGATCAATTTGAAGCGCTATATTTGTCATACGAGTGTCAAATGTGGCGCTCAGTGGACATCAGTTTCTTGTGTGGACTTCCACTTACCTTGGTCTTGTGCCTCATGCATCCTCTCTGTGGCTCGTCCAATGTCAATGGTCCTCCGTATTGGCGGTGTGCTAAAACTGCGCTTTGCAGTGCGGGGTCGCCACTCCAGAAATTTAGTAATTCTATGATCGATCGATGGAATGCGCGTATGCGATCAGTTATATGAAAACAATAAGCAATCTGCTGTCAATAGGGAGTTATGAAGATTTCCAGGAATATTACCCACTCGCAACTCGTAGGTACGTTTACTTCAAACGACGCATCACGTAGTTCAACTTCACTGAAGTCTGCGAGCTTGTTTAACGACCACCTTACTTAGCAGCCATCGTAAATCTTTTACTGTTTCAAGCAAATTGGACAGCTGAGTAGTTGTAGTTGTTATTGTAGTAAGTTCTTAAACAAAAACACCGTGGACAGACGATAAAGATACAAATGTAGATTAAAAATTTAAAACACCGACGACATGTGAATCTCTTGCCGGCAGCGATCTGTGATCGCTGGTTGCCGGACTATATACGATATACATACCTACCTGACATCCTGTTACCTAGTTTCTGCTCCATCATCAGATTCTCTTCTTCATCTTCATCTCCTGGGAATCTTTTCCGAAAGCAGGCGTCGATCGCCCGTTTTGCGTGGTTTCGCTGGTACGGCTCCAACCAGCCGAGCTCCCTCCAAAATCCGAGCAGGCCACCCAGGTCGGCGAGGTCTCAGACAGATCCTCTTCTATCATGGACTTCCACACATCTCTTGCGGTGCCTGTATCCAGCGGCTCCCTGCGATTCGTATGATATCGCCGGTCTACCTAGTGGTTTTCAAAAACAAAACATCCATGGCATCAACATGTCCTGTACTGACGTTCAGAAACATTTTGGAGTATAAATACGTTATTGCACCGGAAGTGAGCCGTGGAACATGTCCGAAACGGCGGCACTTGCCGGACGTGCGCTGGACATGTTAGATCAAAACGTCGAATGTCTACAGGCTTGACTACTCGACTATGAATTGATGCTATGAAAATTATTCCTCTGAAATGAAACATAGGTATAGGGCATCGGCTAGCCATCGTTCAATTTTAGCTTTTCGTTTACTAACAAGTGTACAACAACAAAAGTGTGTAACAACAATAATATTAGAGTGCTAATTGGAATAAATTTTACAATACTTTGCCCTAACTGGTATCCTAGTAGTATGATATTCATTATGTATTTTATGTTATACTTACAAGACTTATAATTATATAAAATTTAGTGGGCTCATAAAGTCTTTATATTGATAGCAAACTAAATAGTTTCTAAAAAAAATATTTGAAGTCATGTTCCAAAAACTGAAAAAAAGATATTTCATCATTCTTTCAAATTGGTTATACAGGGTACAGTAAGTTTTCAAATGCTTGACAAGATAGTCCTGCGATCTTACCTGACGGTAAGTTACGATGCAAAGGTAGTGGGCGAACTTAAAGAGGGCATGCCGCATGGCACACACATACACATACTAGATGATAGCCGCGACTTCGTCTGCGTGGATAATTTTTTTATAATTCCCACGGAAACTCTTTAATTTCCCGAGATATAATGTAGCCTATGTGTTAATCCTGTATATGAGCTGCCAAATCGGTTCATTCGTTGTTCGTGAAGGAGTAACAAACATACACACACAAACACACATACAGATTCGCCTTTATAATAATGTATTAGTGTATTTACCCCTAATCGGTTTCTGCACGCCATAAACGGAACATGAACAGCGAAAAATAAAATTTTCATTCAAATATAAGTACAAAACGGAAATGCGACAAATGCGTCAACACTACAAACACAAACAGAATGGCATGCATTCCCGGGCACGGGAAATCTCAGAAAAATCATAGCGGAATACACAAAACGTAATTCCCTTCATAAATAATGCTGCTCCAATAAGAATTCAGGCCGAAATGCGTGCCCAGGTGCAGCGCTGCTGCACGTCGCCTGCCGCCAAGTTGGAAGTAATAAACATTCCAAAATTGTGCAAATATTTTCCATTTTCATGACAGTAGAGACTGTAATAACGCTGCAGACGAAGTTACGGGCGGCAGGTGTATAGTTCATTACTTTTATTACGGCCATGTTATTTGCAGAAGAAATCTGATGTTGTATAACCCACCTACCTATTTCTAAACAAAGAAGCTTGGGTGAGAGTGCAGGGTAGTTTTTCATTGAGAAATGATTCGATGAATCGCAGGCCGATGCAATGATACGGTGATGAAGCTCTGTCTCGTTGGTCTAGTGGTTAGCAAAGTTCGATTGCAGATGGCGAGGTCTCGGGTTCGACTATTTTCATATAATTTTGAGAAACTGTGCTGACGTAGCAACTCTAGTTGCGAGTAACTGATGCGGTTAACCGTAATAATTACATATTATTGTGTTTACAAAACGGAACGAAATATATACAATATACATACTCTTATTCATATTACATTATATTAAAAGATCGTAATTAACATGAACATTTTGTAAAGAAAAGTGATTTTTCAACAGGGACCCTTAAACAAAGCGAGTCCGCAATTAATCAAGTGCACAGCAACAAGGGCTGACCTTTTCCCGAAGGGCTTAGGCTCAAATTGAAGGGGCCCACTAATTAGTCCGGCTTTTGCAATGATTAGGACGGGGTATGGACTTGAAGAATGAGCAGTGTCTATAATTTTATTTATTTATTTATTTATATTTTTTATGTACATATAAATAATTACAAGATAAGAAAATATATTAGAATAACATAGGAGAATAACATAGAGACATAGGAGAAGCTTAACTCTAAAAAAAGAAATGTCTTCCAGCTTCCCTTGTACAATTTCAAGAGTAATAGAGAAATTGTAGAGTGGAATAGGTCGAAAGTTTGTATGTTTGTTACTCAATCACGTCGCAACGACTGAACCAATTTGGCTGAAATTTGGCACAGAGATAGATTGTAGTCCATTTTCGACTCAACAAGTAAATACACACATAATATTTATTAAATACACCTTTACTCCTTTCATGTTCCATGAATCATGTGATTATAAACATAGTATTTCTTACTACCGATGTGAGCATGGTCATTGTTTAACATCGTGTCTGATGTCTTGACAGGCAGTCTGTTAAGTTTGTAGACTTATCGACTATACTTATGGACCTTACAGTGTATACCTATCGCCAGGCACCCCTCTACCTCAAGAGCTGAGCATGAATACCAAGTGGTCACAATATAATTCGCCCAATAAGATTCTTAATAAAGCCAATCTATTTTAGGGGGAGCAGAGAGGGCATTTTGGGAATTTTCAATGCTATTAATGTCTAAGTGGACCCTATTTGTTCGTATTATACTGAGAATAGAATACTCTGGGTATTCTAAAAAATGTTGTTTATTAAGATTGACGTCACAGGACAGCAAGTGAGGATATTTCTTTATTATTCTAAATTCAAAAGCTATTATAACACGTTAAGACTCTACCACCGGTTCGGAATGCAGATATATAGCTAACTAATTGCAAGATGTTACTTTGAAGTGTTGATTACAATCCAATTAGATTAAGTTACCTATAAGAAACTTGACACTCGAATATCTTCCATGCGACATAACAGTTTCAATTAAATTTTTCAGTGTTCTAATCAAAATTATATTATGATTTAAATGATTTTCCTCATTATCATCTCAATCCATCGTCTACTACTATTTATTGAACATGTTTCTTCTTCATGAGAATCTCAGATCTCAAAAAACTTTCGGAGCTTTAGGCCAAAGTGCACTACACGGGCCAAGTTCATATACGAGAACTGAAGAGAACTCGTAGAGAACTGTCAGGCATCGGTTTCCTCACAATGTTTGCTAATCATTTATTGATTTCAAAAGGAACTACTACTCTACTTGCAAGTAGTTATTGAATTTAAAACTAATCAAAAGAATGTTCCATTCATTCCTTACACTATATCAATGTTTATCTTTAATGCTTTCGAATTTTCCTCGCAAACGTATTTCAGCAGCGAGCCAAGAAAATTCGCGGAATTTGCCCCCGTTATAGAAAAATCTTATTTCTGTTTGGCTCGCCAAAATATGTCTTGGAATTTTAAGATATTAGACGCGTCGTAATGTATGCGACCCTCCTACCTATTTCCTTGAAGGAGGCTATTTGTATTCACAGGGGGGCATGCATTTGTTGCATACAAGCCAAGGAATCTAAGAATTTACAACGAATTTTTTTATCAATATTTTACAGTGCGTTATGCGGGGGTGCTGTTTGAGTTATTTATTGAGTTTCCTTATCATCTAGCTACCAAATTCAGAAGTAGACGCAGTTTTTAGACTTAGACTTATTAGACTTATTTTTATTCTAATGTTTGTTTCTAATGTAATGTAAGTCAAGTTACTTATAAGTGCTAAAAAAGCGGCAGGGCTTTTATGACTAGCTCATTTGAGGACTTCCTAAGACTAATGCTGAGATCTATAGAGCGGGCTCTGACTCAACTTAGACTCAACATAGAGGTTGAAAAGAGACACAAATATGCTCTGCCATAAATTTGTCTCATTTTAACTCTTTCTTGAGTCTGAGCTGAGTGAGAGTGCGGTCTATAGATTTCGGCTTAGGTGAAACGAAACTCGACTTACCGTTAGTTATTGAGAAGCCTCCGCTCGCTTCCATTATTGTTGATGAACTTACGCTGGTGATATTCAGCCAGGTCAGCATTGACAAAACCCCCAATAAAAATAAAGAAAATAAATATTATCAATCACTGTTCGAGGGTACCGTTATAAAATAGTACATTATGGTACAAGTGTAAAAGTTGGTGATTACCGCTGAGGCGCTATTGAGACCCGAGTCGTTAGGTGAGGGTCTTAAGGTAGCCGAGGACGGTAATCATCAATATACACGTGTATCATACGACGTTTTTCAACACACTTGTGAAGAAAATAATACTAAAATAGTACATTATGGTACAAAACAGTGAAAACGAGTTGTGAAAATTTGTTCGCAATGGCGGGAAAAATTAATGTTGTTTTTTTGTTCGCCCTCTTGAGGGCAGGCAAAGATCGACGACCATACAGCCTATTCAGGTGTTTATTTGATTTAATCAGTTTTCCGGAATGCGCACGCACCTTTAATGGCCATAGACTAAAAGAATGAAGTTTCTTTTTTTTTTGGCTTTTCTCTTATAGCCACGTACAAAATGGGGAATTTCCAGTGTTCTCTATTACAGAAAAAACAAAAGTTATATTTGAGTGACAGTTTTATTTATTAAACACGTACAAGTTGAAATTATCTATTTAAATACGAAGTTGTATGAAATGAGCAAGCTATAGGTATCTTGGCAATAGGTAGGATTTTTTTTGTAATAGAAACTTTAAGAACAAAGCAACTCAACCAATAAAATTAAAAAAAAAATTCTATAACTCACATTGTGAATAATGGTAATCAAAAGTCACAGTTTGAGTTAAAGGTGTCATTGTGTGCCTAGTTGCGGTGAACCAGGAGCCATTTTATGAGCAGGTGTGTTGAAAATTATATTTATTGTCATCAAAGTAATTCCATATAAGTAAGTAAGTATATGAAAGTATGTGATATTCCATTAAATCGTCACGAAGTTACAAGCGAAGCTTATAATATAATAGCATGTAAGAATTGAGAAAAAATTTTACTAAGAAGTACTAATTTTGAAGTTTTTTAAAAGAAATTTTGATAGACAAGCAATCGACTCCATTCCTTCGTGGATAAAAGTAATGAAAAAACAGTGAGAGTAAAAAACAGAATAGTAAGAGAATAACAGTAAAGGAACGCAATAAACCCCGCACTCCGGCATTAGGGGCGGCGGAGTTATTTAGACTACCTACTCGTTACTGAGTGCTCATGAAACTCTCATACTTTCTCACTGAAAATTTTACTACTGAAATGAAAATCATTATGGACCCGCTTGCCTAGAAGATGCCTATTCCCTCTTGATTTAAAGTTACCTAAGTTACCTAGTTATAGTTGCGAGAATGGAAGCAGATTTGAATTTCTCATTGTAAAAGTAGTGTGTGTAAGGAACGAGAAAAAAAAGCGCTTAGACCCAGCTTAGACCACCCCATAACATGAACGAGTTTCTATTTGCGTAGGTACATTTGGTAGAATAGGTAACTCATGTTATCTCTTTCTGATAGCTGACATTTACATTCTACGCAACGAATCGCGGCATGTTCGGAGAGGTTAGAAACACTGGCGAGTACTGTGTACTGCTCCAGTTAAAATCCAAGTCACAAAATTCGAGAAACTTGATAGAAGTACTGTTTAATCTTCGTTGAAAACACCCTTAAATGTAAATAGATTTAACAGTACCTAAAGTAAGTTTCAAGGGGAATACGAGACTTAAGGGTCAGTACATATTAAGCAATGCGCGACGGCCGGCAGCGTTAGGCGTCATTTACACAAGAAGAGGTTTTTAAATGCAAGCGGCAAGTAATAATTTGCGATTATCCTATGCGAAAACTTTTCATGCAATTGTCTTCTGCAATTACACATTACATTATACAATTATATATTATGACAAAAACTCGTATCAGTTAAGCAATGTTCAAATATGAATGCCGAAAACCTGCTTGTGTAACTTAGCCATTACTAAGTGAAGTTATGGAAATTTTCGGAAACTTAGCCATTACGGTAGTATGCCTCGCTGTATTTGTGACTAGTAGATGTTAGCGAAATCATTTGCGTCGATAGAGTCTCGTGTGAAGGCTTTGATTAGCGTAGGCCACTAGATATTAATCCTCTACCTTCTTATTAAGGCCCCATTAAAATATCAGGTTCAGCTGGCGAAGATTAGCCCGGATGGAGTGACAGAAAAAAAAATGGTACTTGAGGTAGAACTATATCGAAATCACAGACACTAGCAACGATGAAGAATTTTACACTACCGACAGCAGCACGGTCCGTGTAGTGACGTGAGCTAATGAGAACTTTAAGTTATTGATGCACTGTCAAGCTACAGGAAGTCTATGACTGCGATCTTAATTGATGAAAGTAAAAATTCAGTCTAAGATTCATGCAGGTTTACCAAGAAGGGGAATGGCAACGGAACCAAACCAGATCGAAGACCACAGGCCCACCCCTGAATTGAATCTGCGACTTCACCACTTTTAAAGGATAAACCATCTACCGCTGTGCCAGGAAGCCACCAAAGGGAGGCTTACATTATGTAAGTTACATATCGTCGTCTCGCGCCACTGTGGTCTCGCTCTGTGTTTATCCAAGCCTTAATTGTTCAACTAAGTAGCTCTGACTCAAGATGCTTGCTTGTAACTCCTCAATTAAAACTCTCAAACAAAAGAAACAACAATACTTAATTAACTATAACGCTCAATTGGGTAAAGTTCCTTACGAAATCCAATGAGAGTTCCAGAGTTTCTTAATTGGCACGTTAAATACACTGTCGCGTTTCGCAACTTGACTGTGATTATTCGAAGAAAATAATAATTATTTATTATTTGTCCTTATATAATTGTTCAAAATGAATCTTGCGAACGAATTTTTGAGATTGTTGACATTTCAGTATTTTACACGATAGAGATTTTTTAAAGAATATTCTCCTCTCTTCTTAGATTTCAAAATGGGCGAGGCGAATGGTTCGAAAAGTTGATGGTCGTTAGGGTCTCAAGTTGCTGCAGTTACCACTCTGCACCGCGAATTGCAATGGTGGCACTAGGTGGACCGACGAAATCAGACGAGTCGCAGGAAGCTCCTATATAGGTACAAGCGGTACAAGACCGAGACCTGTGAAAGTCTTTTTTTTATTATCTCACGCCCAACTAACAAAATGGTCATAAGATTTTAAGCTTTTATGATTATTTCGTCACATAGGTGTCGTATATTAGCAAGTTTTAAAATGTGACGTTGTACAGGCATCATGTATATTGCATTTAAGTTTCAATGCAATTTGATAATAAAAGTCGTTGTACAAACGTTTGTATGAAATAGCTATAAAGCAATTTAATCGTAGAAAATACACAGTCATACAAACGTTTTAGGCGGGACATTTTGGCTGGTAATACAACCTTAATAACGCTGCTATAAGACTATGCATATGAACATGACATTTTAAATATATTCGCAGTAATGTAAACCAGCCAAGCCCAATAAACGCGACAGAGAGTGATGGTTCCGTACCTATTTTTTAACCGAATTCCAAAAAGGAGGAGGTTATCAATTCGGCCGGTATCTTTTTTTTCCGTTGAAAATCGATGTCAATACGAATGAACCGATTTGGCTGAAATTTGGAATGGAGATAGCTCATACCCAGGATTAGCACATAGGCTACATTTTATCCCTGATAATTAAAGAAACCTTAATCATGTCAATCAAGTCATTATGGCCATACCTCCCATGGTTAACGACACAACACAACGACCCCTAGTCCCCGGATAAAGTTGGGAACCGACAATTATGTCATTTTTCGACGTTGACAAAATATGTTTTTTGCCGCATTTCCAAAAAACTTATGGTCTCTAAAAAGTTCTGTTAATGTAAAAAACTATTTTTTGGAATACCAAATAACGGTTTACTAAAATGTTTTAGGGAACTCTGATAGGTTCGTAATGAAAGAACGCCATGTTCTTTAAGAGTTTATAACTCTTAACACAGCAGTATTCATCGTATACAAGTATTTTGTAACTTATAATGGCACGATGAAGGGAGTTTTAACTCTTAACACAGCAGTATTCATGGTATATAAGTATTTCGTAAGTCATAATGGCATTATGACATATAATAATTTATTTTTTATTTAAAAAATAATAATTAAATACACAATAAATGAAGGGGGCATCTAAAATTTATTAATAAACCTAAAAAGTTGGTCCCTAAAGTAATATTCGCATTAAGTTTTCCAAACTTAAACATAAACACATCCCATTTCAAACTTGTAAGTAATTTGATTACACTTATAGTATAAAAGTATAAAAATATAATCTGCACACATGCAGAATTTATTAATAGTTAAATTCTATTACTTATAATTGAAAGCGCTTCAATACTGCATCAAATAGATTCATTGGTTCGATAAACGTCTGCGCTATGAATGCTATGGTAACTATACGACTAAATACTCATACCAATGATAATATTACAACACTACTATGTTCTCGCTTATGACTTTTGAATGACAGCTATACGACTTTATAGAAATAGTAACTGCGCCAAAATCGCGTTGTATAAGTGTTTGTAAGACTTATTTTCATGCCATTCAGTTTTTCGAAAACGTTTACACAATTCTTATATGACTTATATTAAGACCATTTTGTTAGTTGGGGCGTTTTAGGAGACTTTTGTAATTGTAATCCTTTCTAACTTATAAATTATTCTAGTAACAGAAACAACTGAAACCAATTCACCATCTGTGCAGATATATCTCAACAATTGACTTAAGCCTTCTGCTGCAGACAGAGAAGACTCGTAAAAGCACCTGCGTCACATTATCTCTCCTGTGAAAGTCCATTGAAAAGACCTTTTTCCAACAGTGGACGTCTATCAGTTGATTAAGAAGAAGAATAAAACGACGAGTGACGAGTCACTTGCACTGTACACAAGTGCATACCCCGTAGATATCTTGATAGTGTTGAAGTCTAGGTTACACAGCAGACAGGTACGGAATTGGTGTACCCAATGCTAGCGCGTGATTTCCCCCGGGTCTTTAATTATTCAGCTCGTCGTGTCCGAACCTGACTTTACTTACTTTAGTTACGGGTCAGTGATAAATTAATTAAAAGAATCAAACATTGACCCACTGGCATAATATTGTATGTGTGATTTTTGAAACATTTGTACAGTTTTCTTGTGGGTTGGGTACTTTAATCCTATTATTTTAATATTATAAATGCGGAAGTATGTTTGTTACTCAATCACGCCGTAATGATTAAACTGATTTGGCTGAAATTTGGCACAGAGATAGATTATAGTCTGAAATAACCCATACGCTACTTTTAATCCTGGAAAATAAGAGAGTTCCTGCGGGAATTAAGAAATCCTTAATCCACGCGAACTAATTCGCGGGTATCATCTACTACATGTATATGAACGATACAAAAGTGCCAGAAGTCAGACTCTCTTAGCTTTAGGTACCCTATTTTATGAAGATACTTAACCATTTCGATGCAGCTCCCATACAACGAGCTGCAGCGATATGAGAAGCAGAACCGACAGAGGGTTCTTTTCGATTTAGCTGTCAAATTCAAATTGGAACTTTTCGATTCTGGAGTAGATAAACCTCATTAACCCAACGGTTAAAGGTGCGGACTGAAAACTGAATGGTCGCAGGTTCGAATCCCACCCGTTGCACTATTGTCGTACCCACTCCTAGCACAAGCTTTTCGCTTATTGGGAGGGGATAGGAGGATATTAGTCAACTTCAGCTTGGCTAATTTAAAAAAAAAAAAAAAAAAAACGTTTTATTCTTTCCCCGTGGATAAAATGTCCTCTACCCTTGTTCAGTGATCACCGTCTTATGTATACTCGTCGACAATTTCAACTGGCGAGTTCTCAATTACTGGATGGAGAACGTGATAGGATTTTCGGTTTTTAATTCCTGAAATTTTATTTATTCGTATAGAACGTGCTCCTCTCAACTTCGTTCCAGGTTGAGGTAGCGTGACTCCCAAAGTTTGATCTTATGATTTCCCCCCGGAGTTTAATAATTCACGTCGCCCCGTCGTATCCTGATATCACCTTAGTTACGAGACAAATGGTTAATTTGAACGATGAAGCGAGTGCCGAGAAACTCCTTTGTACCCCACTTTTGTCTAAGATGCTCTAAATGTCGACGCCCTGCCTCAAAATTTTCCGTACTTATAAAGAGGTACGAGAAAATTAATTCATATATTTTTTGAGTTAAGACAATTAAGATTGATGTTAGTTGTTACAGTATAACTGTCTTGTTGGTCTAGTGGTCAGCGTGTTTGTCTACGGGTGACGAGGTCCCGAGATCGATTCCCGGGTAGGGCCAAAAATCTATTGGATTTTTTTTTTTCAAAGAAATTTTCAGTAGGTGCTAGCTCGTAGTTAGGAAGTTGGCGGTGAATCACCCCCGTGCCTCGAAGAACACGTAAAGCCGTCGGTCCGGCTCTTGATCTATCTCCGGTCGTGTCGGATTTCCATTCCATCGGACTATGAGAGTGAGGGAATAGAGAGTGCACCCTTGTCTGCGCACACACTTGTGCACTATAATATCTCTGGCGCCGATGGTTGATCTTTGAGGAAGTTGGCCGCCGTGACCGGATTCGGTCGGGAGGACATTATATTATAAATTGTACATTATCCTTAGGTACACATAAGGATAAAAAGGAGTTAAAATCAAGGAAACTATTTAAAAGTTCTTTTCAAAAAAATATTAAGAATTCAGTAAAAATCGAGTTAATCTCACAGTGACCCAGCTTTTATAATTCAACAGCTAAATCAGGCGTAACCACGGTCACTGAATATACGACGGGGATATTTACAAAATGGCCAATTATTTAGGGCCGTTAGTATAAAAATGTGGTTTACAGTGTATCAAACTCGACATTATATTGTTCCTGTGCAAAAGCTCTCGTTTGCCAAAATTTAGTGGGGCCCGCAAGACACATGGCTGCGGTCTGATAATTTATGGGTTGTTTTTTGTTGGGTTAATGGCCTTTAATGGTGTACTTATGTAACAATTACAATGACCTGCGCCTTTTATCTGACCGTAATTTGTTTTGAGTTCAATGCGCCGGAACGGAGTGTATGTTCGCCTATTTTTTACCAGACTAGTATATCACAACCTCCGAATAGTGTTCAATTGACGAACACAGTTGACGTTCAGACAGTTTTTGTATTAGCTACTTGTCTAAGTGCCAATATCTCCATATATAGCTTTACTATACTAGCTTTTGCTACCGCGACTTCGTTCGCGTGGAAATAGGTTTCGGGGAGGAATTTTTAAAAACTGTAACACCAATTTTCTTTCATGTAGGCCAAACAGCGGTATTCCGAACTAGTGGCAGATTCATTTTACGATTCAAAAGCACTTTGTAAAAGATTATTTGAATAAAAAATAATTATATTCTATTCTATTCTAATTTGTCAGAAAGCAGATTTTACTAAGAAGAGGTGGCAAATCCTTTACTTTAATCCTTTTTCATCGAGGAGCCAGATGAATCTATTTCTGATATCATTGAGATCGATTTTATCATTACAATAATTACAATTTGTATTTCATATTCAAATAAAAGTATCATAGAAGTATGACGTATACCAAGTACTCGTACGTCCAATTTAAACCCTACCCTACTTTAAAGTAGGTATATAAACAGCATAAATGATACATGTTACATGGCACAGGTACTCGTAAAATCTGCTCGTTACAACTAGGGTTTCTACAAGGATATGTCGACCCCAACAAACCACGAATATTTTCGCTTCTCGTTAGCCCATTTCTAGACCTCGAACATCCGGGCAACCGAGCGAGAAAATTGAATATCTTGTAGCCTAGTAACCAACTACAAGCGATTCAGAATCTTAAACTGTTAGATGTTAAGGTTTATAATTTCTTGAAGTGGGTTTGCGGACAAGATGAGGTAGCAAAGTTCTTAACGTTGCATACATAAGATCGGATGAAGGTATACCCGTATACGTGTCTTGGGGGCATGTTACCATGTTGCCTGGTAATTGAGGTATGTCATACAAGTGACGTTGATCCATTGAATTTTAATATCGTAGTGATCGTTGTGCGTATGTTGTAGGGACTTCCAAATAAGACGGTCTTGTGAGGCTTGTATCCGGTTTTAGCTCCTCACGAGGCGTGCAAAGGAGCTGAATATTCATCAAAGTGTTCCATCTTGAGGAGCTAATATTGTGTTCTGTCCTGATCACTTAACTCAACTGTGGCATTGTCTGAAAAGGTTTCTGAATTTGATGGGCTGAATTTATGTCGTTCTTGTTTCATCAGCATTTTAACAAAGAGCAAGATAGTATTAACCAATCAAAGATGATTTCGATTGTCACACAATAGCAATGAATTGTAGGTAATTCCACAATGACTAATTATGTTCCACAGCAGCTTAGCATCTCGTTTAGCTGTGACAATTGCTACGATTTTTGCAACCTTTTAGTTTTCAGCTCACATCTTTAACCGTTGGGCTATTGAGGCTTTTACCAACCCCGAATTTTAACCTTTAAATTAAAAGCGATTTTTCGACGACTGCTTAACAAAGCACGTCAGTAATTAATCAAGTGAGCGAGGGTGAATTATTTTTTTTTTCGTAAAAGGGCTTGGATTGATATGGCTCACTAATTAGAGCGCTATGGACTTTTTGAACAATTAGGTAACTCGAAACATCAGATACATCTGCATAACCTGTATGTAAACCCGTCGTATTGTTATTATTCATTTATTTTTATTTATTTATTTTTATGCGGTTACGTAATACTTTATGCTACTTTTAGTTTCGTAGAAGTTCAAAAATATAACGATTTTATTATACTTAAATTTATTTTGCTCGTTCAGTCTTTAATTTAAATTCTTTACAGATAAAACTTGATAATATTTCGTCTGAAAAAAAATTCAAAAAAATCGGAAATGGTAATTTTTTCAGAAATCGAACATGGCACCTCAAACTTTTAAGACTTCATAGCTTCATTAATTTGTTGCATGGGTATAGTATGGGTATAACCCTCATCTCCATGTTCACAAGACTTTCTGCGACCCCCCACCAAAACGGCTAAAATCTCGTCGCGCCGCGTACTCTGATGCCCATGAGATGGCACGTTTCAACCTGGCTGAGAGCTGGAAAGAGGAATGGAGGGCATCTGGTGAGCCTGCAGCGCACATCCCCGATCCTACAATAAAACCGAAAGGTTTCCATTTGCCTCGTAAGTTGTGGTGCCGCCTAAACAGACTACGAACAGGACATGGCCGCTGCAACTACCTTTTGCACAAATGGGGGTGGAGACCTTCCGCTATCTGTGACTGTGGAGAGGAGGATCAAACAATGAAGCACATAATTCAGCGCTGCCCTTCCCGTTCCTACCAAGGATCGTCTAAAGACCTTTTTGACCTCCCTCCGGAGTTTATCACTTGGCTGGGGAACTTGGACATTAATTTATAATTTATAATTACCAATTATATCTGACATTGTAATAATGACACTAACATTATGCTGTTATAGTAAAAATATTATAATTAACGCTTATTAGTCTAAATTTTGCCATACGATTAAATAAAAATGGGTATAGTTGAGGATCTAGAGAGCTTACTTGCTTTAAGTTACTTTTTATCCCGGAAAAATAAAGAGTGGAGTGTTTTGTTGATTCGGTTATTCCCAGTAGTTAGAGTAAGTATTTCATCAACAATAATTACTTATATTAAAATAAAATTTTATATTATTTAATGATATTCTGTTGTTTGTCTGTATGACACATCTATTAAGAAAATTGTTCCCAGTATGTCGGTCAAAAAAACACAGAAATAACTAGTGAGACAAAAACTCCCAGTAGTTCCGTGCAGCCCTGGTAGCATGGGCGGGAGAATTTTTATCCCCGGGAAAAGGATAAAACGTTTATCCCCTCGCTCAGCTTTATCCACCCGTCGAGCATGGGCACAGCGGTGGAAATAACACTCAGTGGATATACTTATAGAAATATACATCGCCTTCTCCTCTGTCGCCATGCTTTAGCATAGGGAAAAGATAATTTTATCCCCTGTCAGTGGATAAAATCGGGGGATAAAACTTTTATCTCCTGCCCATGCTACCAGTGCAGGAGTGTGCTTTTTTATCCACAGAACTAGTGAGAAAAAAACTCCACTTCCCACTAGTTCTGTCAACAGAACTACTTTGAATAACCGTGTTGATTCAATTTAGCTGCCGTTGTTGGGGACAGAAATGGACATTTGATATTATAAAATTAAAATTATATAGTGCCTTTCCGTGCGGAGGGAGCTCTGAACACTTAGTACGTGGCCCGAATAGAAAAGTTTTCGGCGGCAACTGCTAACAGGTATCGATTTCTCGAAATCAGACAGCAAACCTTGATGTAACTCTTACCTGTACAGCTGTCATAAAATTTCAAATGTGTCTGCTTTTTCTATGTACCTACCTACTTGTTTGTAAAAAACCACTGAAACAGGTCGGATGATGGAAGTAGTTTCATTGTAAATAGGTTAAGTTGTGTAAGCCTATAAATTTATTAATGTATTCAACTGTAGGCTTTAATAAATAAATAATTTAGAATAGTTATTGTATAAGTGGTGCAGTAGTTTCCTTTGTTGCTGTTCCGATGTAAGGAGAGCTTTTAAGGGAGCCCATTTTCACGTTACTTATTGTAAAAACGCTCGTATTTGATAAAAAAGTTTAATTAAAATTAGAACGTGTTTGTTTGCTGGTTTGTCCTTTAATATCGCCGTATTATAGATACGAATCAAAATGATTACTGCATGGCTATTGTTGAGAATCTGAAGGGTACTTTTTAAACCGGAAAACAAATAGGTAGGTACTTGTTCCTAAAAACTCAACTCCACGTGGTCGTTTTCGCAGATATAAGCTCGTATACTGAGATGGCCAGACGGGGTCCATATTTTTTTTTTCATTTCTCTCACATGTTTAAAATAAAATTTGAAACGTAGGTTAAGATAAAGAGAATTTTTTTTGGTAAACACTCTAGTCGCTCATAAATATCCCGAGTATAGAAATTTTACTTAAGAATAAAGCATAAGGGTATTTGGAAACGCTTTAAAATTGAAACAAAAAAAAGGGTCTTCGAATTGCGTTAGAAGTGCAGGCAGGTTATTTTTAAAAACAAAGCATAGGGATTTTGGAAACACATTAAGATTAGAACAAAAAAAGGGTCTGGTCATAAAACTAGTTGTTTATTTCGTGAAGCATTTTGCCTTCACGAGAATATTGTAAACAGATGTGGATTGACATGGTGTCCAAACCGAGGCGAGGCGTTTTAGAAATGTAAACAAAAAATCAAGGCGTGGTCATAAGAAACCAACGCTATCAATAATTGGCCGAAACGGTTTTGGCGGGAACTTTAAGTGACGAATCAAGTTAAGGCAGATTACTTTGGTGGGGATTTTCTATTTTACAGTTTTGGAGAAGGGGGAGATGGACTCGAGAGGGGAGATGCACGGGAGTGCTGGTGGAGGAAGCATTCGGGAATCGAGAGGAGAGCGAGGCGGTCGGTTCCATCTCCGATAAATTTAATCCTAAGATTGTGTAAATTTTAACCTATTTTAATAGAACTATACATAAAAGTAGAATCAGTGTAATAATTTACAATTAAGATTATAAGCAAGTGTGTGTGCGCAACGAGGCCTGAATATTTCTGGTAATGTACAAATATCTGAATAACTAAATTTTGATATAAATAGAATCACAGATAATTTGCTTCCTTAAGTTTGGGATTAGACGTACGTTTATTGCAGTAAATTAAGATGCATCCAGATATAATTCTCGAGGCTTTATATGCAGAAGAACAAAGGGATAGGAGACGTGCGAGAGAGATATCTCGAGACGATGGGTTCTCTATTATGATGTATATCTTATTTCTGACATTTGTTCTATATCTGCTCCTTTTATTAATCAGATTAATGTGGTCAAATCTGAGAGAGTGAAATGTAATAATTTGGCACACATACCACTTGCTTTGGAAGAGGAACATTTATATAAAATATAGTCAGGAAGTTGTGAAAACGAGAATAAAATATAACTTATTATCTGTGAATCTATTTAACGTAATGTATTATGTGTTGTAATTTCTACTAAAACTATAAAATGTCTTGTCTCCCTGATACCACTAGTAGAAAGTGTACATATTCTTTTAAGCATTTAACACCTTTTGTAGCATGTGTGTATATTTTAGTCTAAGATGTCTTAGGTTAGAATGCCACAAGGGTTTTTCATTAGGATATTTCCGTTTTCCCTTGTCTTAGAATGGCTGATAGGTAATGGAATATCCGGTTGGTTCTCAAATGACCCCATTTGGAACCAATCTAAATAATCAAACAGTTTCTTTTTGAGTAGATTTAATAAAATGGAAAATAAATCTATGAAGTTATAATTATCATCTTTTACTGAACAACCCTAATATTTCTCCTAAGGTATTCAATAATGGAATGTTCTCAAAGGTTCTGTCTACATAAATTGATTTAGTGTTTTATTAGTATTCAGTTGAACCCTAGACTTAACATCTGTAACGTGTGGCGGGCTGAACCGAACAATCCACTAGTGAAATACTATACCCAAAATTGAGTCACGACCCTTCAGTAGGCAGTCAGTTTAGAAAGTTCAGACTAGTGCACTAATTTAGGTCAATAGGCGACATTAAATTACTTAGGGTCAGTTTATTCTATCACGATAGAGAAGTCCGATTTCTTTCATAAACAAAGCAGATAGGTGAACGAGATGGAATAATATTGCAGTCTAAAGAAACTTTGACTTATTTTGTTTTACATAACTAATAGACTAGATTCTAGACTCACTTCGAGTTAAAAGTTAGGTATGAATGAAAACATTAGGAATCATTCACTATAAATTAAGTCTTCAAATGTACGAGACTCCGAGATACCAGAGCGACCTTCGGTCTACGAGACGCCGAGCGACGGCACTAGCTACGAACAGGTAGGAGATTGGAATCCTTTGTTTATTGAATTTACAACCTTTAGGTGTAGGGTGACCACGATATTACTTCGGAATAGAGGACAAGATAGGGTAATAGGTAGGGTGACCATGATGAAATACTACAGGGATTGAGACACTGAGGCTGATTGAGTATTGGCTAAATTAATATGTTTGACTCAGATGAGTCAAAGTTATTACTAAGTGGTACACGGTTCGATGGCGTTCTTTGGCGGCGAATTTCCGGCACACCAAACACGCCATGTCTTGCAGCACGACTCCCGAACTTAGATTTGGCCAAATCTATATCAAACTGAACAATGAATACAAATAAATAAAACCATGGTATTGGGGCGAGCTATAAGCTCAATGAAAAGAATTGTACCAACCCTTCGGGGTGTATGGGAACACCAAAACGCTTCGCAGCGAAAGGGAGTCGGCTGTGCCCCCATAACAATGATTAAAGGCCGTGGAGCGGCGTAGGGTTTCCCCCGTGCTAGAGGGAATTCGGTCAGAACGACGGCCCAAAAAGAGGCAAATTCGTACACTGTACCAGCTAATCATTCATTCTACTCGTATTTTAAACTTAAATTGATAATTTAACTCTCTAGGATTTCCGTGTTTTTCTGAAGGTTGGAGAATGCATAACATAATTCTTTTGAAGTTTGTTCATAATTAATCCGCGACAGCTAAAGTAGAATGATTTGGTAGCCTACTTTGTCCATCGAACGAAATGAACGAACCCGAAGGGTGCCTAGTACATAACAGTGTTCATGCCAGAAGCCAATATGTCTCTCGATCCTGAAGTGTTTTACCTATAATTAGAATATTCTTCTTTACTCAATCAATCCACTAGATATCACTAGACGATCCAGCTGCGTACCATCACAGAATTTTGGTGCCGTGACCAGGATATAATCCTGGAAAATCTTGAAAGCCTGGGAATTTTGATGCCGGTGGTGACCAGGGGTCTATGTACGTATTCGAAATAACGATACGACTAGATCTATATTAATAATCCTTATTAGAGAAAAAAAAAATACACAACGTAGAAACTTGTGATTGGGTATAGGAGAAATATTTAGGTGAAACAATGAAAAGGGAGAAGGGAGACAAGACACACTGTGCATGTTATTATTACGTTGTACATTTAATTATATGTTGTGCACTTATTTTATTTAGTGTATAGGAGAAGCAGAAATAAGCAGTATGTTTTATAAATGTAAAATTTACAGGATTCTAGGAGGAGATTGCAGTGAACGGAGCATTACACTTGCTTATTTCTTAGACTTAATTGTTTATCCTTGCTTTATCTTGCAATTTATTTTGTTGAACCGAGAGATCCCACAATAGAACGGGCCAAACCCCATTGTCATTTCACATCTGGTTTTAAAATTGTGCCATTATTACGTGTTTCGTTAGACGGCTCGCAAAGGCGGCTTAGTAAACAAGTAATATAACATCTGGCGGACTTGAGCGATCATTAGTTAGAAAGTAGGTAGGAACAGCGTTTTAAAGCGAGTTGTAAAAGATGTCGGCGGGTAACAGGGGACGGAATACAAAGCGGACAGCAACAGACCGATTAGATAAAGGTGCGGTAGGAACAAACGAACAAACGGGAACTGTAGGTAACCCGACGTTAGATTTGATTTTACGAAAAATCAACGAATTCGATGGAAAGTTGCAACAATTGAGTTCAAAAGTGAATTCATTGCCAAATGAAAGCGCGAGTGTTACGTCACACGAGTCGGTTGGAGTAAGCAATGAAAGTAGTAGTGATGGACCAGGGCCTAGAGTTGGGTCTGCGGGATCTAGTGTATCTCTTTCTGAGACTCGGAACGTTTATGTAGTACAGCCTTCGGTTACCAAGCCGAATTTCGATGGAAAACCATTTACAAACCCTATTGCATTTTTAAAGCGATTAAAAAAGTATATTAGAGCGGTAAATGGGTCGGATCGGGAGATCGATATAGCGTTAGGATGTATAACGGGACACGCACGTCAGGTCATGGAGTTATACTCGAAGGACTGGGCTACATTTGCCGATTTTGAGACCGATTTTAGACGAACTTATTGGACCGAGCAGATCCAAGAGTCTGTGAGGTATAGGTTGATTAATGCGGTATATTCGAGCGATTCTGGAATGACGATGTCTGAACATTTTGCTGTACAGGTAGAATCGATGCAATCATTAACTATTGCGTTTAGCGAAAGTGACTTAGTAAATTCTATTATGCGGCATTATGCGATAGATATTCAGCGGTTGTGGTTTACTAGGACTGGGGAAGTTAACATCATGAACGGGGCAAAGTTTCTAAGAAGTATAGAGCAAAATATTGTTGAAAAGCCGAGAGGAATTGCGAGAGAGGTAGTAGGTAATAATTTTAGAGGTAGGCGTTACGACAGGTCATCGTTAGCGCGGCCTATTGTCGCGGCCATTTCAGCGAATAAGTGGAATACTAGAGGTAATACGACCCGAGGACGGAGTTATCGCCAGAGTAGGTCAGGTTACAGGTCAAACGTTAACAGACCAGCGTTTTCTGGGGCTGAGCGAGCTAGACCGGCTATTACTTTTGTAAAGGAGGGCGAAAACTCTGCTTTGTCGAAAGAAGGAGGGGGAGAGGGACCTTCAAAAAACTAGGTATCCCCACACAAGCGAGGTACAATAATCTAGAATTGTGTAGAACGGGGAAAGTAGAGACCTCGAAACGCGGAAGGCCGAACGTGGCTTATGATATTTTAATTAGCAAAGGATGGAGACCGGGTCAGAGCTTGGGCATTGGCGATAAAGGTCTTAAACGATTAATAAAGGGCGGAAAGGTTAGCGACGAAAGTAACTGTCAGGTTGAAGCTAGAAGCATAGGAATCTTATTGGAAAATCAGTTTAACAATGTAGTAGAATGTGGCGAGATAGGTATTGAGTGTGAGCTGGGTGTAAGGAGAGGAATAAACGTATACACAATGTACCATGAACTTGATGAGTCGATTGACGAAGGAATTGATTATTCCTTACCTAAGTTACCTGAAGTGAGTGTAAGCTTGTATGGGAGGAGTATAAATGCACTTATCGACACGGGAAGTCAGATTAGCGGAATAACTAAGGAATTATATGAATCTATTCTAATTGGAAATAATACTTTGTCAGAAATCGCCATCCCAGCGATTCAAATACAAGGGGCATTCGGTTCACGTAGCGAAAGTACAAATAGGATGTTATTAATAGAGTTCAAATTAGGGAGTACATTAGTTGAAGCACCAGTACTAATTATGCGACGGTTACCTAGGTCGTTGATACTCGGATATGATTGGTTAGAACGAGTAAAGGGAGTAGTAAATTGCGGCAGTGAACGGACACTGACCATCGAGCATTTAGGAGTCAAGTCTTGCGTAAGACTGAACTCGGATTGTAAGGTCGAAAGGTTAGGGGGAGAGACGAATGCTGCCACAATTAATTCGATATTGAATCAAGGTACTAGGTCCGAGGAACGTAGCTTATCTATTAAGGATTCGAATGGCGAGGACAGAAAGGGGTATTGTTTGAATGATTCAAATTTAAGTAGGGAACAAAAGGAAATGTTGTTACCTGTGTTGAATAAACATTGTAAGGTGTTTACAGATAGATTAGGATTGACTAACAGGTACGAACACGTCATCGAGTTAGTTGATGAGATTCCTTTTATAAAGCATAGTTATCCAGTGCCTTTAGCGTATAGAGATCAGGTTAAAGAAGAATTAGAGGAGTTAGAGAGGTTAGGTGTGATCAGGCAGGAAGCAACGCCGTACTGTAGCCCGCTCACATTTACTAAGAAACGAGATGGGTCAATAAGGCTCTTGTTAGACGCGCGCGAACTTAATAAGAAAATGGTGGGAGATGCGGGGTCACCGCCACTCACATCGGAAATTTTACAATCCTTTCATGGAGTGAATTACATTAGCTTAATTGATCTGAATAATGCTTACTTTCAAATACCTTTGAGTCAGGATTCTAGAAAATATACGGGTTTTTCTTTTATGGGGAGAACATATACTTATAATGTTTTACCTCAAGGACTAAAGACATCTGTCGCGGGATTTTCAAGGGCAATGGATTCTATATTAAAAGAAGTGCGTGGGTTCTGCGTTAACTATTTAGATGACATTGTCATATTTACCACAGGAGACATAAGATTACACTTGGAACATTTAGACCAAGTGCTAGACAGATTAGAAACAGCAGGCTTAACGGGAAGGCTAGGAAAGTGTCGTTTTCTGTGCGTAGAAGCAAAACTGCTAGGACACATAGTAAATACGAAAGGCGTACGGATGGACCCAGAACGAGTAAAGGCTATATTAGATTTTCCCGTCCCTCGAACAATAAAACAATTACGAGGATTTTTGGGATTAATAAATTATTTCAGAAGGTTTATCTCGAAGTATAGCGAAGAGGTTAGGCCACTCCGTGATCTATTAAAACAAAATACAAAATGGTCATGGACACATGAGGTAAATGAATGTTTTGAAAAGGTCAAGAGATTATTTTTAGACACAATACTTCTCATACATCCTAATCCGAAAGAGATTTATTACCTACAAACCGATAGCAGTAATTTAGGAGTCTCAGGGTATGTTTATCAATTGAACGAAGTAGGTGAAGAGCAGATAATAGGATTTTGTAGTAAAGCGTTGACTGAGGCGGAACGTAAGTGGACAGTCACAGAACAAGAGTTGTGGGCTATCATATTTAGCTTGTCGAAGTTTGAAACGTATTTGAGGGGGGCACGGTTAGTGATTAGGACCGATCATAAAAGTTTGATATTCTTACAGACATGTAAATTGTTGAGCGCACGAATGATACGTTGGGTACATTACATAGGACAATTTGATTATACGGTCGAGCATGTAAAAGGGAAATTAAACACAGTGGCTGACGTATTATCCCGACATATAAAAGGGACAACTGACGTATTGAATAACAAGTCTGTGGGGCCTGAGATGAATTTATTCAAGACATCGCTAGGACAGGTAGTACAAGCGAGATGGAAAGAGATAGGTAACCTACAAGAACGGGACAAGGTTGCTAGTGAAATAATTAAACGTATGAAAATATCAGGTACATCTGAATCAAAGTATTATGTGATTAAGGAGGGGGTCCTTTATAGGTCAGACATAAATAGGGATACCTTGAGACTATATGTTCCCGAGGTTTTACAAAGGAGTTTGATCGTTAGCATACATGAAGAGATAGGTCATTTCGGACGTTACAAGGTTTATGCGCTGATGAAACGTCGTTACTATTTCTCGAATATGTCTCGCGTGATAAGTCGTGTTGTAAGGGCTTGCGGAGAGTGTCAAATGTCAAAGCACGCGTTAGAAAAGCACACGGGGCCGATCAAAACTGTGATAGCGACAGATATAGGAGAACGGGTCTTTTGCGATATTTATGGACCTTTACCGGCGGGACGCTTCGGATTCAAATACATATTTGTAATGCAGGACTCTTATAGTAAATTGATCAGGTTATATCCATTACGTCAGGCGAGCGGAAAGGCTACACTCACATGTGTGAAAAAGTTTCACAAACAAGTTGAGATTAAGACCTTATGTTCAGACAGAGGCGCGAATTTTACATCGAAGGTTTTCGAGTTAGGTGTACGTCAATTAGGTATCAAATTGACGCACACATCTGTTAGGAATCCGCGACCAAATTCGACAGAGAGGGTTAACAAGGAATTAGGTAGACTATTCAGAACATACTGCGAGAAATCTCATAGGTCTTGGGCAGATTCATTGCCGGACATAGAGGATTGTTACAACCAGGTAGTACATACCACAACAGGTTATACACCGAATGAGCTAGTTTGGGGAAAGCGGACCATACTATCAACTGATTTCGGCAAAGACATAGCGAAAGGAACCGATATACAAGGAGAAACGTTAGAACAGATTAGACGACAGGCGCGTCGGAACATAACTAAGGCGGCGGAGAATAGAGAGCTCTATTATAATAGGAATCATAAGTTAATACAGTTTGAGATAGGCGACTTAGTGAAGTTGAGGACTTTTGCGAGGTCGGACGCTGATAAAAAATTAACAAAGAAATTCATGCGACTTTATGAGGGACCTTACGTGATAGGGGCAATTCCATATAATAACGTATACACTTTGGTTGACGCTCGTACTAACGAGATAAGAGGGAATTACAATGCGATCCATTTGTTCCGCTATTATGCAAACTCGTAGAGGAATGAATTCCACTAAGGATTAGCGCGAACAATAGAGATTAGCGAGACCTATCGACATCAACATAGGTAGCAGTTTATGTTAGGTGAGGAAAATAGATTTTCAAACAACTAGTAGAGAGTTAGGTATAAGAAATACTAGGTGTATTAAAAATCTATTTGGGGGAGTGTGAGATGGCCAGACGGGGTCCATATTTTTTTTTTCATTTCTCTCACATGTTTAAAATAAAATTTGAAACGTAGGTTAAGATAAAGAGAATTTTTTTTGGTAAACACTCTAGTCGCTCATAAATATCCCGAGTATAGAAATTTTACTTAAGAATAAAGCATAAGGGTATTTGGAAACGCTTTAAAATTGAAACAAAAAAAAGGGTCTTCGAATTGCGTTAGAAGTGCAGGCAGGTTATTTTTAAAAACAAAGCATAGGGATTTTGGAAACACATTAAGATTAGAACAAAAAAAGGGTCTGGTCATAAAACTAGTTGTTTATTTCGTGAAGCATTTTGCCTTCACGAGAATATTGTAAACAGATGTGGATTGACATGGTGTCCAAACCGAGGCGAGGCGTTTTAGAAATGTAAACAAAAAATCAAGGCGTGGTCATAAGAAACCAACGCTATCAATAATTGGCCGAAACGGTTTTGGCGGGAACTTTAAGTGACGAATCAAGTTAAGGCAGATTACTTTGGTGGGGATTTTCTATTTTACAGTTTTGGAGAAGGGGGAGATGGACTCGAGAGGGGAGATGCACGGGAGTGCTGGTGGAGGAAGCATTCGGGAATCGAGAGGAGAGCGAGGCGGTCGGTTCCATCTCCGATAAATTTAATCCTAAGATTGTGTAAATTTTAACCTATTTTAATAGAACTATACATAAAAGTAGAATCAGTGTAATAATTTACAATTAAGATTATAAGCAAGTGTGTGTGCGCAACGAGGCCTGAATATTTCTGGTAATGTACAAATATCTGAATAACTAAATTTTGATATAAATAGAATCACAGATAATTTGCTTCCTTAAGTTTGGGATTAGACGTACGTTTATTGCAGTAAATTAAGATGCATCCAGATATAATTCTCGAGGCTTTATATGCAGAAGAACAAAGGGATAGGAGACGTGCGAGAGAGATATCTCGAGACGATGGGTTCTCTATTATGATGTATATCTTATTTCTGACATTTGTTCTATATCTGCTCCTTTTATTAATCAGATTAATGTGGTCAAATCTGAGAGAGTGAAATGTAATAATTTGGCACACATACCACTTGCTTTGGAAGAGGAACATTTATATAAAATATAGTCAGGAAGTTGTGAAAACGAGAATAAAATATAACTTATTATCTGTGAATCTATTTAACGTAATGTATTATGTGTTGTAATTTCTACTAAAACTATAAAATGTCTTGTCTCCCTGATACCACTAGTAGAAAGTGTACATATTCTTTTAAGCATTTAACACCTTTTGTAGCATGTGTGTATATTTTAGTCTAAGATGTCTTAGGTTAGAATGCCACAAGGGTTTTTCATTTGGATATTTCCGTTTTCCCTTGTCTTAGAATGGCTGATAGGTAATGGAATATCCGGTTGGTTCTCAAATGACCCCATTTGGAACCAATCTAAATAATCAAACAGTTTCTTTTTGAGTAGATTTAATAAAATGGAAAATAAATCTATGAAGTTATAATTATCATCTTTTACTGAACAACCCTAATATTTCTCCTAAGGTATTCAATAATGGAATGTTCTCAAAGGTTCTGTCTACATAAATTGATTTAGTGTTTTATTAGTATTCAGTTGAACCCTAGACTTAACATCTGTAACGTGTGGCGGGCTGAACCGAACAATCCACTAGTGAAATACTATACCCAAAATTGAGTCACGACCCTTCAGTAGGCAGTCAGTTTAGAAAGTTCAGACTAGTGCACTAATTTAGGTCAATAGGCGACATTAAATTACTTAGGGTCAGTTTATTCTATCACGATAGAGAAGTCCGATTTCTTTCATAAACAAAGCAGATAGGTGAACGAGATGGAATAATATTGCAGTCTAAAGAAACTTTGACTTATTTTGTTTTACATAACTAATAGACTAGATTCTAGACTCACTTCGAGTTAAAAGTTAGGTATGAATGAAAACATTAGGAATCATTCACTATAAATTAAGTCTTCAAATGTACGAGACTCCGAGATACCAGAGCGACCTTCGGTCTACGAGACGCCGAGCGACGGCACTAGCTACGAACAGGTAGGAGATTGGAATCCTTTGTTTATTGAATTTACAACCTTTAGGTGTAGGGTGACCACGATATTACTTCGGAATAGAGGACAAGATAGGGTAATAGGTAGGGTGACCATGATGAAATACTACAGGGATTGAGACACTGAGGCTGATTGAGTATTGGCTAAATTAATATGTTTGACTCAGATGAGTCAAAGTTATTACTAAGTGGTACACGGTTCGATGGCGTTCTTTGGCGGCGAATTTCCGGCACACCAAACACGCCATGTCTTGCAGCACGACTCCCGAACTTAGATTTGGCCAAATCTATATCAAACTGAACAATGAATACAAATAAATAAAACCATGGTATTGGGGCGAGCTATAAGCTCAATGAAAAGAATTGTACCAACCCTTCGGGGTGTATGGGAACACCAAAACGCTTCGCAGCGAAAGGGAGTCGGCTGTGCCCCCATAACAATGATTAAAGGCCGTGGAGCGGCGTAGGGTTTCCCCCGTGCTAGAGGGAATTCGGTCAGAACGACGGCCCAAAAAGAGGCAAATTCGTACACTGTACCAGCTAATCATTCATTCTACTCGTATTTTAAACTTAAATTGATAATTTAACTCTCTAGGATTTCCGTGTTTTTCTGAAGGTTGGAGAATGCATAACATAATTCTTTTGAAGTTTGTTCATAATTAATCCGCGACAGCTAAAGTAGAATGATTTGGTAGCCTACTTTGTCCATCGAACGAAATGAACGAACCCGAAGGGTGCCTAGTACATAACAGTGTTCATGCCAGAAGCCAATATGTCTCTCGATCCTGAAGTGTTTTACCTATAATTAGAATATTCTTCTTTACTCAATCAATCCACTAGATATCACTAGACGATCCAGCTGCGTACCATCACAATACTTATACGTATACCTATCAAGTCAAGACTAGGTAGTTAAAAGAATATTGAAAGTGTATCGAATACTGGTCCATCGAGAGTTTTCAGACAAGAAAAAGCTTCGATGTCATAAAAACGTGTCGGGGGTACCACGAATACCGTTACCGAGGGATCGTCGGTGAAACTATAAAAAAAGGTAAAAAAAGGGTAAAGTGAAGTCCCGTGTCCGTGCGACGTGATGCAGCTCTGGAGTTTTAAGGGTTAGTAAGAGTTCGTACATCTCGACTGTGTTGACACATTTCGAGTAACGAAACACTGTAACGCCAAAGTATAATGCTGTTTTGTTGTAAGCGGAAACTCTAAGCGGAAAGTTTGTCCAATAAAAACTTACTTTAATATGTATTAGTATATTAAAATAAGCTTAAAATCTTTATCCTCCAAAAGAACAAGCTGTTAGTTCTCAAGATAACTTTAAACTGTGATTCTGTTAGTATATTTTTAAAACAAAAAAAAATATTGCTGTCTCTGTATCATTGAGATTGGAAGTACATATCTGTTTATCTTCTATCTCTATGCTCTATATATAAAATTGGAAACGATAAAACACTACTGTGACTTCTCCTCCTTTTGAAGGATTGCTTGAAAAAGATTGTTTAAACAAGAAAGCCGACTTTGCATGCACCTACCTGCATCCATTAAGCTTAATATAAATCTTATCATATTTTTTCTGGTGTTTTAAATGTTTTAAATTCTATTCTAATGAATGTACGACCTTAAGGTTTCAAATTTAAGTCCATTTTACTTTGACGTTATTGTGTTTCAATGTTCGAAGTCTATCAACGTCAGTGAGTTGTGCGAACTCATACTAAGAGCTCTGAATACAAACGATACGTTACCAAAAATGATGATGACAGCGACTGATAAGGACGGAACCCTTTTTAAATTGGACAAAGATACTTGTATTTTGTGGTATTTTTCAAGTCCAGGCTTACAGTTGTAATATACTGGGACTAGGAAGTCATAGCAAAGGTATTGAAATGGGTTCACGCGATAGTGGCAACAATATCTGATGCTAAATAGGATATCTTTAACACCTATAAAATGTAATATTTTTAAGCTATCGCATAGCTTCTATCGCAGGCCAGCGTGGATAACGAATCCAGAATATCCGTAACGAAAATAACCTGACACGGGGCTCTTCTACGGTGAGCCGCTAGATGGCGTTGATAAAAAATGCTATGCAATAGCTTTACCGAGGCAGTCCCCGAGTGCCATACGTCTTTTTTATTGAAGGGACCTTAGACTATATTTAAGTGAGATTGCACACGCAAGTGCTAGTCTGTATGTTTAAAAAAATCAGAGCAGTACAAGATTTCACCACGAGAGCCTATCACAGGACTACCACTATTATCTAACGTGACCATTTTTTTAAAGAATATTAGCCACGCTAAACTTGACTTATATTCTCCTCTCCCCTCCAAATAAGCGAAAAGCTTGTGCTAGGAGTGGGTACGACAACAGTGCAATGGGTGGGGTTTGAACCTGCGACCTTTCAGTTTTCAGTCCACACTTTTAACCGTTGGGCTATTGAGGCTTAAAACTACGTACTTATTGGTAAAGGAATAGGTACTAGGACAACATAAGACGTTCAAGATACTTTTTTCATTACAACTAAACGTAGCGAAGAGACGACTTCGAGTAATTTAATCAGGAACAAATTTAAACGGAAACTTAGACATTGTAGGTACGTAACTCGAATATATATAGTTAAGATAGTTGGACTTTAAATGAAAGACCATTCGCAATTTTGCATTACTTAAAGTCGCCGGTGAGTCCATTAAGAATATGAAATGGAAGCTGAACGAATGTTAAAAACTTCTGGAACACTTTTCCCGTTTATAAGATGGAACTCCGCACTTTTTAACTTACCTACCTACTTCTTCTGAGAGAACTTGCGACTATTTCAATAAATAATATTCGAACTATGTTGTACTATGTTTAGAAATATTTAAATAAATAGAATTCTTATTAGCCCCATCCTTATAGTACCTACTGTAGACTTTATTTCAACTATGATAACACTACAGTTGTAAGTTTGAATCTTACATAAATGATACTTTAATAAATTGGCAATATGGTAGAGCAATATTCTATATGACAAATAAAATGTATTATTATCGAATACCATACATATTATCAAGACCAATAAGGCGGATATTTATTGTTTGTCCAATCCAAGTACAATACAGCTAGGCCCAATGAACTCCCATAAAGGCGGGCTACCTGCCGAAACACATTTGGGGCGTGTTATATTTAACTTTAATGGAGTTGTTACGGCCGTTACAGTTTACAGGGTTGCAAACTACCTCATAACAGCGGGTATAGTTCGTGAGCCCTAAGGGAATGTGTGAAATACGATCAATTAGATAGGAAACTTGGAAAGGCATACAGCTCTGGGGAAATTATGCTATGTTTCTGTATTGTAAATATGTGATGTATTGTTTGCTTTGTCTTCATTCAGATGTTTTATGCATTGATTGGAGTATTGACTACAGAGGTGTAAATTTTAATTTGGAAAAGCCGGCTGTACACCTGTAAGCTTAATAATCCTATTAATATTATAAATGCGAAAGTTTGCGAAAATGTGAAAAGCGAATGAAGTCGCGGGCATCATCTAGTAATAAATAATAATTTTCAAAATTGCATGTGTAGAACATAGGTGTTCCAAAAGATTTAAAGCCAAGCTACACTCAGCCTTGCAATGGCTTGTAATTTATTACATAAAATTAACTTACGATAAATTTGAAAATGTAAACACTCTTGTAAGTATGTAGTTTTACGAGTACAATTGCAAAATTTACAAGGTGACAACGTACTACTACGTGAATGAAACTTACAAATGTAAAGTCGGTCTAACCTATTTTCCTTAAAAAGTATAGTCGCTTCTCGCAATAACGCGTAAGCGACACATTGGTTGGTGAAATATCTCGAATATTATAAAATCGCTGCTGAGTTTCTTGCCGACTGTTCTCAGCAGAATCATCTTTCCGAACTAGTGGTAGAATTTCGACTTGTCATAAGAGTCAACATTAATTGGTCTACATGAAATAAATGATTTTGAATTTGAATTTAGACTAGCCCTTACCCACGATTTCGTCAGCGTGGAATATTGTTTTAAAAATATGTTTTTATTATTTTCAAAATGGCGGCGTAAAATCCGGGATTCCTGGAAGTTTGGAAATTGTTTTTCTCATATCCAATTAATTAACCTCACAGTCAACTTACAACGTAAATATTGGTGTGGACTTGTAATTAAAATTTGGTTGCCCTATAAAGTGGTAAAATATTATGTTTATTAAACTCAAATGTGTTGTAATTAAAACGTACGTAATAA
Organism: Hipparchia sbordonii; assembly: GCA_038048805.1. Lineage (NCBI taxonomy): Eukaryota > Metazoa > Arthropoda > Insecta > Lepidoptera > Nymphalidae > Hipparchia > Hipparchia sbordonii. The sequence continues at coordinate 11,525,213 of CM076108.1, read as the reverse complement.
TTTACGATCGGTTCCTGAAATGTTAATTATTGGCCGTATATTATGCCATAATATTTTGTGTACGTTTGAAAGCTACTACTTATTTAATTATATAATTTTTTTTAATTCGATTTTAAAAGCCACTAAGTATAAAATAATTTCAGTTTGTACACGTGTGTTGAAGTCGGGCGGGCCCAAATAGAAAAAGTGAAAGCAATGCGCAATGCAAGTTTGTTACTCTCCAGATCCTCAACTATAGCTATGCAAAAAATCTGTTTGATCCGTAGCTCTGCTGCGGCGTGATTGAAGGACAAACTACACACACTTTCGAATTAGCCATATTAATATGGATAGAAGAGTATCATTTTCCAGTTGAACCACGTCCATGCAAGAATCATGACAGTCCCTTTATTCTTCACTTTCGCAAAATATTTGGATAGTAGGGATAGTAGACAGAAACAGAAGCCTCCTCTGTTATCTCTACGGGATAACATAATGGCTTTGCGGTTTTGCCTGCGGATGATCGAAGGCTCAGCCAAAATCAGTTTCCAAGTCATGCATGCACCATGCAAATATTTATAACTAGGTATAACTAGCTTGCTACATTTATACATATTTCGGTTTGTAATTTGTCTTTTAGATTATCTTAATATTATGTACATTGTAAATATTACTCAATGAGATATATTTAGTTATTAATATTAATTAAGATAATAACAATTAGGTTAGACTGTTGTAAAAATGTAGATATTTATTAATTACAATAGAAAATGTAACATGTAAGAATAACATTTGTAAAAACAGAAAATAAATCGGTCAAAAAACAAGTTATAAGCTGTTATACTGTGACTGTGTCCGTCTCTTTCTAAAACGAAATTTTGTATTGAGAGTATAGCGAAAGTATGTTTGTTTGTTGGTTTGTCCTTCAATCACGTCGCAATAAAGCAACGGATTGACGTGATTTTATGCATGGGTATAGTTGAGGACTTGGAGATTGATATAGAGTAATTTTTATCCCGGAAAATTAAATAATTCCCGCGGGATTTTTAAACACTATTTTCACGTGAGCGAAGCCGCAGGCATCAACTAGTTTTTTTTATATAATGTCAATATTTAAAAAAAATAAGAAATATAACTATTTATAAAACGATATCTTATACTGGACTGTCACAATGCCTTATAGTTGCTTACAAAGTCAAACAACATTACACTGCGCTGGGTAAGAGGTCACAGTGACACACAAGTGATAGGAAACGAAACTAGCGCGGCGAGCCTCAACGCTGAAGGTGGCGGGTCCGGAACCTATCGCTCCCATACCCTTCTGCGAATATCTGAGCTGTGGGCCAGCACCACAGATTGTAGACAAACAAAAGAGGCTTTTCCCTGCCTAAATCAATGACTAACAGAAAAACTAATACAACTGACCCGTGTTAAACTAAAGGTAGTTGTAGGTACAATAACAGGACACTGTCCACTTAATAAACACCTTTATATTCTAGGTATTACCGACAGTCCTCTGTGCAGAGCATGCATGGAGGGCGACGAGACACCGGAACACGTACTGCTTAAATGCAGGGGTGTATCCAACCAACGGCACGATTACATTGGCTCTCCAGCTACCCTTCCTGAAGTCCTCGCCGACCTGGGTGGCCTGCTCGGATTTTGGAGGGAGCTCGGCTGGCTGGAGTGATCCGGCGGGGAGCTGTACCAGTGGAACCACGCAAAACGGGCGAATCGACGCCTACTTGCGGAGAAGATTCCCAGGAAACGAAGACGAAGACGAAAACGATATCTTACTTTTTTATAAGGGCTCATTTTCCTGAGATTAATAATGTAGAGTACCAACAAAATGCTTAAACAGAGATGGGCCGTGGTAATCGTGTAACTTAGAACGTGTCTTATCTTGTACCCAAAAAACATGGACTATACATACTAACGATTTTTATACGACAAATTTGTCTTCTGCCTTTATTCTAAGTTATGAAGTGTATTTATGGTCTAAGAAACTACCTAGAAGCCAATTTCGCATGACTATGATCAATGAGTTTACTGAAATTCAGTGTGTAAATTAGCAAGTTGGGAGGCGATTGGTATAGAAAAAAATCATTATTATTATTATAATATAGCATGCCTCTCACAACAAACTTGACTCAAATAAGAATTGAATAGAATTTGTCACTTTTTGCTTACACTTAAAATAATGTGGACTATCTATGTGCATTAGTTTAGCTAATATTATAATTGCGAAAGTTTTTCCTTCAATCACGCCGTAACGGAGCAATGGATTGACGTGTTTTTTTGCATTGGTATAGCTGAGGAACTGGAGATTGATATAGGCTACTTTTTATTCTGGAAATTCGAAGAGTTCCCGCGGGATTTTAAAAACTAATTCTACGCGAACGAACTTGCGGGTGTCTTCTAGTAACTAATAATTATCTTTTCATCAGAATTGATTAAGATGGTTTTAATTTAATTTTCAAGACAATTTAAGTGAAATCGCATGTCTGTGCAGTCCACAAGCTCAAAATTGTAAGTACAAGTGTGCGTAAGCATTATACGTTTTGCTTTGAACTTTGACCGTAATTCAAAATATGTTTACCGCCAGTACATACTCATTAGGTACAGTCCACGATAACGCGCTAAGTTTGCGAAATGTTTAATTATGTTTACAACTAGTTAGGAATTTGGGTGGGGAAATTATTGCACGTCTGATATTAAACTTTTCACATGAGCTTAAGCTGATTTTGGTGAAGTTTTGTAAGCCCTAAATCACCTTGGATTTAAGACGATTACGTACTAACATAGCTTTATATTTGTTATGATGAAAATTAGACTAATTAAAAGACACACAAACATACAGCTTTTAATACAGTTAGCGTCGGGATGCAAATAATGAACGCTAACTTATCGTAAGTGACATATTTTTTACCTAAATTGAGGTTTTTTTATTACAAACCATATTATGTTAAACTATAACACATTTCCTGGGAATATAACATATAAACTTAAAATTTATATTATTTTCCTAGAAAATGTCGATGTGCCCTAGTTCTTTACATTTTCAAAAATTGTTTGTATTAAAACGTTTTTACGTAAAAATTACACTTACTATGACATACATAGTCGTTTTAAATTCTTTAACACTGAACCTGAAAGAACTCTCAAAATGTGAGCCAAAATGAAATTCAATAGAAATCACAGTAAAAATAATAATAAAAAAGTAACTAACATAAATAGAGCTATAAAGAACTGAGACGGAACACATTTAACGAGTAATGTGTATAAACGTTAACATTTGCATGGAAAAATATGCAACGAAGCATTGAGCTGTGTGCGTGGTGAGTACACCGCGCGGTCTTTCATGAACTGCATAGCGATCCGTTTACAGCCTCAGACACGCTCAACCATACTACATTAATTACAATCTATTTTTTCATATTTTGTCTGGTGGGAGGCTTTGGCCGTGGCTAGTTACCACCCTACCGTCAAAAACGTGCTGCCAAGCGATTTAACGTTCCGGCACGATGGCGTGTAGAAACCGATTAGGGGTATAGGTTGAATTTACACTGCTATACCCCTTCCAAGTTAGCCCGCTATCATCTTAGACTGCATCGTCACTTGCCATCAGGTGAGATCGCAGTCAAGGGCTATCTTGTCATAGAATAAAAAAAAATAACTGTCTTAATAAAGAAATATTAATGTCCTCCCAAATCCGGCTACGACAGCCAATCTCCACTGAGATTAGCCATCTGCGTGGGAAATATATTAAACACAAGTGTGTGCGCAAACTCAGGCGCACTCCCTTACTCTCATAGTCCAATGAGACGGAAATCCGACACGACCGGAGGAGATCAGGCGCAGGACCGACAGCTTTACGACTTAAGGGGGGGTAAGGTTAATTCGCTAAAAAAAGGGCATGTTTTCAAGATTTTTTTTTGGCAATACAGATGGTGTTAGTTTATTCAGTCGATCCATACATGATAATGTAACAATAGAACAATATTCTCCTAAATTTTCATTGCAAAATATTAAAAATTGAGCGAGTGACAGTGAATTTCCGGAGGCGCCTCGAGAAAAAGTTGTTTTGCGGTGTCCATCATAACTCGCAACCAAATCATCTGAAACAAAAAAAATCAAAATGCATTCGTTAAAGGAGATGTTTGTTGAGGTATTCACGAGAGGATTTTTTTTTCGATTTTTCGATTTTTCGTAGCACTTGGAAGCCAAAAACCAGATTTTCGCTAAAAAAAACGGCTAATTAGCTGTTGTAAAAAAATTGATAATTATTGAAAAAAAAAAGCTCTCGACAATACCTGGGGAATTATGTGAAGAAACACTGTGCAAAATTTCAAAATGATTGGTCCAGTAGATTTTTAGTTATGGTGGACACGGACTTCAAAAATGACAAGTCTCAGAAAAACGCTTTAAAGTTCGCGTACTGAAGTATTCAAGATAAAATTCGACAATTTTTTTATACTCACACAGAGTCGTCGATGCCAGGTCCGTCACTTGTTACTGCTCAGCACAGCATACAGCGTTTAACTGATGCATAGATCATGCCTCGAATATACTTGACTTTACCTGAACAGACCCGTTTGGGGCGGGTGGGGCTGTAAAACCTCAGGCTGGCAACGGACGCTGAAATACTCATAACTTCGTCAATTTTGCCCCGATCGACTTGAAATTTTAACACAATCTTCTTGAGATATTATGCATTCAATTAGAAAAATAAAAAAAAAACGAAAAAAATAAATTTTAATACCTAACCCCCCCCTTAAGTGCTCTCCGAGGCACGGGGGTGACTTACCGCCAACTTCCTAACTCCGGGCTAGTACTGAGAATTTCTTGACAGAAAAACCCAATAAATTTTATGGCCTGATCCGGAAATCGAACCTGGGACCTCATCATCTGTAGTCAAACTTGCTAACCACTAGAAAAACGAGGCAGTAACCAGGCACAGCTGTCTTAAAAGGTAAATAAATTGAAGAAACGCGTAACCGACGCGCTTTTTTGGGCGCTAACGACATTTTAAGTTTAGTTTTTCGTTTGTCAGTGCGGTAAGAACATCCTATGTGCTGTGCATAGAGCGGCGCTTACGCCTTTTTGCGAGAACCCACTTGTTTACCTTTTAAGATAACTGAGGAAGAGGAAGAGGAAGGGGAGAGTAGAATATTAGTCAAGTTTAACTTGCCAATATTCTTAAAGAAAAATAAAAAAATATATAACGTTTTCCTAAATCGACTTATAAAATATACAATAAGTTAGCAATCTATTTCTTTGAATATCATCGAAACGATTTATCGTCGACACAGCTATACGATTTGTCCGTAGATATAAACCAAGCGAAAGTTTAAGCGAAACTAAACTCCACAAATTTCTCTGTGCCCGTAATTACTCTGCAAAAAATAAACAGAACTTGATTTCTGCTTTTTATGTAAATCGCTGGTGGGTGGATATTTAGGTTGTTTTCCTGGCTCTTTAGCCTTGTTGCCTTTACTTCAAAAGGTTTTTAACCCTTAAGGCCTTGCGATTTGTTAAGTTGGAAGTAGGTGTATGTACTCGTACTTTTTCTTAATCCCTATTTTTATTGGAATAATCCAGGATTTGGGTATTACGATTTTGACTTTGACTTTATTTTGCATCATTATCCTTATTACTAAGCGTCGTATTGCTTATCACTCATGAAATGGATAGGTAATATGAAATGGATAGGGATAGGGGATTTCCAGTACCCGCTTTACTAGCTTAGTCGTAGACGAGTTAAATTATTTATTATTAATTATAATAATGACAGTAAAGATAAGTAGAATCTACTTATGTACTCTCCAAAGAACTAAGAAATGAAGAGTTTTAATTCAGCAGCGTATTAAATATTCAGTAAAATCCAAACTCACTTTGAAACACTAATTACGGAATACGTAAAGAAGACTAGAACGGCGATGACACTAGTCCTAGTACAAAATAGGAGCGAATACCTATCCGTTCTCTATCATCTTATTCTGTGTTACCAATTATGTCAATTTATCCTCATTCCTTATTTGACATAATTGACAAGTGCGTTCGTTTTCGAAGTGAGTTTTATTTTTGTGAATAGCGCTGCAGACGCCCAAATCCAGACAGTGTCAAAACCTTTAACAATGTCTAGCCAACGCCAAACGACATGACATCTCATCGCCATTTTATAGACTGAAAAATACAGAGCCTTCCAAAATCATTAGTAGTTACGGGCCAATTGAGTAACAAAATTAAGTCTGGCGATAGCTAGCAATTATGGTACGTAGGGCATTGTTCGCCTCACTTAATACGGCATTGTCGATGTTGCGAAGTTTAAAAGCCATAGTAAATTTAATTTTAAATTATCTCGCTGGCAATGAAGCGTTACAAAATAATAGGCTTTGCCATACTAAAAGCGTTGGAAGAGGTGGTTATTTGCGTAGGCAGCGTGGCGTAGAGGCGTCGACTTGCGTAGCGGCGCGGTCGTAGCAATGTATTTTTGTAGATGACTTCTACGATGCTGTTGAATGTCTTCTTTACTCATTTTGTCAATGGTGTCTTTAATACCAGCTATACTGAATTTGTAAGCTTCATCTTAATCATCACATTAACCTGTGCACGTCCTCTGCTGGGAAATGCCTTCCCTAATGAGCGCCCAGCTTTTCGCCTCCAACCGCCTCACGCTACCCTAACCTAAACCTAAAGAAAAATATCCTGTTTTGCTGGTTCTTCTGTGGTTTCTAATTGGACTTGTCTATTTTAAGGTATTGTTATTACATTTCTGCGTCTGAGAGGTCCCTGTTATCCTAAAGCAAATACAGCTCGCCTCGCGTTCAATGTGACGATGCCTTATAGCGTCTCTTCACAAAACTATCAGCCAGGTTCGCATTAGGCTTACTTATGGCACGTTTAGTTCTAAAAGCGCCAACTACGGTTCATTATAACCTTTGAAAGGCGCTTTGAAAAGACCAACCTGTTAGGCTGAGGATTATATCGTGTGAGAAGAAATTTGAGCAAAAAAAGATTGAAAAAATGTCGGCGTTGGAAAAGATACGATGTATGGGACACGGGGATGTTTGAATAAAATTTGGCATGGGTACAACTTATGTACATTCTTGTTTTCTTGTGAGCAATAAAGTTTTTCTTTCTATCTATCTAATTTCTCTAACCATAGATATCAACAGTTTGCTGCTAGCAGTAAAGTGTACTAAGTATAAAATAGTTTAAATAATAATGAAGTTGTAGACAAAGGGATTACTCGGGTCAGCCGGTTTTACCTCTCGTCAAATACTATTCCGAATGCTATTGGAATGGATGCCGTCAAATTAATAAAGTTTTGATCGAATTGAGGTGTATAGACGTTATTATGTAATGACGAGATTTAAACAATATCTACGACGTATATGAATACATAACTAAATATTATGACGTGTTTTGAGGTAAAATGTTGATTAGGTATATTTATCCATTATTTTAACCACACAAACAATATAAAAAACAGACTTTATTAGTGTGATGATATTACATCACACTAATATTATAAAGGCAAAGTTTGTGTGTGTATGCGTGTGTGTGTGTCAAAAAAGCCTTAATCCACGCGGACAAAGTCACGGGCATCGTTTAGTGTGATGATATATTGTGAATCCTTATTCATTATTTCGAAGGTATTATGATGTTTGAAACCATACACAATGTTTACATGTACTTGTATAATGTACCTGTACTCATACTTATCTTTATAAAAGTATTTTGGCCGATGGAAGGCTTGGCCATTAGTTAGCCCACGTTGGCCCAAGCGCTGATTGACCTTTAAGAACATTAAATAGAGAACTCTCAGGCATGCAGGTTTCCTCACAAAAGTTTCCTTCAATGCAAATGCAATTTTAGAGTTTAAATTATTTATTATTAGTCTCACCTTAATACGGCGAATCCATTATAAATAGTTGGATACTTGTGAAATACGACCAATTAAAATAGGGTCGCATTAAGCCTGGCGTTATTTACCGTGGATGATGTCTCTCGGGAAATTTGGAGTGGAAGCGTTATTGTAAATCCTACTTATATTATAAATGCGAATGTTTGGATGTATGGATGGATCGATGGATGTTTGTTACTCAATCACGCCGCAACGACTGAACCGATTTGGCTGAAAGTCACAGAGATAGATTATAGTCTGGAATAACACTTAAGCTACTTTTTATCCCAGAAAATAAAAGCGTATTACCCGCGGGTACTACGGGAAATCAGCCAGTGTTAAATAAGTTCGATGTATGTGTGTGTGTTCGATTTAAACGTCACCTTAGTACGAGTTTGCTCATCTCGCAAAACTTTCATGTTTTTTGTCAGTTTCAATAATCCTATTAATATTGTATATTAATTGATTGTAATGTATAGCGGGTAGCTGATAAAAATATAACTTCCACTTACTAAGTAGACTGAGAAGTAGGAAGGACAGTGTTAGGATTGCGGTCTTCTACTCGGGAGGTCGCGGGTTCGATCCCGGGCCTATTTATAGCTTACTTTGCTTACTTTACATACTTTTCAGAGCTATAAATATAATATAATAATAACAACAAATAAATTTGAATCACAAACGCGATATCTAAGAGTATCGGAGCACTGTGTAATTATTTTGATTGCTTGTATTTCTTTTAGAACAACTTTCAGAACGTTCATTTCCTTAATTTACGGTTCCGTATATATAAATTTTTTGCTCATATACTTTTACTTTTAAGCACGCCTTTCAAAAGCATCAGGCCATAATAAAGTGTAGAGGGAGCCTTTTAAGTTAAATGCTCCGAAAGCAAACTCCTTAGTGAAAACACGGCTTAAGTACAGACTGGTAGTTTTCTGTGTACATTCTGCTGGTTTTTTAATAAAATGCTTTGGCAGTAGTGTGGTAATTAGTTAGATATGGCTCTCATTAAAGAAAAAAGCCTTTAAGAGTTTTATCTGTACGTCTCGAAGTTCTGGAGCCATTTCTCTGTTAGCTCTATAAAAAGTTATATTTACTGCGTTTATGGTTAGCTCAAGTTTTTAAATTATAATACTTACTAAGGGTGCGTTGTACGTCAGTAATTAAGGTTACCATTAAAGTTTTTATTACCAACAAAACTTTGCTATTTTGGGTTCAACATAAATCATGTTGTTTAACTTTTTACTTAAATTTGAAGAGAAAAGATAAAGTTTAAGTATAGTCGCTACCCGGCTACTTTATTTTAAATTTTTAGTCTTACCTGAGTGTTTTGATATTTTGGCAGATTTTCAATACATAAACTATCAGAAAGCCCACCATGGTGACATATGCACTTAAAAGATATTATAATGTAAGGAATTGTAAAAAATAGAATAGTAATTCTTAGAATTATTCTTTTCTTTTCAAATAAACTTTCACATAGTGCTTTTGAATCATCAAGTGAATCTACCAGCTGGTTCGGAATGTCGAATGAGAAGAATCAGCTTACCAAAAAAAAAAGAATAATAATGAGAATATTATGTGTTCAATAATATTTATATATATAACTAGCTTTTGCTCGCGGCTTTGCTCACGTTAAGTTTGATTTTTCAAACCCCTATTTTACCCCCTTAGGGGTTGAATTTTCAAAAATCCTTCCTTAGTGTACGCCTACGTCATAAAAGGAACCAACTGTAAAAATTTCAAGTTTCTAACTTCTGTAGTTTAGGCTGTGCGTTGATATCTCAGTCAATCAGTCAGTCAGTCAGGACTTTGAATTTTATATATATAGATAATATTTTAGCGGTCCGGTCAACACTTTTAAGAAAATTAAACTAACCTCATACGTTTAATCACGTCACGTTTCTGAAGGCACGGCGTGACGTACCTACCTACACGATAGCCGTGGGGTCTCGTTAGGCTTACAAGATTACAGAACATCCTCGGGACTTGACCTATTTTAACGGTTAACATCTTAAACTTACATAGCTACGATAAATGAGCTTAACTGTACAGCTAAAAGGTTGTTCTAGTTTGAAAAATGCTAATTGTAGCTTAAGATAACATTAAAATAGTTATTTGTGTTATATGGGGCCAAAGAAATTTTGTGTTCCCCGAGAGCGTTATTTTGAATTCAGAGTGAAGTGAAGGATTCTAAAATAGAATCCTGAGCGTAGCGAGGAATTCAATATACGACGCCCGAGAGCAAAATATTTTGGCCCCGAGTGACAACTATTTTTCATCATTACCTATGAGAAAAAGCTAGGAGTCAACCTTTGACTTTGGCCGTGGCTAGTTACCAGCCAACCATCAGAGACGTACCGCCAAGCGATTTAGCGTTCCGGCATAATGGCGAGTAGAAACCCATTAGGGGTATAGGTTAAATTTCAAAAAAAAATCAAAATCAAAATTTATTTATTTCATGTAGGCCAACTTGTAGCTCTTATGACACTTCATAAATCTACCACCGGTTCGGAATGCAGATTCTGCTGAGAAGAGCCGGCAAGAAACTCAGCAGTTGCTCTTTTCAAAAAAATTTTTGCAATGGTTAACAAAACTATGCTATGCACACAGTGTTTCCACAAAGAATATTTGGCTGCCATATCCCCTCCAAGTTAGCCCGTTACCATCTTAGGGTGCATCGTCACTTACCATTAGATGATTTCGCAGTCGAGGAATATCTTGTCATCGATTAAAAAAAAATATCGAGCAGGCAAGTGTGATCAAACCTTTACAGGGTGAGGTCAGGTCAATAATTAACGTGCTGCAGCGAATGTTGAATTTGTTTTCGACAGATTGTATCGGGGGTGAGAATTATTGGGTTTGTTTTGTGTAGGTACGTATTTCCGTATTAGTTTCGATAATTAAACTTTGTTTTTATTATTCATATTCATATTCATTTATTTTTGCATTCCAATGTCATAGGTAGGTACAATGATTCTTAAAAAACTAGAGACTACCCTTTACATCAGAACCCCGTTGGGGCACAGCAAAATATTGGCTTAGTAGAGAGACGGACGCCAAGTTACTCACTTAGGAAGTCATTAATTTTATAATAGGCTTTATCTATAAGGAATTTTTTTAGGGAATTGATAAACGCCGTATCATTCTTAGTTTCTTTTATTCTACTAGGGATTTTATTATATATTTTAACGCACATCGGGTTAGGACCGGTACTGTGGATTTTCAGATTGGAGCTTGGTATGACTAGATTATGTTTACGTGTGGGCCGAAGTTCATAACATCGTGGTACATCTTGAAGTTTTGTGAAATTTTGTGGTTGTTTTCTTACGAATTTGGAAGCTTCTAATATGTAGATGCAGGGCAGGGTTAATATTTTGAGTGATTTGAAGTGAGGAGCACAAGTTTCTCTATTCTTTAGGTTTTTTATTATTCTAATACATTTTTTTTGCAGAATGAAAAGTTCTTGTGCGTTTGTACTGTTTCCCCACAGAACCACGCCATAACTCAGCCAAGCGTTTGCATAGGAATAGTATGCTAATAGTGTCGCTTCTAAGTCGGTTGATTTTTTTAGTTCCCTAAGAGCGTAGGTAAAACGAGAAAGTTTAGTCTTTATTTTTTGTATATGAGATTTCCAATTTATATTAGAATCGATATCTATACCTAGCAAAGTAAATGTGTCAACGCATTCGAGGTCTATCCCGTTATAAGTAAATGTTATTTGTAATGGTTTCTTTTGATAAGGCAAAAATTGCATTAATTTTGTTTTTTGAAAATTAATCTGTAAGTTGTGATCGCTTAACCAACTATTCACCTTGTCTAGGATATCGTAAAGTTTGCTATTTAAGTTTGTAATGTCTTTACACGAAGTTTGTATAGATATATCGTCTGCAAATAAAACGCATGGATCTTGCACGATTTTCGGAAGGTCGTTGATGTAAAGTAAGAAGAGGATACATCCAAGTACACTTCCTTGTGGTATTGAACTATTTATTAATTCTACATCGGACCTTATGTTTTTTATTTCGCCTGATTTATAGTCATAGTAAGTAATTTCTACATATTGTTTACGGTTATTTAAATATGATTGGAACCATTTATGCGCTGAGCCTCGGATGCCTAGGTCGTATAGTTTGTTGAGTAAAATATTATATTGCACTTTATCATAGGCTTTCGTCATGTCTAATAATATACCTATCGCGTATTGTTTGTTATTAATTGTGTTTAGGATTTGGTCGATGTACTTATAGACGGCTAGTACAGTTGATCTATTTTTTCTAAAGCCATTCTGACAGTCATCGAATATGTTATATTTTTCACAAAAACTATATATACGATTGCACATTGCTTTTTCAAATATTTTTGATATTGCGGGCAATAGTGCTATTGGGCGATAGTTTGTGGGGTCTGTTTTTTTTTTCTTCTTAAGTACCGGTTTGATTAAGGATATTTTTAGTAAATCTGGAAATACACCGTCTGAGAACGATTGGTTGATTAATATTGTAAGGGGTATAGTGAGTTCCCCGGCACATTTTTTTATGAGAGTGGGGGGTAATTCATCTTTGCCGTAACTATTTTTATTCTTCAAGTTCCGTATAATTCGGTTTATTTCTCGCGGGTCAACTGGCCGCAGAAACATAGTGTTCGGCGTAGGGTTAAGGACTGATCGGCCGCATGCGTTTACGCATATATGCAATTAAAAAGCATAAGGTTGCTTTTCCACAATTTATATGCAGTGCCCTTATATTTTTTCAGTCCAGTAGGGCTACAGGGCATAGCTATTATGACGTAGGCATCCGCTAAGCAATTGATTTTTGAAAATTCAACTCCCAAGGAGGTGAAATAGGGGATTCAAAATCGAATTTAAAGTGACAGAAGATGCGGGCAAAAGTTTACCTGTTAAAATGTCACAGTAACTCACTCTGAAATCTCTAGACCGCACTCTCTCTCAGCTCAGACTCAAGACATAGTTAAAACGGGACAGATTTCTGTCAGAGCATATTCGAGTCTCTTTTTAACTCTATCTTAAGTCTGAATCTGAGTTAGAGCACACTATATAGATCTGAGTATCAGACTATCCCAGAACTCATACACCGCGTATCCGCTAAAACTAAGAGCAATAGGTAATTCAGCAGTTTGATGTAACGTGCGAGTATTTCAATTCATTGCAACCCCATCTTAATATACGACTTGCTTCAATGCGTATCGAAACAAGGCTTTTACACAACACGATACGACAAAGCCGATTATTATTATCAGTGTAGCGATAAAAAATATAATATACAATGGAGAGCTAGAGACTGCTTTTATTTAATATTAGCTGACTAGCTGATGCGTGCGACTTCGTCCGCGTGGATTTAGTTTTTAGTAAAAAGATTAGCCTATGTCACTCTCCAGGTCCTCAACTATACCCATGCAAAAAACTACGTCTATCCGTAGCTCTGTTGCAGCGTTATTGAAGGACAAGTCAACAAACAAACACATTTTCGTATTTATAATATTATAGTAAGGATCTTTATAATGTTTAAGTTTTTCATTTCATCCACGTTTTAAGTTTTTTAAAAATTTCAAAGGAATTCTTCGATTTCCCGAGGTAAAACTATACCTATTGGTTTCTGTATTTAGGATGCAAGCTATCTCTTTGCCTGTCGAGATGTACAGCTAACAATAATAATTATATCCAAGAAAAACTTTACTCGAGCAGTTCATTCATACCAGTTGATACAAAGAGTATAAAAAAAAACGTGGTTATACAAATCCCTGTTAATGTGGGTTTTACCATTTTTTTTAAAATATAGACTAGCGCTTGACTGCGATCTCACCTGATGGTAAATGAAGATGCAGCCTAAGATAGTGCGCGCTTGCCTAGAAGATGATTATTCATTCTGAATTTAAAGACATCCACACTACAGTTACCTAGTTGAAAAAACGGAAGCAGGAACGGCATTCGAAATTCATCATAAACTTAGCGTTTTATATTTTTTTCGGTATTTTTATTTATTAAAAAAGTGAATCCAACCACAAATTAATAATACTTTAATTAACGATTGTTAATACTCATTATTATTGTTTAATTATGGTCTTCTTCATTGTCAACGTCAGGTACTAAAAGGTCTATTTTTTATCCAATTATTCTCAACCTGTTGAAGATTGACTAAATCAAAACAGAAAAGTGATTTTTATCACTATAAAATCGTCAATCAGATTCGATTCTCATTAATAACAATTTAGTTTCTTTATTTACATAAATAATTATTTTATTAGGATATTTGATTTCCTTATTAACTTTTCATAGGTATTTAGGCTATTTTCATAGGTAGGAAGGCTATTTTGTTTTGTTTCATAATTGTCAGATAAATGACCCAATTAGCTATAGTAAATTAGTAGTGTATAAACGTAATTTTAAGAGAGTAATTGTATCTCGCTCACATTATAATGCCATACTGTTTTATAACCTGTCTCACTCACATTATAATGCTATACTGTTTTATAACCTGTCTCACTCACATTATAATGCTATACTGTTTTATAACCTGTCTCGCTCACATTATAATGTCACACTGTTTTATAACCTGTCTCGCTCATATCATAATGCTATACTGTTTTATAGCTCTGTTTCACTCATATCCATTGTTTATGTATTGCTGTACTATTCTAACATATTAAATAAACGGTTGCGAGATACCGAGTTGCGAGCGCTCCCAAGCAAATAAAAATAGCCCACTTTGGGGTCCAGTCACGCACTTCACTCGCTGACTTGAGAGCGATCACATCTCCGCGCTTCAAAGAAGAACCAAGGTGTTTCATTTCACCTCGCCGCTCCCCGCATCCCTTCGCTGTGGTTTGGACCCTCCAAACTCCACCACAGTGCATGGTCCTTCGAGCCGGATCCAGCGAGCCAGCCAACCAGGGAGACCAGCTACCAGTCAGCGAGGATCAACGGGCAGTTTTGAAGAATCAACCTGCAGCTTCGGAACGAGTTCCGCGGGCCGGGAAGAGACTTCGAGTGAAGAACTGCATTCCGAAGATCGCGTCAAGAGGGCTGCCAAGCGGACGAAAAGGACATCGACCATCGCTGCGGGTGCATTGAGGTGGCGCTCTGCGTCGCTGAAGACCGCGAGGCTGTTGGGAAGATCGTTTCGCCGCGCCGCAGAAGACTCCAGAGGGTCTACGGCACCACGAAGAGGACATCGACCATCGCTGCGGGTGCATTGAGGTGGCGCTCTGCGTCGCTGAAGACCGCGAGGCTGTTGGGAAGATCGTTTCGTCACGCCGCTGAAGACTCCAGAGGGTCCACAACACCACGAAGAGGACATCGACCATCGCTGCGGGTGCATTGAGGCGACGCTCTGCGTGGCTGAAGACCGCGAGGCTGTTGGGAAGATCGCTTCGTCGCGTTGAAGAACTCTAAGCGGTTTACCGCTGCTCTTCTGTTCACCACCTAACGGTGCCAAACGGTGAACAGGGAGTTAAACGCCTAACGGCGGGAGCAGTATACCAGACGGTACTGCCAGCTTGCCTTCATTGGCTATAAGTCTGTAACAGTCTGATCGCGCCAGTACGGTGCAAGCAAGAAGGTGGCCTCCTGGAAGGCACGCTGACGGTGCGAGCATTTCCCCCTCGTACCCGAGCAACACCTTTGAACTTGTGCTCTCTGCCGGGCGATTCCCACCTACCTTACCCTATTTCCATCCCTGGGAGAGCGTGTCTTTCGGGACCCTCAAACAGGACTGCTAGGGCTGCTAGGGAGGTAGGGCCGTAGGGCAGTAGGGAAGTTAGGACCAAGAAGAGTAAGGACCTAAACGACAGGATGAGCACCGTCGAAACCCGAAGCAAGAAGGCGCAGCCTAAGGAGAAGGAGTCCAGTGAAGAATCCACGAGCACGGACACAGAAGCAACCACTAGCACCGAGCAAACTACAAGCTCGGAGAACACAGATGACACGGAGAGCACAGCAAAAGCCAAGACAAGCTCTACGAGTCAAACAAAGAAAGCCACGGGGTCACGCGCCTCTCAAACTAAACGCGCCGAGCTAGAAGCGCGATTGGAATTAGAAAAGAAAACGATAGAAAAGGCGAACGCTGAAGCCGCCGCTGCTCGCACTCGACTAGAGCTAGCGCAACTCGCCGACCACTCCGACGCCGAAGATGAAGTCGAGCAAGTCGAGACAGAGGACCCAGCGCCAGCACCTTCCAAGCAAGATACTGAGCTGAATCAAGGCATTGTCATGCTAACAAAGTTATTATCGAAAGCTATGAAGCAGTCGAATCAAGACACTAAGCCAAAGAAGCCGCCCGCTTACATGAGTGACCTTCCAATTTTCGACGGAGATCCCATCAATTGGATACCTTTCATAAAGCACTACGAGAGCACCTCGTCGTACTTCATTGATATTGAAAATATTTCAAGGTTAAGAAAAGCTCTTAAGGGACAAGGCAAAGAAGCTGTCAAATCACTGCTGTATACAAGTGCAACGCCGGAAAGTATACTCACAGAACTAGAAAGAAGATTCGGTCAACCAACATATATCATCAAAGGACTGATAGCAGAACTTCATAAACTACCTCGTATGTCAGAAGATCTGAAAGGCATAGGCGCATTCGCTAGCGCAGTATTTAACACGGTAGACACCATCAAGCAACTGGACCAACTGGAATACTTATATTCGACAGAGATATCAGATAAGATCGTTGACAAGATGAATACTTTGGTCAGATTCCGGTGGCAGGAATTCAAAGCAAATAGAAAGAGAGAACCGATGCTAAATGTGTTGGCTGAGTTTCTAACAAAAATATCAAACGACTTTGATGAACCAAGCTTGACCGAAAGAACTCGAGTCAAAACAGAGAACTCAAAACATCAATCGTTCCGTAAGGCGAGAGTCCATGTAGCCCAGCACGATGATAGCGACTCGGATTCAAGTTATGAACGTGAGTTTGAAGAAGAGATGAGGATAGTACTCGCAACTTCAACCTCATCGATAAACGAAAAATGCCCGGTATGTGAACAAGCTCACGAAATCACAAAGTGCAGTAGGTTTAACAACGAAACAGTAAAGGATAGATGGGAGACAGTCAAGAAGCTCAACATGTGCTTCATGTGCTTAAAAAAGAACCACAGACATCTCGTCTGCAAAGCCAAGCCATGCGGAAAAGAGGGCTGTGTAAGGAAACATCACGAACTCCTGCACCAAGATAACCCCAAACCAGTAGTAAACCAGATAGTCTCAGTGAACCACATAGGCACTGCCAGAGCATATTTAAAGATCGTACCAGTGGAACTAACTGGACCAAAAGGATCAACCACAATAATGACTCTATTAGATGAAGGTTCTACAGTGACGCTTTTACTAGACGAAATAGCTGACCAAATAGGAGCCACGGGTCCTAGCAGAAGCTTACTAATAGAAGGGATTGGAGGCCATCAAGTAGAAACAGAACAATCAAAGCATATCAAATTAAGAATAAAAGGTTTGTTCTCCAGGAGTTACGAAAATATACAAGCGCATACTATAGACAAACTTAACTTAACATCACAATCCGTGAGGCAAGAAGATATAGAGGATTGCCCTCATTTGAAAGACATAGAGGATCAACTCTTATATAATGAATCTCCACCCAAGCTACTCATAGGCCAAGATAATTGGCACCTCATAGTAACAAGGAACCTTAAGGCTGGTAATCCATCGAAACCAGTAGCGTCCCTAACGAGCCTCGGATGGATTCTACATGGGTTAAAAACTCAAACTACGAAACCCGTGCTATTCATTAATCATGTTTTCGAAAAGAAAAATGAAGACATAGACGAATTAATAAAGAAGTACTTCAGCTTGGATTCATTGGGAATAACACCGAAGAAACCAATGAACGATCCAGAGCAACGAGCATTGGCAATCCCAGAAAAGCCGACTCATCGATTACCCGAGGGAAGATTCGATTGTGGATTGCTATGGCGAACCGAAAACGAAACTATGCCTCCTGTTAAAAACAACGCGTTACGCAGATTGCAAGGCATAGAAAACAAATTCAAGAAAAATGATGAATTCAAAATTAAATACAGCGAGCAGATAAAGAATTTATTATCAAGTGGGTACGCTGAACCAGTCACCAACGAACCTGCCACGCCTAGAACTTTGTACTTACCACCTTTTGCCGTGATACACCCTCAGAAACAAGAGATAAGAATTGTATTCGACGAAAATTTAAAGAACTTCACTACCACTGAAAAGACAACGAAAAACCTTCAGAAAAGCAATAAATTTAAACTTCAAAAATCGCCTTCAAATCAAACTCCAAGAGCTGATATTCAAAGACTGCCAATTAAATACTTCGAAAGGGCTGAGAAAATAAAAATAAAAATGAAAATACAGAACGACAGCTTCAGAAAGGAACTTCAGAATCTACGAGAAAATAAACGATTCAACCGAGATTCCCGCTTAAAGAGACTCACCGCCATGTTGCAAGATGACGTCATGCATCGGGGAACTACATTATTTGTCGCCAGTGATATAAGCTCATCCTACAAAAAGCCGATGATAATCGATGGAAAACATCCAATCACTCAATTGTTCTTGAAACACTATCATCAAGAATACGGTAACCACTATACGGACTTACTCTGGCACAGACGGGCGAATACGAATAGTCGACGTTCGCACTATCGCCGCCACCCTGGAAAGACCCGTTTAACGTCTAATAAGAATAACGCAATCTTCTGCCTCAAAGTAAAGTGCTCCAGATCTGCATCTTCGCACGAGGGGGAGACTGTTGAAGATTGACTAAATCAAAACAGAAAAGTGATTTTTATCACTATAAAATCGTCAATCAGATTCGATTCTCATTAATAACAATTTAGTTTCTTTATTTACATAAATAATTATTTTATTAGGATATTTGATTTCCTTATTAACTTTTCATAGGTATTTAGGCTATTTTCATAGGTAGGAAGGCTATTTTGTTTTGTTTCATAATTGTCAGATAAATGACCCAATTAGCTATAGTAAATTAGTAGTGTATAAACGTAATTTTAAGAGAGTAATTGTATCTCGCTCACATTATAATGCCATACTGTTTTATAACCTGTCTCACTCACATTATAATGCTATACTGTTTTATAACCTGTCTCACTCACATTATAATGCTATACTGTTTTATAACCTGTCTCGCTCACATTATAATGTCACACTGTTTTATAACCTGTCTCGCTCATATCATAATGCTATACTGTTTTATAGCTCTGTTTCACTGATATCCATTGTTTATGTATTGCTGTACTATTCTAACATATTAAATAAACGGTTGCGAGATACCGAGTTGCGAGCGCTCCCAAGCAAATAAAAATAGCCCACTTTGGGGTCCAGTCACGCACTTCACTCGCTGACTTGAGAGCGATCACATCTCCGCGCTTCAAAGAAGAACCAAGGTGTTTCTTTTCACCTCGCCGCTCCCCGCATCCCTTCGCTGTGGTTTGGACCCTCCAAACTCCACCACACAACCGTTCAGCAAAATTAAAATTTCAGAGTGACTCTTATGCATATAAATTCATTCGGATGCTTCGATAAAATAATCCTTTTGTTCCATTAAATATTTAAAAAATAAATAAACCTATTGGAATTGAATACCTTTATAAAAATAATATCGAAATGCTCTTTTTCGATTCCAAAGCGGATTACCGTCCGAGTATATAATATATGTACGTGCGTAAAATGTGCCAACTTCACCACCAACCCCGAGTAACGTTTAAGTGAGTAGTAATTATTTTTAATAAAGAATATTAGCTAAGCTGAACTTGCCTAATATTCTCCTCTCCCCTCCAAATAAGCGGAAATCTTGTGTTAGGAGTGGGTACGACAATAGTGCAACGGGTGGGGAACGAATCTGCGATCTTTCAGTTTTCAGTCCGCACCTGTCACACCTGTAACCGTGGAGTGTATTGATCTAGTTTTGACATTTAGACAGTTTTTATACTGAAACTCGTACCAATTTTGATTACCAAAATTGGTAATGTTGTGTAGGAATCACCACATCGAATTATTTCAATAGATGGCGGGATTGAAGCCGTGGGTAAAGGCACTATAAAATTATTTTATAATATTATTTGCCAGTGCAATTCTGTACCTCTTCATTTAAGAACAATAGTGCAATGCAAGCTGACCCTAAAGCAAATAGACAGTGTAAAGTTCATTCTCTGGAATACCGCTATGGAATAAATTCCACTCTGTAGAGCTTTAAGTTGATCTAATGTATGTGCGAATCAATTCATTGCAACCCCATTGTTATAAACGACTTGCAATGGTAGAGTTTAATTAGACAATACGATACGATTTGCTAGCTAAAGCCCGTCTATTTTTGAAACTGTATTGAATACAATTTGCATACTGTAGGATTAATAGGTACCTACACAGTACTTAGTTTCAAACTGAAATCTATAAACCGCACTCTCACTCAGCTCAGACTCAAGACAGAGTTAAAATGAGACAGATAGAGCATATGTGTGTCTCGTTTTAACCTCTATCTTAAGTCAGAGCTCGCTATATAGATCTCGGCATTAGTCTCGATCGAATTGATAGATTTCTTGACTTTGTATGACTTTACTTCAATTAACATGACCTTTCTAAGTATGAAAGTTGTGCTAAGAGTAAGGCTGAAATCTATGGACCACACTTTACTCTGCTCAATTTCAAGACAGAGTTAAAACGGGACCGATTTATGTCAGAGCATATTTGTGTCTCGTTTTAACTCTATCTTAAGCCTAAGCTAAGCCAGAGCGCGCTCTATATGTCTCAGTATTAGTGTAGTATCTGAATTGTATTTCTCATTGATGAGGTCAGGGTTACCTCTTTCCATTAATGAAATACCTAAATGGTTGGGGCCCTTTTAGAAATAATACTGCAGTGAGTTTCCAGAAACGACAAAAATTCTAAACGAATAAGAGCTCTATATGTACCTACCTTCCATTTATATCCAGGCCCTTTAAATATAATACAACCTATTTCCTGAAGCAACACGTTTCACTTCGCAAATGTAATTATGTAAGGGCTTTAACGATCTGTAATGTAATGTACAATGTTCGTAAATACGAAATCTCTTTCAATTCATGTGCAGCCAATGGAAAAAATACCTTTTGCATAATACGACAACGACACGATATCAGCAATATAAAAAAAAAAAGATTTACTTAGTGTTAAACCTGAATATTAAGACAGAATTAGATGAGGATGTTCTAATATACTACCGTTCTAAAGCTAAAATGTTGTTACCAAATTTCGGGCTACGATCCAAAAGGCTGGAATTTATAAAGAAATGACGCCATTTGATAACTTATAAACGACATTTTTCAGACTGCTATATCAAAAACTACAGCAGCAAGGAGAATACCGATTAAATAGATCAATAAAGAATATTTTTCTAAGTAAGATAGCATTAAAAATCGTATCTATTTGCCCAAATATTGGCTAACGAAGTTATGAGGAGCCTCTCAAGCTATAACTTCGTTAACTTGCTCAGTGCCTCATAGTTCAAAGTCAAGTATCACATTGAATATCACACAAATATCTTTGCACACACAAATGAATTAAACTATTTAAAGTAATACATGTATACATATTTCAAACTATGAAAATGTGAATAATTGAAAACCTACGTTTTATTTTGTTTATCGTAATTTTTTTTTATAGTCGTAAAGTCGTCGTGACACGTAAAGAATTCCATACACGAGTAGGCTTTTCCTGTCTTAACCGACGAAAATATTTAGGCAACTTACTCTGAATTAAACTTCGACGAGAATTAATTTCCACTCACACAACTTAATTAGAATAATATATTCCGCCATTTTGGAAATGAAGTTTCTAAGCTTTCAGCATTTGCCTATTGTTTAGTTTCCGATCTCGTGATCTTTCTTACCGAAACTTCGACTAAGTTATATAAAGTAAAATATCTGGCGTTTTAGGTTTAACTAGTTCATATCATTACGAAATTCACATCACACATCACTTTGACCATTTATCGTTTATTTTTAACATTTAAAGTTATATATTATTTATTATTAAAATTATTTATTTCGTGTAGGCCAACTTGTAGCTCTTATGACTAGTCATGACTCTACCACCGGTTCGGAATGCACATTCTACTTTCATTTATTAACCATTTAACATTGGAACGTTTAACATATAGCTAGAAAGAAAATTTTATGCGATCATTCAGTCCGCTTAAAAAGTTTGTTCACTTAAAATTTTCAATCAAATAATTTTATTTACATATCAAACATATTTAGCTTAAGACAAATTTCACCCTCGACAGAAAATTGCTCGGCTGAAGACCCAAAACATGTCAGTACATTGTTGGTAGAAAACAAAATGGCGTCCAGTCAACATCGTTAACTGCATCAACAAAATTGTTATTAAACATACATACGACTATGTAACATAAAACATTCCCATCGCTGTTATTAACACGGCCCCGTTTTTATTGCGATAATACGATAGCTTTTCTTTTCACCATTGCGGTAAACAATAGAATAGAATAATTTTTTATTCAAATAAACTTTTACAAAGTGCTTTCGAATTGTCAAATGAATATACCACTGGTTCGGAATGGCGTTCCAACCGAAATGGTCCCAATGGTTTATTTTTGCACTAGATGAAATATGCATTTGGGTTAAATTGGGTTTTACTCTGTAATACTTATCGATATGAAATCATAATATTTTAACTATCTCTTTTTATTTTCATAATTGCAAAACGCACACCATTGGTTACAACGAAATATTTCGCCAAAAAACTTAACATAATTGTTAGATTCTTGTACGTGACTTCAAAATATTCTAAAAGAGCGCAAAAATGAAAATGCACAAAAGTAGAGCGGAAAAATCATCGGCAATTTTAATAATCATTTCATATGTAATACATTTTTCGTGAGTGATACATACTTTACCTTCGCATCGCATGCTGCTCTCTGCCGCCACTGCTTCGCGACAGAGCGTTAGGTATCGAATCGTTTTAATATAAACGTGATCTATTATACGCCGCTATTCACACGTAGGTACAGGTAATCTGTTTATATTGCCGCTTAGAAGGTTATTTAATAACGAGCTGACGGTAATTTGAGCAGGCTATTAGCTTTGTTCATTTTACCCTAATATTACAAATTAGCGAGCTCCTAAACCTACACAAAGCGTACTTATCAACTGATAGACATCTCATCTCTTATAGGGACTTCCACACGTCTCGGTTTTGTGCCCCCTGTATCCATTGTCACCCTGTTACTCATATGATGTATCAGTACCTCGACACTAAATAAGGGGATTGTTTGGTGTCGAGGTACGCACTCCAGCATCTTAGTTATCTAAACGTCCATCGGTTTTTTGAACTTTATGACCCTCCTATTACCATTTTTTTTCAGACTGCGCAGAATGCCAGAATAAAATCAGATTTCAGCCGCGCGATCGTGACTAAGTGATGTAATAAAACATGCACTAAACCTCGTGTAATGCGCGACAGTTGCTAGCCTATTGCGCAGAATAGGAGTGTATTAAGCGCCATATATGTACATTATGTATTCTAATAACTTGTAAGATATTCATTAAAACGATATATAACCATTTGGTATCGTCTCTTAGTAATATATGTGTAGGAATTGTATGTAAAAATTTTCATTCTGTAATATGCAACACATTGAAAATAAATCCATATCCGGAAATTAAAATTAATAGCTCGGGTAAAAATATCGCAACGGCAACGGTCCATAAAATTATAAGACACAACATTCACACCGGCTACAAAATGCAGACACCAAACAGTTACATACTGTTTTGAACAAACTTTCAGATCTGGTTTTCACCGAACGCAAACAGAGGGTAAGTCACCAAACCGAACACTTTGACCTTCACAACGGACTAATTTTGGAATAAATTGTATCGAAAACGGGGATCTTATTTGAATGGTTTCAGTTGTGCAAACTTTATAATTGGCCACCAATATGTAGCCCCTAGCTACGGAGTGAGTAATTAACTCCTCCACTGTACTTGTCACTTCGTGTGACAATAACCGGCGACTTATATACGAGGCTGAATTAATAATATTAGTTAATTAATTATTAATAATAATAATAACTTGGCGTTCCGCACTTTTGCGATTTTGATCCTTATAAAACATATTTTTCTTGCTTTTGCCCGTTATTTCATCCGTGTGGAGTTTGATTTTTAAGAATACCCTCTGTTTTTATGTAATAAAAGGTAGCCTATTTCATCCTTCAAGTCCTCGACTATAGCCATGCAATCAATCTATCAATCAATCAAAAGTTGCTGCATGATTGAATGACAAACCAACAAACGAACACACATTTACATTTATAATATTAGTAAGGATGACATAATTTTCATCACATTCTAAGAGCAGGTAGTTAGCTAATTACCAAGTACGTTGTTATGAAATGTGTTGTAGTTGAGAAAATTAAATACATAAGTTCTGAGTACATGAATTGCAAGCAACTTCCTCTGTGCACATCCTGATTGTAACGCAGACGCCCGGGCAGTCTTTTGTCCCAGCCCTTAATTAATACCCTTGCATCCGCAAGTACGGACTCGTTTGTCGTAGTTTAGCCGTACCGAGGTACCGAGCCTCGGGCGTCTGAATGCCCTTTAATTTGCCTATCCAGACGGTTGTCACATCTTGGCGGAAGTAATTGGCTGAATGAATTATTGATTAGTATGAGTCTTCGACCATTTAGTCGGGACGAGCCTTTACGCAGATTTAGTACTGAATATATTCTGCCACTTTCTGCGGGAGGTGAGGTAATCACGTACAGCCTACGTACAGCACACATTTACTCACTTCCGCACACTCTTGTAAAAAACTTAATGTATCTATGAACGCACATTAACTCAAAAGCTGTCACACTTACAAGCTGACACGTACGTTTGTACATGTACTTCGGAGGGGAATGCGTGCGCCAAGTCAAGTCCTGGCTAAATGGTCGAATAGTATGAGTAGTCGAATACTCTACAGCTTTTAGCGTGAAGAACGCTTCGTTTTGGGAAGGGTTTTTATTATTAAATCATTTTCACTTTGGATTAGTTATGATTTTGGGTAATGTTTGTTTTGCGTGTATAGAGGTTCCAAGTTCGCCTGTTACCATCTTAGACTGCATCGTCACTTACCATCGGGTGAGACCGTAGACAAGGACTATCTTGTCATCGAAAAAACAAATAAAAAAGTTTTAGGCGTGACTAGTTACCACCCTGCCGTCAAAGATGTGCCGTCAAGAGATTTCACGTTGCAGCTCGATGACGTATAAAAATTAAATCGGGAATGGCTTTTATTTACACTGTATAGCGCGCTACATATATATTCCGCCGCTCGCCGCTTGAGGGCGCTGCGATCGCGCCCGTCTTTCAACGTTCTATTCCCTTGCTGCCCAGGGGCGCCCCGCAGTCGTCGACGGGACTTCACTACGACTAGAAGCTACACGCTCCTACGGGCCGCGTACCTATCGCTCCTGCGATCTTTTTAGGTCGTAGCATAGTCTAGGTTTTTTGTTGTTTCCTGTGCCTATGTTTGTAATAACTTTGTAATATAGTCTTTGTGAGTGACAATAGCCTGTTTCCTTTCAAGTCCCATATAACTGTCATAAACCTTCCAAGTTAGCCCGATACTGAAATAAGTAGTTTCGCAATCGTTTTGCCTCTGTTTAACAAGAAATCTGACAACAATCTATCACTAGTTTTATTGTGAAACGGCACCAAAAAGATCTTAGGCCAAAACAATGTATCCAGTGTACATATCTTTTATAAGTATATGATTTCATTTCTAACGAATCGCTTAGTGGTTACAGGAAATCTACTTAGTTTTCTTGAAATCAAAACAGCGCGACTCAGATTACGTGGCGTGACCTAAGCAGATTACGGCGGGTTTCCTCCTTGTTTTCCGACTAGTCGGCGCTAATTTAAAACCTGAATCTCAAATTCTTGACAGCTTGACGCTAACATAGCGTGTTTGTCTAAACTTTTCTACAGAACTCCAAACAATGGAAGTGATAAAGTCTATACTCAAAAGTCTAAACAACTGAAACTCTATATAGGTACCATGTGAGATATTTAACTACATATAATAGAAGTGAAACTCTAGCATAATTGGGTATTAGACTAATTTTTAAGCTTCTATCGCGGGCCTTGAGCGTGGAGACCGAATCCAGAAATTCCGTAACGAAAATAATCAGACACGGGACTCCTCTCACCGCTAGATGGCGTTGATAAAAAATAGCTTTACCGCGGCAGTCCCCGAGTGCCACACGTCTTTTTTTTATAATATGCTTACAATAAAGGTTTTGAATATAATATTACAATGTTATTTTTCTTTTTTTTATATCTTAACTAGTCTCGAAAATATAGAGCTTTTAAGTTTCCTGTTAGAAAAAGAGAGCGTTATTGCAACATGACGTCACGATTCATTAGCTCTATTATACTCTCCATACAAAAGTTTTAGAAAAAGACAGATACAGTCACAATAAAACAGCTTATAACGTGTTTTTTGACCGATTTCTTTTTACAAATGTTATTCTAGGTAGGTAGGTATTTATGCTCAAAGATTAGGCAATTTGATTTCATTATTTCCAAACTTTAATTTTTTTAAAATTAATATGTAGAAACATTGTTAAGATTAGAGAATAGAATTCCTACTAATAATGTTATAAAATGCGAAAGTGTGTTTGTTTGTTGTCATGTGGGTTAAAAATACTAATATACCCCTTTCAAGTTAACCCACTTTCATCTTAAACTAATCTTCACTTAGGTACCTCCAACTATAATAATCAAGTCCAAACATGATGAATAAAAAAAATAGCACTGCTTTTAACTCTAGATCCACGTTTTAGCCGTAGACTAGACTGTGGGGTCCGCGTGACCGTTCTAAAATTTCCTTACACGAAAGCTCTTTGCAGTTGACAGTCCGGGGTGGGGTGGAAATTTGTTTCCGTTCACAAATATTGTGCTCCCAAATTAAAGTTTTCAACTTCAGCCGTTTTAACTTGTTAGCGTGTAATTTGGATTTGTGTCTAAAATGACCCTTTCGGTTATTAGTTAAATTAGTGTTTCTTCTGTCCTGCACTGTGTTTAATGTGATTCAAGTTTTTAACCCTTTATTATTATAATTGTGGGGAAATAAGCTGTTCAGACAAGCGCGAGTGTCCCGTAATAATTTTCGTTTTTTATTATAGGCCTAATGCAACTGCTGCATTTAGATATAATCTTTTATATTATGCTCCGGCAGATACTAGATATTGGAATAACTTTCCGCCTCCATTAAGGAATTGAAAAATAAAGCATTCAAACTCAAGTAAGCCCATTTAGGTGACATTTAACAACGGTAATGTGCATTGGTTTTCACGGAACTTTTAAGGGGCATAATTTATTAACTTTTCCGATAAAATACTTTAGGAAAAAGAATCTACATGAAAATTTAAAAGCAAACAAAATATTTAAGCCATTTAAACGACATTTGAATGGAAGGCTCAATTACTTATACCGTAGTGCAGGCCAGATATATAACTAAAATAGCATTAAGAGTCAGACACTCTAAGGGCTTTTTGTTTGAAAACTTTTTGTCTTGTCGATTAGACATAGCTGTGCCCGTGACATGATCCCATCAGTGCACAATGTCACATCATCGATATTTGTCTTAAAACTTATTGTTGTCGAGACAATTCGTTTTAAAACAAAAGTAGTGTAATATTCTGACCCTTGTATGTAAAGGCTCGCAGACTTTAAACGAGATACAAAATATAAACCCAATGAAACTTAATTAATTTAATGTTGCACTTGTAGCGTACAGAGTTCTGTACATCTAACTAGATGTAGTTACTGTGTGTGTGTACCTACTAGATGTTGGGCTTTGTTCTTTGAGTATATAACCAACTTTGTTACAACACACATTCGAAGAACTCTTGCGACTGTCTGGTCTTGCGTGTGAATGTGGTTTCACTGGCGGTATTCAAGAATTTAAACAGGCTAAAAGTGTTTCTACAATGTTTTTACTTATCGTAATGTGAATATCCTATTTAGATTTTGACTTTATGCTAAACTTTTCGTGTTGAAAGCGTTGGTCTAAATAAATAATATCATAAACTTAGAAAGGTCAAGGAAATTATGTTATTATGTTCCAATTTCAGACTATAAATGTTACTAGAACTTCGAGTAATTATTAAGTGAAATTCATTAAGTACTACGAGTAATTTTCGAGTTAATGATCAAGATATCCGAGTTTTTTATTTAAGTAAGTTTTATATAGCATAGCTATACATTAAAGCGGTAATCTGCAGTTACATAAGAGACAATGAAAACTTGTTTGGAAACTTACCTACCTTCTTGTAGAGCTCAGAACTCCAAATGCATACAAGTTTGCAAATTGCAATTATACTCCATCTAAAACATTTATCGTCGTAGGAACCCGTTAAGCAAATTATATTTATGATTTAAGTATTTCTTGCATTCGATTTTTGGTTTTTAACAAACTATTCATAGCTAATTTCTCATTGACAAAAAGAACAACGCTGTATAAACGCTGCCGCCACAAAATTACTGCGGTAACTTTCAGCCTTGCATAATTGTACGATGTCATATTTTGATACATAGGTACCGAGGTACTACATGCTCGTAGTACCCTTCAGAATATTACAGAACAGTGCAGTTAATTAAGGCGCAAAGCCGACGGCCGCGGGCGAAATGGGAAATAGCTAATTATGAACTTGCGTAGTAGCTTAAACCTAGTAGACGCGGGGCTAAGGCATAAGATACAGTGAGAGCGATTTTTCAAATGGTTTTAAAATTACGGGCTTTAACAAAATTCTTTAATAAAGTGATACGATAATCTCTTCTCTTTTTTATCCTGGGATTTGTTTCTGCAAGTAGGCGATGTTCGCTCGTTTTCCCGCCACCACCGAGATCACAAGGGCTATCTAGTCATCGAATAAAATAAATGTTTAGTTGGTATTATTGGCTTTTGCTCGCGGCTTCGCTCACATTAAGTTTTATTTTTCAAACACCTATTTTACCCCTTTTAGGGGTTGAATTTTCAATTTGTTTTGTTAACGGATGTCTATTTGTCAATGCCATTGTAGCTGTCTGTATGCCACATCATGAAATGTATTTTTTTACATTTAAAAATAACAAAAATATTATAATGTGCCTATATTTAAATGAATGGCAATAAAACCATGGGAAAATTTGTAAGAAAAAACGCGTAGAATAGTTGCACTTTTCATTGAGTTAAAGTAGATACTTGAAATTTCCACAGCATATACACATACACGCAATTTCAAATTCAGTACAAATTTTATATTAAAAGAGTTTTGATACACAACTAGACGGACGACAAAGTGATCCTATAAGGATTCCGTTTTTTTGTAACCCTAAAAATTTAAATGACATTCCGCTACATACTGTACTGTGGACCATACATTTAAATCTGGCTTCGCGATACTACGTGAAATTAAAATATGGGTTTAGTTCATTTCAGTTTATTAATAATACTATCCCCGCACAAAACAATGGCTGCCAACCACTGCCACCTTATTTTACGAAATTCACCTTTTAAAATTTTAGTTGGAAGCTTAGGTATAATGAAAATTTATTAGAATAGAATTTATTTGCCAGAATGTGGTACAATTATTTGGTCTTAAAACTATTTTATCCTGACACATTCAACTAATAAATTAGTGTGCAAATTGTTACATCATAAAATTACAAAAATAACAAAAAATTTATTAATAATGCCAATAATATAGCAATAACGCCCATAAACTCATTAAAATAATATTAGTAATAAGATTAATAAATAAATAATTAAAATTCATGCATTTCTAATTAACAAATAGTAATCTATACTATTATAATAAAGAGAGAGCGCGAATTTTGTGAGTTTGTATGTATGTCCGGAGCAAACTTTGGAACCACCGCACCTATTACAATAATTCTTTTACCATTTCAAAGGTACATTATTCCAGATGGCTAGATATTATGTGCAAATTTGTTAAAGAAGTCGGAAATTTTTTTGACTCTTAAATGTTTCCAAGGCGTGCGCTGGGTCATATACTGTTATTGGATGAAAATGATGTATGGGTGAATTGTTCCACTTAAAGAGTTCTAAAAAAAAGTCCGGGAAAGCATATGTCTATATTCTAAGGATAACTTACAGTAACCATTTCTATCTTTCAAATTTTGATTAAAAATAATGAATTATTTTCGAAGCTTCTTTAACCGATGTGATGTCAATGTATATATCTAAAAAAATATGTTTATTATCGTAAGTATTTAATTTAGAACATATTTACCCTGTACACTATACAGTTTAAATAAATATCTTAGGAGTTATCGGAAAATTAATATTTTCGCGCGACAAAATAATAAAATGGTGCTGGCTGGCGCGGCGGGTATAGGTGCGGGATATTCGTGTGGTTCCTGTGGTGATCTTATTGACAATCGTCTCCTATAAGAAGCTCACAAGAACAAATATTTAATTTTCAACCCGGACGAAGTTGGCGCGGGCTTCTAGTTTAAAAGTAAAAGTATAATTTGAATTAATTTAAATTAAATTATTAATATATATATATATATATAATACGAGTGGATGGTTCCCGCGAATTCGTCTGACTTTAATTTTTTTTAAATACGTGGAAACGTTTTCGTGCAAAATATCGCTAAGACTTTATTAATATTTGGAATGCTCAAACATGGTTTCATTCTATCTTTTGATTTTCAGAATGCACTTGTGTTTACGCAGACACTTTTGCAGTATAATACCGAAATATATAACATATATAATTCGGTCGGGAGAACATAATTCATTATTACATTTAATTAAGTACAATAATTTTCTTAAGTACCTATTTCTCGACGTCTCTTTTGGAGCGTGACGGCTGTCTTTCTATTGATTCAGCTGTTTTCGAATCACTGAACAAACTCTAACATTTACGAAAGTTAAATTCGTAACGTTAAACTTTTATTAAATTGCTTGTTTTAACGGAAAAGTAAGTAAAACTTTCAATTTAACAAATATTGACTGCCTAAACGAGATAAACTTTTTCAATTACTTTATTTATTTATTCTAGTCTGTTAGCTCTAAATGTAAGATTATAATTTTTAGCCGACTACAGAAAATCCGAAAGGAAGTTTATATGTTTGTATTGAAAAACAGAGGTACATAGATACTGTAGCACCTAAACTACTACATCGTCACTTACCATCAGGTGAGATCGCAGTCAAGGGCTATCTTGTCATCGAATAAAAAAAAAAATACTCAGTCGATTATGATGAATGTTGTGTTGACCATTAGGGGAGATTGGTATAAAAATCGTAACAAATAGTCATCTAAATAATATCATGAAACACCAATTTTCTTTACTATTAAAATAGTCCAGCTATTTGTTAATTCCGAAAGACTAGTACGAGATAAGTAATTTCCTTGTGCAAGGGTATTCTTTTGGCGAACTCGGCTGAGCGTGAAATTGGGAACAAACCTGTTTATACTGTGTAGTTTTCCTCCAAAAGAAAAAGAACTATTTATTAGATAGTGCATACTATCTATAGTTAATTTGAGCAGCATTTACCTAAAATATCTAACGAAAATTTCATGGCGATATGGCGAGATTTAGAATTACATTATATCACTTGCTTTCCGAACCTGTGATAAAGTAATGACGTGTCATAAGAGACACAGGTTGGTCTACGTTTTTTTTTTTAATTTCTTGCTTTTTAACGGTGAAGGCAAACATTGTGATTCCTCAAGTTTTTTTCCGGCATGCCTGAGAGTTCTCCATTATGTTCCCAAACGTGTGTGAAGCCTGCCAACCTTGTAATATTATGTAGCTATACATGAATATTGTAATGTTTTTTATGAAAAGAGCAACTGCTGAGTTTCTTGCCGGTTCTTCTCAGCAGAATCTGCATTCCGAACCGGTGGTAGAATCTTCACGTGTCATAAAGAGCTACAAGTTGAATTTCACATCAAAGTTAACGTAATCCCGTTAATGTTAATTTATGTTTTTTCGTTATGAGATATTCAAATACAATATGTTTGGTTGGAGATTCTTAGTCGTCATCCATTCAGCCGAGATGTCCCCCACATGATATTAATTATTATTAAGTTTCATGAAGTATGGTTAGATGGATTCTACCCATAACAAATTCAACTTGACGTCTCGCAACACCGCAGTCCCGTCGTAACTATCTAACTGCTTTGAGTATATAACCAAGTGGATATCGACAATTCCAACTAAAACAATTACCAAGATACGTACCTACTTGTATTATATTATCAATATTATCACAATTATTTCGTGAAACTTTTATTGAAACTTGGAAAAAGACGCCTAGAAGACAAATAGAGATCATTGGGTTTAATATAGAGCATATTTAAAATAATATTACAGTCTGAGCCAAATGCTATCAGTGTAACAAGAAAGTCCTTATTGCAAAGCGTGGGTGTCAAAGGAGATTGCCTTTAAGACCTTTATAAGACGCGCCTTTGAAACGCACTGCACTGTGAGTGTCACTCTATATGGTAATGTCGCATCTAAGCTGAGTAAGACCCAGTGCGGGTGTAGTTACTTTTATGCCTGGCGGTAATGAGGTTAGTCTGGAAAAGGAGCCTATATGGCGCAGCGGTATGACTGTAGTGGTCCCGGGTTCATTTCAGGCTTACATATATCTAAGACTTAGATTCCGCAGGGATACTCCGAGCTTATAAAAAAAACTTGAGAGGTGCCAAGGGATACCCGGATGGAACGAAGTTCAATGCGAAATAGAAATGAAAATATCTGGCTTGCTTTCTATAAGAGAGAGAGACAGACAGAGAAACATGCGACGCCTATAGTAAAAAGTGTCGTGACAACTTTTCGTAAGAATTTTTTCCGTCTAGCCCCCTTTCACAACGCGCGATAAGGAACTTCGTTCCAATAGCTCTTTCTATCACCATGTTTCGGATCCTTAAGTCAATACTGACAACAAGCTTCATTCTGTGATCGAAGACAACAAGCACTGTTCGAAGACTTTGGTCTTTAAACACAGAGGTCTTTAAGCACTGAGGTCATGTGCGAGGTCGCCATTCTGTGTGTATTTTTTTTATGTAACCATTGTATTCCTGAACAAAAGACTATTTATTTATTTTAACACTGAAATACGTTTCCGCGAAATTCGTAATAAACTTCACGTGTGCAGAAGCTACTGGTACACGTATACGTATAAATCCAAAATACATTTCCTCAGAATCAATCCCTCAATGGATTCAGTTAGGACTGTAACTTCACAGTATAAACAAAACTGTATTATTCACTTTGGGGGCAACCTGCGAGTGAATTGGGATTTAATCCACAGTAAATTGCTTACCGACTGTTTGGTTGAACTGATTATCTCGCAGCCTTTAGCTCTGTTATTTAAGCTATTTACATTTGAGTCGCTTTGACATCCCAATGCTCTTGAGCGTTGAGGGAACCTTAACTCGAGTTTACTTATTCAACCATTTTGTTTGGGATAGCATCGGGAATAGTTGATAGACTTTCTAAACTTTCTTTGGGCTACGAATGAATTGAAATCTCATCTGTTTCCATTTGATTTTTCAGACCCATTGTTACACTCGCTTTTTGATATTTTAGATCCAACTAATTTCGTGGAGCCATGAACATACTCCTATTGATTCCTCGACTACGCCTCAAGAAAGTCTGAAAGTCGTCTGTGGGAATGGGCGTGACGTTTTATAATAAAATTCCACACTCGATTTTAGACTTATCTTTACACAAGTTTAAGAAATCAATTAAGGCTATACTATTGAAGAACGCAAATTATAGGTAGAATTGAAGATTACATAAATGATAATAAATCGTGGATATAACTCGCTTCAGCAATACAAAAGCATCATAAAAATAATTATAATGTATAGAAAAATGTAGATTATAATAAAATATGTACTTTGTATACATTAGCTGTATGAATGGGCTGTATGGGTATAATTTAAAACTGCCATACCCCTTCCGAGTTAGCCCGCTTCCATCTTAGACTGCACTTTCACTTACCACCAGGCTAGATTGCGTGTCGCAATCAAGGGCTATCTTATTAATTAATATTTATCAATAACAAAATGGCAGCGTACATAACTGAAACTTGAAAGCTTTTCTTGTATATTTCAAAAACGACTGAAAGGACTTATAATAATATATAAATTAATTTTTAAATCGCCTTAACAAAAAGGCTTCCTTTTCATTCCCAAGCTACTCTTATTGTTGTTGGGACATAAAGTCGGACCTAATTTGATCTCACAATTCTCTCCCGCGGTCGCCGTAGCTCAGTGTCAACGTTTCATTCGGATTTCATATTACCAACATACGTTTAACATTTAAAACCACCTTATTTCGTTCCAATAAAGTTTAAAATATCCTAGTATAAATGTAAAAGTATGTTTGTCGGCAATTTCAGTGCAGCGGTCATACTGTTCAGCCTCAACTTGAACATTTTCCAAGACTTTGTACAGGCATTATTAAAGTAAAATGAGTATTGTTATGGTTGCTTTTGTATTGTTAACGAGCAACTTAAAACATAACAAGTCGTTATCTCAACGGTTTATAGGAGCGAATATTGTTCTTTATGCAATGAAATTCTACATCAAATAACAAAAATGTTATATATATATAC
Source organism: Hipparchia sbordonii (assembly GCA_038048805.1). Taxonomy (NCBI): domain Eukaryota; kingdom Metazoa; phylum Arthropoda; class Insecta; order Lepidoptera; family Nymphalidae; genus Hipparchia; species Hipparchia sbordonii. The sequence goes on along the minus strand of CM076108.1, from coordinate 11,490,655 downwards.
ATGAAAGCTTTTTTGCTTATTTTTCAGTCTGAGCTTATCTCAGTAAGTAGGTTTTTTAGAAAAATCAAGTCAAAGAAAAATTCAGTCACCTAAGAGCTTAAAGAGTGGCTTAAACTAAGGCTTAAAGCGTTGGTAGTAGAGACCAATGAATCAAAAGACTAAGAGTATAAAGGCGTTTTTATTGCTTACTAGTTGATGCCCGCGATTTCGTTCGCGTGAATTGAGGTTTTTTAATTCCCGCGGGAACTCTCTTATTTTCTAGGATAAAAAATAGCCTATTTGTTATTCCAGACCATAATTTATCTTTGTGCCTTTCAGCCAAATCGATTCAGTCGTTGCGGCGTGATTGAGTAACAAACATCCATCCATCCATCCATCCATCCAAACTTTCGCATTATAATATTAGATGGTTTTCCTTATTTCCCAATTCCACAACCCTACGGAGTATGATATTGTTCTGCGCGCGGCATGTTCTGACTTCTGTTGGTGAGTTTGGCTGCGCGTGAAATTAGACAGGAACATGCTTATGTGGTTCTTTGCGGTGGAATTATAAGCGCGACTGTTTTGCGAATTTAAATTAGGACCTATAACATACTATTACGACTGATACGACTGCAAAAAGGGCAATTTTGTTTACAATTTGGAAGCTCAGTACTATTTAGTGGACTTTAATAATAATCAGACCACAACCCTCAGCGATGAGGAATGAGATGCAGAAAGACAATGTATTCTACTAGTAAGTAAGTAGACTAAAGTATATTATTGGTAAGCGCGAACCTGGAGCTTTGCATTACCTACCCTGGTAGCATGGGCGGGAGAAATTTTATCCCCGGGAAAAGGATAAAACGTTTATCCCCTCGCTTAGCTTTATCCACCCGTCGAGCATGGGCACAGCGGTGGAAATAACACTCAGTGGATATACTTATAGAAATATACATCGCCTTCTCCTCTGTCGCCATGCTTTAGCATAGAAAAAAGATAATTTTATCCCCTGTCAGTGGATAAAATCGGGCGATAAAACTTTTATCTCCTGCCCATGCTACCAGTGCTGTAGGGCTAACATGCGCGTCATGGGAAACTTTTGTCTTTTTTTGTCTACCCATTTTCAATTCACGAGTAATTGGGGAAACAAAATTTTCTAGTGGCGCACATGCTTGTTGTACCTACTGAAGTGCTTATTTCCACAGGCACAGCAGACTTACTTCATTAAACTTACCTTCTGACTGCAGCCTTACAAGCCTTACTTAAAGCCTTCATAATTACCGCGAAACACTAAAGCAAACAACTTATTGCGCTTCAAAGTTACTTAGTAGTAACATGAAAGCAACACAATTCTCGTTTTACTTTAATAATGACAGCACAAAAGTCTTGGGGAAATTTTCAAGTTGTTCCTGAATGATTGCTGCACTGAAACAAGTTGCAACTTTATTTTTAGTCTAATACATTGAAATTTAGACTCTATCACCTCGTAATATGGATATGTCATGTGCAAAAAGGATGTTTGTGATATGAAATCCGAATGAAACGTTGACTTGAGTCAAGCCTGAGCCAGTGAGCTCACGGCGGGAGTAGTAGAAAATTGTAAGATTAAATTAGGTCCACTGGGGTTAGTATGAGGTTTCATTCGATTGATCGTATTCGTATTCGATGATATTTGCCTCAAAGTAAAATGAACCTTAACTGTATTGATTTAAAGTCACAAATTCAGTACAAACGATTTTAATTTCGAGCGTATCCGCATACGTAAACGTATAAGAATGCATACACGAAATTGCGCTCTAATTGAGAGAGATGCTTTGTTGGGCTTTTTTCTTAAAATAATCAAGAAAATGGTAGTTTTCGTTGGTGGGGAGCCGAATTTTAAAGTTGCAATTTTTTCTTGGTTTTTATTTAAAAAATAAAAAATAAACTTAGGTTCAATTCATGTCCTGATCTGTATACTTACCAAATTCAGCCCGCTCCGCCAAGTGATTTGAGCTGTACATAAATCAGTCAGTCAATCACCTTTTGCTTTTAGGTATGTATATTATGTATTTAGATACTCGTAGGTATATAAAAATATAAAAAGAAATATGAACAGAGCTACTTAAATATTAAATCACGGTTTTTGGCAGATTAAGAAAAATAAAGTACCTACCTATTTTAATTAAAGTAAAATGAATTAGTAACAAGAAAATATATTTATTCTTAAAATTTTAAGAAAAGATGGTAGTCTTAATAGATACTATGAGCGCTATCAAAAAAGAGTTTCTCTGGAGTATAACAAAATCCATTAACAGTAGTCCCGGTGGACGCCCGGCCTTCCGAAACGGAAATTACATTAAAAAGCGATACTTTTCAACAGCTGAAGATAGTTCCAAGGAAATGCAAAAAGCGCTGATTTCCTTTGAGAGCGGCAAATTTTTTAGTTCGCTTGCGTTGAAATATTGAAAAAATTCAATTTGTTGAAAATTCTAAGAGCATTATTGTAATTTGATCATTACAATGAGTATTTTATTTCATAATGTTCTACAACGACATTTTATACTATGGACAACGCGTGGCATACAACAACAGAGCCCAAGAATGGCACACGCTTCAAAATTGGTGGTAAGTCACCCCATCTTTTTTCTGCACTTTTTGATCGCGTACAGGCATCTTGACAGCTTCGCGGTGAACATGCGACTAATGAAGAAAGTGTGCTTACAACGAGCTTAAGCACACTTACTTGGTCCCTTGTTTTACGCGCCGGCCGCTGCGATATCCTTGTATGGAATATCATTGATGTTCTACTTTTTTATCGATGGAAGCGTAGAGTGATCCACAAATACTGTCATAATATTGCTTACTGAAGTAAACCTCTGATTGAGTGATGGTCTCATAATATTTGGTCTAATGGTAAGCATTTTGAGCAGTAGTCCTGTGTTCAATTCATGTGTCGGCCAAAAATATTTTGGTTTTGAGTTATTTTGTGAATAAATTCTTAGTACTAGCCCCAAGTTAGGACGTTGGCGGTGTGTCATCCCCGTGCTCCGAAAAGCACGTAAAGCCGTTGGCTCTGCGTCTGATTTCTCTCCGTTTCGTTTTCCTTTCAATCGATCATTGCACGTGTGGATTTTTCAAAAAAAAAAAAAAATATTTTTTTTTTCAGAAAATTCATACGTCTCGCACATCATACGTCTAACGCCGAAGCTATTATGACGTAATCAATGATTCTAAATTAATTGAAAAAAAAAAAAAAATCTAGGTTTAATATCAGAAGACTCTTGCAAAAAACCAAGTAGACACTGAAAAGAAATTTCGCGTACCGAAATAATAAACGACGTAAAGCCAAGCCAATGTTCCAAATAAAGTAAAAGGTTTTCTTTGTAACACAAAAGATTACAGAATAAGTCACTTATCTCTCAAATATTTGACCTATATCCTGATAAGGTATCCTCAGCCATTCGGAGAGTCGTCATAAAGGATAAGAGGGTTACCCTTCTATTGGTTTCTTCGTATATTTCTATTTTCGGATATCGTTTTTGCCCTTAATTCGAACCTTGCTGGCTATACGTTTTTGGAAATGTATTAAAAATTTATTCTACAATTTCCTTCAAATGAAGGTAAAACATTTACTTAAATCTTTGACGACCTCCCTGGCGCAGTGGTGAGCGCTGTGGTCTTATAACTGGGAGGTCTCGGGTTCGATTCCCGGCGGGGGCAATTTAGGAATTTATAATTTGTAAATTGTCTCTGGTCTGGTCTGGTGGGAGGCTTTGGCCGTGGCTAGTTACCACCCTACCGTCAAAGACGTGCCGCCAAGCGATTTAGCGTTCCGGCACGATGGCGTGTAGAAACCAATTAGGGGTATGGGTTGAATTTACACTGCTATACCCCTTCCAAGTTAGGCCGCTACCATCTTAGACTGCATCGTCACTTACCATCAGGTCAAATCGCAGTCAAGGGCTATCTTGTCATTTTTTCGGCGTTTTTTGCTCGATCTTAAACCCTTCGCCAGTCCAATTTACATTTGCCGACTTTTTTAAACAAGAGTCCCATACTTGACTTAACTTGAACCCAAATAAGTAGAAAGCTTGTGTTAGGACTGGGTAAGACAATAGTGCCACGGATGGGAATCGAACCGTCAACCTTTCGGTTTTCAGTTAACCTTTAACTTTTAGACTATAGAAATCAAAAAATCAAAATTTATTAATTTCATGTAGGCCAACTTGCAGCTCTTATGACACGTCATAAATCTACCACCGGTTTGGAATGCAGGTTCTGCTGAGAAGAGCCGGCAAGAAACTCAGCAGTTGCTCTTTTCAAAAAATTTTTTTTTACAATGGTTAACAAAACTATGCTATGCACACAGTGTTTCCACAAAGAAGTTTCAAAAATGCACACCTACCACAACCTGACACATGTTAAGATGGGTAGACACAAAGCAGACCCATTTCCGTTGGTGGCACCCGTTTACGAGTACGACGCATGATCCAGCTATTGCTTCGCTCAACCATATTTGAGGGAACGTAACAACCCGCACCACACGACACCACCACAGAAATGTTTAAGTGAGCATGACATACTTAGGCTACCCATGTTAGGGCATCGAATTAAATACTAATATTAAGATACTCATTTTAAGACATAACTGAGGCTTCAATACTCCAGTCCATACTGCAATCAGCTTAGACAGCGCTTTTAATTTGAAGTCAGACACCGCGGTACAAAAATCTATCACGTAAGGGGATGTCATTAGTAGTTTAGTATTATTTTCATTAAGTGCATAGTTGGGGAGGCTACGGTATTGCTACGTGGTTAGAATGGATAGCCTTGTCGACGAGACGCTCCCCTTTCCACGTCATGTTATTATGTGCATTTTGCAGTAATTTTATACATTGCTGTAGTAATTTTATACTAGCTGATGCCCGCGACTTCGTCCGTGTGGATTTAGTTTTTAAAATCCCGCGGGAACTCTTTCTTTTTCCGGGATAAAAAGTAGCATGTCACTCTCTAGGTCCCCAACTATACCCACGCAAAAAATCACGTCGATTCGTAGCTCTGTTGGGGAGTGATTGAAGGACAAACCAACAAACTAGCAAACAATTACATTGCGCATTTATAATATTAGTAAGCTCTTTAATAAAGCCCTTAATTGTAATACTTACTAATAAAGTTTCTGTAAAGTAACGACGTCTAACGAGTCGCAGGGAGTTGCTACATTCAGGCGGCGCAAGACCAAGGCCTGTGGAAGTCCAAGCAAGAGACTTTAGTCCAGCAGTGGACGTCTATCGGATGATGATGGAGAAGAAGAAGAAATAACAGAGCTAATTGCTGGTCCTTCTCGGTTGGAACTGCATTCCAACCAGTTGTAACTTCACTTGTTAATTCGAAATTTGAGTTTGCGTTTGAGTTTTGAGTTTGAGTTTGAGTTTTGAGTTTGAGTTTGAGTTTTGAGTTTGAGTTTATGTGACTAAAAAACTATTTATTCCATCAAGAAGAACTGACATCCGGACCGGACCTTTCTTCCCCTCTCCTTACCCTCCTTATATACCGGACCTTTTATTCGGGAAAAACGAAAAAAAATAAATTAAAAACCTAACTCCACATAAAATAGGTAGGTATAGCAGCTGTAATTGATATGCTGCTAAATAACTTGCTTCGATCGCATTGAACATCTTTTATTTCACATCGCAAAATGTATGAAAAATATTCTGACCAAGAAATATTGAGACAAGAGCTACCTTCAATATTTCATTTCCTTTGACATATTATGCAAAACAAACAATGCAAAGTTTCAACACATTCGAATATTTTCCTTTGGAAGCTATTTTCACCTGAAATATAATATTTTACTAGTTTTTACTCGCAGCTTCGCTCCCGCCATCTATTAAGAGTATTCCGAAGTGGCGATTTCTATATACAAAATGACCAATTTTGATTTTTTCAATTTTTCAGCTGTTCTTTTGTGAATTCCCTAATTTTTTTTAGTTTTAAACCACCCTGGTTTAAGGCGAACAAAACGAAAAAAAAAATTCAAATCGGTCAAGCCGTTCTTGAGTTTTAGCCAGACTAACGAACGGCAATTGATTTTTATATTGTTGCATAGATTTTATCTAGTCTAAGCACTGTGGTCTTATAAGAAGGATGTTTTGGTCCGATTTCTGACAGGGGAAATGTGGATAATTCCTAAATTTTGTCTGGTCTTCTTGGTAGAAGGCTTTGGCCATCGATCGTCAAAAATGTTAGTCAAAAATGTGCCGCCAGGCGATTTAGCGTTTGGGCACGATTTTTTTTTATTACGAGATAATACTAAAATAAAAGCAATATGTTCCTGTGTTTCTCCTATTTTGGAGAAATGACGGTGTACGGCGCGGGCGGGGTTTGGCGGTTCACAGCAAAATATTACTTGTCCTTTTAGGATTATCATTCTATCTAAAAAAAAACGCCGAAAAAACACGTTTCTAGTAGGAGAGCCATCTGTAAGTTTTAATTTATTTTTAAGCTATTGCATAGCTTCTATCGCGGGCCTTGAACGTGGAGACCGAATCCAGAAATTCCGTAACGAAAATAACCTGACACGGGACTCCTCTCACCGCTAGATGGCGTTGATAAAAAATGCTATGCAATAGCTTTACCGCGGCAGTCCCCGAGTGCCACACGTCTTTTTTATTATTAGTTGTTATAGCAGAAACAGAGATGCACGTTCTCTGAAAATTTCAACTGTCTATCTATTACGGATAGATACAGTCGCTTAGTAATTATAGAGTCCCGTTGGTGGGCAACCAATGGAACTCTAAAAAAGAAAACTCTACCTATAACAAGAAGAGATACCCAAAGCTTGTTACAAGTGACATAAAATCAATTTCACTTGAGTTCACCGCATTATAAAATTGTAATACCATTACCATGCTGGAAAGCATACTTATGCCCTCTTATGCCATTATTGCAAAAAGCCACTCAGCTATTATGTATAATCAGACGGCACTTATCGATTCTTACGTTGAAATAGGTCGATCGGAGCATATCGTTATTGTTTTCTGGTACTTTGAGCAAAATAACGTCTTATCTGATAAGGTAAGGTTTTTATTTTGGACAAGCTTTTCGCGTCCGCGTGGAAAACGGTTTTTATAAATCCCGCGGGAACTCTGTTTTTTCGGGATAAAAGGTAGCCTATGTCACTCTCCAAGTTCTCAAACTATCTATACCCATGTATACATTATACAACTCATGCAAAAATAACGTCGATCCGTTGCTTAGTTGCCACGTGATAGACGGACAAACCAACATACAAACACACTTTCGCATATATAATATTAGAGTATAATGAAAAATGTTTTGTAAAACCGAACTTATCTTGAGCGAAGCCGTGGGCAAATGCTACTTAAAATTATATAAGAACTAGAAGCCCGCGCCGACTTCGTCCGGGTTGAAAATTAAATATTTGTTCTTGTGAGCTTCTTATAGGAGACGATTGTCAATAAGATCACCACAGGAACCACACGAATATCCCGCACCGATACCCGCCACCGTGCCACGCCGCGCCAGCCGGCACCATTTTATTATTTTGTCGCGCGGAAATATTAATTTTCCGATAACTCCTAAGATATTTATTAAAATTGTATAGTGTTATGGGCAAATATGTTCTAAATTAAATACTTACGATAATAAACATATTTATTTAGATATAGATTGACATCACATCGGTTAAAGAAGCTTCGAAAATAATTCATTATTTTTAATCAAAATTTAAAAGATAGAAATGGTTACTGTAAGTTATCCTTAGAATATAGACATATGCTATCGCGGACTTTTTTTTAAAACTCTTTAAGAGGAACAATTCACCCATACATCATTTTCATCCAATAACAGTATATGACCCAGCGCACGCCTTGAAAACGTTTAAGAGTCAAAAAAATTTCCGACTTCTTTAACAAATTTGCACATAATATCTAGCCATAATACATTTATTAACATAATTATAGTCTATAACCATCTGGAATAATGCACCTTTGAAATGATAAAAGAATTATTGTAATAGGTGCGGTGGTTCCAAAGTTTGCTCCGGACATACATACAAACTCACAAAATTCGCGCTCTCTCTTTATTATAATAGTATAGATAATAAAAAGATGAAGAATAATAAAAATTGTAAACAATGAAGAAATAAACATAAAGGCCTTATTTATGTATTTTATGAACTCATCTTTGCGTAGGCATTAAATGGGTTTGACTTGGACATGAATAGTGGAGGAGTCCACGTGGAAATCCCACGGAATTATACCTGTACATCCCCGTAATAATAGTCCACCCTACCCCCAGTAAGCATTACGCCTTAATCTGTACTAAATTAGTAAGTTATCTATAATAACTAACATCTCAAAAGACAGAGCTCAGCAGTTTTAGGCTTATGAAATAAAAAATTCGAAACGCTTCTAATAATTCTAAGAGAAGTTAAAACGATCTTGACATTTGTAAAAAGAGTAGTGGGTACTTTTTGAAATTCTATTTCTAAAGCCGAATTTTATTAACACTGCAAAATTAGTGGCATGAAATTAGTTTCGTAACATTAATTTCATCAACAATTTCATGTGTAAACTTCTAATATCATGATGCATGCATTAATTTCATGCATGAAATTAGAAGTTTACACGTGAAATTGTTGATGAAATTAATGTCGAGAAACTAATTTCATGCCACTAATTTCGAAGTGTAAATTCGGCTTAAAGAAGTGAAATGGGGTGGTAGTTTTCATGAGAGGCATTTTTTTTTAAATGCGGATGAATTATTATCATAAATCCCCTAGGCTTTGCTAATATTGTAAATGCAAGTGTGTTTATTCGTTTGTCCTTCAATTAAGCCGCAACAGAGCAACGGGGATGATTCAGGTATGGTTGGCGAAAACGGGTATAAGAGGAACATCAATTAGCGTAGTAATCCACGCGTAAATCCTACGGAATTGTACCTGTATCCCGGGTAATTATGGCCACACTACCGACCCACGTATCCCGAAAGCATTAACACTTAATCTTATACTTAATTATTTTGTGGGCGTCTCGAAATAGAGCATTTTGTGATTACCGAGTATTAGTCTGCGGTGATAATCTAGGGGAAAGGACCAGGGGCCTGAATCTGTAACCATTGAAGGTTTGAAGAGAAATGTCATTTACTATTTCACAGTAAACCTTCAATGGATATAAACATATGTCAGTGGCTTTCAATTTTTGATAGGCACTGAGTTACAGAATCAGGCTCCATGCCACCTTTAGTTCTGGTCTGGTTTCCCCGAGAAACCAGACTTGTCTGTTCTGGTCTGGTTTCCCCGAGAAACCAGACCAGAACAGACGCAATAGATAATTATATACAAATTATAAATTTCTAAATTGCCTCCGATATTATTAATTGCGATCGATAGTTGGGAGTATTAGGTTCCTTTATATCGATAAGATTTAGATTATAGATCACAGCTCAGAACACTGCGTTAGGTTGTACGTGTAAATGTAGACCGATAGATCGACACCATATTATTTAGTTGGTTGGTGGTCCATTATAGTTCGAAACTCACACTAATTAACTGTAGAGTTATTACTAGAAGGGTTTCGATCAATATAATGAATGAATGTTTGATGAATGTGTTGATCATTTTTGACGATCGACACGATAAAAAATTTCTATATCAATAATGGTCCACGAAAAATAAAATCTCAAATACGATCATGCAACGAAACTATTTTAATTGAAGTAGTCAAACGTTTGAAGCAGTTTTCACTCTTGCGTGTTCCATATAGAATATGGTAAATTTTAATCAAATTGTATCGAGAAATATGAAATGCCATAAAAAGCCTTCCGTCTGCCGCTAAGCATAAGATAAAAAAAGTTTAAGTGGCAATAAAAATATACATATTACACCTATTTATGTTTAACCAATTTTGCGGATAGTTCCCCTTTGCAACTTAGGCCCGCGTTATCCCTTCTTTTTGAAATATCGCCCCATTTGTTCGGAATAAAATCCAATGCGTCGATAAAGGCCGGCAATCCCCCATTGATCCCTAAAATTTAGCGGACATAAAAACAAACGCAGTCTCCTGTGAACCCCTCAAATCGGAATAAGCCTCAGAATGTGTTGTGCATAGACTGAAAATTTAAAAAGTTTGTCGCCACACATAAGGCTGAAAAAATACTCAAAAAGCTTGTCTACCCGCAATCCTACTACTCGTAATATTATAAATGCGAAAGTTTGGATGGATGGATATAATATGTTTGTTACTCAATCACGCCCAAACTCTCTGCAATTTTACTTGAATTGCAGTCCTCAAAATTAGACGGTATTTGCATTCCCGTGATAATAACGTGTCTTTAAATGAAGCTTCCAAATCATACTGGAATAGACAACCCTGTACCGAATCATAAGTAGCTTAATAGTTACAGGCTTCGCTACCTTTGGATACGTGAAGCATATTTTGAAATGCTAACAGAAAATGCTTTGCGTAGTGTGTACACACTCACAGACAATGTACAAGAGGAAGGCATGAAAGCAACGACACGTCGGGCTCACAGCGACAAAGTGAGAAAAATATGGTTGTTCAATATTTATGGGGTTTTTATTTCCGTCGTTTAACTTCGGATACACGTTGACAGACGGTAGGGGACAGTGCAAGGCGAAGATAACGCTGGAAGCGCTTGTGACACTGATATTAGTATTCATTCGACTGTGTTAATTCGGAATGAGCGGGTGAGAGAGGTAAAAGATGATTCACGTTTCGCCGTGCAGGGGCCCGATAGCCCCAGAGACACTGACCTCTATATTTAATCTACGATTTAAACTGGACTTGCTGCTGTGGTTTCTTTTTTGGGCCTACTTGATTAACGCCATTTTGGCGCTGTAAGCACTAAGCAGCTATACGAGTGACTCTGGAACTAATTGATAATATTGCAAATGGCGCACCGACCTCTATAATTAATCTATGATTTCATTATTGTTGTTGTATGATTTCATAGATTAAAGATAGAGGTCAACATGCCATTTGCAATATTATTAGTTCCAAAGACACTCGTATGTCAAATGTGGCGCTTCAAATTGATCCACGAATAAGCTGTCATTTGTATAGGGTCAGCAAATCCAGTGTAGCTCATAGATTAACTATAGAGATCTGTGCCCAGACATAAAGAATATGTACCTACAACTCACCAACATTTCGGGTTAGAGACGGCGGGGAACGGACTCCGTCCGGAGCTAATGAATTAATGAATTTTTGTTATTTAAGTCTAAAAGCATTGACACGGCGTAATGTGAATTAGTTACCTTTAACCATTGGATGGTTGAGACTTTATTTAAATAATTATCAAGTAAACATTCGAAAAAACTTTTAATGCTAGTTAAGAAGTTTTGAGTCTCTTCCAGACGTTTTATAGTCGGGCCTGTCTCCGTACGTTGTTTTTCTTGGCTGGTGCATTCATTTGGCGCGGCTTAGGAGGATAAATAATGCATGCGCCTCGAGGGGTCATCGGTATTCCGCGACAGTGCGCACCATGTCCGAACTACACTACTCACTCCCTGCTCTTTATGTTTTCCTAGTACAATGGTGCATTGTTCGGTACGTACAATGCTCAGCTTGTTAGGACAATATGACTTAAATCCGTCTGTCTGTCTGTTCTTTAAGAAACAATTCAGGACAATATTAATAGGTTATGGAAAAACATTTTAAGATCTAATAATAAAAACAAACATTACTGATGAGTAGCACACTATTTTCTTACCTATGAGTTTCAGTAATTTAATAAACTGAAACATTTGATAAGTAAAGGCAATCTCACTCTATACAGATTTATAGGCTCTCTATATCTCTTCTATAATATAATTCAATACTCTTAACTCTACTACTCTACTCTCTCTACTAAATAAATTCTTTATAAATATTTATATTCTTTATATTTAAGCAAAACTAGTAAGTACAGTAATTTTTTAAAAATCTATAAAAACTAAGTAAATTGTGCTACGATTTGTTATTACAATGGGGACAAATGAAAAAACTTTATTTTGACATTACGTTATTGTAATGTTCACTTTTACAAGTTTGGCAAGTAAGTTGTACAATTATTACATAATAATTTGTAAATTACGTCATTTGGTATTATCATTAATACCAAATTGAATTAAAAAGGAAATCCAATATAATTATACTATGTATATTATTGTGTCCAATTAGAACGACGCGTTGCGACGAAATAGTTAAATTGTTCAAAACAAAATTACGAGATCACTTCAGTCGACACTTACTTCAAACTATTGTAAGTCGATAAAAAATAGCTTGCAAATCCCAGTAGTTTCCACGAATGTTGCCAAAGTAGTCGAATAGAGCATGTGATAGCTTAGTCGAAAGTTTCAGCAATGGGGGTATATTTCGAAAGTGTTAGATAATAGTATTATTTTCTTCACAAGTGTGTTGAAAAACGTATGATACACGTATGTATTGATGATTACCGTCCTCGACTATGTTAAGAGTTAAGACCCTCACTAACGGCTCGGATGGCAATGGCGCCTCAGCGGTAATCACCAACACTTGTACCATAATGTGCTATTTCCTTGGAGTTTTCATGTAGTAAACTTTCCATAACGTTAAGGGCTTCACTTCTTAAATCGGGCGGTGTACAACATATATTATTTTCTTCATAATTAGTACTTGTATACATTTCAATTAATAAATAACTGTAATTTCAACAGTGAAAACGAGTTGTGAAAATTGGTTTTTTAATTCCCTCGGGAATCTCTTATTTTCCGGGATTAAAAGTAGCTTATGTGTTATTCCAGACTAAAACCTATCTCTGTGCCCGGCCAAATCGGTTCAGTTCTTGTGGCGTGATTGAGTAACAAACATCCATCCATACATCCAATCCATCCATACATCCTAATACTCATATAATATCGATCGAACTTCACTTTACAAGTTCGTTTGATCATATATTATTAATAGCCACTGCACTAAGGAGGTATTCGATTACTCTGATGTTTCTATGAATCTCTACTCTACTACTTTTGACTACTTCTTGAATATATCGAATGCTTATGAAATAGTCACGGAAATCCCTACGGAATCCACTTTCATACTATCCGCTATTTACCGCCTGCGTCTAGCAAATCGATATCGTTCGTCGCAGATGCAGCTCCTCCGAAAAGAATTTGTTTCTACAACAAAATAAAGAAGAAGAGAGATCCATTTCTACTTACTAAAAGTAAGAATAGAATTTCAGGCTTGCTACATTTTGAAAAATATAAAACGACTTGCCAATTTCTCCATGGCCAAATAAAGTAATTTCACGTTCTAACTGTTTTTATATTATTATTTTCAACATTGTTATTAATCCATTAACTTAACGTTAACACAATAGAGTTTATTTACGTACTAATACTACGTACAAGTGTAAATTAAAAATAAGTTGAAAATTTAAAACATCCTCTATATGTGAAATCAAAAAAAAAAAATATGTAATTCGCCATTTTGTGGTGGCGGCCATCTTGGATTTGAAATTTATAATTATGTATAGTATTCTACTAGTCAAGCCCTTTCACTTGATAGCCATATTGAGGGAGTTATGAAAAAATATGTAATCCGCCATTTTGTGGTGGCGGCCATCTTGGATTTGAAATTTATCATTGTGTATAGTATTCTACTAGTCAAGCCCTTTCATTTGATAGCCATATTGAGTGAGTTAATAAGTATTTTTTTCACGGTCCTTTGAAGTTTTGCCACTGTTCGATTATTTACTCGTGTGCCGAGAGCTTAGAAACTATCCAGACTAATTAATGTGTTTCCAATGCTGGGATAAGCTGAAACCCATGTCATAGTATTGTAATTGAAACAAAACATCTTCGGACATCGGAGTCTAGACGGTGGAGTGTAAAAGTTTCAAAAGTAAATTAGATTTCGCCCCCGAATGTAACAGAAACCATTGCTGGCCTCTGCACTTATCGGGATGTGTTTAGGGGTGCGTTTCCACTCTTCTATTATTACACCACTATTCACGTTACGTCGTTGCTCCCGTGTCATGGACAGGGCGCAGTCAAATGCTTTCTGCTGCTCTCGGAAACTACGATGTTTCCGAGAGGGTATGTGGGACTCATTGGCACTCCAAAATACTCACTAAAACCCAACAGCGGCGCTCCTGCGCATAGCCTTACGATTGGGTTTCGGGAACACTAAACACCGGTGCCAATCAGTGCAACTGTAAGAATAAAATTATTATTTTCTCGTTGATGGCATAAATATAAGTTTTGTTATTATTTTTTGACATACCTGTTAGTTGAATATAAGAACGGCTTTATTAAAACAAAAAATAATGTCGCGAATTATTTTATTTTAGTGTACTTACCTACTTTTTGAAAAACTTTCGTTATTTGGGTACAATGGAAACTTATGGAAACAAATGTAGGAGTCTCATATAGAACCGATTCGAACACTTTTGAAACTATATTGTATCGAAGTTGAACGCTGATTTTTTCTGGAGCCACTCATGATGGATTTAGAAATGCTACTAACTACTATTACTATTTTCGTTATTCGGACTTTATTTTCCCTACTTTCAGCGTCTCGTGGCTTTCTAGCTACAGCTTTGTTTTGTATATACATATTAGAAATTTTCATTCCCTTTTCAACTTCCTTCACATTTTGCCTATCTAACTTCACAATCTTGTTCCTCTTTCACCATTCTACTACGGAACTGCGAGAAGTCATGAGCGTTGACATTCTTACGTGGTTGAATCCAACCTACACGCACGAAACGCTTAATTTCAACGTTTCTGAAACAAACCCCTGAAATGTGGATCGCTCTCTAGTCTCCTGGTTGTCAGTATTTTCTGCTACTTAAACCAAACTATACTGGGGTTTTCTGTCAAGAAATTTTCAGTAAGTACTAGCCCAAGTTTTTTTTCATGGTTCAAAACCGATGTAAGAATGCAACCCACACCTATTACCTACTCCTTGATATATTTGTCTGTGGTCTTATGTTAATTGTCTCTATTGTCTCTGATTGTCACTTATTAAAAATTGCTGTGTTCTCTGGACTGAAATAATTAAATGGTTGCTTTATATATTCAAAACGCGTTTTAATAGTTTAGACCGTGAAAAATCTTCACTTAATATAATTTATTTATAAGTTCCATAAACTATACTACAAAACAAAAGTATTATATCCATTTACTATAACAAGGTTTGTACAGTTTGCAAATGTCTTTTTTTTATTTATTTAAATTAGGAAGTAGGTGGTGCGTCAGTGCGTCAGCCCCGTGCGGGTACCTCGGATACCACGTAAAGTTGTTGGTTTTGTGTCTGATCTCCTTTCCGGTCGTGTCGGATTTCCATCCCATCGGACTGTGAGAGTGAGGGAATAGAGAGTGCACCTGGGTTTGCGCACCTGTGCACTATATATCTGGCTCAGATGGCTAATCTCCGTGGAGATTGGTCGCCATGACCAGATTCGTTCGGGAACGTTTGTTTAGTAGTAGTAGGTAGTCTTTGTGACCTTTTGTGAACAACACCATATCTGACGCTCGCTAAAGGCTCGCCAGAGGCCTGGTGGTAAGGCTGATGTATGTGCTCTATGCGGGTAGAGCCAGCTTTGATAAAGTTAGTAACGTTCACGTAATTTTTAAAGTAATTACATCGTCAAAGCGGTCCCGCTCTGACCCAAATCCAAGCTAATTTTTGTCACGCCCTGAAGTTATTTTTGCGGGAGGAATGTAATAATATGTTAAACATACGGTAGGCGGGTTTTTTTAGAAGCTTTTTTCATAAGTTACATTCTTTATGAAAAAATCGAGTGTATTTATACATACTTGAATGTTATGCGAGCAGAAAATATTTCTGGCTTTTTTTTTGTTGCTTTTGCGTTGTGAATGTATGAGAGATTATTCACTCATTCTCACTAGTAGGTACAACTGAGCAGTTCAACCGTTCAACTAGTGGGACTTTTTCTCAGTAGTACAACTGCGTCTAAATCCTTTTAAACCAACTCCAAAAAAGGAGAAGGTTCTCAATTGATCGGAATGTTTTTTTTTTTTTTTTGTATGTTCCCCGATTACTCGAAGACACCTGGACGGATTTGGAAAAGCCTTTTTTGTTTGAAAGGGTATACTTCCCAGATGGTCTCATTGTCATCAGGTCAGGATCTGATGATGGGATCCTGGAGAAATCGAGGGAACTCTTCAAATTTTATAGCCACAATTGACTTACTACTATACTTTGTAGTGGCGTTTGAAGTCGGTTTTGTAAAAAGAATTTTTACGTTTATATATTTTGTTCAAATATTGCCAAACTAAACTTAATTAATCTCATAGTGTTATAGTGTCGGTGACGTAAATAAAGCAATCACCCGCTCCATACAGGCTGCAGGGTACATGTATGTTTTATAGAGAGGCCATTATTTCACAATAACCAATCAGTGCCATACACGTCAGTTACAACTGTTATGAACTACCTACTACTAATTATATTATTCGCCAGTCAGTTCAGAAAATATTATATACTCTATTTAAAATAATCGTGTTGCCAAATTCGTACTCAACAATTGTTGGATCAATATCCGGCAAGACTGCGAGTACCGCCAGGCAACACAGATTTTACCCATTCGCAATATTTCATCCGACTGAACGCGCTGAGTAGCAATTAGATTGAGCAAACACATACAGAACCACTCACGCGGCATAATATGAGTAAAGGGGCTGAAACAAAAGCCTCTCTGTATTGCGGGTGTATAATCGGCTAAAAATTTAATATGTGGTCTGTGTCGAAAATGAATGTTAAATGCTCATATACATGCTTGTGCGGACTTTAAAAGAACAATTCCTTTTGTCTGGGCTTTTCCTGGTGTTATTGTATTTTGTCTGCGTGGCGTATGCGACCTAGCGCAGTGGTTTTCCTGTTATAAATTAGTAGATTTACCAAATTTTAAACAGTGAGTAAAGATATCCTTACTATTCTTACTTCCTTACTAATATTATAAATGCGAAAGTTTGTTTGTTTGTTGGTTTATTGCTTTGTTGGTTTGTTCTTCAATCACGCCGCAATAAAGCAACGATTCGACGTGATTTTTTGCATGGTTAAAATTGAGGACCAGGAGAGTGACTACGGGGGGACTACAAGGGGGAGTAGACTACTTTTAATCCCAGAAAATCAAAGATCCCGCGGGATTTTTAAAAACTAAATACTTTTATACTACTTTCGACGCACGTTTCGCCTCGACACCGGAGCATCCTCAGGAGATCGACTTTACAATGTTGTATTGTCTAGTGACGTTTGTGTGAAATGCGTGGTATTATATACTATATTTATCCCCCAAACTCCCCTCGGACCCCCCCCGGTTTCCCCCCGGACCCCCCCGGACTCCCCCCTTCAAATAAACGAAGTAACGGCGAATTCAAAACATTGTTTTTTCCTATGACCTTTTTGACATGGCGACGATATTTACAGTATCCAATAATTTTAAAACTACCCACATGTGAATACAAAATTTCAGTGCCAGCATAACCTGTTATCTGGCGCGAGCAAATCACGTGCATTCAGTTTAATCATTGACCGTGCCGCCTATTCGTTAGATATGGCAAACTGTTGACTGGTGCATTACACACGGAAACACGCTGAAATCATATTCATTGCTCGCCTGCTAATAAATAGCCGGAAGCGAATGCGGGTTGAACCACGATAGGAATAACATTAATGTAGGAAATGTTTACAACGCAACTGTAGCATCAATATAAGTAAATGTAACATAAATGTAGTGATAGCCTAGTTAGGACAGCGATCTCCTATTTGGGTCGCAGGTTCGGTCCCGGGCACGCACCACTGACTTTTCGGTGTTATGTGTGCTTAAGCAATTAAATATCACATGCTTCAACAGTGAAGGAAAACATCGTGAGGAAACCAGCATCCCTGCCACCTGTAATTTGAGTACCTTCAAGGTAAGAGTGAATATACATCTTCTAGGCAAGCGCGCTCCAACCTAGACCTCATCAGTGCTATCCAGTACTGATTGGTCTCAAGCGCAAGCCTATTTCGGATAAAAAAAACCTGCGCACCTGAGAGTTCTTCATGATGTTCTCAAAGATGTATGAAGTGTGGTAGACTATATATACTATATACTATAACCTTTCTTTGAGAGTAGTTCTGCGTTCAGTAGTGAGACGTTAATGGTAAATATCATTAAAAATGAATAGTATAGAAATATTTTTTATTCAAATAAACTTTTACAAGTGCTTTTGAATCGACGATGAATCTACAACTGGTTCGGAATGCCCTTCCTGTCGGGAAGAACCAGCAATAAACTCGGCGGTTGCTCTTTTCAAAAAAAAATTTAACAATAGGTAATAAAGCTATGCTATGTATACAGTGCTTCCACAATGAAGTTTCCTAAGTCCTAAGATATAATGCGCCAAAATAATATAAATTCTGTAAACTCAAGCCAAAATAGTACTCTTAGGTACCAAATTTTACATTAATCACACAAATAATGCTCAAGCTAGGGAATATCCGAAGCGCATCTGAAATTCCGCCGCCTGCGGACGTTTCTCCGCGGCCGTCAGATGCCACAATTTAATCAAAATGCAAATTAAAATGCTTTCGCATCAGCCTGTGACGCGAAAAACGCCGTTGTCTACAGTCCGTGTTTTGCTGCAGCTTATTGGGCAAGTTGATCCAGAAATGATAGACATTTCTGGATCAACTTGTCCCATCTTTTGTCTATTTATCATTAGCAACTTATACCTCTAACCGATTACTAACTGTACATTACATCTATAATTATTTTGCTTTGATCTTAAGGACATAATCATTTTTTTTTAAATTCAATGACAAGATAATCCTTGACTGCGATCTCACCTGATAGTAAGTGACCATGCACTCTAAGATGGTAACGGGCTGACTTGGAACAGGTATGGCAGTGTACTTCAACCCATACCCCTAATCGGTTTCTACACGCCATCGTGCCGGAAAGCGAAACCACTTGGCGGCAAGTCTTTGACGGTAGGGTGGTAACTAGCCACGACTAAAGCCTCCCACCAGACGAACAACTTCACTTTACTTCAGTTGAATTGAAGTTCTAACTGAACTTCAGTTCAGACATTGAGAGTGACATCGGCTGAAAATCAAAAAGTTCCAGCTTGATTTTCATAAACTTAAGTCCATTCGGATGATGCCGCGGTCAAAAGCTAGTTAGTAATGATACATAGGCAACTTCCCTAACCATCAACCAACTATAGAAATAGAAATATTTTTTATTCAAATAAACTTTTACAAGTATTTTTGAATCGTCAATGAATCTACCACTGGTTCGGAATGCCTTTTCTGCCGAGAAGAGCCAGCAATAAACTCGGCGGTTGCTCTTTTTAAAAAAAAATTTTTTTACAATAGCTAACAAAACTATGCTGTATACAGTGTTTCCACAATAAAGTTTCAAAAACGCAAAACAATCCAATGCATGTTAAGACAGGCAGGCAAAAGCAGACCCATTCCCGTTGGTGGCACCCGTTCACGAGCATGGCGCAGGATCCAGCCATTGCTTTGCTCAACCATTTTGAGGGAACGTAACAACCCGCACCGCACGATACCACCACAGAAATTTTAAAGAGAGCATGACACACTTAGGCATTATAAGCAAACTTGTTGCCCATATAACTCGATGGTCCCACCTAACGTGTCTGCTCATTTGCCAATCCTCCGCGCGTCGGAGCGTCGACGTTTCTTGCCGTCGCCCGTCAGACGCCTCGGTTTAATCAAAATGCAAATTAAAATGCTTTCCCACCAGCCCGTGACATGGCAAAACACCGTTCCCGCTCGCTGCTGTGTGTTTTATAGCCGGCACTATTTTCATGATGAAACTCTGCTGCAAACAAAAAATTCTCTGCATTATCATATCGCTTGCTTCAATTCAAAACTACCATACATCAAAATAACAAAAGAGCTAATAAATAAAAATAAACTTTTTTTCTACTACTGTTATTTTATATCAAATATGTGCATATTATGCATCGTTAGAAGCGTATTTTTAAGTAGCATTAAATGTTTGGAGTAATTTTTTATTTTTGGTACTTTTGAATTGAAACAGCGATATCTTTTTAGGACATTTCCATGTGTTAGAAGGAAGGATAATTTTATTCCTTGTCTTACATATTAATAACTAGCTGATGCCCGCGACTTCGTCCACGTGGGAAAAGTTTAGAGTGACTTGCTACTATCCGCGAGAAGTTATGTCCTCTATCTCTGATAATTACTTAGTCGATTTCACCAAAATTGGAGAAAATATTTCTAATAGTAGGTACACAATTTACAATAAAAAAAGAATTATCAAATTCGGTTTAGATTTGACGAAGTTATGGAGCAAAATCAACAAAAACTTTCATCCCCTATCCCGGATAAACCTTATTATTTATCAGGATAATCAGGATAAAAAGTATTCTATATATTGACTTGGGGTATCAGCTACCAAATTTCATTTAAATCCGTTCAGTAGTTTTCGCGTGATGCGCGCACAGACAGACAGACAAAAAAATGCAAAAAAATAATTTTTTTGGGCTCAGTATCCATAATAAAGCATTCTCCGACTAAAATTTTCAAAATATATTTAATGTGCAGAATTCGTCCCGTTACAGTTTTATTATAAGTATAGATTTGTGGAGATCTTTTCAATTCAAGCTTTTATTAGGTATACCAAGCGGGCTCAGTTATTTATATTGGGATAAAATAACTTTTCATTAAAAGTTCTCTGTAACTTAAAATTGATTGATTAACTTCGAACTGTAAGAATTTAAATTGGCTGTAATTTCAGAAGAAAGTAAACTATCACAGAAGATTCGATAAAGTTCCATCATTTGGAATATGAGAGGTAACTTATCGAGTTCTAATTGAGTAGACTAGACTCAAGAGTTTTCAAGTAATAATTAACTCCATAGTTTGTGTTCTCAGGTTGTTTTGGGTTCATTATGCTCAAGTCACCTTTAGCTAAGTAAACTAGAGTGTAATAAATAGTTAAATTAATCTTATGGAGTCTGACCTTTTCTTATATCCAACAATGCCAAAACGAAAGGTTATGATTTTTACAGCCTGCGTATGTATAATACATGTGCGTTTGTTCCACCGTAACGCCTAAACTACTGAGTTGAGCTGATTTTGATGATTCAGGTGGACCAATCGATTTTTTATTACGCTCCAGACGTAGACTTCATTTTATACGAACAAAATCAGTAGCCTATGACTAGGGTTGCCAGATTTTTTTTCAGCCTATAAGGGACAAATGGTTAAATGGGCAAAAAAATACGGGATTTCAGTTTTTTACCCGGGACAAATAAAAAACAAAATTATTTAGTGTCATTTTTTATTATTTTTTATATTTTTCCGAGGATCGAGTCAGTTTTAACATTGTCATTCTGACACTAACACTGTCATTGGTCGATGCGGTCTGCGAGTGCAAGTTAGTAGCGAGACGAGTACGTTTTACGAATGTTATGTGTGTGAATACGTAGATCGATTTCTTATTGAAAAACGACGTACGGTTCAAATACGGGACAGAGTCAGTCCCGCCGGGACATTTTAAACTATGCCTAAAATACGGGATGTCCCGGGAAATACGGGACGTCTGGCAACCCTACCTATGACTAATGTTATATTCAATTTTCCGATGTCGGATGAAGTAGCCCTAGAATGCAATCATAGTCCTAATCTATAGTGACGATAAAGTCTAAGATAGAAGCTAATTTAGTAGGTAGTTTAATTTAACTAATTATCCGCTTAAGTTTTTAAATTAAAAAGTGACACAGTAACATTCGGCCTACACTAAAGATAACATACGAAAATACAAATTATAACGAGCAATTAGCAAGGAATTAATGACGATTTGGTTTGTTATCACAAACTATTATCCTCGTAACAGCAATGGTTGCGACGTGAACAAGGTACGTACCGAGATTGTTCAGCAACATCTGTAATACCTAGTAATCCCATAGAGCTCTACTCATATATGCAAAATCTTGTCTGATAGGGTATAATATATTCTTGCAGTTAGTAGTACCTTGTATAGTTCTTGTAATTCACGAGGGCGCGTGAGCTTTACTTGTGGTTACGTCGTGTACATGCACATTGCGTAAGTGTGCGTGCCTGTCAGGAGTCTAGGTGGGAGCGGTCAGGCGCGAGCAAGCTCTCGCTCCCACTTTTATAGATACGACACACACACAACCATAAGCCACGCGTCCTCGTGTATTGCAAGAACTATATATGATTTCATGTCCTAACTTCATAGCTTTATTTTTTCAACCAACTTCAAAAGGCAGGAGAGGTTTTCAATTCGACTATATTTTTTTGTATGTTTGTTACGCGATTATTCAGCCAATTATGAATTTATTTTGATGATTATTCTTTTGTTTGGTAGGTCATACTTCGAGTTGGTTTCATTTAAATTTTATCAAAGATTTAGCGCTTTTTGAATAAATCAAAAAATATACAGGGCGTCCCACGCCTATGCCACATGGAGGGGAAGTACCTTAAATATTGTAGATGGAACATTTTACTGAAAGAAGACTTCATTTTAATTTAAAAAACAATTTAAACTGCATTCATAGATTTTTAAATAATTGCCTGGTTGAACCGGGACTCGAACCCGCTATACGAGAAAAAAAATTAACCTGTAACTTTATCATACCGATCGGAAGGCTTCATCATAAGAATTATTTTTTGTTAAATAACATAGCATGAGAAATAAAAGGAAGACCATGAATTTTAGCCTTTGATGTAAAATTTTGTTCAGAAAAATGAAAAGCTGACATTGGCGTATCGACATACAACTGACATGAACTATTACTAATTAGTACCCACTTGAGAAGTAGGCATCATTTCCCGATCCTTACTATCCTTACTAATCCTTACTTATATTACCTATAAATGCGAAAGTGTGTTTGTTTGTTGATTTATTGGTTTGTCCTTTAATCACGCCAAAACCGAGCTACGAATTGCAGCGGGATTGAAGGACAAACCAATAAATCAACAAACAAACACACTTTCGCATTTATAGGTAATATAAGTAAGGATTAGTAAGGATAGTAAGGATCGGGAAATGATGCCTACTTCTCAAGTGGGTACTAATTAGTAATAGTTCATGTCAGTTGTATGTCGATACGCCAATGTCAGCTTTTCATTTTTCTGAACAAAATTTTACATCAAAGGCTAAAATTCATGGTCTTCCTTTTATTTCTCATGCTATGTTATTTAACAAAAAATAATTCTTATGATGAAGCCTTCCGATCGGTATGATAAAGATACAGGTTAATTTTTTTTCTCGTATAGCGGGTTCGAGTCCCGGTTCAACCAGGCAATTATTTAAAAATCTATGAATGCAGTTTAAATTGTTTTTTAAATTAAAATGAAGTCTTCTTTCAAGAAAATGTTCCATCTACAATATTTAAGGTACTTCCCCTCCATGTGGCATAGCCGTGGGACACCCTGTATATATACAAGTTTTGGTTTTTGATGACGTGTGGTTCCTTTCAGCAAAGTTATACCTAAGTAATATTATAAAATGTTAGTAGGTTCTAACTTATAACTTTGCAAGTAAATGAAATAAGTTTGAAGCAAGTATTTCATGATAAGTAAGTTGATATAAAAAAACCTTTTACTAATGTAGAATGTTTTTGTGTGTTTGCTGTACAAATATTTTCATTAATTACATTTGCATAATGTATTGGAAAGTGTGGGTGGTAAAGGGTTAGGAACACTGATCAAATAAGGGTTGTTATTTGAATGCTGTGTGCTCATCGGGGCAAATAACGCGCTCCACGCATATCAAACTGATCATAATTTAATGATAACTTTATGTTAATTTTCTACAATTATTTATATGTGTCTTTTATTCCAGTCTTTTTCGGGTAAAATTGTACCAAAACGTAGTAACTTTGGATAACGCCGGGAACAAACACTTTTTCTTTTTTTTTTTAATTTTTGACTATTGCAGATACTAACACTATATTATATAAAACATGTAGGTGTGGTATCCGAAATTATGAATACGTATAACTCACAGGCAATCAAACTAATATCACACTAATATTCAAAATATCGCATGGAACAATAACATGAAAATTCTTTTTTAAATCTATCCCTCATAAAACAATAAAAGCGAAAGTGTGTGTTGTCTATTGGTTTGTCCCTCGATCACGTTGCCAAAAGAGCTACGGATCGATGTGATTTTTGCGTGGGTATAGTTAAAGACCTGAAAAGAGACATAGGTTACTTTTTATCCCGGTAAAATACAAATTGTCTTTTAATTTTCCAGCAGAAGCTGTCTATTATCTATTTTACGTTCAAAAAAGGAGTGTCCAACTTCAATTTAAAATTCGAATTAATTCAGATCCTCTTCGTGCGAAGTGTTTTCGCAGATTGCCTCGGAACCGATCGGTTTCATCGTATAATCCAAATTGTTCGTGCAAGATTCCACTAAGATAAAGGTGCTGAAATTCGAATCAGATTATGCAAACGCGAATTGTTTTTCCTCTATCAATATTTCGCGGTGCTACTTAAAGGTGTTTACTTGCGCGGCGTTACGCCAAGCCGACAATACTCTTGCTGGTCCTATCTCAGGGAATGGATGGAGTCGCCTTTGGTCTCAGTTTAGAGCGAGTGCAACCTGATGCAAGATCTATAGAGCGTGCTCTGGCTCAGCTCCGACTTAAGTTAGAGTTAAAACGAGACACAAAATATGCTCTGACATAATCCTGTCTCTTTTTAATTCTGTCTTGAGTCTGAGCTGTGAGAGAGTGCGGTCTATAGTTTTAGCCTTAGTGCCACTCGACTGCGACTTGAACGAGCCCAAGCAAGTTATGCATGTGTTTATATTATAAAGTTTTAGTGAAAACATGTCTATAACAAATATAATATCTACAAAGGTTGTAAACTAAATGTATTCTGTAGCAGCGATAATAATAAATAAAAAATCTTTTTAAAAACCAACTTCAAACGCCACTACAAACCTATCTAGTATCTATTTCGTACAGATCTCGTAAGTACAATGTGTCGCATAAATGTAATAACTTTGTTATTATAGTAGGTAAATTAGATGTCACTTTTTATTATCTGTACATAGAGCTATTCACGATTGAAGGGGAAACTCAATAGGTACTTATTTTTGGATATCCTGAAGCAGAAACCTTCGTGATATGATTGCAACGAATGTACCAAGATGGTTTTATGTACCGAACCACGATCGTCTAAAACGCCATGTCGGTGAATATCGTGGTAGTTGCTTGCTTTACATAAATGTAGTTAGACGGGTTGTGTTACTCGCAAATGTAAAACCTTCGACACAATGTGAATTCATAGTGTTATATTGCTATCCGTTATTGAAGTTTAGTAAAAACTGTTATTTTTAGCCGAGTCTCTATTCGCGTCTCTGTCCTGTTTTCCATTTACTCGTTCCATGTTATCTTTATCCTCATAGTAGGTATAGTTTAATTTAATATGCGCCGTTACGAAGTAGGTTAAGGAGTAGGCAGTATTACAGTATCATCTCGACATGGCTTCTTGTTAGAGACAACACGCGAATTTTGTACCGAAACTGGAAATTTGAATTTGCTTATCTTATTTAAATACATTCAGCTCGGTTTTACTCAAAGCTTATTATTTTTATTCAAATAAACATCAAACATTTAAATAAGCTTCACCTATGTCTACTTCTTTTAATATATGTTTTTGTCTTCTGATTTTTTAAATGTACATAAAAAATAAAAATAAATAAATAAATAAAATAAACAGTGTATGCGGAAGTTAACTTCTATTATTGTTATAAAAAATGCTTGTATAGTTGTGCAGTTACTATAAAACTATGTTGTAATAAAAAAAAAAACAAAATATATTTTTTCAAGATACGGTTATTATTTATACAATTTAATTGCATGAAAAAAAAAAACAAAATATATAAGTAAATACCCAACTAACAAAATGGTCTTAATATAGGTCATATAAGAATTCTGTAAACGTTTTCCAAAAACTGAATGGCATGAAAATAAGGCTTACAAACGCTTATACAACGCGATTTTGGCGCAGTTACTATTTCTATAAAGTCGTATAGCTGTCATTCAAAAGTCATAAGCGAGAACATAGTAGTGTTGTAATATTATCATTGGTATGAGTATTTAGTCGTATAGTTATCATAGCATTCATAGCGCAGACGTTTATCGCACCAATGAATCTATTTGATGCAGTATGGAAGCGCTTTCAATTATAAGTAATAGAATTTAACTATTAATAAATTCTGCATGTGTGCAGACTATATTTTTATACTTTTATACTATAAGTGTAATCAAATTATTTACAAGTTTGAAATGGGATGTGTTTATGTTTAAGTTTGGAAAACTTAATGCGAATATTACTTTAGGGACCAACTTTTTAGGTTTATTAATAAATTTTAAATGCCCCCTTCATTTATTGTGTATTTAATTATTATTTTTTAAATAAAAAATAAATTATTATATGTCATAATGCCATTATGACTTACGAAATACTTATATACCATGAATACTGCTGTGTTAAGAGTTAAAACTCCTTGTACACGATGAATACTGCTGTGTTAAGAGTTATAAACTCTTAAAGAACATGGCGTTCTTTCATTACGAACCTATCAGAGTTCCCTAAAACATTTTAGTAAACCGTTATTTGTCATTCCAAAAAATAGTTTTTTACATTAACAGAACATTTTAGAGACCATAAGTTTTTTGAGAATGTGGCAAAAAACATATTTTGTCAACGTGGAAAAATGACATAATTGTCGGTTCCCAACTTTATCCGGGGACTAGGGGCCGTTGTGTTGTGTCGTTAACCATGGGAGGTATGGCCATAATGACTTGATTGACATGATTAAGGTTTCTTTAATTATCAGGGATAAAATGTAGCCTATGTGCTAATCCTGGGTATGAGCTATCTCCATTCCAAATTTCAGCCAAATCGGTTCATTCGTGTTGACATCGATTTTCAACAGAAAAAAAAAGATACCGGCCGAATTGATAACCTCCTCCTTTTTGGAAGTCGGTTAAAAAATAGGTACGGAACCATCACTCTCTGTCGCGTTTATTGGGCTTGGCTGGTTTACATTACTGCGAATATATTTAAAATGTCATGTTCACATGCATAGTCTTATAGCAGCATTATTAAGGTTGTAATACCAGCCAAAATGTCCCGCCTAAAACGTTTGTATGACTGTGTATTTTCTACGATTAAATTGCTTTATAGCTATTTCATATAGACGTTTGTACAACGACTTTTATTACCTAATTGCATTGAAACTTAAATGCAATATACATGATGCCTGTACAACGTCACATTTTAAAACTTGCATTAATACGACACCTATGTGACGAAATAATCATAAAAGCTTAAAATCTTATGACCATTTTGTTAGTTGGGTAAACAGTGTCACACAAAAGGTGACCATGGTTACGGTTAGTACAAAAATTTTAAGTTCACACATTTAAATATAAACAAAAAATATATATTAAAAAATATTTTATGCATTGGTTTTTTCCCATAAATTTTTAAAGTATGCGGTACGCACCGTAGATATCTTCGAAAAACATAAAATGGTCATAAGGGGTTATTTGGTTGTAAATGACATTCCCTACACCTCCTCAACGGATAACGAATATAATATTATTACCAATAACACCGTTTAACGTTTAACTTAAAAATTTACAATTAGGTCCTTTAATATTTTAAGATCAATTTGCACCAAACTGCTTAATTTTTGTTTAGTTAAATTTTGTAATGCTGTCACGTTTTGGCAAGGTTATCTCAGAGTTAACAAGAATAGAATAGGTATGGCAAAAATTTGCTGAAATATATCTAGCGGATAGGTGCAAGTGGACCTTAATCTAGAATTACATTACACTATATCATACTAATACTATACTAATTAATTATTAATATTATAAAGCAGAAAGTTTGTATGTGTGTGTGTGTGTATGTTTGTTACTCTTTCACGCAAAAACTACTGGACGGATTGGACTGAAATTTGGAATGAAGATAGCTCATACCCTGGATTAAAACATAGGCTACATTTTATGGCGGGAAATCAAAGAGTTCCCGTGGGAATCTGAATCCACGCGAACGAAGTCGCTGGCATCATCTAGTACACAATATTAATACAATATTTTTTTGCAAGAATACAATATCATCTTGCTATACGGTTTATATAATAGCATAGTCTGTTCTGCGCTTTACGACATCACATTACGTGTGCCACACGTTTTATTGCAAGAACTTACTAAGCTAACACACCGAGAATAAGTTGAAACGTGCCTCAAACCTAGATTACGAGAGCTTAGCCCGCTCGGTCGCTGTCTGGGCACAGGCTAATAGTCCGCCATTAAGGTTTCAGGGTAGGATAAATTGAGGTTGAGTCGAAGCCCCTGTGGCTTTTACTGGGGCTTAAATTATTATCAGCCCGGGCTTCGACAGTGTACCGAAAATCTGCTGCCTTCGACTCTAAGACTGAAAGACTGAAAGTCTCAGTTAAGAGGCCAATGTACTTTTAATTTTTAAGGAAATTCAAATACAAATTCAAAATTAGTTATTTCATGTGGGCCAACTTGTGGCTCTTATGACAAGGCGAAAATTTTACCACCGGTTCGGAATGTTGATTCTGCTGAGAGCTGAAGAGCCGGCAAGAAACTCAGCAGTTGCTATTTTCAAAATAAAAAACGTTACAATATGTAGCTCATCTATCTTGTGGACAGCTGAAGCAAAGCAGATTGGTTCCAAACAACTTTGTCATTAAGGAATTTATTAACTGTACATAACTTCTACTTATTAAATGTGTATTGTATATAAAACTAGTTTTTGCCCGCGACTTCGTCCGCGTGAGTTAAGTTACTGTTTTTTCCGGGGTGCCGTCAACTATTCTATACTTAAATATAAAAAAATCATCGAAACCAGTCAATCCGTTCTCGAGATATGATCATAAAAGCTGTTCCATACAAAATATACTCGAGTAAATTAATTTTCTTCGTGAAATTTTCCGATGTTTTAATAGTTATTCTGCTATTTGGGATGGAGATAAAATACAGGGGTACTTATAAAGTACCTCAATCATTCATTAACAAGGCACCCTAGTGCGTTGGTGCTGAATAATGAGTAGGTACTCTATCCCAACATCCAGTTATCCCAAGTATTCGCTATTAGGCCGATTCTGCTAAGATCCTAAGCACAAGCACCTCTATTATCTAGCATAACTGTATTGCTTCACTTAACTGCAGGCACCTTAATGATAACATTGCTTAGTGCTAGCTTAAGTATTTGTAGAAGCCACATTCTGCATCCTTGGAGTAATGGTTAGCGTGTTCAATTACAGAGTTTGAAGTCCTGCCTGGAGATTTTCGGTCAAGAATATCTCATTACTAGCTCCGAGTTAGGAAGTTGGTGGTGTGTCACCCACGTGCGTGGTAGAGCACGTAAAGTTGTCAGTTCTGCGCCTGATCTCTCTTCGGTCCTATCTGATTTACATCCATTAGACTGTGACAATAAAGACAAAGAAAGCTTTTTTTTTAATATATAGACTATCGCTTGACTGCGATCTCACCCCATGGTAAGTGAAGATGCAGCCTAAGATGGTGCGCGCTTGCCTAAAAGATACCTATTCACTCTTGATTCAAGACATTATACTTAGTGGGGAAAAGGAACGGCGGAAACAACGCGCTTAGTGCATGCCGTACGGTTCGGTGGTAGAAAGTTGTTGGTGAAACTAAACTGAATAATTCTTGAGCATATTCTCCGAAATATATCTAGTAGAATACAGACAAATATACCTCAGTGAGTTTGCGCACACACTTTTGCACTGTAATATCTCCAGCGCAGATACCTAACATTGCTTCTTTGTTTATTTTTCTGAAAATACCTAAATCTCGTGGGAGAAAGGTCGGGTAAATTCATCCACCTATACAAGAAGAGTAGTCATAAGAGGATTCCTAAATCAAGGCACGTAAGTAAATTAATTAGCCACGATAACATCCCGTATAATTCAAGAGGTCACAGCTATTACGTGACTCCACTTAATTACAACTGCGTCTTAGATATTCAGGTGAGCTTCACATGATTATCATGAATCTATGTAAAATTATACGTATCATAGATTGTATTACGTCCTTATAGGTGTACGGCCACATGCAATGCATGTGTCAGCTAGAAATAAAAGAATATGAAGATCTTCTTTCGTACTGATGTTGTGCTCTGGGCACAGAGTAGGTACCAACCAGGTACCAACTACTTGGATCGGATTATTTTATAAATGTCATCCGAATTTATAAATGTCATATTTATGACATTTAATGGGCATTGAACGTTATCGCGATGTAGCATTGCTTGTTTTGGGGTTTTCAATATTCTTGTGGTTCATGTAGTGCCGTCTGGTTACATCATTGTGAGTTTGATTTTTGGTTCCTATCTAAACATAATCGGTTTCTACACGCCATCGTGCCGGAACTTTAAATCGCTTGGCGACACGTCTTTGACGGTAGGGTGGTAACTAGTCACGGCCAAAGCCTCCTACCAGGCAAAATACTTAAAAATATACCTAGTATGTTTAATATATACCCATTAGAATCATAATAAGTCATTCCAGTCAAGCCTAATCATAATAAGTCTACATAGCTTTACTGTGATAAAATCAAATAGTTACAAGTTAAATTCAGTGTAGACGGGCTTTGGGAATCTTTTTGAGCTCGTAAACGGATTACCAAAGAAGTCTATTGACTTACCAATGAACTCAAATACGCCCATCACCTCCGACGATTTGACACAAGATTGATTCAAATCGAGTTCATGCGATTTCCATTTTGAATGCAACCTTAATGTATGAAGCTTGTTCGAGCACCAGTCTAAGATGACTCTTCACGCCTCTTCAATCTCGAATATTCAGGACTGACAAACAGGTGAACGAAGCTCTTGAATTGTTGGACACTTTTATTTGTCTCCTGACATTTGAAGGAAGCAAGGACGGACCAAAAAGGGGCCCCTATTTGGGGCGTGAAATTGAATCTTGTTGCGGATGGGGTGCACAGAAAACTTAAATATTTAAGAGAAATTACCATCCGGAGAGGTAACCAGACGATTTAGAGGCAAGGTATTAATTTTATGACCCCCTTCACTGACTGTAAGGGGGATATATGATGTCGTTAAGTTTTAGCAGTTGTTTGTTGGGGATTTAACTTTGGGGTCGCTGGGGCGGTGGCTTCATATGTCGCCTTCACCGCGGTGATTAGAGATAATTAAAATTAGCACTTTCAGGGAGCATTAAACCTCTCAAGGGTATAGAGATTGTACACATCATCAGCTAGCTCCGTTCAAATTGAAACCACGGCGCAATAATGGTGGTACGGCTGGTACCTGTTATAATTCTTTCAATTCACTAGGGCGCGTGGCTAATGGTTGTGTGTGTGTCGTATCTGTATAAGTGTGAGCGAGAGCTTGTTCGCGACTGACCGCCTAGGCTCCTGACAGGCACGCACACTTATGCAATTTGCATGTACAAAACGTAACCACAAGTAAAACTCACGCTCCCTCGTGAAATGCAAGAACTAGTGATTAAGGGTATAGGTTTAATTTACCCTGACACAAGTTTCCCCACTACCATCTTAGATTTCATCTTCACTTACCATCAGGTGAGGTCGGAGACATGAGCCACGTTATCAATAAAACAAAAATGGAAACCATCTCGTTGTAGGTATTTGCTTAAATAGAATCATTAGAAGACAATCCGTCTAACAATATCAACAATACCACGTCCAATTAATAAAGCATCTTTGGAACAATGGAACCACGTTTCGCTAAGACTGTAGGAAGTCGGGGACTGGCGTGGTCTCTTGGGAGGCCAATTTCATTAATACTGCGGTCGTACCTCGGTAGGGGAGGTCGTACATTTTTAAATATATCCACCATAACAAAGTACCTGCTATTTGTGCAATGAATTTAAGGTGTCTAGTGCTTATAATATATTAATGGGAAGACCTCGTATTTTTCTTGGTGGGATTTAACTTTTTATGGAGTTGTGTTTCCAAGGGAATAATTGTGGAGCATGTTAATTTTTATGTTTTCTCACGTTTCCCTTCACCGTAAAAGCAAGTCATATTCAATTTCTTAAAACTCAAACTATCAGCATCTCACTACTGAGCGCAGAATACTTCCTCCTCCATTCCTCCTCTCAGAGAAGGGTTTTCATCCTCTCAAAGAAGGGTTTTCATCCTCTTAAAGAAAGGTTCAGGCCACAGTCAACCACGCTGGCCAAATACATATTGGTAGATTTCACAACAACTCTCAGGCATGCAGATTTTCTCACTATATTTTTCTTCTCCATTGAAGTATGTGATAATATTTGATTAAACGTACATAACACGGTATGGTAACTTTTCTATTGGATACCTGCGATCGAAGAAGAACGTAAATAATATCTGTTAAATTATTATTTAATACATAATATAATTCTTCTAAATCAATTTAAAACGTTCCTCCACCTTTATAAATTGTAAAGTTGAAGTAAAAAGAAAGTTCACTTCCATAATACCTGTATAAATATAAATTTTTCCTTATGAGAAGAAATAAACATTTTACGTTCCCTCTTAAACGCTTCCCCCAAATATATTATTCAAATAAAGCTAAGAGAAAAGTTTGCCAAGTGACATTTAATTTGAAACAAAAACACACTCCGGCAACAGCTGCATTAAAACAAAAAAAAAATACCCTCTAATAAAGTATTAAGAATTTTTAAAATATGGCAAAGCCACCCACAAATTAAAGACGGAAATGAAAACATTTTTATCCATAAAGAAAATATTAAGAGGGCTTCAAGAGTTCCGAGTTTTCTCATAGTCTTAGGAGATTACCTTGAAATACTTTTAAAGGGGAAAGCAGGGGGCGTGGAATGAAAATTGTTTTAGAGTTGTTTTTGTTCGCGAAGTATATAAAAACTGTACTGCATACCGGTGAGGTAGCTTCATTATTTTAACCCCAAGACGTGGTTTTTTATAGGGTATCCACGCGGTAGAATAAAATATTCATAAATGTTAAAAAAAGCGTGGATATAACTCACTCTAGCATGATTAACCCGTAAATTTCACACAACATAATATTGTTTTATTTTTAAAAGAGCAACCGCCGAGTTTCTTGTTGGTTCTTCTCGGTTGAAACGGCACTCCGCACCAGTGGTAGATTCATTTGACGATTCGAAAGCACTTGTAAAAGTTTATTTGAATAAAAAATTATTCTAATAATTGTAATTCCTACTTCAAATATCATTTTTTAGTATCTTAAGAAGTTTGGGTTTTCTCTACGTAAGTCCTGAATTAGGGTTGCATGTGGATTAACATAAGCGTCCGATTTTAAGGTTAACTTTTAACATTTACCACCAAAAAATATTTTTAGTATTTTGTGTTGAACAAATTTTGGTAAAAAAACTTTTTACTAAAAATCATACACAATCAGTGAGGCGTGATTGAAGAACATCAACAAATAAATAGATCCTATGCATTCATGCAGACTATATTCAGGATTAACGCATAGAATATTTTTATTCTGGGAATATATATTTTTTATATAATCTGCAATCATGTTGAATTCCTAAAGAAGTCAAGACGTGTGGTAATCATACGAATTAAGTTGCTAAAAAGCTTATTCAGTTAGGTATAAAATAAAGGTAGTGCCTTCTTTCTTAGTGTAAAATGGAATAGCTAAGGAGAAAATTACCTAGGGTAGATTAACATTAACCTAGAACTATTCGCGAAGAAACTAATACTTACCTAGACTCTTAAGTATAGTTTTTCATAACCAAATTCATTCTGTGCAAATATCTATATACTCTATATATATGAAAAACTATACTTAATAATCTAGGTAAGAATTAGTTTCATCACGAATAATTCTAGGTTAA
This sequence comes from Hipparchia sbordonii, assembly GCA_038048805.1. Lineage (NCBI taxonomy): Eukaryota > Metazoa > Arthropoda > Insecta > Lepidoptera > Nymphalidae > Hipparchia > Hipparchia sbordonii. Next base: position 11,456,761 of record CM076108.1, on the reverse strand, counting down.
TATTAATACCTACTGAATAATACATCAGTTGATGAATTATTCAGTAAGGTAGGTAGTGTTTTAGATATTTTAGACGATAGGATTAGCAGAAAGAGTAATAGAGGAATCCTGGAAAGGCAATCGAATTCAAGATGGAAAAACTCGATACAAGTCTAAATTGTTCCTGAAATTATTCGACAAAAAGAAAATAAAACAGCTTATTTCACAAAGAAGAAATAATTGCATTGGTAGCAAGCATAACAACTGGATACTGTGTGCTAAATAGACATCTTAAAATAATGAAAGTAAAAGAAGACCCATTCTATCCAGAATGTGGTGAGAGTTTCCTTCATAGCTGCAAAGTAAGAATAGAATAAGTTAAGAAGACTTAATAAACCTTTCTATAGGGAACATTGCTATGTTTATGGAAGCTACGGGTAGGTTTAATGGGGATAGGCTGCCAGGATACCAGTAACCTGTATCCGAACACGGGAATTTGGCTGAAATAGTCCTGATATAGTATTGATCACCAGCCTGGCAACAGCAAGCTTCGATTCTCTAAATATATGAACAAGGATTAACAGTGATGAATAGTAAAATTATATAGAGACTGGTTAATGCCCGCGACTGCTTGCACGTGGACTGAGGTTTTTTAGTTCCCGCGGGAACTCTTATTTACCGGGATAAAAAGAGTAGCCTATATGTTAGTCCAGACTATAATCTATATTTGTACCTAATTTCAGTTGTTGCAGCGTGATTGGGTAACAAACATCCAGCCATCCATCCATCCATACATTCAAACTTTCGCATTTATGATATTAATAGGATAACAATTTCCTGTAATACATAATACGTAATACGAAAGCATTTTCAAACAAAATTACATATTAAACGTGTTGGATACAACGAAATCTTCGTTAATGGTATCACACTGGCTGCAATTATCACTAATTTGGATTTAATTTGGGCTGGTACAGTATAATGTGCCATTTTATTTGCGTTCTCGCTGTAATGGCTTGCAAATGATCCCCTTTACTGCCATGTCAGTGCATCGTACTGCTGGATATTAGTACTAGTAGAAATAGTAGTAATTGGTGCCCAAGTTGGTAGTGTAGCCTTACTAAAGTTTATTTATGCTCGACCTTAACAACCGCTGTTACGATGGTACGGAATTTTGTGTATGCGAGTCCAAGTCGCACTTAGCTGGTTTTTTAGATGCACAAAGTAAGGAATAGTGCGTATTAGTTATTACATTACTATACCCAATATCCGGCACTGGCTCTGCGTCGGACGGACTTTGTCTAATATCTGATGCCGGTCGAAGTACAATTGTCCGATATCTAGCGCCGGAAATCCACTCGACACGTACACTACTTAGTCGAATAATTGGCGTCGGATATCCATATGGAACAATAATATATTTAAATATTATGCACCAACAATATTTGATCCAATCGTCCGTACCGTTTTTGTAACTTTCAGCAAAAATGTCAGAAGGATAGGTTTTATACACTGGCCAAAAAGGATTATTAATGCAAGTTGAACATGAAATTGGGAAAGTGTCAAATTATATAATTTTAATAGGCAACTATAATAATGATTATAAAAGAGGAAAACATGTCGATTTTGAAAATTATAATTATCTACACTTAAAAATAATAATCACCGTTTACGATTTTAACTAAAACAATCAAAATTTTGGTGCTAAGAAAAAATTATTGCCGAGAAAATTGCTTTCAATCATGCTTCTACTTTAAATAGCTTTTAATAAGATCCAGATAACACAAATCATTGTTTCAAAATCAAAGTCACTGTTCTACATTTTTCATATTACGGCATACCAAAAATCGCATAAATTCTCAATACGTCCCATTTATATAAAACCTTTACGTCAAGTACAAAACCAAAATACTTCCTTGCTTAATACATTAATGGACTCCTTAGATTCTGCAATGAGTAATCCCCGTAGTTTCATCATCAGCTAAGGCGAAACAAATAACACTCTCTAATCTATTGTAACCTTGTAAATGTAATGCTCTATTTACGTTATTATTAAAAACTACGAAGGGTATAAAGTTGATAATCGCTATCGGCTCTCTTGAGATTTCTTCAGCAGGAGCTTCGAGATCATCACCAACACTGGTTCTTATGCATATATCCATAACGACGATATTCAAGCCAGCAGCATGTGCACATAGAAGATTTCCTTGACGGTAAGCAGGATATGGTGGACTAAATTCGCATTCCATATAGTTCATCTGTGCATCTGCGTTCCCCTTAAGCATATGAAGAGCACATCGATGCACACGGTTAGCCCAGCAGTCTGTGGGTCCAAATTGACAGATGAGAGTGCCATTTTCGTCCCTTCTAGTCCTTCCCCAAGGCACAAATTCAAAATTCACAAAATCCTTGTATCTGTCGTACGTTGAACGTATTTGGGACATGAATCTAGCTGCGTCGGAACATCCCGCAGTGGCTCCGATTCTAACACTGATTGTGCCATTTTCAATCTGTAATTGACTGCTCACTGCCGATACGTATGCAAATAGGAAAATGAAAATAATATTATTACGAGTGTGAATCATGTTGTGCACTATATTATTATCGGTCCAGTACTAATGAATTTTACTAATTGCTTACTTATCAGCATGTCAGATAAAAGTAGATAAAAATATTATCAAGTGATTAATTAGGTGAACATTTGCCCCTAAAAACTGCCTTAAGTGTGTGTGTTATAACAATGTGATAAAAAATTAATATTAATAATAATTTATGGCACTGAAATACAATAAAAACTTACGACAGAATTTGTATGAAAAGGCTTATTGCTTTTTAGTTTTACGACGCCGAAATCTAAATCTCTGTATTAGTATTAATACCTTCTTCATGTGAATGGATATTAATGGATTATTTGTAACATTAATGTAACAAAGACTTACATACAATAATAGTTTGAAAGTTGTCCTTGTTTTTATCTAGGCAGGTATACCCACGGAAACCCAAATAGAATTTGAAAACACACACAAAATCTATTTATATAAAATTCAAAGTCCTGACTGACTGTCTGACTGAGATATCAACGCACAGCCTAAACTACTGAAGTTAGAAACTTGAAATTTTTACAGTTGGTTTTTCAGTTGGTTCCACACTAAGAAAGGATTATTGGAAATTCCACCCCTAAGGGGTTTAAATAGGGGATGGAAGTTAATATGAAACTCCGTCATTTTTCGAGCTGTTTCCATCAAAGTTGATATTTGAGCTTTCAGTTAAAAAAAATAAAAAAGTACGTGTGTCACAGTTTTTGAAAATTCCACCACAAAATCTAATTCCACGCGGACGAAGTCGCGGAGGCAAAAGCTAGTATTGGTATAAAGTACCTATACTATGAATTTTTATTTTTATTTCACAGTAATACGGGGGATATATGGGAGATCTATGCCATAAAAGAGAGGCAATACACTCAGGGTGAGATGTAACGAACGGGCACTGCCGCGGAAGCAGGCTGAATAATTGAACAACCATAGTCCCCCGCGAACCGGATCGTCTAGCCCCTCGATCAATACTGCCCAAATGTTATGTACAAAGGCTGTTTCTTGTCTTCTAATCATTACTATTACCTACTAGATGATACCCGCTATTTCGTTTTTTTTTTATTCGATGACAAGATAGTCCTTGACTGCAATTTCAACTGATGGTAAGTGACGATATAAGATGGTACCGGGCTAACTTGGAGGGGGTATGGCAGTGTACTCATACCCCTAATCGGTTCACGCGATCGTACCGGAACGCTAAATCGCTTGGCGGCACGTCTTTGACGGTAGAGTGGTAACTAGCCACGGCCAAAGCCACTTTAGAAATTATAAATTCCCAAATTCCTCCCGCCGGGAATCGAACCCGAGACCTCCCAGTTATAAAACCATAGCGCCCACCACTGCGCCAGGGAGGTCGACGTTTTTGTATTCCCGCGGGAAGTCTATAATTTTTCGTGGTAAAAATAAATGTAGCCTATGTGTTATTGCTGACTATAATCTATCTTTGTACCTCAGCCATATCGGTTCAGTCGTTGCGGCGTGATTGAGTAACAAACATCCATCCATACATACATTAATAGGATAACATTCCAAAACAATATTGGAAAAAAAGAATCATCCTGATTACTAGTCAAATTATGATCGTCTTAAACGACACCAAGAGTACAAGATGCGTTTTCATTAAAATAAATTTCGTACCCTAGTTCTTGATAGATATTCTGAACAATAATATAGTTTACTTAACTAAAGAAAAGCATAAAATTTCGTTTGAATACTTTTTGTTTCCATTGGATATATAATATGAACTAATTCATGAGGTTGGAAGTCATCCCCAGAGCGTCTTCCACAACATCGTCAACCTAGCGAATTGCACGATCAGTTTTCCCGAGTAAAAACAATTTCAAATGTCTAAACACACACGAGATGCCTCGAACGTGATTCAAATATTTTAAAAATTCATCCGAAAACCGGAGCCAAGTGTTGTAGCGGGTAGCGGGTGGTTTTACCTCAATTTTCCGTGCCAGTAGCTCTCTCGGAGGCCGAGTGCGGCAGAGCTATTGCCAATAAACAATAACTTCCAGACGAACGGGCACCGAACGAGAGGCTGCTAATTAGGACATTGAAAAGGATCTCAAAGCCTTTGATGCGAAATTGAAAATGTGATAACGACTGGGTGAAAGAGATAGGACGGAATATTGCATCGATAAGCAACGGCTTTTTGCCCTATTTTTGTTAGGTTTTTGAAACTTGGTGATTTCATACCGAACTGCTTTGCTTCAGCTGTCCACAAGATAGATAAGCTACATATTGTAACATTTTTTGTTTTGGAAAGAGCAACTGCTGAGTTTCTTGCCGGCTCTTCTCAGCATTCCGAACCGGTGGTCGATTTTTGACTTGTCATAAGAACCACAAGTTGGCTTACATGAAATAAATAATTTTGAATTTGACATATGCAACGCCGTCATAAACTTAGGTATAAGTTTGGTATAAGGTAGGCCTTGCTTGCATACGACCTCTCTGACGTAGAGGTGAGTTCTGTGGTCTTATAAGAGAGAGGTTTTGGATTCAGTTTCCGGTAGGAACAATTTGGAAATTTATAATTTCTGAATTGTCTCTGGTCTGATCAGTAAGAGTTGGTTAAAGACGTGTTGCCAAGCGATTTACGAGTAGCGTTCCGGTATGATGGCCTATAGATAAAAGGTATAGGTTTACTTTGCCATACCCCGTCCAAGTTACCCGCTTCTACCTTATACTGCATCGTCACTTACCATCGCAGTCAAGGTCATCTAAAAAAAGAAGTTCCTATTATGTTTAAAAGTCATCTTGAACTTCCTTCTCTGGTTTACTTTCGGAAAAGAATAAGAGTTAATTTCCATTGTTTCCCGTTTTCTTTCTTTTCCGTTTTCATTCTTTTACATATTTCATTCATTCATTTTGAGAATTCATTCACTATAAAAAATGCGCCATTTTTATTGTGATAAAGCTTTCCGTTATAACTAAATAACAATATAGCGAAACTTAGCGTTCATTCTTTCATTTTAAAAGCTTCTCTTCAGGTTTTATGAATATTTATTTCACGACCAATTTGCATGCGAATCTCCGATAGTTTAAATTTCAAAGGAAATGAGGGTAGCCTGCAATACATTCATAAGCAGTCTGAGCCGCTGAGGCAAGGTTTTCATTCTTTGCACATTTTCCGATAGGTACGCTTATCAGTTGAATAAATGATACTTTTAAGGTGAAAATGCCTCGTTGGTCTAGTAGTTAGCAAGTTCCACTGCAGATGATGAGATCTCGGGTTTGATTCTCGGGTCGGGCCATAAAATGTACCTATTGGGATTTTTCTGTCAAGAATTTCTCAGTACTAGTACGGAGTTAGGAAGTTGGCAGTGAGTCAGTCCTTGCCTCGGAGAGATTAGAGGTAGACACTTCAACTAAGAGTCAAGGTAGGCCGAATTAAGTAAATAATTATAAAATTTAATTATTATTAGATAAATAAGTGATCGTTTTATCAGGTTCTTTTGGTAATAACTAATTTTTTTTAAACAATTTCTTTGTAATAGTTGGCAAAGGAAATGACGATCAACTTTGTGCTAACAGATCAGATAAAGACTTGAAAACCTTAAACGAAATAAGTCGGTGTTGAGAATTCTTATCAACTTTAACTTTGGCCAACATGATAACGCTTTGATAACTTAAGATAACGTTTTTATTTAAACCTAGCTGATACTCGCAATTTTGTCCGCGTTTATTTATTTATGATTTTCGACGATAAGAGATCTTAAAGTTGAATTGGATTCGGCGGATGACTTCGTTTTATCTCGGAACAATCAGTTTTTTATCCTATAATTATGGACTTAGAGCAAAATTGTGTGGCAAAATCAAAGTAAGGTATCGACTACCTGTATTTGTAGGGCATTAAATTCCTAGTCGCTTCCCATAGGACTTATTATTTTATTATTCTCTAAGACATTATATTCTTCTTTGAGTTCATCGTTGAAAAGGATAGTCTCGACCACACGTGGATTAAAACATAAGTAGCTCAAAACGTAAATCTTCATGCAAATTGGATTAATGTCACAAAGTCGAGTTCTAGAGTAGAACTCGACCATTTGTGGAACTCGATGCTCAGAGTTCATCGATACTGTTTGGACTCGAAATTGCCCGTGAATAGAGAACGCAAACTATGTCAGTAGCATCTAAGATCGAAACCTACTGTCATCAAAAATATTCGATGAATAACTTGTCACGGTCAACTTATTGAAAACCTCTCGTACTAAACTCTCTCATCGCTGCATCAGCGCTGAAAACAAGATTGCGCTTGTATAATAGAAGCGCAGGAGGCCATTTTGAAAGCATAGCGCACTTGCATATTTATTTTATAGCCCACTAGTGCACCTGGGTGCTAGTGCTATGCAATTTTTCAATACTTCAAGACTTCAAGTTTCGAGAAACTGAATACATAAGCAGTTTGAGCAACTATGGCTTAGTTTCTAACTTATAAAACTTACTCAACTTTAAATATAACAAGTTAAAAAGTAGGTTACTATAAAATTAACTTAAAGAAAGAGTTCTCTCCTAGTTAACTTTAAGTATATCTAGGGGAGAAATGCAATTAAGTACACAGCGTTTACGACATTCAAGCAAATGATTCCAAATTCCAAGCTATTTTTATCTTGCAAGTGCCAATATAACATTCTTACACTAAACCTAACAAAGCAATGACAAAAACTAAAGTTGTGGATTATATTGAATGTGGTGTCATTAAATAATGGTATAGTACGTTTATCTCACGGGCGGTTTACTTGTGGTTACGTCGTGTACGTATGCACATTGCGTAAGTGTGCGTGCCTGTCCGGAGCGTAGGTGGGAGCGGTCAGGCGCGAGCAAGCTCTCGCTCACACTTATACAGATACGACACACACACAACCATGAGCCACGAGCCCTCGTGAAATAAAAGAACTATACTAAGGGTATACTCAAGGGTGTCAATGAATAATGTTTTTAAAATCATGTACTTATTATGCTATGGTTTTATTTGCGAGCGGGGTGCTGGCCGCTGTGCCTATTATTTATATTGATTAATCGCAAAAGTAGGCCAGCGCAATATTTTTCATCAATTTTCCATACCACTAGCCGTTTCAGGCGGAGCGCTGGCGATTGCCAATAAGCAATAACTTCCAGACCAACGGCCACCGACCGAGAATTTGCTAATTAGGATATGGAGGGTGAACACGGCCCTTTGATGGGAGTTTGATGTGACAAAGGGCGAAAGGGTTGAGACGAGATGTTACTGTGAGCAAATACACACTAAATTATAGTTTCGATATGTCATCAAATACACAGTTAATAGTTCCGATATGTGATCAAATACACAATAAATAGTTTCGATATGTGATGAAATACACACTAAATTATAGTTTCGATATGTGATCAAATACACACTAAATAGTTTCGATATGTGATCAAATACACACTAAATAGTTTCGATATGTGATCAAATACACACTAAATAGTTTCGATATGTGATCAAATACACACTAAATAGTTTCGATATGTGATCAAATACACACTAAATTATAGTTTCGATATGTGATAATATTAATCCATGCTTATATTATGAGATTATAAACAGCTTGTTTATCAAGTCGCTTGCGTGTTTGTTTAGTTTGTAAGTAATCTATGTTTAGTGATGTAGCGACTTTTGGTTGTCCTAATAATGCTTACTACTCGTATAATATTATAAATGCGAAAGTGTGTTGATTTGTTCTTCAATCACGCCGTAACGAAGCAACGGATTGACGTGATTTTTAAAGTGGGTATAGTTGAGGACCGGGAGAGTGACATAGGCTACTTTTTATCCCGGAAAATCTAAGAGTTCCCGTGGGATTTATAAAAACTAAATCCACGCGAGCGAAAACGCGGGTATGTTGATATAGTTCTATATAAAAACCCCCGTGTGGTGCGGGTTGTTACGTTCCCTCAAATATGGTTGAGCGAAGCAATGGCTGGATCATGCGTCATGCTCGTGAACGGGTGCCACCAACGGGAATGGGTCTGCTTTTGCCTGCCTGTGTTAACATGTATTGAATTGTATTTATTTGTATTTGTATTGTATTTATTTTTACTTGTATTGTACTCAGGAAAATTCATCGTGGAAGCACTGAATACATAGCATAGTTTCAATAACAATTGTAAGATTTTTATTTTTTTGAAAAGAGCAACCGCCGAGTTTCTTACTGGCTCTTCTCGGCAGGAAAGGCATTCCGAACCAGTGGTAGATTCATTGACCATTCAAAAGTGCTTGTAAAAGTTTATTTGAATAAAAAATATTTCTATTTCTATTTCTATTTCTATTTCTATTTCCCATTCAAAAGCCTACATCATTCTAAGGGTAGATACCCACTTATACAGTAGAAATACTCGTAAAGCGTATGCGTTATGTACGCATGTTTATGTTTTAATAATGCAATTTTTTGGGTCGTCGTCCTCCGTTCGCGGAATTTGGAATTTTTACGTCTAAGCCGACTGAATATTATATTTTGTGGAACGTGCGGAATTATCTATGAAAAGAGAATATGTGAATTCGGGGCACGACTGGAGTAGCGACGGGCGCGGCGCGTCTTATGGAGTAATAACATTTTATGCAATAAATAAATACTCTCAATAAGTATGGACTTTATATTGAGAGTTGGATAGAACGAGTGTGTTTTTAAATGCAGAGCATAGGAAAGAAAAATGATTGATTTGTGGGATTGTGTGGGACCACTAGACCAAATGGTCTAGTGGTCAGTATGTTGACGTGGTCGTAGATTCGATTCCCGGGTTAAGTAAAAAAAAATATTGTTTTTCCGTCAAAAAATTCTCAGTACTAGCTTGGAGTTGAAAAGTTGGCGGTGTTGCACCTCCGTGCTCCGAAGAGCACGTAAGTGTTCTTCGGAGCACGGAGGACTGCATTGTCACTTACCATAAGGTGAGATCGCAGTCAAAGGATATCTTGTAATCTAAAAAAAACTTGACCCCTCCAAAAGTGAAAGCTTGTGCTAGGAGTGGGTGCGAATATAGTGCAACGGGTGGGATTCTAACCTGCTATCTTTCAGTTTTCAGTCCACACCTTTAACCGTTAGGCTATTGAGGCTTCAAATTGTTGAAATACTTTCGGTTTATTCACCATAGAGTAAACATAGACTGTCATGATGTAGGTAAGTCAACCATATGGTGCATCTACTTAAGATAAAAGTTCAACAGTGTAGTGAAAATATCGAATAGCGGTCCAGGCACCAGGTCAGGGGATCGATTTCAATAAGCGATAACTTCTGCATGAGCGCGCGGCCATCTTTCAGAGCCGTTTGCGGATGCCACTGATCAAAGCGAATCTGTGCTACGTGCGAAATTGAATATACGAGTACAACGAGCAGATACTATGATCTCACACTGTTTAGGTATTATTTTTTAATAATTAAACTACGTCTGTAGTTTATTTGGTTCGTTTCTGTCAAGAGTAACCCCAATATATTTGGGGAAGGCGTTATATCTAAGTTTTTCACTAGTACAGAATACTTTTGGCTGATATCTAGCTAGTTGGTTATTTTTTTTTATTTATTTGGTTGGTAGAACAGGACTGCAGTGCAGAGGCTAGGCAAAGATCTTTAACTTGCACGATAACTTCTGCATGAGCGCGCGGCCATCTTTCAAGCCGTTTGCGGATGTCACTGATCAAAGCGGATCTGTGCTACGTGCGAAATTGAATATACGAGTACGACGAGCAGACACTATGATGTCACACTGAATAGGTATTATTTTTTTATAATAATTGAACTACGTCTTTAGTTTATTTCGTTGGTTCAGCAAGAATAGGACTGTAATACAGACGCTAGACAAAGAAATCTTTGTGCGAAATTGATTCAATGATAGTTTGTATTAGGACAGTTTTCTACCCTCAAGACACTTAGGGAAGGTGTTAGATCTATGCTTTTCTCCCAGTACAGAATACTTTTGGCTGATATCTAGCTAGTTGGTTATTTTTTTATTTTTTTATTTGGTTAGTAGAACAGGACTGCAGTACAGAGGCTAGGCAAAGATCTTTAACTTGCACGGTAACTTCTGCATGAGCGCGCGGCCATCTTTCAGAGCCATTTGCGGATGCCACTGAACAAAGCGGATCTGTGCTAGATGCGAAATTGAATATACGAGTACGACGCCCAGACACTATGTACTATTGCTGAGATCTATAGAGCGTGCTCTGACTTAGCTTGGACTTAAGATAAAGTTAAAATGAGACACAAATATGACATAAATCTGTCTCATTTTACTCAGTTTGAGTCTGAGCAGAGTGTGGTCTATAGATCTCAGCATATGATGTCACACTGAGTAGGTATTAATTTTTTATAATTTAACGATGTCTTTAGTTTAGAAGAATATTGAGATTTTTTTGGTTCAGCAAGAATAGGACTGTACATACTAAAGAGGCTAGGCAAAGGTCTTGAACTTGAACGACAATTTGGGACGCTTCGTGAAATTATATTTTTCGGTTTTGACAGATACGTTTCTCCCCTCTGATTTATCGTCTGCAATATGGTAGTATCTTTAAGGAGATGGAGGGATTCTCTGTTGTTTTCGTGATGTTAGCGTTCCGATGTTCCCCGTTTCAGTTGCCTTGAATGTATATATCAAAGCAATGTGAATTCATGTGCATTCTGATTTGGAAGAAAAAGAATTTAAGAATTCTTGAATCAGTGCAAGCTTCAGATCTAGGGTGATATTTTACGCTTTTCTAAAACTATGAAAACTTCTTCCTTCACGTCCATGGTTAGACAAAGATTTTTTGTATGTATTTCCACCGATCTTGGTCTTGTGCCGCCTGTATCTGACGGGTCGTACGTAATATGAAATTAATCTTAATAAATATATTATTTTCTTCGATGACAAGATAGTCCTTGACGGCGATCTCACCTGATGGTAAGTGACGATGCAGTCTAAGATGGTAGCGGCCTAACTTGGAAGGGGTAGAGCAGTGTAAATTCAACCCATACCTACCTCTAATCGGTTTCTACGCGCCATCGTGCCGGAATGCTAAATCGTTTGGCGGCATGTCTTTGACGGTAGGGTAGTAACTAGCCACGGTCAAAGCCTCTCACCAGACCAGACCAGAGACAATTTAGAAATTATAAATTCCAAAATTGCCCCCGCCGGGAATTGAACATGAGACCTCCTAGATATAAGAAGAAAGCGCTTACCACTGCGCCAGGGAACTTCAGGTTAATTATTATGTGTAATAATTTATAACTTTAGGCTTCAGATCACGAGTATCATTATACATTATCCAGAAATGGACAATCCATTCACGATTACATAATTCCTTTTCAATAGGTAGCTATAAAATTTTAGTAACTCTGAAACTTTATTCAAACTTTTCCAAGTAAAAGAGAATTTAATTATATCTCAAACAATTTATCAAGCGCACGAACAAAATTGCAGATTTGAAAAAGAACAAGTGGCATATTTCTTAAAGTTAACCGGTATCGCCGATGTCACTGATATTAAGTTCTGAAAGTATCCAGTGAGCCTACTATTTTCATGAATCGCTTTACGGACGGCAACATACAAAAAACGTAAAGCCCGTAAGATGCACAAAATAAGGTTTAGAATCAAAGAAATGTTTTGCTCATAATTTTTTTGGACGTTGTACCGTCCAACTTTATTGCGGACTCGATAAAAGACAAAGCTCAGGAACTGAAAGAATCGGTAGAGATTATGGTACAATTTTATTACTCTTATGATTATTGGATACAGTTATAAGATACGACATTTTTATTACTGTGGCTGATATAATATTTGACTTGAAGATAAAGAGTCTTGAAAAAATAGAAAAGATAGGCACTGGAACGGGAAAAACCCCAATAACGCAACAGTTAAAGTGAGAACTGAAACCAAAAGGTCGATTGTTTAAACTCCACCGTTTACATAATAAAATTGTCAAGCCCATTTCTATCATTTAACACTTAGTTGGAGGGGAAAAGAGAACACTAGTCATTTTCAAAAAATAAACGCCTTCGGATTTTTTAAGCGCAATATTTTTAATTGAACTATTTGTCATGAAATTTTTCTCCCCCTTTTAGGTAGTCTCATAAAAACATAGGGGAAATTATTGGTTGGCATATTTTTATATTTCATTTTCTAATTAATATTAACTACCTCACCCAGAGTTTCTAATCATTACTTAAGGATTTGCTTTTCACTCTCAGAGCCATTAGGTATTATTATTAGAGTATGAGTAGAGAATTAGTAGTTACCTACATACAAATGACAGCTCATTAATAAATTTAACGATAATTAGTTAATGGTTCATTAAAGATAGTTTAATGTGTGGTAGTAAGAGATTTGGTTTAATAATTCATTAAGTATTGTAAAAAATACAGTAGGTATAACTACCAAAGCGTAAAACTGCTCTAACACTTATGTAAATTTAATAACTAAGTATATTGCACTTAAATAGCATTCATTTATTATGCTCATAAAATATTTACTTCCCCGTTCTACGTAGCGAATTACAACGCTTTCAGAATAATGAAAAGCGATATGAGGCGATTGTTCTGAAATTATTTTTTTCTCAATAATATAGATTAGTAACGAATCCAATGTATATTTTTTTAGTGGAATAAGCTTGTGCCTGATAGAAAGATAATATGTTGAAGCACGCTTGCCTAAAATATGTATATACCTACCCCTTCATAGTTTGATACATGCTTGGACACATGTGGCAGAAAACACGGATGGGCATGTAATTTTTTTACTTATAGTTACTGAGATTACATACAGGGTTTTTAAACATTTTTTTCTTAATTTTCTAATCTGTATAAGATTATATATTATATTATTCTATAGATAAAAATTCTCAATTCGTCGGAATCTTTTTTTTTATGTATATTTATTATTATTACTCAAAGACACCTGGACCGATTTGGAAAATTATTTTTTTGTTTGGATGAGTATACTTCGCAGGTGGTTCTATTATCATCAGGTCAGGATCTGATGTTGGGATCCTGGAGAAATCGAGGGAACTCTTCAATATGGGCACAATTGATAGACTTTGTAGTGGCGTTTGAAGTCGGTTTTGTAAAAACAATTTTTACGTTTAAATTATACCAGTAGCTGTCTCCTGAATTATTTACAAGAATAATCACAGAGTTGCGCGTTTGTTTTGGTATCCACTTTCTGGAGGAAATGGAGGGGAGGTAACGTCGTATCTAAGCGTATCAGATTTACATAATGGGATTTTTATGGACTTTTTCGTGTTGCCGAATCTGTAAGCAATCTACTTATCTCTTTGCGAACAAGATTGTCTTTGAATTATTTTATTTGGTTAACGGAAACATTTAAAATGATGTATCTACTTACAGACGAACGACTCAAAAGTATTGTTCCTATCTACGAGTATATTGATACCTCATAATATGAGCTTATTGGATAGAACCAAGCGTTAGTACTTTGCGGAATTTCATGATACACAAGCAAGAACAAAATTCTTTGCAAATACTTTGCAATTGTGCATTGTGGAGTCTACGTCTTCTAAAGATGCTCCGGTGTCGGAACGAAATGTTGGTTTTTGTTACATTCTTTCTGTGGTGTGGTGATGTCTACATAGTATGCATGATACAGATTTTCCTAGTTTGGACTCCAAATGATGACTCCAGTGGTTTTCAGTAATTTTAAGATCAAAAGTACATAGTGTGCATCATACAGATTTTTCTGGTTTAGACTCCAAATGATGACTCCAGATTTTGTTGAGTATTTTTAAGATCAAAAGAAGTTTAATTATTATGATCATTATATTAATCAAAAAGAAATAATGATTTAATTCAATCGCAATGAAATATAGGCACGCTTTAGCAACTAATTTCTTTGTCGATGATTTATCAGATTTTTGGAAAATATGGAGTTTCCGAGTTAAATGGCCTGAAATAATAATTATTTTCATACAAATTACACACGGATTTAAGTTTCTAGAGCTTGCCTACAAAATTTAATTGAGCTTGAATGGTTATTAAAATATTAATTAATTACTTATATTATTTTACAGTGCGGAGCTATAAGTAACATGGCGTACCTCTTCAAAGGGCCTAATTTCAGAGAGTGCGAAGAGATAAGAGTTACGTGATAGAAAGAGAAAAAAGTGTAGGTGAATAAGACGGCAGATAATTAGCATTGTGTTAACTTGAATTGCACTATATTGTGTAGTAACAAGAGTCGCTATTTATTTAAATCATTTCACGGAGTGATACTTCTGTACCATTAAGTACTATTAGGTATTCTGTGGTATGTTTAATATTTTGGTATGAATAAGTAAACCAATATCATTGTATTCCATGTCCGTTTTGAATGTTCTCAAGATGAAAGCAATATTCGATTATTGTAAAAGGGTTTCGACGTGTACGAATAGCTCGAATTGAAATGGGGTCGATCCCTTTATCTGTTAAAGTATGTACACGAGTATTGGCAAGGTCCGAATTTATTAGGGATGTACCCGTCGAATATTATTTTACCGAAAAAAATACAATGGTATTTTTATCCTACAATAATAATATCAAAACTGTTTTTAAATTCGTAGATCAACAGCGCCTACACAAATGTAATAGCAACTTCGACTTCGTTATTTTTTACAAACACTATACCTAAAGTTTCCGAGAATGTCTTAGGTGTCAAAATAATCATAATATCTAAATATCGAATCAACCTAATATTTTAATATGTCTGTTTTTCTAACCATTTACTACACAGTTTTTAATTTTATTACTAGGTACTTAGTTTGGTAGATTATAGCAATTGGTCATCAAAGGTTAAAAGGTAGATAAATGGAGTTCCTTTACGTTGAAAGTTTCGTAACTTTTTGTAATGTTGACTGTTCGTATCTAAATCTATTATTTATTTCCTTGAATAAGTTAGGAATTTTTCTTTAAGTAGATAATTCACAGTTTAATTAATATTTTATTCATTTTGGAAATAAAGTCTAATACTCTATTCATAGATAATCATCTGTTCTGTTCTCAAACTTTTAGGTTGATTGAGAAAATTCGATAAAATTTTGAACTAAGTTATAAAATAATTATATTTTGTTTTTGATTTGCTTTTCATTCGACATTCCTGCACCCTAAACCTGGTAACTTATTTAGGGTCCAGTGTACTGCAACAGCTGTTGCTGAATGATGAAAAGCTTAAGGCGATTACAAGATTTCCCTTCCAGTTCAAGTTTAATATAAAAATAAGAAGATAATGCTCCTTTGAGTGTATGCTCTCCTGGTGCCGTCGTTTCGGGAACTTTGTTGCGAGTGCCACAGCTAGGGGAATTTAAGTAAATGTCAATATTTTTTAAGCTTATATTTGAAGACGGTAAAATACCAGGGGACATCTGTGCTTTTGACGTAAAATGTTCTGTCGAAAATATTTAGGCATAACTTTACATTTTCTTGAATAAAATTTTCTTTTCAGGTTTAATTTAGGTACCTACATCCTAATCCAAATTAAAGGCACTTTTGCTGATCCATAGATCATTATAAATGCAACATGTGCATGTTGCAAAAGCATTTTGCTGAGTTGGGACCTTTTCGGGGTGGTGCCACACATGACTTAGTTGTTCCGGCGCTTCTTCTGCTTGACGCCTTTATCTTTAATGTTCAATTGGTGGAGGCGCCGGGACAACCTAATCTAGGTATACCTATTGGGTGATGTGTGGCACAATGCATTAAATAAACGCTTCTTTCTTTCTTTCAACAGTAACTCTATCTATTTACCTTTTCATGCCTAAACCGCTGAACCGATTTTAACAACATTTTGCAAGGAAATAGCCTACTTAGGAAGGACATCATTATGATGATAAAAGATTCAAAACCACCCAAAAGTTCTTATAAGCTGAATGCATATTATACTGTCCCCGTTCCGTCGTGGGTAGTAAAAGTTCCACCATTACTTAGTTCAAGCATAAAATCACTTATATGGAGCGCATGTGGAAATCAAATGTGGCGGAAACAGCGGGCTTACACTGCATGCGTCGGGATCATAAATCAATTGGATAGCCATTAGCGATGCTTCCATAAGCAATACATGCGCCCACCCTACCACCTGGTAATGCCTGCAATGTTTCTCCTAAACCTAGCTAAAACTTTGAATTTTTTATTGTATAGTAATTTAGGTCCGTGTTTACACTGAAAACTGTAGTAACTTACCTGAGCTGTGGAATGTTTTCATAGGTATACTCTCAACTCACATCGTGAATTTTTTCTCAATTATATAGCTACGGTGTCTTCTGATACTTCAAACGTGCGCAGAATGCCAGAGAAAATTCCCCGCGATAGATAGAATAGAACACACCCGAAACCTCGTGCGAAACGCGACAGATGCGAATGTAGTAAACGCAAAAACATCATTTGTGTAATAACTCGTAACATATAAATTAAAAAAAAATGGCTTATTAGATACTATATATATAGGGGAAATGAAGCCCTATCTAAATGAAAACCGTATCACACTGGTTATTGTACATTTGTATTTATCCAACAATAAAATAATGTAACAAGATAAACTTAAACTTGGATGAACAGGCGTTGTGTCGTCCGGCATGGACGGAAGTCGAGAATATTACTTTTCTAGGCCTCCGGCTCGGTCGGTGGCAAATAGAATAATGCATTACGACGCCTGTCCAAACTTACATTCCAAACAACATTCAAATTGCATTCCAAGTTTGAATGCCTTCGAATATGAAAATAAAAGTGATAGATAGTGGCCAGCTCATAACCAGCCAGCAACAGTAAGCTCTCCGTGGAGACCGCTAGACTCCACATATACAGGGTGTCCCACGGCTATGCCACATGGAGGGGAAGTACCTTAAATATTGTAGATGGAACATTTTACTGAAAGAAGACTTCATTTTAATTTAAAAAACAATTTAAACTGTATTCATAGATTTTTAAATAATTGCCTGGTTGAACCGGGAATCGAACCCGCTATACGAGAAAAAAAATTAACCTGTATCTTTATCATACCGATCGGAAGGCTTCATCATAAGGATTATTTTTTGTTAAATAACATAGCATGAGAAATAAAAGGAAGACCATGAATTTTAGCCTTTGATGTAAAATTTTGTTCAGAAAAATGAAAAGCTGACATTGGCGTATCGACATGTCCTTCAATCCCGACAAACCAATAAATCAACAAACAAACACACTTTCGCATTTATAGGTAATATAAGTAAGGATTAGTAAGGATTAGTAAGGATAGTAAGGATCGGGAAATGATGCGTACTTCTCAAGTGGGTACTCATTACTAATAGTTCATGTCAGTTGTATGTCGATGCGATACGCCAATGTCAGCTTTTCATTTTTCTGAACAAAATTTTACATCAAAGGCTAAAATTTATGGTCTTCCTTTTATTTCTCATGCTATGTTATTTAAAAAAAAAATAATCCTTATGATGAAGCCTTCCGATCGGTATGATAAAGATGCAGGTTAATTTTTTTTCTCGTATAGCGGGTTCGAGTCCCGGTTAAACCAGGCAATTATTTAAAAATCTATGAATGCAGTTTAAATTGTTTTTTAAATTAAAATGAAGTCTTCTGTCAGTAAAATGTTCCATCTACAATATTTAAGGTACTTCCCCTCCATGTGGCATAGCCGTGGGACACCCTGTATATAGGAATTTCATATAAAAATTAAAAATTTTTGCTCTGTAACTATCTCTCTCTTTCTCTCTAACTTCGCGTTTTTTTTGCCGAACTTTCATTGTTTTATGTTTCTACTCAGTATCGTCCCATGGAAATATGTGTGATTTTCAATTCGGCCCGTATCTTTTTTGCCTGGTTTTTTCGTATGAATAAAACTTGCTCTGCTGCTGTAAAAATCAAATCTGCATCTGAAGATTTATCATTACCCGTGCTCCTAAGAACTATTTAGGTATTCTTTCCAATTGTAACAATTTCAAGAAAAACAATACCTCCATTTGCTTTTTATTAAAGTCACGGATAAAGACGCAACTCACGCAATACCTATGAATTGAAAAGCGTTTTTTCAAAACAATATGAAAAATACGTACAGCCTAAGCAATACGGGATGACTGATGGCTGTAAATCAATTCGCCCGGCGTCTCACTCTCCCCCGCTGATACGGCTGTTTTTCACCTTCGTTACACATGTCAAAATATCACAACTCTGTCAAGCGGGTTTCGGAAAAAGGGAGGGTTCTTTACAATAATTCTACTTTGATGTCGCTTTCTGACGTTCAAAAGGATTTAAATGTCATTTAGTACCGTCTTTGAAACGACACCACCCACGCTTTTATTAAAATTTGAAAGCGTTATTTACTTTTTTACTGTACATGACTTATATTAGCGTAGATCAATATGCCGTAAAGATGTGACTCCTTATCTAATACTAGTCTGAAGATACATATTTTTTCTAGATATTTCTTGAGTTTAGTTAGTGTTTAATCTTTTAAAAGGGTTCATTTCATTTTATTGCACTTTGAAAACCTAAAGTACCTACCACACTATTGATATCATTATAACAAAAAAAAAACGTTTCCCTGTAAAATTCATCTTGTGGTGATTCGTAAATTCTCTTTTTAAAAGGATATCAGCCAAACTGAAGTTGACTATTATCCTCCTATCCCCTCCAAATAAGTGGAAAGCTTGTGTTAGGAGTAGTAAGACAATAGTGCAACGGGTGCGGTTTGAACCTGTGACCTTTCAGTTTTCAGTCCGCACCTTTAACCGTTGGGCTATTGAGTTTGCCATATATGATGTAATGTTATAAGCCAATAAGTACACAATATTTAAGACTAGCTGTTGCCTGCGACTTCGTCCGCGTCAATTTCTGTTATTATGATCAGCGTGATGTTATATAGCCTAAAACCTTCCTCGATAAATGGACTATCCAACACAAAAAGAATTTTTCAATTCGAACCAGTAGTTCCAGAGATTAGCGCGTTCAAACAAACAAACTCTTTAGCTTTACAATATTAGTATAGATTACTTTATTACCTTTAGATAAACATATTATTGACTTTATTTAAGGATCCCAAACTCAAAGGGAGTGAGTGCACCATGAAAGATCACTTACCAGTTACGGAAAATCACGTAACGTGCATTTAAACATGCTCTATGGGCTTGCTTAATATGCGTGAGTCATGCGGATTAAATCACCGGGGGTGGAATTTATTCACTTTGCACTGGAGGGTTAACCGTTTGCTTAATAACCCGCAAATACTGACTGCCAAAGTTTTAGTGCGAAGCTGTTTATAAACGTATCAACATGGTTGGTGCTCATATTGATGTCTGCACTGATTGATTGACAATTTTTTTTTAATTTTTTTTAAAGAATATTATATTTTCAAGACTAGGTAGTTAAGATATTAAAAAAAATTAAAATTGTGTTATAATATTAAAAACCTTTATTATAAGTATGTAAAAAATGTGTGTGTATATCTGTTTGTCTGAAGCATCGTACCAGCCGAACGGGTGAACCGATTTTGAATTTGTTTTTTGTTTGGAAGGTGAATTAGTCGGGATTTTCATCAAACATAGCTAAGAAGCTATGTTCGATGAAAATCGGTCCAAGATGGCCGCTGCCACAAATGACGGATTACATATTTTTTCACAACTCCCTCAGTATGGGTATCAAATGAAAGGGCTTGACTTTTAGAATACTTTACACTATGATAAATTTCAAATCCAAGATGGCCGCCAACACAAAATGTCAAATTACATTTATTTTATTTCACATGTCGTGTGTTTTAAAATTTCAATTTACACCTGTTAGACAATTCCACAGTAGATTAACAATATTAAAATAGGTTAAGAACGGATAGTCGCATACCCCATTTCTTATCCCGGATAAACAGAGGAATCTAGATAGTAGAACATAAACGGAGACAAACGACACAGGTAGGGTAAATTATCCGGCCTTCATAATTTGCTATACAGATAATGGGATACAAAATATGTCGAGTCGCGCTAGATTGATCCGGGTATTCACCGGGGGATAATTTATTCACTTTGCATTGAAGGGTTGAACCGTTTGCTTAATAACCCGAAAATATGGACTCGCAAAGTTTTAATTGTCGAGCGTTTATCGCTTTCGACTTCAAAGGGTTGGAGGCACTTGATTTTGTAATGCGATAGTGTTTATTGCGGTAACTCTGAGCTGATAGAGAAGTTTAACACTTACGGGCTTTTATCCTTTGCAAATTGGAGGCTTTATTTTTGAGTATTTTACCCAGTTTTTTTAGGCCTTTACCTCATCTAGGGGGAGTCGGTTAAATCAACATTGGCATACCTCTTCCAAGCTAGCCCGCTACCATTTTAGACTGCATCGGCACTTAGTGAGATCGCAGTCAAAGAGATAGTCCTTGACTGCGATCTGTCTCTGTGAGGCTATTTTTTAATTATCTTAAACTAGCTTTAACCCGCGGCTTCGCTCACGTTAGCTTAAATTTTTTAAACTCCTATTTTACCTCCTTCGGGGTTGAATTTTGAAAAATCCTTTCTTAGCGAATGACTACGTCATCATAGCTACCTGAATGTCAATTTTTAGCTCGATCGGTCCAGTGGTTAGAGCTGTGCGTTGATAGATCAGTCAGTCAGTCAGTCACCTTTGCCTTTTATATATTTAGAAGATTTAAATTTATTACTTGTAGTAAAACTTAAAAACCCATTGAACGAACATAAAAACAGTTGTTGTTTAATTTTAATTAACAACCCCACATTGCGATAACGCTATATCATTTTCCACTACAATAGTTAAACAGGTACACGAAGCTCCGTGTCCCAACAAACACATTTCATATCAGACTAACTGCCCTTTGTTGTGAGTTTCACACCAAACGTGACGTCACACTGGCAAGGAGGGAAAAATAAATAATACCTCACCCTTGCTGGTGGAATCACGCGTTCGCGCGTGTTTGCACGAAGACGGATCATCGGGGCTTGCGACGGTCGTTGTAGACGAGCGTGTTGAACGCTCGTTTGGAAACTCGAAACAATAAGTTCAATAACGTAATTCACAAGTATCTACACCAAACCACAGAATACATAATACCTAAAGGTACAGAAGATTCACTCCGCAAAATGATTTAAATAAATAGCGACTCTTGTCACTACACAATAAAGTGCAATTCAGGTTGACACAGCGCTAGTTGCCTACCGTCTTATTCACCTAGACTTTTATCTCTTTCTATCTTGTAACTTTTATACTGAGCCTTACACTGAGTATCTTCACGGGCTTGGGCCTGTGCAGATACTCAGGATCCCATGATCAGAACCTGACCTGATGACAATGGGACCTGGGACGTATGCCCATTCAAACAAAACAAGGATTTTCCAAATCGATCCAGGCATCTTCGAGTAATCGGGGAACATATTAAAAAACTAGATGATCCCCGTGACTTCGTTCGCGTGGATTAAGTTTTTTATTCCCGCGGGAACTCTCTTATTTTCCGGGATAAAAAGTAGCCTATGTGTTACTACAGACTATAACCTGTCAAATTTCAGCCAAATCGGTTCAGTCGTAACAAACAACTTTTGTTACTTTGAGTAACAAACATCTATCCATCTGTCCATCCATATATCCAAACTTTCGCATTTATTATATTAAGAAGGATGGTTAAAATAAACCAATGAGCGTTACGAACGTTCGTCTGTAGGAGCCTTGTTCCCTAGAAGATGGATCATCGAGACGACGGGGGGCGCTGATCGCTCGATAAAATGTCGCGATATGGAAAACTGCGAGTGCACAAATGCGAAGCTTTGGCATCTTTACGATTGTGAACATTCGGAACATCGTGCTCCATACAGAATGTTGAAGGACTATAGTTCCTTAAATTGAATACATTTTAAATTATAAATAAGCGTCTGCTTATTTATGTTACGTTGAAAGAACGAGCAAGTTATAGTTATTTTTGATACTTATGTATTTAAAATTTATTATTAATCAACTAGTCATGCTCGCGGCTTCGTTCGCATTTAGTTATTAAAAATGTCGCGAGAACTCTTTGATGTTCCGGGATCACCGGGATTTTTGACGACCTCCCTGGCGCAGTGGTGAGCGCTGTGGTCTTATAACTGGGAGGTCTCGGGTTCGATTCCCGGCGGGGGCAATTTAGTAATTTATTATTTCTAAATTGTCTCTGGTCTGGTCTGGTGGGAGGCTTTGGCCGTGGCTAGTTACCACCCTACCGTCAAAAACGTGCCGCCAAGCGATTTAGCGTTCCGGCACGATGGCGTGTAGAAACCGATTAGGGGTATGGGTTGAATTTACACTGCTATACCCCTTCCAAGTTAGCCCGCTACCATCTTAGACTGCATCGTCACTTACCATCAGGTGAGATCGCAGTCAAGGGCTATCTTGTCATAGAATAAAAAAAAAAAAAAAGATCAAAAGTATCCTATGTCATTCGCCCGCTCCTCAACTATACTCATGCAACGTGTAGATCCGTTGTTGCGGCGTGATTGAAGGACAAACAAAGTTGGCAGACCCACCAGACGAGCTACAGGGAGCCGCTGCAAACAAACGGCGCAAGATGCTCGCACTAGTCTATGTAGGAAGGGCCTCTGACATCTTACCGACATAAACGATTAAAAGCAACTAAACAGTGAACTGCTAAATAAGAACTAGTCCGAACAAATCGATTCAGTGAGGTTTGGAGTTTAATGGATCGTAAAAATTAATAGGACTCTGTCGCCCGGGACAATGCACTGGGAATGACGGCTGTAGTTAGTTTCTTTTAGGGTTCCGAAAAGACAGAACCCTTACCAGCGAGTACGCTGGATAACTTTGTTGTCCGTCTGTCAGCGCGTCAAGGCCCTATTTCTCCAAAATGACTTGGGGTACTATGTTGTTTATACTGAACAAATATCAATAATTCCTAAATGCTCTAAAACCTAGTTTCTAGTTCAACTCAATAAAAAGTTACAGCTTTCCAAAGCATTTTCGTATTTTCATACAAAACTTCCAGTGACGTGACATCTCTCATCACCATAAAGCTGGTTATCTAGTAATTAATATAATCCTCACAAGTTACGGAACTCTCAGTGCGCAAGTTTGACTCGTACTTGGCCGGTTTTTTTAGATAAAAAGTAAACGCTTGACCGAGATTTAACTTCTTACCTTAACAGGGACAGGACAGTTTTATAGACCACTTACCGTTAATCGGTTTCGATACGGCATCTGTGGTAACTTGTACTAGCAGTGTACTAGTTACTTACATACTGGTAAGCAGTACCTAGTGTAAGTTTTCACATCTCGATAACGTTGCTAGATTCCGATTGTCGAATCAATTTTGTTAGGGTAAAATGTACCTACTACCGAATTTTTTTATTTTTTGCCAAAACTAGATCCCAGCGAAAGCTTGGGTATCATTTCAGATTAGATTGACCGAAGAAGGTTGTTGATTTGAAAGAAATAATATAGTTTGATAAACGTACAGCCAGAATTTGAATGCGAAACTCATGATGAGGGAGCAATGTTTTATACATATACAATATCTTAGTCAGAGAGGCGTCAGATGGCATTATACATATTTATTTATGTGAACTCATAAAGATCGTGAAAAATTCTGAATCACTTGGGAACTTTATGACTGCTTTAAGCTGCTTTGTCAATTTTTTCTTTTTTGTACGCGTCACGTGTTACAGACGTATGCGAAATTGGATTTTTTTGATAGAAATATCACGTTAGGGCAATATTCACGTGGGTGGGTCTCTTTCAAGAGCTCGAAGTGAATTGTTTCACGTCCTTGAACTCTTGAGCTATAAAAGCGAGAGATTCCTTTGGGTTTGTGATACCTACAAAGCATAAAGGAATTTTGTAAAGTCACCTTGCTCCTGGTATGACGGTAGCGGCACGTACTGGATGATCATAAAGAATAGGAAATAAAACTTAAAAAAAAAAGGCAACTGCTGTAGTGTTGCGTCCTACTTTTTGCCTTGGCGCCTGGTTCAAAGTTGACGTATAAATTGTCTATTACTGCTTGAACAGCTAGGGATCCAACAACCACTGTTTCGTTCTTATTTTTATGTGTTTCCCGTGGGACGTTAGCAGCACGTACTAGGCGATCATAAAGAAAAGGAAACATATCACAAACTTAAATTCTATACCGTGCATTCATTCTACCTCCTACTGTGCACTGCACGCCTGGTAAGCAACTCCTAAAATGGCAAATGAATGTATCGCATTCCTTCAAGTTAAAATGTTTACTTTCTCCATACTACGCTTGTTTAATTTTCACAAAAAGAGGCAAAACTTTAGGGCGAAAATGATTAAACATGTACGTTTCTGCTTCGTGCTTGTAAAAAAGTACGCTAGACTTAACTTTACGTTAGGAAAATGACTCTTTGAGTACCACATAAGCATATTTATACTTTAAATGAAATGAAACTTTTTATGGTTAATTTAAGCAGCGCTTTAAAAAATAGTAGACGCTTTCTCACTTCGAGCAGAGTTTCGAGTTTATAGTTCAGTGTTTACTTTTTGATTTTGTTTTACCCTTGAGTTTAACCATTAGTTCTTGATAGTCGCTTGATTCTATTTCGTACCATATCATCTCATATATACTTACTAGCTTTTGCCCCCGCGACTTCGTCGGCTTGGAATTAGATTTTGGGGTGGAATTTTCAAAAACTGTGATACAAGTACTTCTTTATTTTTATCTGAAAGCTCTAATACCAACTTTGATGGAAACAGCTTGAAAAATGACGGAGTTTCATATAAACTTCCATCCCCTATTTAAACCCCTTAGAGGTGGAATTTCCAATAATCCTTTCTTAGTGTGCGCCTACGTCATAAAAGGAACCAACTGTAAAAATTTCAAGTTTCTAACTTCAGTAGTTTAGGCTGTGCGTTGATATCTCAGTCAGTCAGGACTCAGGACTTTGAATTTTATATATACAGATAGATCATCATATTATTATATATTTCTAGGATGATAATAATCTATGGTGCGAAATATGATCCTATAAATAGTTTAGTATAATGTGGGCCTTAGGCTTTTTAGTACCATACTCGTATATGGGGCCATTTTAGATCGTATTATGTCAAGTCAAGAACGTACCATCGGTTCGGAGTGAGAAATACGTATTAAATACTTCGGTAAAAATTGGTACGGTCTATTAAAATCAGAAACTTTACCTACATGATTTTACTTGGATTAAGTTAAACGCTTCTCATTTGGATTACCAAGACATTATTATAATCCTTGGATATCACGGGGTTATAATGTTCTGCGGTATCAAAAACAACCGTTTAAGGATAGCCTTGCAGGTGCCAGTCGTGATACCATAGAGTAAGTTTTTAAGTATATCAGCTTGTTTGTATTCTTTTTAATCCACTCATATACTTATATGATTTTTTAATTTACAGCATAGGCTTGTGCTTGACAACAATCATGGCTGTAACCAATGATTAAGTTCCGATTGGAGCGCGCTTGCCTAGAAACATCATACAATGGTTTTATAAGGCCATGTTTAAGTAAAAATGGTGTACAATAATATATGTATGATAATTAGTATAACCAGAAGAGAATAGAATAGGTAATTTTTTTATTCAAATAAACTTATTCAAAAGTACTTTCAAACCAGTACCATGATATCAAGTTAGTAGCATAAGTAGTAGTTATATCATTTGACAATGAAATACTCTATTATACTCTTCATCGTTCGGCACAAATTTTTCGCTTGTTTTGTGAGTATATAACTCACATATAACTCATCCCTAGTCATAAATCTATATATATAAAATTCAAAGTCCTGACTGACTGACTGACTGACTGACTGAGATATCAACGCATAGCCTAAACTACTGAAGTTAGAAACTTGAAATTTTTACAGTTGGTTCCTTTTATGACGTAGGCGCACACTAAGAAAGGATTATTGGAAATTCCACCCCTAAGGGGTTTAAATAGGGGATGGAAGTTTATATGAAAGTCCGTCATTTTTCAAGCTGTTTCCATCAAAGTTGGTATTAGAGCTTTCAGTTAAAAATAAAGAAGTACGTGTGTCACAGTTTTTGAAAATTCCACCCCAAAATCTAATTCCACGTGGACGAAGTCGCGGGGGCAAAAGCTAGTCATTGTATATGTTTGGTCATACTTACGTTATTAGTCTATGGTCTCACGAAGCTATTCGTCGCGCGTTATTTTATGATGCGCTGGCGGCGACCGTGCCTCCGTTCACACTCCTCACCATCTATGGCGTCATGAGGTCTTGACATTGCCAAGTTGGACAGCGTTCGATCTCCACCTTTGTATTGAAGTTTTACATGCTTCATCTGTAGGTACATTATTATTATTCTTTAGTCATACTACTAATATTATAAATGCCAGTGTTGTTTGTTTGTTTGTCCTTCAATCGCGATAGAGCAACGGTCAGACGTGACTTTTTGCATGGGTATAGTTGAGGACTTGATACTGACACAAGTCACCTTTTGTCCCGGAAAAACAGAGGGTTCTCGCGGATTTTTGAAATCTTACTTACTCCACGCGGAAAAAGTCGTCGGCAAAAGCTGCTAGTCCATAATATGTATAAAAGTGACTTTAGAATAGTTAAGTTAGATAAGGGAACCATCATGCTTTGCCATGTCAAACAATATCTAACCATTGTTTACCATAAAGTAAGTTACATAAGGTTGTCATTGTGTAACTTTTAGTAGGCGCGCTGGAACATGAAAAATATATTAATTTAATTTAAATCACATTACGTTTTTATATTATGAGAAAGCCGAGAAAGGATAGCTTTGTCATAGTTAATTATAAATAATAATTAATAGTAATAAAAATCTTTATTGTGCACAAAGTACCTACATGTTTACAGTTACAGTTTAATGGCAAAGGTGGCTCTGCATTAGTAATTGAGCAGATATTACATAAGTAAGTCGCAGTTAATAATAACACTTTAGACATTAATTACAGCCACAACAATTTGATATACACTTATGACAAAGAAAGTAATAAGACATATTTAAAGCATTTAATTTGTAACCGATTTGTAACGCATATCATAAACGCCATAAAAAACTGACAGAGACTTGGGTACGAATAAAGAAAACGCGCCGTGACAGGCTGTGATGTCGAGATACCGAAAACAAAAATTAAAATAACAGCTATTAAACTTAAATTTAAGCTAAAAATAACCTTATGCCAAAAATAATAGGGCTCTTTTACTGTTGTGTGGAGTAAAAGCAGTATTTAAAAGTAAGTCCTCTTTTCGATGTCTTTAGGTGTAAATTATTCAAAAAGAGCTCATCTGTAGACGCTTCGTTGACTCTGGGTTTTTATCGCGGTGAGGCTATCCTTAAAATATACTAAACGAAGGTATTTTTGGGATAACCACGAGGTGTCGCTCTAGAGGTCCAAATAAGAGAACTGCAGTTCAAAATCTCAGTACAGACTTTTTGTTTCAAAACTTGTCTGATTCCATAAATTGGAACATACTCATTCAGTTAGATATACTTTAATATATTATTATGAAAACAGTGTTTTGTAAGTTTTTTGTGCTTGATGCGTAGACTCGTTGAATAAGTTGAATAGAGGGAAAAAAAGACCGTTCGTTCGAATCGTTTAGAGCCTAAGACGAAGCGTAATAAATTTCAAATATATTATATATATATTAGACCTAAGTGACAATATTAATAATTACGTAACTATATCTGCAATAATTGCATTACAACATTTTGACCGTCAAATTGAAATGACTGTTTTACGTTAACGCTGAAATAGTAAAAACGAATACTTAATATGACATCTGTAACTTTCGAATAGTAAAGGTGAAGTTAATGCCAATGTATGAAAATGACAGGAGCACTCCTGTCATTTTCATATAAAACTACTTGCTGACTTTACATCACCTTTACTATTCGAAAGTTAAAATGTTCATGCTTGGGCTACTATATTAAGACATGCGTGGCAGTTTATATTAAGACTTCTTTTCCATACAAAATTGGGTAAAGCTACTTTTTATGAAGCGACATGTCTTAAGTGCATGTTTACCCTAAATAAAGGTGTTTTTGAGATGTCGGACGCGCAAATCTGAACTGGAATTTTTAAGTCGGATTACATTTGACGTTTCCAGGATTACAATCGTGGACGGCTGCTTATGAGGGGTGACTCAGTTTAATTATTTATCATTTTGTATGTCATTTCAAAGGACTTGCGTTTTTAATACTGATTTGACGTGAAAAGTATCTATACGAATTTGGAAAAGGGTTTTCGCGTTGTTTTTATTAAATGCGTTGGTTTGGTATGGATGTCTTTCTATAATAGTTTCAGATATGTATGAACCGTTATGGTAGGTACTGGATTGCTCATCGGATTCATTTTTTTTATTCTATGACAAGATAGCGATTGTCTGCGATCTCACCTGATGGTAACTGAGGATGCAGTCTAAGATGGTAGCGGGCTAATTTAGAAAGGGGGATAGCAGTGTAAATTCAACCCATACCCCTAATCGGTTTCTACACGCCATCGTGCCGGAACGCTAATTCGCTAGGCGACACGTCTTTGACGGTAGGGTGGTAACTAGCCACGGCCAAAGCCTCCCACCAGACCCAGAGAGATAAATTCCCAAATTGCCTCCGGCGGGAATCGAACCCGACACCCCTCAGTTATAAGTCCACAGCACTTACCACTGCGCCAGGGAGGTCGTCAAAATTTATCCCAATTAACACTGTAAGAATCATTACTTTGCGTGCCGCAGTCGGATAAAAATACTATTCAGACATATTTTTGTTAATCGACATTTGACAAACTGCTAAAGTTATTAAATTGATGAGTTTTATACTTGTTTTTAAGTAATTCTCATAAAAATCCATCATTCTTCGCAACACAAACAATTAACGCCAGCGATAAGAATCATTTGCCAAAGTGGAAGGAACGATCAGCGATTACTTCGATTAAAATTGGGTGTTTAACAAACAACAACGCGCTAAGCTAAACAAGTTTTAACATGTGATCAATCATACGGTGATTGATGAATGGTGCTTGTTTGACATTAATGAATTTTTACGCCCGCATCTCGTGCATTTGCCACGGTAATTACTCCTTGGACTGGACCATGATCGGCTGAGATTATTTATTTTTAGTCTCAAGAGACTTACAGCTTACGATACGATATCCTTTTTTTTAATTGAACGAGCGAAGCGAGTTCTCTGAGTCAACTAGGGCGCTTGCCTACTAGACAGAGAAGTGTGTCCGTCTAAATGTCTGTCAGAGCCCTATAACTTCTGAATTACTGAATATTAGAACGTGAAACTTGGTTGAAAATTCAGTTATATCCTGTACATGAACAACAAATACTAAAATTAGATAAATGTTATAAAGAAACGAAATTATTTAATTTTAATGCGCCATCTATTAGCATTATTGTGAAGCTAATAGCTTCACTATAATGCTAATAGATGGCGCTGTGTCAGTAAAACAGTTTTATGTCAATTATTATTTTTTTTATTGCGTCTAATGTTAAAAGTTAATTATTACAATATATAATTAAAACTTTTGGGAATTATGGGATATCGCGAGGTCTCAGTTCGGGGCGAACCACTATTACTAGATGATATCTGACTCTTCTCTTCTAAAAAGAAAGAGTGCAGAGTTCATGGAGAGTGCTACTGAATTGTGAATGACACGCTAGTCGCGTTTTCTCTGTCTAACAGGATACTTTAAAACTCTATACTTGCGAAACTAGTTACGATAATATTAAAAAGAGAAAAATGTTATTATATTTATAATATTTAAAACTTTATTTTAAGCTAGACGATGCCCGCGAATTCGTCCGCGTGGAATAAGTTTTTTTAATTCCCCCAGGAACTCTTTAATTTTCCGGGATAAAATGTAGCCTATGTGTAGTGTGTTGTTATGGGTATGAGCTACTATGTACGTATATTGGCCACACCAAACGATGACGAAAAGTAGAGTTTTTATTATTTATCTCATAAGCATTTAAATATCGTATCGTTCATAGACCGTGTCGTTTTGACTAAATTGAATGTCTAGAGAGATCGTATGAGCTGGAATTTCATTAACCTAAAGTAATATAGAACACTTTAACGAGTTCTCTGAGGTGATCCTGTCATATTAAATTGTCGTTCATTTTCTTTATTTTGAAGATATCAAGCGTAAATAGGGCTTTTAGTGAAATTTTATTTATGCTGAAGTACCCTTTTGAGTAGAAAGATTATAATATATAACTGAAAGCTGGCAATTTTGATTTTATTAATAAAGTCTCTTTTGCTTTCGAAAAGGAATTCTATTTTTCCAGTCTTATTTATAATATTAGTTACTTTATTACATTGAGTTGAGTGATATTTATTACTAATTCTTACATAGAATATGTAAGAATTAGCTATATTATATATAGTTCCTAATTCCATTTTATGTCATTCATTACTTTCTGGATTCCGTTTTCAATCGTGTGGATTACCAGCTGGAGTCAGTCTGTGAGAGTGAGGAAATAGAGAATACACCCATATTTGTGTTTGAACTTGTGTACTATAATATCTTCTACAATAGTTAGCTAGTTGGCAAACGTTACCGAAATAAGTTTCTTAATAATAGGAAAATAAGTTCCTTATAAGTAACTTACTGGCTAGTCGCTGACTTGGGTATCCTGCTTGGATTCTGAATGAATTCGGCTGGCTGGAGTGATTTAGTAGAGACCAGAGGAGTCATGTAAAACAGATGGACATCGCTTGCCCAGAGGATCCCAGGAAGAAGAAAGAAACGATATTAGATGGAGCATCGGGCAAAACGGAAGAATGTTTTTTAATAAAAAGCAATAATTTCTTTTCTCATAACTATAAGCCATAAAAACTTTGTCGTTAAAAAGTACTTAACCTAGAACCTAATAATCTACAGAGATTACGTCTAAAGAAATTATGATCCCGCTACATTATCTTAATATAGTTGAATTTGCATACAAATGGGTCATTATGGGGTTAACCTCGCGTAATTGCTGTTGTTCTAATATTGTGTACGGGATACAAATGATATAAGACTCTGCAATGTAAGAAACTTTTTGAGCCTCGTATTGTAGCTAGTAATCCTTTTATGTAAGGAGGAAGCAAGGAGAAGGTTATAGTTCTTGCAATTCACGAGGGTACGTGGCTCATGGTTGTGTGTGTATCGTATCTGTATAAGTGTGAGCGAGAGCTTGCTCGCGCCTGACCTAGACTCACACCTAGGCTCCGGACAGGCACGCACACACAGGTACGTCGTGTACCCACACACATACACACACATTGTGTACACATTGCGTGTGTGTATGTGTGTAGGTACACGACTTACCCACAAGTAAAGCTCACGCGCCATCGTGACTTGCAAGAACTATACCTAATCAATCATTCAGTTTAGCCAACGATCTCTAGGTATGTAGACACCAGATTCTTATGCTTAGATCTATAGAGCGTGCTCTGACTTAGCTTAGACTTAAGATATAGGTTAAAACGAGACAAAAAATTAGTTTTGACATAAACCTGTCTAGTTTTAATTCTGTCTTGAGTCTAAGTTGAGTGGGAGTGCGGTCTATAGATTTTAAAACATGATGTTGTAAACATGATGTTTTGTCCGCAAAACTGAGCTTACGCCTCCCAGACTGTAGATGGTAATCTAGGCACCAAATCCACATATTGTCGCTTCTTTGCTACACTGTTTGTTACAAAATTTTTAATATTTTAGATTTAAAAGTTTTTTGTGAATTTAATTTTCAACTACTATAGTTTTAAAGAGCATGAAAATATTATAGTGATTTTTTTACCTTACTAGTTTTTAACTCCTCACTATCCTTATGACTTTTCGAGATACAATATTAGTGCAGTCAATATGCGACTAAATTTTATCACTGAAAGCGGAGTGTTTCTATGAATTTCATAGTAGAATAGTTTTTAATTAAGCCTTTGTAAATGCTTCGGGAAGAGTACCGACAGGGTACAATCGAGAGACAATTTTAGCCGCACTGTTAATTAAATACCTATGAATTCTAACACTTCGCAACGTTTCGAAGTTCACGTAGCGATGCTTCCTAAGCTCAGTACTTAGTTGTACGAGCTCTCTGATAGACTAGAAACTTCGCTACTTGTGTCATGACGTACATATTGAGTATAGTTCCCAGTGTCTGTCTATGCTTTAAAATTAACTTCTAAACGCTTTGCAGTGTTTAGTGGTTAATTTTAAAGCATAGACAGACACTGGGAACTATACTCAATATGTACGTCATGACACAAGTAGCGAAGTTTCTAGTCTATCAGAGAGCTCGTACAACTAAGTACTGAGCTTAGGAAGCATCGCTACGTGAACTTCGAAACGTTGCGAAGTGTTAGAATTCATAGGTATTTAATTAACAGTGCGGCTAAAATTGTCTCTCGATTGTACCCTGTCGGTACTCTTCCCGAAGCATTTACAAAGGCTTAATTAAAAACTATTCTACTATGAAATTCATAGAAACACTCCGCTTTCAGTGATAAAATTTAGTCGCATATTGACTGCACTAATATTGTATCTCGAAAAGTCATAAGGATAGTGAGGAGTTAAAAACTAGTAAGGTAAAAAAATCACTATAATATTTTCATGCTCTTTAAAACTATAGTAGTTGAAAATTAAATTCACAAAAAACTTTTAAATCTAAAATATTAAAAATTTTGTAACAAACAGTGTAGCAAAGAAGCGACAATATGTGGATTTGGTGCCTAGATTACCATCTACAGTCTGGGAGGCGTAAGCTCAGTTTTGCGGACAAAACATCATGTTTACAACATCATGTTTTAAAATCTATAGACCGCACTCCCACTCAACTTAGACTCAAGACAGAATTAAAACTAGACAGGTTTATGTCAAAACTAATTTTTTGTCTCGTTTTAACCTATATCTTAAGTCTAAGCTAAGTCAGAGCACGCTCTATAGATCTAAGCATAAGAATCTGGTGTCTACATACCTAGAGATCGTTGGCTAAACTGAATGATTGATTAGGTATAGTTCTTGCAAGTCACGATGGCGCGTGAGCTTTACTTGTGGGTAAGTCGTGTACCTACACACATACACACACGCAATGTGTACACAATGTGTGTGTATGTGTGTGGGTACACGACGTACCTGTGTGTGCGTGCCTGTCCGGAGCCTAGGTGTGAGTCTAGGTCAGGCGCGAGCAAGCTCTCGCTCACACTTATACAGATACGATACACACACAACCATGAGCCACGTACCCTCGTGAATTGCAAGAACTATAACCTTCTCCTTGCTTCCTCCTTACATAAAAGGATTACTAGCTACAATACGAGGCTCAAAAAGTTTCTTACATTGCAGAGTCTTATATCATTTGTATCCCGTACACAATATTAGAACAACAGCAATTACGCGAGGTTAACCCCATAATGACCCATTTGTATGCAAATTCAACTATATTAAGATAATGTAGCGGGATCATAATTTCTTTAGACGTAATCTCTGTAGATTATTAGGTTCTAGGTTAAGTACTTTTTAACGACAAAGTTTTTATGGCTTATAGTTATGAGAAAAGAAATTATTGCTTTTTATTAAAAAACATTCTTCCGTTTTGCCCGATGCTCCATCTAATATCGTTTCTTTCTTCTTCCTGGGATCCTCTGGGCAAGCGATGTCCATCTGTTTTACATGACTCCTCTGGTCTCTACTAAATCACTCCAGCCAGCCGAATTCATTCAGAATCCAAGCAGGATACCCAAGTCAGCGACTAGCCAGTAAGTTACTTATAAGGAACTTACTGGCTAGTAACGTTTCGAAGTTCACGTAGCGATGCTTCCTAAGCTCAGTACTTAGTTGTACGAGCTCTCTGATAGACTAGAAACTTCGCTACTTGTGTCATGACGTACATATTGAGTATAGTTCCCAGTGTCTGTCTATGCTTTAAAATTAACCACTAAACACTGCAAAGCGTTTAGAAGTTAATTAAGCAATACTTGCGTTGTAATTTGGTCCATGCACCAAATCAAAAATCATAATTGAAAAATTGAAGGGTGAAAACTGAAAAGTCGCAGGTTCGAATCCCACCCGTTGCACTATTGTCGTATATCGACTTCTAACACAAGTTTATCGCTTATTCGGAAGGGATAGGAGGATATTAGTCAACTTCAGCTTAGCTGATATTCTTTAAAAAAAATTACTCTACATCAGAATACTTACCTAAGTTTCAATAATAAATAAGAATAATTAGTCATTATTTGACATTATATTATTTAATCAAGCTGATGCCCGCGACTTCATTCGCGTAGATTTAGTTCTAAAAAAGAACGTGGGAACTTTGCGATTTTGCGGAATAAAAAATGGCTTGTCAAGTTGTCACGCCTTCAAACAAATTTTCAAACAACTCCACCGAGACGAAATCACGGGCAAAAGCTAGTTTGCTTGTAAATTAGACTAACATTACACAAACTAGTGCAACTGTAAACGCTACAGTTACACTAGACAAAGCCGTTTGTAATATATTTTAGGTAGCGTCTAATTGAATGCGGTAACTGTCGCGCTTCCTAAGGCTATGCTAAGTTCTGCTTTCTCTGATACAGCAACTTTGCTGCAAGACTCATTATTAAGCCATAAAGCAAGAAGTTAGTTCATGTTCATATTGTTACGTAATTGACGGTCCTTCTTAAGTGAAGTGAAGTGTATATATAAGTGAAGTGAAGTGAAGTGAGAAATAAATAAAAAATTCTTTATTGCTAGACACCAGAAATATTATACCAGAGTATTTTACTCTTTTTTGAAAAGTGTCTCAAATTAATCCTAAGGTGATAATTTACTACTAGAAATTTATTAAAAATTTTATTCAATCGATAAGTACCAAAACAATGCATTTAAATTTTTCATTTTTCGTGCGTAAATTGACGAAAACGCTCAGTTGACGTCATTTAACTCGTTTTAATTCTTCCTTATTGTGTGAACCGTGCGTGTAATAAATATGTCCGAGTTTGTTTTATTAATATAAACACTTGTGCATTGAATTATTTGACCTTTTTATTGTTCGCGATAATTTT
Organism: Hipparchia sbordonii; assembly: GCA_038048805.1. Taxonomy (NCBI): domain Eukaryota; kingdom Metazoa; phylum Arthropoda; class Insecta; order Lepidoptera; family Nymphalidae; genus Hipparchia; species Hipparchia sbordonii. The sequence continues at coordinate 11,421,225 of CM076108.1, read as the reverse complement.
AAAGTCATAAAAACTCAAAAACCGTATTCCGCCGGTGCCGCGTCACGGCCGCGTCATCAATAACGCCTCGGCCCGTCATATTGGAAGGAAAATTCAATAAAATTTTATCAATCGATTTCATAGTTCTCGTGGAAGTGACGCCTTGACGGCTCCATTTGTCGTCGACGGGGAATAATTCACTTCCGTTCATTTTCATTATAGTGAAATTTTTAACCGACTTCGAAAAAAGGAGGAGGCGTACTTTTTTTGTCGTATCATAAGGTTCAAATTACAAAAACAGATTTTCTGAAAAAGATTAGTCTCATTAAATCTTAACAGTGTGAATTTGAACCGGGCTTTTTGAACTGGGAATTTCTTGCCAGAAAACCTCAATTCGTTTTTTAGTCCGGCCCGGGAATCGATTCCAGGACCTCGTCCTCTGCAGTCGAATATGCTAACCACGAGACTAAAGTGGCAGTTAAACAACACTAAGAAAGACCTTCGCGAGTCAAGGTACTCTCATACAACATACAACACATAATCAGCTTTATAATTATTGAGTTTTGCCTAGTCACCAGAGGAAAATAAAAAATTTTGCCCTAAAGTAGGTACTTCCAAAAATTTCCACAACAAGACCTTTCACCCGCTACGTTTTCACACAGCAGTGAAAGCCAATCGCCCGAACAAATCATAATTCAATACCCGCTAACTTAAAAACTCACTTTCACATAGAGGGGGGGCTCAGAATTCCGAAACCCCCTGCAACGCGGGCATCTTACAAATAACGGGGGAAATCCTATATTGTGCATAACCTTCCAAACCAGACGTCCTAATCGTCCCTTTTGAAATCCCAACTAACGGGAAACTCGCATTTACATAACAATAAAAACGCGATCCTAACATCTAGAAATGCCTGCGCGATATTCACGGATCATAAAATCGCATTCGCTCCCTCGACGCTCCGACCGATATAACCGGACCCCCGCTCCATCCACACTCCTCCGACACTCGCCTAATAGGTGCGAATCCTGGAGAGGCAACGAGTGTCTCACTAATTTGGTTTTGTTATTCGAAAGCCCTCAACGTCGGTTCTGGTTTGGCGATGCCATTTTTTGACTCCCGAGTGCTTACTCCTTTTTCGTTTTATTCATAACGCGAAAATTCAATATAAATTATACACTTCTCTGCATTAGAGCCTTTCAATCTGTCACTTTCTCTCAGAGGAATAAGTAGATAAATACAAGGAAATTTCATTTCTTACTGTAGGTATTTTTCTTCTGTATGGTAAGGTACATTTTTCTTTTTCAGTTTAGTAGACAGATAGAGTAAATAGAAATAATAATAAAATGATATAAGTATATTATCGCATCGATCTATTGTCTTCTTTCCCCTGGCGCATTCCCTATTTGGGGTCGGCCCTCCTGATACTAGATCGCCACTCTTTGCGATCTTCAGCTCTTTGCGATCTTTCTCTTTGAGATCAAGATCGATCGATCGATTTATTGTAAGTATACAAAATATGAAAAATATGAATTTGAAAAATGCTCTGGAAAATAAGTTCTCATCCACAAGTTTTCAGCAAAAACCAAACTTGGTTTTATACTTACTGTTTAGTATATTTAAAACTTTAACGAATATCTTTTTAACATCTTGAATCGTGTTCAAATCGCTGAAAACAGATTCGCTATCATTGCGCGTTGGTGAGAACTTATTTTTACGAAAAATTTTGTAACAACAGACAGCATATCTAGGCGGTACATTATTGATCGAAGATTTATATCTTGTTTTAGCTATTCCCATATTATTATCAAAGCTTTTAAAAAATTTAAAAAAGAAATTGCTCCATAAAATTCAACATAATATATTATTTTAATGCATGTTCTTCACGAACTCGCATGTTCCGTTTCTTTTAGCAACTTGACAATTTTCGAGAATCATTAATCTTTCCTTCCAAAGCCCGAAAGGCTAATACGAAATCGTATTTCAGGCACATATCCGGCAAGTTCTAGAAAATTTTAATTTAATTCCTAACTCTAGAAATCATGAGGCATGTTCACTGGCAAATGGCCAAGTTTACTTTTTATTTAACGCTCCTTCTTGGAGACTCACTTACAGCGTTGTACAGATTAATACTGTTTATTTTACTAAGAGGTTTAACTGAAATTGCCTCGGGGGAAAGCTGAAGAATCTTCAACCTTCAGGAAATAAAAATGGAAAAATATTGTAAAAGATTTTTATCTTTGATGGTGCTTTATGTAATTATTTATTATTAATCCCCTAATTTCATGTGTCTTTTTCAGCAACCTGAGTAATTGGGTATTTGGCTAAAGTTTTTTTATATACTTTTTAATATTATAACACAATGTCGTTTTTCTTTTTTATTAAAGCTCTAGGTATATTTTCGATACTAGTTAAGATATTAATCTCAACTAGTCTCGAAAATATAGAGCTTGTAAGTTTCCTGTTAGAAATAGAAAGTCATACTTTATCCATACAAAATTTCGTTTTAGAAAGAGACGGATACAGTCGCAGTAAAACAGCTTATAACATTCGTTTTTTGACCAATTTATTATCTGTTTTTACAAATCTTATTCTTCTTTATGAGGTAAAATAGGGGTTTAAAAAATCCAACTTAAAGTGAGCGAAGCCGCGGGTAAAAGCTAGTAATAAATTTATAAAAATCATTCGTGATAAATAAAGATTTAACTACTTAAATATTTCAATTATGCCTTTTATCAAAAGCTGTGGCAAGCATTTACGAGGGACCGAAATAATTCTTCAAGACCAACAGCTGTGTGACGTCGCGATTCCTGAAAACGGTTGATTATCGTAAAATGAGTTTCACAAAGAGAAATATCGAGACCGTAGACCTAGTGGTTTTCAGGAAGAGATTACATATTATAAAGGCGAAAGTTTGTACATGTGTGTGTGTTTGTTACTCCTTTATGGCACACCGTATGAACCGATTTGGCTGAAATTAGGAATGGAGATTGCTCGTACCCAGGATTAACATAATTATAGGCTACATTTTATCCCAGAAAATTAAAGAGTTGCCGCGGAACTTAAAAAACCTTAATCCACACGGACGAAGTCACGGGCATCGTCTAGTTTGAAATAAATGTAACTAATCGGAACAATCAGACTACAAGTCAAGTTAAAAAGCTAACGGATTTTTCTATCAAGAAGTTATAGCAATCCGGAGTTGAGGAGTTGGCGGTATTCCTCGTGTCTTACAGGAAGGAGCTCTATTGCATAAGTCTCCGTTCAGATCAGCTGCTGCAACCAAAGTTAAGTCATTCAGAGAGTTACTTGATCCGTTTGCTGTGGAGAACCTGCTGGGGCCATGAAGTAGCAGTGAAAAAAATACGCCTCGAATGTTTCAAAACGGACGGATTTGGCTGTAATTGGGAATAGAGGTAGCTAATACCGTGGCTTCATTGTATCCCGGAAGTTATAGGGTTTCCGCGGGAATCAAAAAACCTTAATCCACACGTACGATTAAGGTTTTATTAGACGACAAGTAGAAGCCCACGCCGACTTCGTCCGGGTTGAAAATTAAATATTTGTTCTTGTGAGCTTCTTATAGGAGATGATTGTCAATAAGATCACCACAGGAACCACACGAATATCCCACACCGATACCCGCCACCGTGTCCCGCCGCGCCAGCCGGCACCATTTTATTATTTTGTCGCGCGGAAATGTTTATTTTCCGATAACTCCTAAGATATTTATTTAAATTGTATAGTGTAAAGGGCAAATATGTTCTAAATTAAATACTTACGATAATAAACATATTTATTTAGATAAAGATTGACATCACATCGGTTAAAGAAGCTTCGAAAATAATTCATTATTTTTAATCAAAATTTGAAAGATAGAAATGGTTACTGTAAGTTATCCTTAGAATATAGACATATGCTATCGCGGACTTTTTTTTAGAACTCTTTAAGAGGAAGAATTCCCCCATACATCATTTTCATCCAATAACAGTATATGACCCAGCGCACGCCTTGAAAACGTTTAAGAGTCAAAAAAAATTCCGACATCTTTAACAAATTTGCACATAATATCTAGCCATAATACATTTAGTAACATAATTATAGCCTATAACCATCTGGAATAATGTACCTTTGAAATGGTAAAAGAATTATTGTAATAGGTGCGGTGGTTCCAAAGTTTGCTCCGGACATACATACAAACTCACAAAATTCGCGCTCTCTCTTTATTATAATAGTATAGATAGTATAGATGTCCGTGACTTCGTCTGCGTGGGTTAAGATTTTTTAATTCCCGCGGGTATAAATTTAGCCTCTATGTTAAACCTGGGTATGAGCTATCTCCATTCCATTATTCCATTTCCACTGTGGCGTGAAGGAGTAACAAACATACACACACACACATAACAAACTTTTTCTTTATAATATTAATGTAATTAGTGTGATAAGTGTGCTAGTGTGACGACTGATGAGTGTGATAGTGTTTTGTGATTATATAAAAACAAGAGAAATACATATTCTTCATATCAATTCCAGTGAAGTCTAACTCAATGATACGTAAAAGGCGTCCGCAGAAGCGAAAGCAAAAAAAAAAGAGATGAATATTACAAATGGTTCAATTTGAAGCGACATTATTTTTTGTTGCTTCCCCGATGCGCGATTTCTTTAGGAGAAATCCAAATCACTCTGGGTCTCTTTGTGAAACGGCCGCGGAGCTCCGTCCGTAATGACAAGTGTTAAAGACTCGGTAATTGTACTTCCCACAAAAGTTTGCAAATTCTGACGTCATTAATTACTTTTGACTTACTGGAGCACTTCGACCATCCGATGAACCAGATCTTTTTTTTCACGTACTTTGAAACTGTGGAGCCAACTTTCTGCGACGGTGTTCCCACTAAATTACAATATGGGGTTATGGGATTCGGTCGGGAGGATATTATTATTATCTCATTATATTGTTTGAATTTTTGCAAATAACTATGTTGCAACAACGCTGCTCTCCAGGGAAGCCTTTCCTAATCTAGACAAACACCTTACTAACAAACTACTCCGCCTGGATAGAGGTAAACTCAGGAAGGTGGTGGGAATTATAACGGAGCACAGCCCACTAAACAAACACCTCTGCATTATAGGTGTCACCGACAGTCCTTTATGCAGGGCCTGCATGAAGGCAGATGAAACACCGGCGCACGTGCTCCTAGGATGCACGAGCGTAGCAGAGCAACACAATAACCATCTCGGATCCCCAGCATCACTTCGAGAAGTCCTTGGCAACCTGGGCGGCCTACTAGACTTCTGGAGAGAGCTGGGATGGTTGGAGTGAGAACATCGGAAGGATTGGTGCATCACACACAACAAACGAATGACTGGTCTAAGTGTGGAAACCAGCCCAGTACGAAGAAAGAAGAAAGAAAGAACGCTGCTCTCGGCTCTACTAAAGTATATCATCATTATCATCAGCCCACATGCATCCACTGATGGACATAGGCCTCTTTTAAGTAGCGCCAACGTTGCTTATCCTCGGCCTTTCATATCCAATCGATGCTTGGTGCCTGCCACTTTCCGGCTGTCATCGCTCCATCTAGCCGGGGGGCGTCCTACACTCTGTTTGCCGAGATACGGTACTAAAGTATATCATCTCGCTAAATCCGAAACACGCAACACAAAGTAATCTTGAGCAAGTAGGTCAGTGTGCCGGGACCCCTTGTCAAATTAACTCGCACCTCTGTCTCCATGACAAACGACGGACATAATAAAAACTTGCTCATGGACCTGTTGTCCAAAATGATATCAAACCTGACAGTTACGAGTTTAGGAGCGTGAAAAGTTTACTCGTAAAAAAATTGATTAAATTCGTCCAAAGTTATGCAATCATAAAAAATTCGCTTTAGTGCGTTTATGATAGTTTATAACTCTAGAAAACTAAGGCCTTATTTAGCCATCGCCAAGTTTACTTCGACAGAGAAATAAAGACGTTTTGACAGATTGCCAATAAAAATTGTCACTGAACAATAAAACACTATTATACTCTTCGTGGTTCGGAACAATTTTTTCGCTTGTTTTGTGAATATATAACTCGTCCCTAGTAGCATATCATAGGTACATTATAGATCGAATATGGTAGACGCAGAATGTCCACCATCCATAGATATTATAGAGGTTTGGGATGATAACTTGTAGTTTCCCAAGTTTTACAATTTGTAAATTCCTACGTATAAAATTCATGGCAGCAGTACCGGAAATGTTATCCTACAATAAAAACATTTTGCTAGCCTAAAAAATACGACAAACGGAAAATTTATTTTAGATAGGTCCGGTCCATCCATCTACGCCACAAATGTGAGGTCTATATAAACAAGAACAAAGCATTTGACTTTCAACTCTTGTCCATTGAAAGGCAAATAAAACAGTCGTTTCACAGTGAAATGGGGTCGGACATGTTACTGCACCCGTTGGTATGCGGGGGTCTATTTGAACCCATTGATTTAAAAAAACAGGATACACAGATCTTTTAACTTAAATAGAATTTGATAAAGATACGGCACATTTAATGTAAATAATTAATAATTATTATCATTCAAAGCCTTTAAATCCAGAGAGAACTTTTTAGAAAGAAATTCAGCGTCAAATTTTTGTGACATTAGCAGGTGTATTTTTCATTTGGCTGAAATCTACAGAGCATATTTTAACTTAGCTCAGATGTCAAATTCAAGTTACGTCAGGACATAAATCTAAAAAAAGTAAAACTACAATAAGAACTTAAAGTTGAAATCTACCTGTAGTTACATACTGAATGTATAAATTCCACTCCATTTATGGAATATTGAACTTCATAATCGGATAGCTGTGAGCACTGTGTTAATGAGCTAAAATTCTAATCACATACATCAAATCCTGTTCGATTTTTTTTTAAAGAATATTAGCCAAGCTGAAGTTGACTAATATCCTCCTATGCCCTCCCAATAAGCGAAAAGCTTGTGCTAGGAGTGGGTACGACAATAGTGCAACGGGTGGGATTCAAACCTGCGACCATTCAGTTTTCAGTCCGCATCTTTAACCGTTGGGCTATTGAGGCTTATCTTTCATAGGTGAAGAATTCTCAGTGCATACAAGAGCTCAAATGGCACATGACTCTGACCAGTCTGACAATGAACATATCGCAGGGTATCTATATCAATGTTCGACCCCCCCTTTACAGGAGTTCCCGAGCGACGTCACGCGCGATAGCAAACTGCAGAAATCACGCAAAAGGAACACGCGACAACCGACAAGCATCCCCAACCATTAACGAAAACAAACACATCTAACTCACGTTTATTAATCTACAGTGCAGTTCATTGACTGCTAAACATTTTCACTATCGCCAACTTGGATTCAAAAAGAGCAATGGATAACAAACATTTTAGTATGTAGGATATGCTTCGTTGAGTGGTAGTGAGGTTTTAGTAGTCGGCTCAACGCGACATGTCAATAGCTCTGTTTATTTTTAAAGCGCCTTCTTATCTAATAAAAACGGAATAATAACTCACCCTAGACAGTGTGTGACACGCGACATTCCTCGTGCTTCATATCAGCAATAGTATGCAAATGTTACTGTGCCTTAACACATAATGGGGCGTTGCTGACGTGTTTTACGAAGTGCTAATGAGTTAAATGGGGGATTATAATTCCCACCGGCCCGAGAGCTGGTCGGCGATTTTGAGGGGGTGCTTAAGAAAAGATAAAAGTTTGTAATTTATCGTTGGTCTAAGTTCTAGACCAACGATATTACAAACTTTTATCTTCTAGACTCTAGAAGACGAACGTGCTAATTACGGAATTAGTAATCCTAATATCAGCTACCTTTGTGACTTTTTGTTATTTATTTGTAAGCCTCTCACTATTTTTTTATAGGAAAGGAAGGAAACTACATTTCCGAAATATCTGGCCATTCTACCAAATTAATTATGTCGTTGCTTGCTTGTATGTGTATTTTTTAATGTATCTAGACGTATTTATGAAGAATTACTCGATAAACTACACACGGATGTATTAAATTAGATAACTTAAAACAGTTTTTATATTATAGTTGTATTTGGCTGTACCAAACACATGTACCTATGCTAGAGTTTTACATGCAATGAACGAATTCAATATAAAAGAGTATGATATCAGGTTTTATAAAGCACTCCCTCCAAAATTTTGTCGAGATCTCTGACAATAAAAAGATGTTTTGTTTTTTGGTTGCGTGATTTTGTTATCGATAAGCAAAGTTGATATAAACATGTATCGGCAGTAAAATGTACGCTCAATAAACCTATGATAAAAGACTTTAACTTTTGAAAAATAAAACGCAACAAAAACTTTACAGATAAAATTTTTATTTCACGGAAATATCGTGGATGGGAAACTATGAAAATATGGAACTAGTGCGCTATTTAAACTGTGTGCAAAGAGGATACGATAGGCGGTTGAAATTCCACTATCCAATCAATCTGCTTTGCTTCAGCTGTCCACAAGATAGATAAAGCTACATATTGTAACATTTTTCGTTTTGAAACGATCAAATGCTGAGTTTCTTGTCGGCTCTTCTCAACAGAATCTGCATTTCGAACCGGTAGTAGATTTTAGACTTGTTATAAGAGCTTCAAGTTGGCCTACATGAAATAAACAATTTTGAATTTTTGAACGATCTCCTACTAAGCGTTTCGCCTTTATAATATTAGTGTGATGTGATCTATATAATTTTAAATTAACGATAAAAAAAAATGTGTTGACTCTTATAGTTTGCAGTACGAACTCATATCATTTAAATAATATTTTTCTAAAGTTCCTTCTTTACCATGGCTACGTCATCGGGTAAACAGCATTATTATTTCCATTCACATTACGAGGCTTTATAAATGCGCGGAAAAGTAGAGTAAACGCCAGCAAAGGATGCAAGGAAAAAATGTGCTTGGAAAACGTTCAACTTGCTTTAAAAGCGACTTACAGTATCACAGATTGAAGAAAAATTATAGACGAAGCTATCCAGGATAAACAATTCAAAAAAGAAAAATATGTATATTGTAGACCTACTGCCTAACAATGTCGCTCTGCATTCATATAATTGCATTACGAATAGACATCGATGAAGAATTAAATCAACGATTCATATATGAAAATTTTCACACTAAGTTATACCTACTATAATTTATGATATTTGCTTGAAATACTATAAGTATGTTAGTATTGTGTTTCGTATGTAAAGATTTTGGTCTCTCAATTAAAAATTTTACTGTAAGATTATTTTGATAAACACGATTTTTTTCTGACGACAATCAATGCATAGCACTGATGAGATTTAGGTTGGAGCTCGCTTGCCTAGAAGATGCCTATTCACCCTTGCCTTGAAGTTACTCAAATTATAGGTGGCAGGAAACACGGATGCTGGCAGGGTGTTCCTTACCTTAGCGATTATTTTCAGAAACGTTGAACTAAAGCGTTTTGTCCGAGTAGGTTGGATTTCTACCACATAAGGATGCCAACCCTCACGACTTCTCGCAGATCTGTGGTGCTGTTTATGTAAAAACATCACAATTATTGCAATCGGCTTCTTTTAATCTGTTTCATGTTTTATTTGCGGCCTATTTACTATCTATACTTTTATAGTCTCTGTAAAACACTGAGTGTTGCGTATTCCGCCCACTGTCACATTATAGGGCGGGCGACGATATAAAACAATAAGCTTTCATTACTAAGCGATGCTTTATGCTTCGTAAACACGCGAGTTACATGAATACTGTGTTTGCCATCCAACGTCTGACTCTATTCCCTGTGCCATACGGCTTAAAATCATCTATTATATTCATTACAAGAACTTTATTTCAATCATTTGATTTTCAGTTTTATTTTATTTCAGTTAAGCTCAAAATGCAGTGGAGAGATGGCTGTAGAAGTTGGCCTCTTTTGATCACAAGCCGGAACGAGCTAGCGAATGTGTCGATAGTGTGGAGCTAATCGTATCGCTGATTTTATTACTAGTACACGGCTGCATATTTGTTTGGATTTTAGCCACGTGTTTAGGATAATAATTTTTAGTGTTCAAAAGGTTCAAGTATTGTTAGTGCTTTGTTTTTTTGATGTTGTTGTCAGATCGGTGTGGTCGGTGATCAGTTGAAGTGAATGAATGAAGTAATGAATGTTTAGTAATTTTATACAAAAGTTTTGGTGCTGTAATACGCAACACATCCTATCCTATTATCCTATTAATATTATAAATGCGAAAGTTTGGATGTACGGATGTTTGTTACTCAATCACGCTGCAACGACTGAACCGATTTGGCTGAAAGGATTTAGATTATAGACTGGAATAACACATAGACTACTTTTTATCCCAGCAAATAAGAGAGTAACGGAGTGGCGGGTATCAGCTAGTTGAAAATAAGTGCAAATTGGATAAAAATTAGATCTAACTTCGCGATATTTTTTCGTTGAACCATTATTTTGTTTCTACTCAATATTGTCCTAATTTTTGTATGTTTTTTTTCAGGTAGTTGAAACTTGAACTACTGCTGTATAAATCAAATTTGAATCTGGAGATTTACCATTATACGCGCTCTTAACCGTATGCCCTAGTATTGGAGTATTACTTCAGAGTTTGCCATCGCTCAACCAACACCCGACAAGTTGCGAGCGATCCATTACTGCATCTTATCAAGCATACGACGTTTAACGAAGTTCCACCACAAGTGCTCGTATCACCCGAACTTTGGCGCACTGACAATCAGTTACCCCCTTCTAAGGGATTGAAGAGATTAAGGCCATTAAACTTTTATGAACACCCCTGTCAGTGGAGCGGCAATACCTATGATAAGGATATTTTGAGTTACGGCATTCATATTTCGCTGAAGCTCATAATAAACGTTTCGATAACGTCAGATTTGGCGAAGCGATCTAAAAGTTTTGATGTTTATTTGGCCAATAGAATAGCATGCTGTTGTTAAACAAAATAACAAAAAAATAAACAAAAGAGAGCGCGTGAGCTTTACGTCTAGCTCTCGCTCACATTTATTCAGATACGGCACACACACAACCATGAGCCATGGGTGCCATATGTTTTTTTGGTCTCCTGTAAAATTTTGTCAATGTCAATCATACTTACTAGTTTTTGAAATGTCGCAGCCGAAATTCACGCGGACGTAGTCGCGGGCATCAGCTAGTTATTGAATAAAGGATCTACAATAAACCAACTATGTATTGCTAGGGGCGCCCGTATAATCACATCCTATAACGTCGAACTAAAATGGGGAGAATAGTGAATTTCTTTGAGAACCTGCCTTTGTATATTTAGCTATCGTGTAGACGTGCTGAATTAAAAGAACCTTTGTGAACGAAATCGCTTTGTTAGCAATTATATTGTATATCCAGGAGGAACAGTGGTTCCAATTGTACTTTTAGCAGGGAACAAGTTTCTGGAAGAAATCTGGCATATTCTGCAAATAACATACTATAATGCGTCGAAGTTTAACGTTTAGAAGCGCAATAATTGACGCGGTGATAAGCTATAGTAAGCCTTTAAAGGCCGACTACGCCGTGTTGTCGCGTTAGTGCGACGACCTCGCTGAAAATTATTAAAAAATGACCTACTGTGCTGGGAAAGGATGTTCTCCATAACGTTCTCAATTATTGTGTGTGAAGCGTGTGAAGTCTGCCAATTTACACTGGGCCAGCAAAATTCAAAATTCAAAATTTATTTATTTCATGTGGGCTAACTTGTAGCTCTTATGACATGTCATAAATCTACCACCGGTTCGGAATGCAGATTCTGCTGAGAAGAACCGGCAAGAAACTCAGCAGTTGCTCTTTTCAAAAAAAATTTTTTTTTACAAAGCTATGCTATGTATACAGTGCTTCCACAATAAAGCTTCAAAAATGCAAAAATGCATACGTAGGTACACCAATCCAACGCATGTCAAGACAGGCAGTCAAAGCAGACCCATTCCCGTTGGTGGCACCCGTTCACGAGCATGACGCATGATCCAGCCATTGCTTCGCTCAACCATATTTGAGGGAACGTAACAACCCGCACCACACGACACCGCCACAGAAATGTTTAAAGAGAGCATGACTACTCAGGCTACCCATGTTGAGCAGCATATTTAATATTAATGTCAGATTACATTTATAAGTAAAAAACGTATGGAAAATCTCCGAATCGCACTTCATTAGCGCGCAATAAATACGTTTTCGTTCGTTCAACGATAATTTATCATCCAATTCAATTAACTTTATTTGCGCCGTCGAAAATGGCCAATACGATTTCATTATGGAATCCAAAGCGCATCAGTATTGAAATGAAAATTCAGGGCGTTCTCTCAGCAAGTTACAGTGTAACAATCATGCAGTTGGCCAAAACTTATAAGGTGCCGTCATCATAATAGGTATAGTTCTTTCAATTTACGAGGGCGCGTGAGCTTTACTTGTGGTTATGTTATGTACATGCACATTGCGTAAATGTGCGTGCTTGTCGGAGCCTAGGTGGTAGCGGTCAGGCACAAGCAAGCTCTCTCTCACAATTATACAGATACGACACACGCACACACAACCATGAGCAACGCACCCTCGTGAGTTGCAAGAACTGTACCCAGTCTACAGTGCCAACGATTTAGAAGAAAATATTTATAAACTAATCACCTTATAGTAGACCTATCAGATGATTAGTTTATAACATATTAGTTTGAAAGTATGAATTTTCATACTCAATGACAGATTAATGCATCATCATCATCATCATCATCAACTTATAGACGTCCACTGCTGGACATAAGTCTCCTGCATGGACCTGCATGGACCTCCACAGATCTCGGTCTTGCGCCGCCTGAATCCAGGGACTCCCTGCGACTCGTTTGATGTCGTCGGTCCATCTAGTGGGGGGTCTGCCAACACTGCGCTTCCCGGTGCGGGGTCGCCACTCCAGCACCTTGGGACCCCAACGACCATCAGCTCTTCGAACTATGTGCCCCGCCCATTTCCACTTCAGTTTCGCGACTCGCTGAGCTATGTCGGTGACTTTGGTTCTCCTACGGATCTCCTCATTTCTGATTTGATCTCGCGGGGATACTCCGAGCATAGCTCTCTCCGTCGCCCGCTGAGTGATCCTGAGCCTTATAATTAATGCATAGTTAACTTTTATTTGAAACATGCCTTCGATATAGGAAAAATAAATATTTAATCGTTTCAGAAATACTCCATGATGTCTCGGACCTAATGAGTGAATTTTGTCACAAATTCGCGCAACTAAAGTTAACGATAAATACCGAATAAAAATATTATTATTATACAAAGATTGAGATATTTTTTTATCAAAATACATTTGAAATCAACAGTGAAGAGTCTATAGATCTCAATCTATAGAGGGTGCTACGACTCAGCTCAGACTCAAGATGGAGGTTTAAACGAGACACAATATGCTCTGATATAAATCTATCTCGTTTTAACTCTGTCTTGAGTCTGAGTTGAGTGAGAGTGCTGTTTATAGACTAGGTAAATATTGTCATCTTTCCCTTCATTCCCTTCGAAAATACATCGAGCTTTGTTGATGAACTGTATGATTGGTAAACTGTGGTTGTTCAATGATTGAAAAGGACGACCCAGTTTCCAATCGGCTTGTTTAGTCAATAGTGAATGGATGCATTGTATAAACTGAATATTGCTGTCGCAATCTAGATCAATTACTTAATTGAGTCGGTGAATAGTGCAACATATCGAGCAAATTCAAAAAAATTCAATACAAATTCCAAAATTATTTAATTCACGTAGGCCAATCTGTGGCTTTTATGACAAGTTAAGACTCTACTAGTGTTTCGGAAAGCAGATTCTGCTGAGTAGAGCCGGGTAGAAACTCAGCAGGAGCTCTTTCTAAGCCCCGATGGAAAAAGAGGAGTGTTAGAAGTTTGACGTGTGTATCTGTGTGTCTGTCTGTTTCCTGGTAGCTCCCTAACAAATACACACACAACACAAACACACATACAACTTTCGCCTTTGTAATATTAGTGTGATGTGATGTGATTACATAAATATTACTATACTACTTGATTTTGGCCGCGACCTCATCCGCCTGGAGTAAGGTTTTTTTTAAAATCCTTCGGGATTTGGAAATCCTTTGTTTTTCGTACAATATTTGTTTTTCATCATAACTATTCGAAAAACAAATATTGAGTTCAGAGGATAGCGGTAGCAAAATTTAATTCTTAGGCCCATGGGAGTTTTCATTTCTCTCTTCTGAATGGTCTGCGTTCGTGCCTGTAGTATCTGTTTAATACTACTGTAAAAACACAGTTATAACACATTAATATATATTATATATTAATGTTTAATTATTTCATAATAATTTATTTGTCTTTAATTTAAACTTTCTATATACGCATAGGTAAGTCTATACATAGTAGGTTGACACTCCTAGCTTTTTCTCATAGGTCATGATGAAAAAATAGTGTGTATCACTCGGGGCCAAAATATTTTGTTTTCGGGCGGCGTATATTGAATTCCTCGCTACGCTCGGGATTCTACTTTAGAATCCTTCACTTCGCTCTGAATTCAAAGTAACGCTCTCGTGGAACAAATTTCTTTGGCGCCATATAACACAATTAACTATTTTGTTCATTCGCATAATATTTTCTCTTTGAGTTATTTTCTAGGTAAGTATGTGTAATTTGGCGGCAATGCCTACCATATTGTGACAGTAGAAATAAGACAAACATCATTTCCAATGCACATTCATCACGTTGAATTTATTCCGGAAACTATTTCATTATGCAATATAGTATGCATTGTTTTAGTTGTAATGAGTTAATGAATGCAAACACACTCATTGTTTTGATTGTTTTCCATAGTTTATGATTATTTAAGGAGAGCCTCACCTATCCTGCAAATAACCTCATTTTATTGTTTTACTAGGTAATGCCTGCGACTTTGTCTGCGTGGTTGAAGGTTCTTGAATACCTACCCGCGGGAATTTTCCGGGATAAAAAATGTTTTATTTTAGATTTATAGACCTTATTGCATGAAAAAAGAACAAATATAGAGCAAATAAACACTGTAACACAAAAGGTGACCGTAGAAATCAGAATAAATGATGTATGTGTATGTATGTATGTATGTATGTATATGCTTACTACACTATCTATCGCTGGGAATTTTTTCTGGCATTTTTCACACTGTTTTAATATACTGGTGTAGTTTAACATTGTATAGTTCTTGCAATTCACGAGGGCGCGTGGCTAACACAAGTGTGTGTCGTATCTATATAAGTGGGAGCGAGAGATTGCTCGCACCTGACCGCTCCCACCTAGGCTCCGGACAGGCACACTTAGGCCCTTCTCCCATTACGATACGCACAGGCGATTCAAGTATCCTGCAAGTCTCGGAGACTAGTCGCCGACAAGTATCTCACATACATTTGTATGCAGGCTCGCACACTACGCTACTGGTATCCGCGACTAGTATCGCGCGACTAGCCATGTTGGTCGCTTGTGCATCGCGTCTCGATAAGATGACGCAATGTGCACGACGTAACCACAAGTAAAGCTCATGCGCCAATATACTGGTATAATTTAACATTGTATTAAATAAAGCAACAATCGCCACCTCCCCGATTAACTTTGCCGATGGTCTAAATACAGAAGCATGCAAAAGGACGTTACCAACCGAACAGAATAAATTGCAATGCGCATAGGCGTGGTAACTCGTCCCTCAACGTCACTTCTTCTACCCTTTAATTAACTTTTTGCACCGTTCACTTGTGAACTGAACGCATAAATTATATGAGTAAGATAGGTAGATAGCTTCTAGCTTGGAAATATAGACTCGGGGCTTTATCAGATGTGTTTATGGTCTAAAGGGATTAGTTATATTTCTAAGTCTAATCCATTGGTACATTATGTTTCAATGGTCTAATCCAAGATTTTTCTCTTACAATATAAGTTGATTTAAAGAATAGAAATATTTTTTATTCAAAGAAACTTTTACAAGTGCTTTTGAATCGTCGATGAATCTACCACTGGTTCGGAATGCCTCCAATAAACTCGGCGGTTGCTCTTTTTTTGAAAATTTTTACAATAGGTAACAAAACTATGCTATGTATACTATACAGTGTTTCCACAATGAAGTACCAAAAATGCGACCTACATTCCAAAACATGTTAAGACGGGAAGACAGAAAGTAGACCCATTCCTGTTGGTGGCACCCGTTCACGAGCATGACGCATGAGCCAGCCGTTGCTTCGCTCAACCATATTTGAGGAAACGTAACAACCCGCACCACACGACACCACCACAGAAATGTTTAAAGAGAGCATGACATACTTAGGCTACCCATGATAAGGCATCAAATTGAATACTAATATTAAAATACTAATTTTAAGAAATGACTGATGATGATCAGATAACACATCGTAGCGCGATATACAAGTTTTGTGTTATTTGTATTCGTGTCTATGTATCTATGTCGATGTTTAATAGGTACAAGATACGTCAAAGTACTAGGTTTAATAGTACCTAAACCATTTTCCAATAGCAATCATTACTGAAACGCTCTCAACTTGGTAACATTGCAAACAATATAACTGTACACAATAATTCATATTCTCAAGTGCTCATACAGAATTTGTCCCGAACGTGTATCGATAGGAACTGTCTGCAAACTTTGTATCTAGCGTACTTCGCGAGGGGATTCGAAAAGTTTGCTCAGTCAATAGAACCAATTTCCTACATTTCCGACATGGATACGTACTATTGAAACTAGTTTAGAATTAATATGTTGGGCCCTCGGGCTACAGTTAAAGGATCGATGAAAAAGTTTGGAAAGTCGTTCGAGAGCTAATTCATTGCACATGATATTATAAAATGAGTTTAAAGCGCTTTACTTTTTAAATTGATTCATCTGTACTTATTTTATTAATTACAAGAGGTCTTGCGCCGCCTGAATCCAGCGGCTCCCTGCGACTCGCTTGATGTCGTCTGTCCACCTGGTGGGGGGTCTGCCAACACTGCGCTTCCCAGTGCGGGGTCGCCACTCCAGCACCTTGGGACCCCATCGACCATCAGCTCTTCGAACTATGTGCCCCGCCCATTTTTCCACTTCAGTTTCGCAACTCGCAGAGCTATGTCAGTGACTTTGGTTCTCCTACGGATCTCTTCATTTCTGATTTGATCTCGCAGGGATACTCCGAGCATAGCTCTCTCCATCGCCCGCTGAGTGATCCTGAGCCTTCTTATGAGGCCCATAGTTAGCGACCATGTTTCGGATCCGTAAGTCATCACTGGCAACACGCACTGTTCGAGAATTGGTGTTAGGAATTAATAAAATATGTGCAGTCTTTTGTTGCAGAAGAGAACCATGTATTTATACGTACGAGAATAATATATTATTTTGTGGCGAGTTAGGGGCGTTGCCAATTCGCAGTGGTGGGAGGGGATAGCGATTTATTCTTGACTTCCAATTCCAGCCTAGACTGGTACTTGCATGGTTGGAATTGATTGTGAATTAGGAGACATACTTAAATGGAAATCAAATAATGCACCACAGTTAGATGCACAGCTTGAATCAAACAAATAACCGGCCAAACGCGAGTCGGATACGCATACGAAGGGTTCCGTACGAAAAAAACGCCGAAAAAGCACGTTTCTAGTAGGGGAACCTCGTTTAATTTTTAATTTATTTTTATTTTTAACTAGTTGATTCCCGCGACTTCGTTTGCGTGGATTGAGATTTTTTGATTCCCACGGGAACTTTCTTATTAAGTACCCGGGATAAAAAGTAACCTATGTGCTATCTATCTTTGTGCCAAATTTCAGCCAAATCGGTTCAGTCGTTGCGTGATTGAGTAACAAACATCCAAACATCCACACTTTCATATTTATAATATTAAGTAGGATATAAATTGTTGTTATAGCGGCAACAGAAGTGTACATTCTCTCAAAATTTCAACTGTCTACCTATTTATGACGGATCATGAGATACAACCTGCTGACAGACAGACGGACAGCGGAGGCTTTGAAATAGGGTTCTGTAGCTTAACCTTCTGGTACGGAACCCTACAAATAAGTTTTGGGAAACCAGCGGAACGATTCGATTCTAAACGGTGTGGGAATGACTTAATAGTACATTATTGCAAAGGCAGGGAAGTAGGCAATTGCAGGTCGAGTATGAGTTTGAAGGCCGAGCCGTAGGCGAGGACTTCACTAAATACGAGACAGGCAATTGCCATTTCCCGCCGAGGCATATATAGTGCTTTTCTCAAAAGAATGCAGGGAAATAAAACACTTTTTATATTATACATCCAAATCCATCCGCCATTTTGGTTTAAATCTGGTGGAGTAGGTACAATCAATCTCCATTTCACTCTCTGAACCGTTGGAACTCATTTTGATTATTATTAAATTTATATTTATTAAGTAGGTATGTAAATAACAAATCAAGACGAATTTTCAGCTTTACCGCCAATTTTTTTTTATTATATGTGCCGACAGGCAAACGCATTTATGGCTATACAGCCACGTAAACGCAATTTGTACTAAGCAAAGAGACTATGGTATGCCAAGAATGACAAAAGAGATCCGATCAAGGAGTATTTAGTAACCCCAGCACGCCATTTCATACTGTTGTATGAAACGGCATTACATTACAAAGCTCCTGCAATATTTAAAAAAAAAAACGCTCCGCGAAACAACTGTTTCGCGGAGTGTAATGGAGTGTAATGTTCCAAATTCAAAAAACGCTCTTGCAATGGATTTGATTTTCTTTGTCCGACAATTCGATACTTCGCGTGTTCTTTTTTCGAAAATAATGACAATATTTCCATGCATGTTTGAGAAAAAATTATTGTATGCCTACTATATGCTAGCCATATATCAGATTTTAAGCTATTGCATAGCTTCTATCGCGGGCCAGTGTGGAGACCGAATCCAGAAATTCCGTAATGAAAATAACCTGACACGGGACTCCTCTACGGTGAGCCGCTAGATGGCGTTGATAAAAAATGTTATGCAATAGCTTTACCGCGACAGTCCCCGAGTGCCACACGTCTTTTTTTTTAACTTTTGAAACACCATAGTCTACTTTATAATTCATTTCCCTTGTGAATATCACACACAGGTAATAATTTTGTAGCGTTAGTAATTTTTGATATCATTAACATTATCAAATTGGACGATTAATATTAATATCGTTTCACGGGTGAACGTGTTTATACATTAATCGATGCCTATTTAATTATAACAATATTCAATTAAAATATTTCCACGTGACAAGTTAGTATTATAATGTTTTGGATATTCAGTACTCGTATTACATTATAATTGTTTGTATATTTTGAAGAACGTGGTCGGTTTATGTCTCATCTATATATACTATTATAATAAAGAGGGAACGCGAATTTTGTGAGTTTGTATGTATGTCCGGAGCAAACTTTGGAACCACCGCACCTATTTCAAAAATTCTTTTACCAATTCAAAGGTACATTATTCCAGATGGTTATAGGCTATATATTATGCACATAAAGTATTATGGCTAGATATTATGTGCAAATTTGTTAAGGAAGTCGGAAAATTTTTTGACTCTTAAACGTTTTCAAGGCGT
This sequence comes from Hipparchia sbordonii, assembly GCA_038048805.1. NCBI lineage: Eukaryota > Metazoa > Arthropoda > Insecta > Lepidoptera > Nymphalidae > Hipparchia > Hipparchia sbordonii. The sequence continues at coordinate 11,401,653 of CM076108.1, read as the reverse complement.
GCGCTGGGTTATATACTGCTATTGGATGAAAATGATGTATGGGTGAATTATTCCTCTTAAAGAGTTCTAAAAAAAAGTCCGCAATAGCATATGTATATCTTCTAAGAATAACTTACAATAACCATTTCTATCGTTCAAATTTTGATTAAAAATAATGAATTATTTTCGAAGCTTCTTTAACGGATGTGATGTCAATCTATATGTTTATTATCGTAAGTATTTAATTTAGAACATATTTGCCCTTTACACTATACAATTTAAATAAATATCATAGGAGTTATCGGAAAATTATTATTTCCGCGCGACAAAATAATAAAATGATGTCGGCCGGCGGGCGGGGCGGTGCACGAGGGCGGGTTTCGGCGCGGGAGATTCTCTGGTTCCTGTGGTGATCTTATTTACAATCGTCTCCTATAAGAAGCTCTGTGCGATCAGGCCGTAAAAACAAATATTTAAATTTTCAACCCGGACGAAGTCGGCGCGGGCTTCTAGTACTAAATATAATTTTGACTGTCAAATGAATATATTTAATTTTAATTTAATTCAAGCCAAGTTGAAGTACATAATTTAATCCTAAATAATAACTAAATAAATATTATCGAACAAATTAAAATCTAAAGCTAAAATATTAATACTACATTACATTTGAAATTAAAACTAAAAAGGTTTATCTTCATCCATATCCCAGGATGCTGGCATTATTACCCTTTTGAATAAACTAACATGTATAAAAATGTATACGTATATTTTATACTGGCTTGTGTAATTTAATTGTCGTAATTACATTATGTTGTTACCATCTGAAGCGCTCCATCTGATGTGAATCGTACACTAGTATTTGTAAATTTGTATCTGAAAAACGATTGGTATCCAAGAGAGGGAAAGAGAAGAAGGGGTAGACCTGTGGGGTAGACCATTCCGAAGATGGGAAGATGATTTGAGGGCAACAGCAGTGGAGGCCTATGCTAGAAAGCAAGCCAATTAAGGATCATAAATTTATTATTAGTGTCTTTATATTGTACTAGCTTTTTCCCGCGGCTTCGCTCACGTTAAGTTCGATTTTTCAAATCCCTATTTTATCCCTTTAGAGGTTGAATTTTCAAAAATCCTTCCTTAGCGGATACCTACGTTATAATAGCTATCTACATGCAAAATTTCAGCCTGATCCGCCCAGTGGTTTGAGCTGTGCGTTGATAGATCAGTCAGTCAATCAGTCAGTCACCTTTGCCTTTTATATATTTAGATTAAAAAAAAATTAACACTGTAAATATCACATATTAGATATATAAGTAGTAATATAAGGTAAAAATAACAAAAAAAAAAAAAAATTACACTAAAGGCTTTTATTATCTCTCTATTTGAAAAAAAAAGTCCATTGTAAATACTCCACTATTGTAAGAGAATACAGAAACGTTTGCACTTTAGGGAACAAAAAAAAAAGAAAAGAATAGTATGTTCCTGTGATTCCCGATCGCCGGTTAATTTTTCACGCGGGAGCGCAATTCCAACAATTCCAAAGTGACAGGCAATCTTTGGAAGTAGTCTCATAGATAGTGCAGGTTCCCGCGAGAATTGTACCTTTGCAGCTGCAGTGCATAGGAATACCGGCGCAATCTTTGCGAGTAAAGTTTCTATTCCTGTTGCAAGAATAATGAAGTATTTTTACTCAAACAAAGCAAAAATAAAAGGAAGGGTTATGACTCTAGCTGTCTGTGTGTATGTCTATTTTTATTGACGTACCTACTAGCTGAATCCGCGTGGATTTATTTTTTATAATCCCGCGGGATTATAAAAAATACTCTCTGATTTTTCGAGATAAAATGTAGCCTATGTCACTCTCCCGGTCCTCAACTGTACCCAAGCAAAAATCACGTCGATCCGTTGCTTTGTTGCGGCGTGATTGAAGGACAAACCAACAAGCAGATACACTTTCACAATAAGTAGCCTATGTCACTCTCCAGGTTCCCAAATTAAAGAATTGAAGGATAATCCAACAAAAAACAAACTTGCATTTATAATATTAGGAAGGATATTAGTAAAGATTAGTAAGGATGTTCACGGTTGTGCCTGAACTGCTAAGCCTATTTTGATGAACAGGCTACATTTTGTACGAACAAAATCTTCAATGTTGCTTCCAATTTGTTGAGGTCGAGTTACAGTTTTTAAACTGTTTTTGTTTGATGATTGATAATTTATTCGTTATAGGTATAACAAAAGCGAAACAATGCACATGGAGCTTCAGCGGTTTCACAACAGGAGTCGAGTCATGACCGCCGACTTATCGTAAGCGACATTTTTAAATCAATTGAGTTTTTTATTACAAACGATATTTCAATCGATATAAAAGACGTACGTACGGTACGGCGATATTTCCTAGGAAAATAACATCTAGTTGAAGTTAATTTGCTATATTCTCGGAAAATATCGACGTGCCCAAGTCCCCTATAGATTAGTGAAAAATATTGTTTGCAATAAAAAATCAATACTTAAGTAAAAATGTTGCTTACGATAAGTCGGCGCTCATGTTTCGAAATGTGCTACTGGCCTAAAGTATCAAAATAACCGCTTTATTGTGTAACCTAAATACCATATTTCATGTTCTGGGATGACCAATACGACAATGCAATAAAACTTATTTATTGTAATTAAATTTTCGTCAGATATTTCACAAATGACTAATTTGTTTGAGGGAACCTAATATCGTTTTGCGGTTAACGTGCCACATAAATTTTAATTTTGATGTTCCTTATTTCTGGGAATCAGTCAAAGACGGACCAGATTAAGATTTAAGACAAGCGATTGAAATTAGATGATAAAACTGATATTTAAAAATTTCTGAGAAATTATGCGATCCAGGTAGCTATTCTGTCTAAAAGCGTATAGTTCTTTCCATTCACGAGGGCACGTGGCTCATGGTTGTGTGTGTGTGTCGTATCTGTATAAGTGTGAGCGAGAGCTCGCTCGCGCCCGACCGCTCCTATCTAGGCTCCTGACAGGCACCACACTTACGCAATGTGCATGTTCGTGTACATGCACAATCTTACGGTTACATATACAAAATTTCAGCTCAATCGGTTGAAGATAATATATGCTTCAAGATACATTGCAAGTTAAATAAAAGCTTGTAAATAGCTATAAAAACCGCATAGGAAAATTGTAGTTAGGAAAAAGGGGAAAGAAAGAAAATGATAACCACAGGATATCCTGTTACTCCAATCAAAGACGGGGGAAATCTTGTGGAAATCAGTTTTGTAAAGGGCGACACGAATCGCAATTTTCCGTAACGTTTCCCGTACGGAATTGATTGAGTTGGCTTGCGTCGGTTGCCGTAAATATGATCCGAAGCAATTGGGTAACTTAATAGACGTTTATCTTAATCTTGGCTTATGGGAAGGTGGCTTCTTTGTCAACAATGGGGTTAGTATAAGTTTAATTTGATTGACCATATTCGGATAGGTACTATGACATTAGCGTCAAAGTAAAATGCATCTTAAAAGAATTGATTTAACTTGACTTTATTCACAAATTCAGTACAACCGATTTTAGTTTGGAGCGCATCCGTATATGTATAAGTATAAGAATGCATGCACGAAATTGAGCTCTATTTCAATGTTCTATGGTTCATTTTGCTTGAATTTATACTGCTATACCCCTTCCAAGTTAGTCCGCTACCATCTTAGACTGTATCGACATTTACCATCATGTGAGATCGCAGTCAAGGAATTTCTTGTCATAAAATAAAATAGGAACTTTCACACACCTCGGTCTTACACCGCTCATATCCAGTGGTTATATTATATTTTTAAAGTACATGGTATCGATGTGGTTGACTTGCCAGCTGGTGAAAACCCCAATAAAAAAAATAGATTAAAATGGTCATCTAAAAATGCGGAAATTTTCAGAAAAATTTTATCCTCCAGTTTTATTTTCCAGTTTATATAAAAAAGATCACAGATGTGCCGGTCCCACACTAGAAAAATCGGCTTTTATATTGGGATAGAAATTTATTTTCACCCCAAAAAAAAAATTACTCAAAAAGTTTCATTTTTTCTTTCATAAACATCGGTCGCGTTTGATGCCATTCTAGTTGATGACAGTTAGATTAGATGCGATTGAATGGTTATAATCTTTTATACTCTGTGCTTTTACATGTTTATAATTGTGTGCAATTGTATAAATGTATAATAAGAGATTTGTGTATCTGTGTACAAATGTGGATATTGCGTAATAATACGTACACAATTTCATCTACTTCAATCCTATCATCATATCCCACATGCATCATGGTTGCCTCGAAGAGATCGCTTCTTAGCGATAAGACCGCCATTTGTGGTCTCATTTATATAATTTATTTTAAGTTTATTTTATTTTTTATGTTTTTATCTAATGTGGTGTACAATAAAGTGTATTCATTTCATTTCATTTCATCTACAAAATTACTAAAAAATCCATTAAACAAACAAGCGCTTCTCAATCCACTTACATTAACTGCAATTCCATACAACTGCCGCCTGATGGGGAACGTCCAGGGAGCGTCAGGCAAGTGACATGTATGGCACTGATTGGTTATTGTGAAATAATGGCCTCTCTATAAAACATACATGTACCCTGCAGCCTGTATTGAACGGGTGATTGCTTTATTTACGTCACTGACACTATGGCACTATGAGATTAATTAAGTTTAGTTTGGCAAGATTTGTATAAAAAATATAAACGTAAAAACTCTTTTTACAAAACCGACTTCAACCGATCACTTTTAGATTAGCGTTTGCAATCGGTCAGTCGTCAGTCCGTTGCTCCCCTGCTGCGTGATTGAAGGACAAACTAATAAACCAATACTCTTTCGTATTTATATTATTATGGTAAGGATGTAGTAGAAATTTTCATCACCAACGGAGCGCAGCGAGACATTCTAAAACAGCCAAAAACAACCAAAACCATCTAATCGTAACAAAAATATCGTCAATTTTGTGTAGCTATGGTCGGACGGAGCTCATTATTTTTAACGAGCCCGATACAATAGGCCCGCGTGTCAAAAATCTGCCCAATATATCGGAAAAAAATAAAAACGGCCAAGTGATTACCCAGCATTGTCCCGGGCTTTGCGCGAAAAACACCCTTAAGTGGACCAACTCTTGATCTTTAAATTGGCTTGGATTAAGCAATTAAAAAAAAGAATTTTCACATGGATTCGGAAACGGGTTTACACCAAACAATTTCCGATTGTAATTCTAAGACACAGTTGCTTCAATAAATAACAGACATGTAATCACATTGCGCAGAACAAAATGTCAAAGAAACCCATTTTAAAAACGACAAAACTACTGTATTGACCGGCGTTCAGAAGGCGCAGATGACGTGCCAAAATAAGGCGAATACAATATGCCAAAGTTGAAAAGGGTATTATTATCAATTATTTCGAGGGGGTACGGAATTGTTTACAAGTTGAAACTCGATCGTTAGATACTATAATTTTCTGGGGTGCGTTTAATAATAAGCGACGATTAGAAAACCGGCGCGCTACTCTCCCAAACAATATGAAAAATACGGATAACCGATGTGAAACGACACGTCACCATCCAACAAAAAAATTGGCTAATAATAACGAATTGCCGAAATAATTCTGTCAGGTGGAAGGCTTTGGCCGTGGCTTGTTACCGTCAAAGACGTGCCACCAAGAGACTTAGCGTTCCGGCACGATGAAGTGTAAAAACCGATTCGGGGTATGGGTTGAATTTACACTGCCATATTCCTTAAAAGTTAACCTGCTACCAATCTTAGACTGCATCGTCACTTACCATCAGGTGAGATCGCAGTCAAGGACTACCAAAAAAAGAGTAAAAAGCCGTTGGAATAATAAAAATTCAGTATGTTAAGCGAATGTGATGTAGTTATGATTGTAATTTATTATCACACTATCACATCACATCACATCACATCACATCACATCACACTAATATTATAAAGCCGAAAGTTTGTATGTGTGTGTGTATGTGTGTGTATGTTTGTTACTCTTTCACGCAAAAACTACTGGACCGATTTGGCTGAAATTTAAAATGGAGATAGATTATACCTTGGATTAAAACATAGGCTACTTTTTATCCCGGAAAATCAAAGAGTTCCCGCGGGATTTTAAAAACTAAATTCACGCGGACGAAGTCGCGGGCATCATCTAGTTACTAATAATTTTGCCTTTGATTAAGCGACGTAAAATGTTATTTTTTTATAATTGTTCAGTTTAATTCAAGCTCAAAAGTATACTGTCATACGCATATAGGATACATTGTATTCAGAATAGATTACTTTAATAACAAAATGTTGATGCTACTAAATTTAATAAGTATATGAACAAAGAAAACTATTGATGAAAAATTCTGAATCTGGCTAGGTTAGCTACAGCTAACTCATATTTTATTATTTCCATTCATTTTATTCTTTTATCTTAATCCATCGCTGGCCCACTTCTGGGCCCGGGGCTCCTCTCCGAATTCATAAAAATCACTAAAAACCACTGTAGAGTAAGTACCTACCAACAATATAAACCGCGTTTATAAACACAATTTTCATCCGTGTGTTCACATATTCCCCACTTGATACCCAGTTTGCAATATCTTTGTTTAAACTTGAGACAGCCTCCGGATTAGATTAGATTAATTTTGATGGACTTCTAGGAATTGTTTAGTTGACAGCAGGCTTATGGGGGTGAAAATTACTTTATTATTTTGCCAGTGTATTATTGTTATTCTGGACTGTTTCAAAGCTATGGAATACGTTGCCGTTGATAAGGGTTTACCTAAAATGTTCATTAAATTTATGCTGTTATAATAGATATTTCAATTTAGTTTAAGTATTTGGTTATTAATCAAAGGGCCCTTATGAAAATTTGTAAATTATTCTTTTACAAGGCGTGTGTAATTTCTTTAAAGCGTATTAAAATTTATAATAGCACACAAAGTGATAATTGTCTTCTAAAGAAACTAAATAAATAATTGTTATTAGTAGCTCAATAACATAAGAATAAAATAAGAAATTATACCTAATTAATTTTAATCATATTATGTATTAAAAAAATAAAATAATGCGCACGCCATCTTTTGTCGAATAGAAGAAGCACTATATTAAGAAAATTCCGATAGATGGCGCTATGAGTTTATGCGCTTGCGACTTACGATGTTGCTTGCAGGGTAAAAGGTTAAAGGACTATGTTGTTTATTATATCTGAAGGATGAAGCAACGAAATATAATTTAGTAAGAGTTAATCAATAATTCTTATTTTTGGTAAATGTAATAAATATATTACATTTTCTGACTGGTTATGAAAAAAATAGCCGCAAAGCCTTCTAACCTAACCAACACAGTGTTGATTAGGTTGGATGATTTTCTTATAACTACCCAGAAATACTTGCACCCGGAAACTCTCATTGTCGGTCAGGTTCGTGGTTATTTTTTATAACCACCCAGAAATACTTGCACTCGGAAATCCTTACTGTTAGTCAGGTTAGGAGGCTGGAGGGTGACTCCCGCTACGGCCTTTGTAGTTGTTTTTTTATAACTACCTAGAAATGCTTGTACTATATACAACTATACTATTAAACTATACTAGGAAATTCTTGGTCTATCCACCCTTTGGATGTGTTTTCGTACAAATTTGACTCGTACGAATAACCCTGATTTTATTTTACATAATATTTCCATTTCTACTAAAATTTTTCGTATAGGCTAGAATATGTTCCAAATTAAAATAAGGCAGAGTTCACGCAAACGTGCTCCAAATTAAAATTCAATTAAAAATCCATATTTCTGAGGGCAATAAAATTGACGTGTTTGTTTTTTGCCTTAATGCCTGAGTTCCGGCTGTAATTGGATACGAGGCGTTCGGAGCTCTGTGTCCCGTGAAATCACTAATCCGACTAATTCTGACAGCCATATGTCACGGCATAACGACTGCGTCGGCGGCGTCCTTAGGACTGGTGCTCACTGACTGTAGCTACAAAATTATGTATTGAGCTTTTTTTATACGACTGCCTGAAAAAAGGAGTATATTGTTTTCAGGATTCGTGTGTGTATGTATGTGAGTTTCTATATTCCACCATAACTTCTATACGCCTGACCCGATTTTGATGAGTGAGGTATCGTAAGAATCCTTAGCTTATTCCGGGTGACATAAGCTAGTAAAATTTAAAAAAAAATTGATGGGGTGATCATGGTCACGCATCAAAGGCTAAAGTTGAAAAAAATATTCGTAAATATGATTAAGTATAAATCATCACCTAGAAAATGATAAGTAGATGCCAAAAATATATAACACTATAGTTCAATATCCAGTGATTCACATAAAAATATCATTTAAAAAAGTTAGTTTTTTGGCTTGGCAGTCGTGTTTTTTAATTTTTTTAATAATAGCTTGTTCCATAAACGGTAAACAAGTGTTTTCTCACAGAAACGCGTAGGTAAGTGAGGCGCTAAGCACAGCGTATTTGAGGTTCTGACCTAAACATCAGAAGGTCTTAAGCGCCTGGATATGTTGGTCGGTTACACGTTTCTCTAAAACATTTTCTGCGATTTGTTTATCTTTTAAGACAGTGGAAAAATAGACTATAGTATAATATGTATTTTATTTAAGCCTCAATAGTGCAACGGTTCAGGCGCGGATTCAAAATCGAAAGGTCGACGGTTCAATTTCCATGCGTTGCCTCATTGTTGAACCCATTTTACGCTTATTTGGATAGAAGAGGAGAATATTTTCATGTTTAGCCGTGCTGAACATGGTAGTTGTAACTCAGTTTGCATCAATCTCTTTAAATATTTTGATTTGTATACTTTCTGTTTTGTGAAATGTTGGACAAAATACATATTATATTATAAAGTATAATATAATATTTCAATAAAAAAAGATGGCCATCGTTAAAAATATATTTACAGAAAAAATAGTAAAGGTCCACTGTAATATTAAAACCAACATACGCATGAAATAAAAGAGCAACAATTAAAAACAACACGTGCAGCGAGGCCAAAAAAAATAACACACTTTGTACAAAAGTTTGCAAAACAGGTGCTCACAAAAGCTCACGGGGCTTCCGCCTATTCTTCCAAAAATTAAAAACAAAGGACATGCGAACGTCAATGGTTCATTGTTTTTTTATTCATGTAGATTTTTGTTCGGCAAGTTTTGACGAAATCCGAATCTACCACGCCATTACCATATTGTCCTCCAACCCGAATTTCGGAATGTAGACGATGACTAGCCAAGACTATGCAGGAGATATTATAGTGTTCAAGTATGTGCGTAAACACAGTATTAACTGCCAACTTCCCAATTTCGGGTTACTCCTGAGAATTCTTTGACAACCAACTTAATAACTTGTTCAGCTCAGACTTAAGATAGAGGTTAAAATGAGACACAAATATGCTCTGACATGAATCTGTCTCGTTTTAACTCTATCTTGAGTCTGAGCTGAGTGAGAGTGCGATCTAGATTTCAGCCATAGTCAAAACCTCACAACCGTAATGGGACAAGTTCGTTACTAGTAACTAAGATGATAATTTCCATTCATAATAATATTAAAACGACTATAATATATGTTAAGTGTTACCTTTAGATTTCAAGCTTATCTGCCTGACTTATTTAAATGAAAGGCACAGAGATAGCATGCATCCACAGACCGACAAACGCGATTTTTATTTTAGTCTGGAAGTAGAAACAATTTCTATTCACTCCCTACCGAGATTTTATATCTCACGGCGCGGCGGTACAGTTCTTGCTGCTCGTGTGTACTTTGCCTTATGCTGATACATATTTCACGGGTACCTACCTACAAAGACGTATGTGAACCTTTTGCTAGAAAGCGGACTTAAGAAAAGATGGATATCACTGTTTCGCGACTCTTGAGCGGCAACCGTGAAATAAATAAATTCTGATATTAACAGAACTATCGCATGCACACAACTTTCCAGTATCAATCGTGCGACATTTTTGACGCCATGACTCGGTAGACAAAATTTCTTAGCCGTTTCTTTTTTGTTGGTGTAAAATTCATAAATTTACATTTACTTACATTTTATTTAAAATTTGATCTCACCCGTTTCGCAAATTTTGACTTGGATTCATAGAGGCCTCATATTTTCTATGCTGGTGAATGCCTCAGACTTCTGCATAAGGTTTTCAAAGGAGTCAGAGTCTGCCAATCCGCACTTAGCAAGCTTAAAGGACTATGGCCTAAACTCTATTTGTTCTGAGAGTGCTCTTTAGTGTCCCCGGCAAAGTTCTCAAGGAATTTTTAAAGATTTCACTTGTACGAAGTCGCAGGTAGAAATATTTTAAAATCGCAAAACGCGGGAAGTTCGCAAGCATGCGTTGGTTCTTTTGAGAATTAAACGTCAGATTCCCTTACGCGAACCAGTTAATTCTTATGAGCTTAAGTGGTCCTTATTAAAGTCTGATTGGCGTTTTAAACGATTTAAGAGCATGTGCATCTGTGCTTGCTTTAATTGCAAATGACTTGGAATCTCATTTTACGCTGTTAAAGGTCAATAAAATGGTATTTTAAATTGAATATAACAACACCACTTAAAGTAAATTATGGCTTTATAAATATAAAAAATATGACTGCATTAACGTCAATTAAAGTTTTCTTTTTAATGATTCTTGGATAAGTACTTAGTGCATACTTACATTACATTTACCATTTTTAATGGTGATCTTTACGTCTTGTTTTTGCATTGAGGATTTTAAGTCTATACCTACAGCCTAATACTTACCTAATATATTTTCTTAAAATGACTCATTTTAGCTGATTTTTTTATAATTTTGATGGTAATATACATCTATCTTTCCAGTTATTGCCTACATTACCTAGAGTTTGAGTATCAGTTGTAGTTATTTTTTTTGAATACACTAAAAACATTAGATACTCTCCAATGTTAAGATTGGTTTTTGAAAAATCAATAACATTTTTTTGAAAACTGAAAGGTAACAATTTAGGTAACATTTTAACATTAACATTTAAGTAGCAAATAAGATTTTGGAAATAAAAGCGCCCCTAAACGTCGCATCTTTATTACGTATTATAACATGTGTCAGGAAACCCATTTTGAGCTGCGGGGAGCGTTTTAAAAGCGATTTATTAGCAGATGTGGGATTATCTTAAGCAGTAGCACCTGTTTTGGAGTCAACTTTGATACTCGGGACGTGCCCTTTTGGTGCCGGATACATTTATTCCAAAATGTTTGCTTGGATTAAAGGAGATGTAGTGGCTGAATAATGGTGGGATTTAGTCCTGTGGATTTATGGTATTGTTATTTAGAGCACCAGTTTGATTGTTATCAAGCCGGTGTTCCTCGTATATTTGGCGACCTCCCTGGCGTAGTGGTGAGCGCTGTGGTCCTATAACTGGGAGGTCTCGGGTTCGATTCCCGGCGGGGCAATTTGGGAATTTCTAATTTCTGAAGTGTTTCTGGTCTGTGAGGTTATAGCCGCGGCTAGTTACCACCCTACCGTCAAAGATGTGTCGCCGGTATTGTTAAAGAGCTAACGGTATTGGATCCTTCTGCGATTCATTTCTAACTGTGTCAAATTGCAGTCCAAAAGGACTATGGGAGTGAGGGAATGGAGGATGCATTTGTGTTTACACTATAATAATATTATCTCCTACGTAGCTGGTTAGTACCTAGTGGAAATGAATACATTTAGTTGTATATCAAACAAAAAAAGAATTTTCCAAATCACTCCAGGCGTCTTCGAGTAATCGGGGAACATATTGGTTTAATCCTCCCTGGGGAACATACATAAAAAATAAAAAAATAAATAAAAAAGATTCCGACGAATTGAGAAGCTCCTCCTTTTTTGAAGTCGGTAAAAAAGCTAAACGCACATATTTCGATAGGGGTGGGGAAAATATAGTGTAAAATTTCACACAGTGCCTTATAAAAACCTTCAAAGCGGTACGATAATTGAACGCAGACGTTTGAGGGTGACACTCTGAGAGCGACCTTGTTTTTAATAAGAACGCTTTTAAAAAAGCAAAAACTTAAACCGAAACACTTTATCGATCATGAGCGATAAGTAGCGACATTTTTTTCATTATCGGAAACATTAAGGTTAAAAATACGCGGGAAGTATAAAATTCTGAAGCTTATCTTTTGAGCATTTTACTGTTAGTCCTGTTACAGTTGTTGCGGCTTAATTTTTTTGAGTGAGATAAATAAATTAAGTGTACCTCTGGGTTTTAATTTTATTGAAGGTAAGGTATTTGTACCTAATGAATGTGTAAGATTTATCTCTTTCAAAATAATGTTGACAATTGGATACTGGACTGGTGTCAAAATGCGGATATGCATTAATTAAATCGAAAATGTAACTTGTAAGAATAATATTTTTAAAACCAGAAAATAAGTTGGTTGAAAAAAGCTTTTAATGCGACTGTATCGGTCTCTTTCTAAAACGAAATTTTGTATGGAGAATGTATGGAGCTACTGACTCATGAAGTTTATATGAAAAATTTAGAATTTAGAATTTTTTTTCGAATAAGTTTTCCCCCTTTCCTCTTTATTTTTTTTTTTGCGTTGCCGGCTTGGTAGGAATTTGTTAATATAGGAAAATTACACCGAATATTTAACCAACTAAATACTCAAAGACCGAATAGGATACCCGTAAATAACGATTTAGTACTAAGTAATTACTTGTCACTCCACACTTCCCCAGACAATCTCAAGCAATTTAGTCGACAATTTTTCCTTGTTATCCAGAACCATTGTTTCGTTACATAGGATGCGATAAAAAACGTTATTCGTGTATTACTTAAGGCAGCACTTGAAACCAATTATACTTTTAACTAAGCCCCGCGGCGGGCAGAGGACCAAAAATAAATTAGGGGCCCGGGACATATTAGGCGATTTTAAAATTAGACTTAATAAGCACATGGCAATAAATAATTTAAATATTTTTGACGACCTCCCTTGGCGCAGTGGTGAGCGCTGTGATCTTATAACTGGGAGGTCTTAGTTTCGATTCCCAGTGGGGGCTCCTTGTACTGAACTTGTTACTTTAAATCAATACGGTAAGGGTTCATTTTACTTTGACGTTTGTTTTTGTTTGCCGCAGCAGTAGGTACTTTTTCGGACCGGTAGGCAAATTGAAAACCGGGACGTCTCATTTTAAAGCTCGAAATCAATTTTGAACTGTAAATAAAAATGTACTGAGTAATTAAAAATTTAAACCAGCATCACGACAAAATGGATAACTCAATCAACGTCAATCGAATCCGGACGCAGGGAATTCGACAAGCCATGCGTCTACTGTAGGTAATGTAGGATATATGCAATGTGCATATTATGGAACTATCTTTTTCCCGCAACTTCACCCACGTTTTGTCAAGATATAAAGCCTATGTCATTCCTTAGGTCCTCTATACTCCAGCAAAAATTACCTAGATCCGTAGCTTTGTTGCAGCGTGATTGAAGGACAAACCAAAAACCAACGAACAAACAAACATTCGCATTTATAATATCAGTAAGGGGTTAGGATTAGTAAGGATTGTTTTGTTTTCTAGTACCAAATATACCAAGTAAATCCTATTAATATTATAAACGCGAAAGTTTGGATGTATGTTTGTTACTCAATCACGTCGCAACGACTGAACCGATTCAGCTGAAAGGCACAGAGATAGATTACAGTCTGGAATAACACTTTTTATCCCGGGAAATAAGAGAATTCCCGCGGGAATAAAAACCTTAATCCACGCGAACGAAGTCGCGGGAATCAACTGGTAAATAAATAAATCTATGCAAACGAATTTCCGACGCTTGCAGGTTACGTCTAACGGAATAGTGCACAAAATGCGGTAGTGTGGCCCGAACAAGCTTGTCACTACAATGGATGTAGCCCACAAATCACCAGTTCGGTTGTTGGGGGTATTTTTTGTCGTTACGTTCGTTTCGCGGCGAAATTGAGTTCGGTCCACGAAAATTTTGACCCATTGGTAGCGTTCGACCACTCCAAACAAACAGATGCTTCCCGATATATCAACGGTATTGCCAATGTCCTTTCTGCCGGTGCAGTGTCCAGTGAAATGCACTTCGATGGATGGGCTTAATAAAGTACCTTTTGACAGAAACATTTCAATAAAGCAAGAACTCCATTCGAATTTTCAGAACTCTTATGTAAAAATATTTCTGCCAATTATAATAGTTTCTCAAATTGATAGTCAATTACATACCTCCTAGATTAGTAATCTAAGAGTAAACGAGAAATATGTAAAAAAAAAGACGTGTGGCACTCGGGGACTGCCGCGGTAAAGCTATTGCATAGCATTTTTTATCAACGCCATCTAGCGGTGAGAGGAGTCCCGTGTCCGGTTATTTTCGTAACGAAATTTCTGGATTCAGTCTCCACGCTCAAGGCCCGCGATAGAAGCTATGCAATAGCTTAACAATATAACTTTTAACAGGGGCTACAATGTAGAGCAGGGGTGACCAACTTGATTAGAGATAAGATCTACCAATTTCATACTTCTTGTCTTGATAAATGTAACAGTAGGTAAGTAAAGTTTCTTATGTAGTATTTTTTAAAGGGAAAACATAAAATTGAATTCTTAGTAACTTGTTCATAATATTAGTGTGACCATTGCACCTGAGCTTCTTCCGTTAGATTTGCAAAGTCATGCTGCGATCGACCAGTTGGCCAACCATGATGTAGAAGGTGGGTAGTGGATACATGCGGCGTAAGACCGGGGTGTGAGGTATATTTCTCAAAAAAATTTAAAACTTCTCGTCCCTTATATCACAGTAATAAGTAAATTACTCTGAGACATGTTTGTCACTTAGCGTGGTATATCTTGAGACAGTAATGCCATTCTCAGAACGGCGCTCGGTAACTTTTTAAATCATTACTTTATTAGTGTTATAAACTTGCCCTTTAATTCCTTAAGTACCACATCACATGCTTATACCTACAGCTCAGGGGATTACGGCCAATAAATCATTTCAGTAAAATATCAAATTATCGTTTTGGACGCGAGATTTCAAAAGGCTTATAAACATAAATTTATTGCATACGATGTAACTTGAACTCCAAAGTTATTATATTTCAAAGTTTTCGCTCGTAAATCAGGACGGATTTAATTTTTATGTGACGTTCGAGGGATTTGTGTAGGTACCTATCTTAAAGAATAGGCTGTGTTCATCTTTCACTTGAACTTTCTATGCGAGTCCTTAAGCCGTTTCTATCGTTAAAATGTTTGTGAATTCTTAATTGGTATCTATTATACGAACACCAATATATCAAATAGGTATAGTTCTTTCAACTCATGAGGGCGCGTGGCTCATGGTGCTATGTGTGTGTCGTATCTGTATTAGTGTGAGCGAGAGCTTGCTCGCGCCTGACCGCTCTCACCTAGGCTCCTGACAGGCACACATACGCAATGTGAATGTACACGACGTAACCACAAGTAAAGCTTACACTCCCTCGTGAAATGCAAGAACTATACGACAAAATGTGTTCAAAATTAATCATTTTAACCAAGTTCTAATTAATGTTCGACCATTTCGTGAAGATTATTTAAAGCCTTCGGCGTAAAATCTTTGCTGATTAACATACGACCGAAGAGTGTCGGCGAAATTCCAAAAACAATGAAAACATAAATTAGCCAGTCAGACGTATTATTTTCAACTATAAATCATATTTTTTGAAGCGCTTAATTAGCACGGTCTAATTTATTTTCCGTCAAAATGTAATATGTTTCCGAGACACTAAAAATAAACATTGATTTATGTGTGTTACTTTCTAAGAGTGCTTGTGAGTTTGTATGTTTTAAAATGGGCAAGAAAAAATGTCTTGTAATGTATATTTATTCTGCACTAGATTTTGTCCGCGACTTCGTCGCAATAATTCTCGCGGAGGTCATTTGGTTTTTCGGGATAAAAAGTCGCTCTTTAGATCTTCAACTTTTCCCATGGAAAACCAGGCGCAGAACCGACGGCTTTACGTGCTCTCCGAAGCACGGGGGTGCCAGCCGCCTAGTTCCATACTCCGGGTAGAAGTGAGAATTTCTTGACAAAAAGCCCCAATCCATTTTTAGCTCAACCTGGTAATCGAACCTGAGATCTTGTCATCTGTAGTCGAACATACTATATCTGTAGTCGCATTACACGGACAAGGCAGTTACACCCATAATAAAGGTAGAAAACTTTTAGTAAAGGTAAAGAAAACTTTTGTGTTACGAAAGTATTCGAATGACTACATCCTACAACTCAACTAGAAAACAAGAACTATACTTGTAACTCATACGAGTACATATTTAGATTCCATCAAATAACGTTAGAGGGTCATCCGGTCCATCAAATACGTATAATATGATTTCTACCATAATTGCTATTTTGTAAATCAAATTTGTAATTTTTGATATCAAAAGCAACGATTCAAGAGCCTGGGTAGGATAAAAAAAAATCTAATACTTAGGACTATATTTTACAAACATAAAAGTAAAAAGATAATAACATCGAACTGAAGTGCAATACATAAGGATAATATCTCGATTTGTACTTTTCCCCACTTGGCTGCTTTCTGCAGAACTAGGTCCACTTGAGTTGTAACTTATACGAGTACACAATTAGATTCCACCAAATAATGTTAGAGGGTCAGATCCGGCCCATCAAACATAATATGTTTGCGAACAAGCTGCCCGGCCGCAAACTTCGAACCACGTTTGAGTCAATTTCGGTACTCCTTATTGAATTACAGACTGACACGTTACCGGGTCGGGACAAAGATATTCACTATTGTAGAGTGCCAATAGAAATTGGTACATACAAAATTTCCTATTGACTTCATACTGAAGCCATGGCCATTTCATTTATCCTTCATCTCTAGAGTCAATAGGGTATTTTTTTTTAGTCAGCGCGCTCGAACAACAAGTAGATAAACCTAATAGTGTGATGCACAATAGACCTAACTGAATAATCTGTTACGATACTAACTAATAATGTGTTAGCGACTTTGTCTCTCGTATTGGTCGTCTTTGTACAAATCATGATACAATTTTACAATACAATAGAACAAAAAAAATCACCTAACTAGCTCAAAAAGGGCGCCTTAAACCGAAGTGAGCAAAAGACGATTTTGCTCACTCTATGAGAAAAAGTATTTTGAATTTAGAACGCTCTGGATTGGCATTTCTTGAATTTATTGTCTCAAAAAAAATTCTGAAATTTTGTATGTACATATATGTACTTATGTAACTTTCAACGTTGGTTATATATACTCAAAGCCTTCAACTCTTCCTTGAAGGATTTCAGCTCACTAATTAGATCTGTCATTTGTAGTGTTTGTAGATTTACCCATTGAACTATAACGCTAAGGACAGAAGTTTCTAACAACCCTCAATAGCCCAACGGTTAAAGGTGCGGACTGAAAACTGAAAGGTTGTAGATTCGATTCCCAACCATTGCACTATTGTCGTACCCACTCCTAACACAAGCTTTCTGCTTATTTCGAAGGTATAGGAGGATATTAGTCAAGTTCAACTTGGCTAATATCCTTTTTTTTTTTTAAAATGTCTCTTAAAGGCAACAACCAACCAATAAGTGTGTGAGTGCAATTTAATTATTTTCTGTACTGGTACTGATTATTGCGTTTTTTATGGTTATTTTGATGAATTATGACATGCTTTCACAGCACAGTACGTCAATTTTTAATAATTTTCTATGAACTCGGCGTACTAACCCGACGGTACTATGTAGTCGGCCTTTTAAGGCTTACTAATAATAATATAAAAATACTTTTTAAAAACCGAGTTCAAACGCCACTGCAAAGTATAATATAGTCGTAGTTTGTACACGTATGTCAAAGTAGGGTGGGCCTAACTAGAAACGATGAAATCGATGCGAGACACTAGCCCATAAAAAATAAAACAAATAAACTACATTAAAATAAATCCCGTCGAATTGAGAACCTCCTCCTTTTTTGAAGTTGGTTAAAAATGGTTTATCATCGCGTCGACTGTTGCACTTCTAAGCCTTATATTTCGATGGATTTACCCTTATTTAATTAAAGGATGCTCAGTGTAATGTACTAGTTTAGGCTTGTTAGATTAATTAGGTACTGTAATAAGCTTAATGCAATATGGTATTTACTAATCCCGGTTATAATTATTGGTAAGCATAGATCACAACTATATAATTAACTAATAAGCCCTCAAGATTAAATGTCAGCGCTACTTAAGAAATGAGGTGATAATAATCTTACTACATAGTTAAACCTGATAAGTGAGAAAATCCGAGATACTTACAGCCACCTTATAACTTGGATTTTGATACGTAAGTATAACAAGGAGTTATCATGGGATAAGATGCGTATCATCTCCGATTAGATATGTTTTAGACGAAAGTATAAATTACCTAATATATTTTTTATTATAATATATTTAAAAAAAAGACGTGTGGCACTCGGAGACTGCCGCGGTAAAGCTATTGCATAGCATTTTTTATCAACGCCATCTAGCAGTGAGAGGAGTCCCGTGTCAGGTTATTTTCGTTACTGAATTTCTGGATTCGGTCTCCACGCTCAAGGCCCGCGATAGAAGCTATGCAATAGCTTAAAAAAAGACGTGTGGCACTCGGGGACTGCCGCGGTAAAGCTATTGCATAGCATTTTTTATCAACTCCATCTAGCGGTGAGAGGAGTCCCGTGTCAGGTTATTTTCGTTACGGAATTTCTGGATTCGGTCTCCACGCTCAAGGCCCGCGATAGAAGCTATGCAATAGCTAAAAATAAAATTATTTCCGTCTTATCGAAGGAAAATTAATAATACGATGACGGTGCCTTTGAATTAGCAACAAGTTTATAGTTCGGTTAAATTACCATCAAAAAGTGTTTAATCTAAGCGCTCCTATCAATTGCACCTCTCAACTACACGTTTAGTATTAAAGGCGGCCTTTGATACGGAAGTGAGGTGTAAATCGTGATTTTCACTTAACTCCATGATGAGAGATGGGCAAAGGTCAACTAGATGGCATGTGAAGCCAATTTTAAAATTGATTTCCACTAGATCGTGACGATGGCTTAGCTTTTTGAGCGAAACAGGAACAATATTACCTCTTTTGTGTTATAATATAATTTAAAATGGCCGCAATTTCAATGTTCATCAAAGAATATTTTTATTGATTTTATTTAAGCTTCCCTAAATGGATAAAAGTTAAATAAATAATTAAATCTATCTAATAGATATATGTATTATTATGTAACCCGTTATTGAGTGAAAATAAATGGTTTCATTTTTGTAATAATAAACATTGGATTCAATTAGATTGACTGGAGTAAATTTTCTTGTGCCCTTTTCAAGGGGATCTTAATAAATTATTGCTAAGATCCATCTCGATCACTTTAGCTTTCAATCGTAAAAACCACATCAGAATCGGTCCATTTGTTAGAGAGCTACGAAGGAACAGACAGACACACAGTCAGATACACATATAATTACATAGATACAAAGATACGTAGATATACAGATACAAAGTTAAATAGATACACAGATACACCGTTAAATCATGGATTGACAATGTCGGATAATTTTGTACACGATTCCCAATCCTTGCTTTGTCTTGTTAATATCCCGAGTGTTCCAGTGGTAGGCGTGCGAGCCAGCTACTAATTTGCATATATTCAAATTAAAGGCCACTCCTTTTGGATTGTTTCTTTTGAATGACTACAATCGGTTAATTTATTTCAATTTTATGTACGACCTGAGGTGGGCCTTGTTTTAATACTTTTTGTAATGGTGACGTCTCATTTGAATGGACACATTCTTTGGCTTCATTATTGTGAGCTTGTGCGTGCAGTGGTTAGGACAGCGGTCTCTTATTTGGGAGGCTGCGGGTTCAATACCGGACACCCACCTCTGACTTTTCAGATCTATGTGTGTTTAAGCAAATATATACAACTTGCTTTTACCCGCGGCTTCGCTCACGTTGTTTGATTTTTTCAAACCCCCACATGACCCCTTAGGGGCTGCATTTACAAAAATCCTTTCTTAGCGGATGCCTACGTCATAATAGCTATCTGTAAGCCTCAATAGCCCAACGGTTAAAGATGCGGACTGAAAACTGAAAGGTCGCAGGTTCGAACCCCACTCCTAGCACTATCGTCGTATCCACTTCTAGCACAAGATTTCCACTTATTTGGAGGGGATAAGAGAATATTAATCAACTTCAGCTTGGCTAATTTTCTTTAAAAAATTAATAATAAAAAAAATTCAACATGATCCGTCCAGTGATTTGATCTGTGCGTTGACCAATGGTTATAAATAAATATACATATTATGATTACATATTAATAATTTCATCTTTTGATTTAATTTAATCAGCATCCTTGAACTCCACTCACTACTTAGTAGTAACCAAGTTCAACAATTTTGTCCAACTAGTTCAACAGTTGAACTAATCAGTTGAACTAGTGGAAATGACCCGATAGATCAGTCAGTCACCTTTTCCTTTTACATACCTATACATATTTAGATCACAAGAAGAAGGAGATTATTTTATTATTTTTAATGACGTGATTTTGTATAACAAACAAAGGTATTGTCCACAATATTTTTGTTCCTCCCAAACACCCCCACTTAAGAGTGCTCATCACAGCTTCAGACAGGGATTCAAAGCTTTTAATGTAAGAAATTAGAGGGAGACTAACCAGCAAAGGGACTCCAAATCCAATGGTAATCCAATCTTGCATTCGTTAAATGTGGCGAGTTGTGAATGCGCATTTCGAACCGAGATAAAGGTTCGTACACACCGCCACGTGGCCGACGCGTGCCAGTAGCGATGTGGCGACGGAGGACAGCATTTTGTCTTTTCAAGTGGATGTGTATCACACCGTTGCATAACTGCCTATTGCTGCTAACGCGCGACTGTTTCGGGCAACATCGGGTAAGAAGAGCGGGGGCCACAGGCGTTCACAGGGTACTATGTTGACGGCCTCATTTGTTAGCATATTCGACTACAAATGACTAGGTTCCGAGTTCGATTCCCGGGTCGGGTCTAAAAAGGTATTGGGTTTTTCTGTCAAGAAATTCTCAGCACTAGTCCGAAGTTAGGAAGTTGACGGTGAGTCAGCCCCGTGCCTCGGAGAGCATGTAAAGCTGTCGGTCCTGTGCCTGATCTCTTTCCGGTCGTGTCTATGAGAGTGAGGGAATAGAGCACCTGTGTTTGCACACAAACTTGTGCACTTGTTAACACTCAAATTGTACGTGTTAGGAAACACAGATCTTCCTATCCCCTTCTAATAAGCGGAAATCTTGTACTAGAAGTGGGTACGACAATAGTGCGATGGATAGGGTTCGAAACTGCGGCCTTCGAGTTTCAGGCCGTACCTTTAACAGTTGGGCTATTGAGGCTATTGGTTAACAGGTTTCAAAGTTACGCTACCGTGTCATAGGCGGCCAAATAATAAACGCACGTCGTCTTGTGAAAAAATAAAACTAAATATAGCCAGCCCCCTATTACAGAGTTAATGTGTTGACGACGCTTCTTCTTATAATAGGGAGCCTGCGAACACGACGCGTGCGGATGTTACTTTGACGTCAATTTATTCCGTGCTGAAAATCTGTGTTTTTCCACCAACAATATTATCAAAGCTTTAAAGTGTCCATTACTTAATGGACAGTACTTTAGCGATTTTGCATTGCATGTTGGTGAATTAAATTGCTTTTAATTTCTTGCCCGCTTTTGCTCCTCTTTTTTATCAAGTTGGTATAGTACGTTTTTCTCACGAGGTTACGGGTGCTTTACTTGTGGTTACGTCGTGTAAGTGCACATTGCGTAAGTGTGCGTACCTGTCAGGAGCCTCGGTGGGAGCGGTCAGGCGCGAGGAAGCTCTCCCTCACACTACAGATACGACACACACACAACCATGAGATGAAAGAACTATATCAAGCATCAAACACAAATTTTTTTTTACTCCGAGATATCAAGGTATGTTGTAACTTGCTCTAAATTTCGCTTGTCACTCCTTGATGTAAATTAATCTATGATCAAATTGACGTGACGATAAAATGACGAAAAAAGGAAAACCAGTATCCTTTTATCTATGACGTAGCTTACTCGCGAGAATGTCATCGGGCCAAGAATGTAAGGTTCATTAAAGAATGTATCGCAAGAAGAATGGATCTTTGAACTATATCATATATGCCCCGAACATTTCCACTTCAGTTGCGCGACTCATTGAGTTACTCGTACTTATATCAGTGACTTTGGTTCTCCTACGGATCACCCTATTTCTGATTTGAACTCGCAGAGATACTCCGAGCATAGCTCTCTCTATCGTCCGCTGAGTGATCCTGAGCCTTCTTATGACGCCCATAGATATGAATGTTATAAAAAGTAATTATTATTTATTCCAATGAATTCAAATGATCATTATGTTTGTCCGCAACTCCGTACGTTTTGTATGAAAACTTTAATAATAGCAGTCGGAACCAACAAGCGCTCAACATTCGAGTGGGCATGATATGACGCCGGCACTCGTTTTCGAATGAAATTTTGTTTTGAACTGAAACCAGCTCGGATGCAATTCGAGTGGCTCTTTGATTTCTCTTTCATGTGATGACCGGAACGCTGCTCACGTCTGTGTTTTTAGCTCGTACAAGCTTGTTCCTTTCTTTCTTTTGT
Source organism: Hipparchia sbordonii (assembly GCA_038048805.1). Classification (NCBI taxonomy): domain Eukaryota; kingdom Metazoa; phylum Arthropoda; class Insecta; order Lepidoptera; family Nymphalidae; genus Hipparchia; species Hipparchia sbordonii. Next base: position 11,378,997 of record CM076108.1, on the reverse strand, counting down.
TATTTTAACAACCCTTTTAGTACAATGGCTCTGTGCTTACCAACTCAGTTACTACTTAATGTTATCATCATAATAACAACACGTCAACTGCTCACTAGTGAGCGCAGGTCTGCTGTCAGAGATAGGTTGCCTGGTAGAGATTGCTCTGTAGCAATAAGGCCGCCTTTGCATGCGTAGTTTTAAGTTTTATTAATTTTTGTTTCTTTCTCGTGTGCAATAAAGTTTTTATCTATCTATAGGTTATAGGCCCTAGTGCATTATGCTGGTCTAATACAAATTAGGAACTTCACACAGCTTTGAGAAAATTATGGTTAACCCCTTTCCTTCAACGTTTAAGCAAGTGAAATTATTTAAAACGCTTAATAACTTCAAAAAGTCAGAGTTTGAATTTTTAGCTTCCGATTCGAAGGTTGTCTAGCTAACAGATATTGTAATAGGTAGGTACTGTAGGAGTATTTAGCCTACTAACGTCCTCGCTTGTTGATTGATATGAAAAGGGAAAGATTTTCCGCGGGTATTAGAAATCCACGCGGACGAAGTCGCGGGCATTGTCTGGCAATTTAATATTTTGTAATGTTAATAAGGCTAGAATCCAAAATGAAGGATCATAGTAATAAATCGGCTTAAACCGCACATCGATGCCCATCCAACTCATATCGCAGCTTTGGGCACGCTGCATGAAAATTTTCCGAATTTTCCGCTCGAAAACGTGCGAATACGAGTCGCAAATGGCCACTAATGGCGGCCGCAATTACACCAGCATAAATCAACGAATGAGCGCGGCCAATGAGCATTTAATTAAAAGAAATATTCATTTCATTTCAGTAGTCTGGAGTGTGTTTCAAATATTTATATGTATAAATTACAAGTGTAAATTAAAAAATTAAAACATCCCCCACATGTTACAACATCGTAATCGTTAGTCAGTAATCGTTAAAATAAAAATACGTAATCCGCCATTTTGTGGCGGCGGCCATCTTGGACCGATTTTAATCAAACATAGCTAAGAACACTCCCGACTAATTCACCTTTCAAAAAAAAAAACAAATTCAAAATTGGTTCATCCATTCGGGATCTACGATGCCACAGACAGACACACACACAGACGCGTCAAAGTTATAACAACAGCGTCATTATAACCATACTGAGTTTCTTGCCGGCTCTTCTCAGCAGAATCAGCATTCCGAACCAATGGTAGATTCTCGACTTGTCATAAGAGCCACAAGTTGGCCTGCATGAAATAAATAATTTTGAGTTTGAGTTTGAGTTTGATGAGTGGTTATTCATCATAGAAACAATCAGTGGCGTAACTACAGCGTTTGAGGCCCGTGGCAAATTCATCGTATGGGGCCCTCACTCCCCCAATATAAAGAAGCTCAACCAATGAGATACCTGACCGGGGGCCCCTTCAGGCTAGGGCCCGTGGCATTTTGCCGTCTTGCCACCCTATAGTTACGCCCCTGGAAACAATGTCATGTCGCCTGCGCAAAGTGCAGAAAAGCTTTGTCGGGTTGAGTTTAAAAGATACTTAAAATACTAACAACGAGTAATCTGTTATTTAACACCTCTAACAATGCAATTCTTAGATCCTGTTAACTAACAACCGAATACTTCCAAACAAAACAATATATCAGTCATCGACCGTCACCAATGGGCACGGCCATCAAACGAACAGCCAAATTCAAAAGCCGTTAAAAACAAGCGCGTCCACACATCCTCCCATACCTAATTGAGACATTTTACACGAAAGGATGTGATTACGAGCGAACATAAAACTGTATGATTTGGGGACCAGAACGGAACTCTAAAAATAGAATCGGGGGTTCCGCTTATGCCTGAACACGTTCAGAAATAATGACGTATTGCTAACTGATTTCACGTGGTCTCGAAGCGGTAAATGATGCAATTTAAAGGTGTATTGTTTTGCGTAGAATTGAGCTGAGTTGAATTCTAGTCTTTCATTTGCAACTCTAATACATACTATCCTCACACCTAATTTTATTCTATTCCTGTCACCAATGTTTGCCTGGTAGAGATTGCTCTGTAAGCAATAAGGCCGCCTTTGCATGCGTAGTTTTAAGATGTATTCAATTTTCTTTCTTTTTTGTGTGCAATAAAGTTTCGATCTATCTATCTAATACATCATTATACAAATTTATTAACAAGCCTCTTTTGATCTAGATGTGCAATATATAACAAACAATTGCTGTTCGTTATTCTGACTAAATAAACGGCTCGACCGATTTGAATGATTGTTTTTTGATTTGTCTGGAAAATCTAAAAAAATCTAAATTGGTAATTTTGAACAGGAACCACCAGCAGCCTTGGATTACTTTAAATAGATGGTGGGAGCAAAGCCGCGACTAAAAGTTGGTAGTAAAGTACCTTAGTCTCTTTACCTTAGAACTCAGGATCTCCGATAGCAAAGCGTGTCTTTGCCAGTGAGGTCGTCGAGATTTGTTTAGAAATAGGCAAAATCCTTCGCAGAGAAGTGACAACAAACACTTATAAAATAATTACAGTGCAAGAAGCATCCTCGGAGCATAAAGTCCTCAGGACTTAAGACGCTGTCTCAAGCGCTTGTAACTGCAGAAGCTCACTTGCCGTTTAGACGACTTTACGTAGTACGTAGCGCAGACGCTGCGAAGGTAAATAAATAGTGTTTTTGAAGTATGTACGTAAGTGACAATGCCGCGCAACTCGCGCAAGATGGAAGAGTGCTTATTTCGAAAGAAATGGCAGTTTTAAGAACAATATTTCGACGAGCTCCCAAGTAGAGGTCGGATGGAATACTACGAAGTGATATAATATATACCTGTGTAAGGACAAGAGTGAGAAACCACTCAAAAGTGAGTGAGAAGGTGTAAGTGAGTCGGTCAGAGTTGGAATTTTACATCGGTATTTTGGTGATTTTTTCAATTTTTTTTTTTTTTCATTTTTTAAATTAAGTAATAGAATCGTGTAGTATAAAAGTATTTCAACTTGATTTTAATTGAAAAAACAAGTAATGGCAATATTTAACAAAAAACAGCAATGTAATGCGCACGCTTAATGTAAGTACCAACAAACCGCCGCTTGCGACGCGCCGTACCTAAAGCGAGTGTAGGTATCGGCGTTCGTTGTTCGCGATACATTGCGTGCTCAAAAATTACAATATCACTTAATGCCTATAGTGACATTACAATTTCACTATAGGCATTAAGTGTAACCGATTCACAAAGTTTTTGTTATGGTGTCTCTTACACCCAGTATTTAATTGCGCACTTAAATCCGAAAAGTAAGAAATACGTGCCTGGATTTGAACCTGCGACTGCCGAAAAAGGACATAGAAGTCGTTTTCCACTGGACTACCACATTACGTAAGCTTAATATTCTAAATTATTTTTTTTTTTTTGAAAAGAGCAACCGCCGATTTTATTGCTGGCTCTTCTCGGCAGGAACGGCATTCCGAACCTGCAGTGGTAGATTCATCAAAGTTTTTATTTGAATAAAAAATATTTCTATTCTATTCTATTCACACGAGTTTCAGTTAATATCAAAATCACAAATAAACTCTTCAATTTCGTTTATTTGTATAGACTCTATGGTGACCGCTGCACTAAAGATGTCTAGAAAATTGATTTTTATTTCCTAACATACTATTATTTAGAAATAATGATATTATACTCTTAGATGAATAGCAATTCATTGGTCAGTGTGAGTAAATCATGCCATTTAGGATTGAAATTGGCTGAATAGCGGTTCATTAGGTAGTAAATAGTGAAATTAAGGAGTGACGGCTACTTAACTACGTTTTGTTGGACGGGAGTAGGTGTGTGGTTTGATAACTGTGTGAATTTAAATTATATTCTCTTATTATAAAACCGTCACTGTTCGTCGGTGTCTTTGTTTGTGCGTCAAGAATAGCGTTGCCAGACGTCCCGTATTTCCCAGGACATCCCGTATTTTAGGCATAATTCAAAATGTCCCGGCGGGACAGGCTATGTCCCGTATTTGAACTGTACTTCGTTTTTCATTATGAAATCGATTCAAGTACCTATTCACACACGCAACATTCATAAAAAAGCGAGTTGATGACCGTTTATACCTACCTAATTACGATCTCCAAAAATCAATACAGTTATAACTGTATTGATTTTTGGAGATATGTTAAAACGAATAAAAATATGTTTAAACTGACTTGATCCTCGGAAAAATATCAAAAAAAAATGACACTAAATAATTTTGTTTTTTATTTGTCCCGGGTAAAAAACTGAAATCCCGTATTTTTTACCCATTTAACCATTTGTCCCTTATAGGCTAAAAAAAAAATCTGGTAACCCTAGTCAAGAATCACGTATCGCTCTGCTTGGTGTTCAATCCAATATGGCGGATTACTGTATTTACTTAGTTTATTTTATCAAAATAAATATCAATCTCGCTCAAAATAGAAAAATAAATACGTTATTTATAATCCATGCGAAAATTCACAATTTCATTGATTCTTGAATACTGTCATCTTGCAGGCTTACTAACCGATATTGGTTTTACTGCAGCTATCTCTCTCACACTTATGAGTATAATTCCTGTGTCTGTTTGTATTAAAATACATTTCCATCTGAAATGTTCAATATCAAAATATCTACATAACAATAAAATGTGATCCTCCGTCCATCACCCCACAACAGTATTTTCAGTTTATCGGGAACTAAGATCGATATAAAATTCGTCCATCATCGCATTTAGTATTCGATAGCTAATGCATCTATTACTATCACAATACAACGTGGGTGAAATCGATTATCATTGGATAGAGCGGGGACAAGTGAGTAAATAACCGAATAGAGTCACAGCTTGTAATGACTCGTGCATAAATACCCATTATGGTAGAACTGCTAGTGGAGAATAAATAAAACAAAATATGAAGAAAAATATTTGTTTATCTGTTTTTTATTTGTTTAACTCATTAGAATTTTCAAATTTTTTAAAATTTATAGCGTGAAAATAAAAATAAAAGACGTCTGGCACTCGGGGACTGCCGCGGTAAAGCTATTGCATAGCTTTTTTTTGTCAACGCCATCTAGCGGTGAGAGGAGTCCCGTGTCAGGTTATTTTCGTTACGGAATTTCTGGATTCGGTCTCCACGCTCAAGACCCGCGATAGGAGCTATGCAATAGCTTAATAACTGACTTGTTGGTCTAGTGATTAGCATGTTCGACTGCGGACAATGAGGTTCCGGGTTTATTTCCCGGGTCGGGCCAAAAAATATATTGAGTTTTCTATCAAGAAATTCTTGGTAGTGTATCAATCTCTTGCCTAGGAGAGCATATAAAGACGTCAGTTTGCGCCTGGTCTCTCTTCGGTCGCGTTGGATTTGCCAACCTATCGGATTATGATAGCGAGGAAATACACAGTGCACCTGTGTTTTTCACATACATAATCACTGCTTCAGAACTAAAGAGCCACATCTCAAAATCAAATTTTTTTCACGAGAGCAGATTGAAATTTTTTTTTATTTCTTTTGCTTTTTTGGCTCTTCAACTTACAATGTGTGATAATGCTAAAAGGGCGTACGCGTAAATTATTGTGATTTAAAGGCCGATTTTGACAAATGTCTTCGCGTTATGGCCCTATTTTTGAAATAAAAGTGAATTTGGAAAATTTTGAGATGTGGCCCTTTAGTTCTGAAGCAGCGAATATGTGTACTATAATATCTCCCTCGTAGATGGCTAATCACCGCCGCTGGAATCTGTCGGAAGGACATTATTAATGTATTTTATTTTTGTATCATTATACCTTAACTTACCTATCACAAAATGGTCATAAGAAATTTTGTCTCTGTACGGTTATTTATTCATGATTGTGGCGGGGGCGACATAGTGGATTCTTCATGCGTACGAATTAATGGCATTGCAGGTAAATAGGGGTTATTTGAAGTAATCGATATAATGATCAAGAATTTAGATCTTATCTTCACTATTGTGGTTTGGTATAAATCTTTGTATAAATAGTGCAACTCTTTGGTGCGTGAAAGGTGGTATGTGAAAGATCTAGCAAGAGTGGGCGGGATTACAATCAAAGCAAGGCGGAATTTACTCTTGAGACCGATAAAATATAATCTGCACATTGTTATTTGATCAATAACTTTGTGCAAGCAATCTCAAAAACATATGACCTGAAGATTTATAAGGATTTATTAATTTATATTATATACTTTTTTTCCCGAAATCAAAGATGGGATTTTAAAAAACTAAACGGACGATGTCGCAGACGTTAGCTAGTACAGAAAAATCTAGTAGATGAACATTTATCACAAGAAAATTGCATCTGTAGGGGTACTGTGGCACATACTGCCGTCCTCAAGCTATAACGCCGTTCACTATACCAAGACCCCATTTCGAGCTATGATTCAAAAAGCGGTAACTTATACAGAAATGACGCGAGTTGATAACTAAAAAACTACGTTTTTTATATTGCTATATCACAAACTACAGCATTAAGGAGAATACTGCTTCAATGGATCGATAGAGAATTAACTATAGGTAAGATAACATTAAAAAATCGTATTTGGTCTCATGATGGTTAACGACGTTATAGCTTGAGGACGGCAGCATATTACAATATACCTAATAGCTGTAAGCTATTAAACTAGTCGAGCTATAATTCTATTCCAAATGGTACACTCATACACATTTTTAGTGTGACTGTGAAGCCTTACCGTGCTTCATCATTGTATGCTTCAGGCTTTATCATCTGTCTATACTCCAAGATTAAGCCATCACATCTACATAGAAACTACATTATATTATCTTACGTCAAATACCGTATTGTAAATTTCAGCACCGAGTTATCAGCCTCTACACACCAGCCAACTTTAGTCTAGTAACTCCAGATTTAGCCAGACGACTTTTTCCCACCTTGTGTAGTTGTTGCAGACGTGCCAACTTATGGGCAACCAACGCTACCTATAGAGACCAAATCAATAAAAGCGATGGTAGATTTATGACGTGTCATAAGAGCTACAAGTTAGCCTACATGAAATAAATAAATTTTGAATTTGAATTTGAATAAGCGATGCGCTTGTCTTCACTATAGGGGATTTAAGCTTTAAGTCCTATGGGAAAGTTTCGAAATTCCAGAACTAAAAGTAACCTCTGTTCATTTCCAGGAAGCAAGCTTTAAGTGTGAATAAGTAACAGATAGACAACAAGTACCTTTCGCATTTATAATATAAAGTATATAGCTAGGTGGTTTAAACACCATCCTTTTAACTCATGTCATGCTTAACTTCTTAGTTGGAAGGGAAAAAGTGAATAAAAGTAACATTAATGCTCTATCTATTAAGATCTATAGAGCGTGCTCTAGTTCAGCTCAGACTCAAGGTAGAGGTTAAAATGAGACACAAATATGCTCTAACCTAAATCTGTCTCATTTTAACTCTGTCTTGAGTCTGAGCGAAGTGAGTGTGCGGTCTATAGATTTCAGACTAAAAATAGATTATAAGTACACGCAAAACGGGCGATAAGAGCCTACTTGCGGAGAAGAATCCCAGGAGTTTCAAGAAGCTTATAAGTATTCATAAGAGAAATACAAAAATAAATTGTATCTGGATGATGAAAACCCAATTGAAAGGTATTGAAAGTTGGCGCGTCTGTGGTGATGCTTTATGAACAAGTCGATGCCGACTTGACAATGCCAGTACTAAATAAGTTAAGAACTTAGCCCGTGAGCTCTCATTAAGCCCTTTATATTGCCGACGTGGGCGGCCGAAACAAAGGGACTTTATTCATTCATAAATTGATCGCGAGCATTTTGATCCGTACATCGAGATAGTGTTAAATCGAATATTTATAAGCTTTTGTGTACACAGGGTACGTTTGACCTTATATGTAGATAATTTGTAGGTTGGTACTAGATAAGCTGGTATGTGATTTTGCTTTTTTTAACAAGTTGTTTATGCTCGAGAGCCTATACTTGTGCTCGTACGTGAGGGTAAAAACTTATGAGCCTCGTACTATTATTATAACTTTATACTATCATGCGATTAAGTAATTTCTCAATAGGTAAATACGTTCGCTTTGATCTTAGAGTATTAATTAAAATACTGCCTTATAAATGTTACGAATACGAAAGTAACTTTGGCTATCTGTCACCTTTCCATGCCTTAGCCGTTGACCCGATTTCGACATTTGGTAAGGAGAGCATGCATCCTGAATAGGGCATAGGAAAATTTTTATCGGAACCGGAATACTGATAAGGAAGTCTCATGGATTAGTGAGAACTAGAATCCACGTAGAGAAAGACGTAGACAGCAACTTGTGCCAAAAAAAATAATAAGAATATATATAAAATAAACACAATACAGAATTTTCGGGTCATCCTAAAAACAGCAAGGTTGATGAATTGTTCGAATTCAGGAAACGGTTACCGTGTCCTGAATTTGATCAAAATACCTCTGACGGGAGAGCTAAAATATCGAAGTCGAAAATCTAAAATTGTTCTCCGTCATCCAATTCGTCATCCAATTTTTCCGCCCTACTTTTTTCTCTGTCAAAAACAAAGCAAAGAAAACTCCACCCGCCATTTCCGCACGAAGTAACCGTGTAGTGCAATGGAGCAGGGTCGTAGTTAGGGATTTAGTGGGTAAGGTATAGGGGCAGGTTTCCGCGAAATTCGCGTTCCATTTTCACAGTACTTTTATGCCAGTACCTGCCATGTACCTTACCTTTTTTTTCTTAATCAACTTATAGACGTCCACTGCTGGATATAGGTCTCTTGCACAGGTCTCGGTCTTGCGCCGTCTGAATCCAGCTGCTCCCTGCGAATCGTTTGATGTCGTCGGTCCACCTCGTAGAGCGTCTGCCAACACTGCGCTTCCCGGTGCGGGGTCGCCACTCCAGCACCTTGGAGTCGCATCGACCATCAGCTCTTCGAACTATGTGCCCCGCCCATTTTCACTTCAGTACATTGTACCTTATACTCGTATGTAATGTACTTAAATCTTATCTAATGTGCTAAATGACGGGTCCATCAAAGGCAACACATTGACTTTACAGTCCTGAAGGTAAGTGCAAATATATGACTAGCTAAACCAAACAACAACAAAGTCAAAATCTTAAGTAGTCAGTGCCAAAACCAAGCATCACGCGCCGCCATTTCAGCTTTGGCTTACAACATGTGAACATAGGATAGGTTAGATAGGCTTTGGCTTAGCCTAGATGACGTTTCACATCAAGGTGTTCAAAGAGAATACTTCGGAAGTTATACGATTGAACTAATATAATAGAGTCGTTTCAAAAAGAGAACCGTCGTGGTATTGGAGGGCACAGCTGTGCTTAATTACCTTTTTTGTTTAACGGGCTATACGATAGCGCAATAAATAGTCATTCACTATTTGGCCACGACGGTTATCAATTTAGAAGGACTCTATGGGGTCTGCCAGATAGAAACAAGATGGCATCACGGTATTAATATTTTTATCTAACACTTCCAATATTTCAATAGCTTATAGAATGTGAACTTTATTACATAAGCAAAGCCCACTCGTAGCAAGTTTTACTGTGATAAACTAGTGCGTGAATATTTTATAAATTGGCTAGGGACTACCCATATTTTAAACATTTCACTTTCTAACGCCGGCCCTGCCGGGAGCCTAGCAAGTTTTACTTCGACCTACAACTCTAGTGCTCCGGCGACTCATTAGGGACCCCACTACGGAGGGGCCTTAGGGGCTTCAACGGCACAAAAGGGGTTCTTCACGGCTCGAGAGTCATCCGTGAACTAACGTACTTACACCGAGACTGTTTGTCACAGACTACATCACTGAATAAGAGCTTAGTTGATATACTGCAATTTCAAATGTTATTTTATTTAAAACGAGCTTTCCCCCGGCTTCGCTCACGTTAAATTCGATTTTTCAAACGCCTATTTTATTCACACAGGGGTTGAATTTTCAAAAATCCTTTCTTAGCGGATGCCTACGTCATGATATCTATCTGTATGCCAAACAGCCCGGTCAATCCAGTGAGTTCAGCTGTATCACTCAGTCACCTTATCCTTTCATATATTTAGATAAAATTAATTATATTACAATCTACCAGCTATAGTATATAACTACCGGCCAGAGCGAGAATATTATTTGGTGGGGCTTTGATGTTCTGCCCTTATATGTGCACGTATTTATCCAATTTATGCTGAAAATGACCTGGAACATTTTGGACATTCAGAAGATTATTCAAGTTTTTTATTTAGCCTTCAGTTCCTTCGTTTTTTTAAGTTTTTTTTGTTCTGACAATTCCCAACCATCTTCGTTCATACCCATATACGTAATTTACCATAGTAATATTATTTCTAAGTTAAAAAACGCCTCGGTCGACATCGGTCATCAGCCAAGAAAACCTTTCTCTCTTGTTACAACTTTACGACCAATTTAAGTTGGTGCCAGCGTCTTTAAGTGACAATTTATGCGGCTATGTTTCACAATATATTAAACCTAAAGCTGGTAAAGTACGGCCAGCGGGCTGGAACAACGAAAACTGGCTGAAAATAAATAAAACTTTACACCAGTTGTGCACAAAAACCATCACGTAGTATAAATTTACATTAAAACGAATGGTTTGTTGTACTCTTCGGTGTACAGAATTCACTGTTGTTACTTTTTATTTTATTTATTTATTTTATTTTTATTTGTATGTACATATAAGGAATTAAAAGACAAAGCATATATTAGAAGAAGTAGACATAGGTGAAGCTTATCTCTAAAAAAAAGAAATTTCTTCCAGCTTCCCTTGAAACTGAGTGAGTGGGTAAGTTTTATCCAACTTACGAAGGTTATATATAGGTATGAATATACATAATTATTTATGTAACTATAGTTACGCCTGAACTTCTGAGCCGATTTTGATGAATGAGGTGTCAATCGATTGAACATGAATTGAATCAATAGGGCAGATAAAATATCCAATTTCTTATGTGGTAAAAACCTTTTCTAACCAGTTAGTTTTTATTCAATACTTTTTTATTTACTAAATTACTTTTTGCCAGCGACTTTATTCACTTGAAGAAAAAATACCTTGTCCAGTCTATATCAAGTTACATACATATTTACGAACAATTAACGTGAACTACACTAGACGCTTTCTTTCGGATCGACAACAAGGTAGGTTTCGCTAAAAATGAAATAGGTAGCTAATATTATTCTATACCGTTGTATTTATGGGTTTATTGATATCTTACTAAGATTATAAAAGGGAAAGTGTGTTTGTAACAAACTAACAAAGTTTGTTGGTTTATCCTTCAAACACGCTGCAAAAATCACGTCAATTTGTAGATCGATATCTAGGTGATTTTTTGCATAGTCGAGGAGAGTGACATAGAATTTTTATTCTGGAAAATCAAAGAGTTCCCGCGGAAATTTAAAAACCATGTAATTCCATGCGAATTAAGTCACGGGCATCAGCTAGTAACACTCATAAATATAATTCGATCACTCATCGTAAAGTATGCCTACGACATACCTAAGGTTGCTCAGAGGGACGTCGATCCCTCGCAACGCGATACTCCCTATCGTTAACTGTACCCAGACAAATCTGCACCCGCGGCCGATCATCACTCTTAATAATGAAGGATCACGATCTTGATTGATAAGCTAGCCCTTGCTTTTACACAGACTTGATAAGTTTAAGAATTGATCTCAATATTAAAATAAAATTTTAATTTTTTTAACTATATTTTGTATATATATACAATGGGTTTTTACCTCCAATAAAAAAAAAAATTATTAAACTGATGCAAGTTGTTATTCTAATGAAGAAAACATGATCATACAATTGAAGATTACATATTTATATATGAACAGCGTGGCGAATTTTGAGCGCTAATTGAATACTATTATGGTTCATTTTACTTTGACGCAAATGTCATCGAACACGAATACGATCAATCGAATTAAATCTTATACTAACCCCACTGAATGCCTGATGACAGTTCTTCATAATTTCTTCGAAAGTGTACTTGAATAGTGCCAATACGCACTAATTAGTCAAGATGGCCTAAGTATACCTTTCTCATTTTGAGAGGAAACTCGTGTATAGTGGGACGACAATGGGTTAAGATGAACATGATGATGAAGAATTTTAGCTGTAAAACATTTTTCTTTACCTTAGGCTGTATTTGGATGAAACCTATAGACAAATTCTAGCTACACGCCTATTATTTTATTTATTGTTACAAAAACACTGATTTCAGTTCTACGACTTGGCAAAGTTGGCAAAAATACTTTAGCCAATAAATCAAATGAAAATATAAATTAACATTCATTACGATCTTGTCAAAAGTTTTTTGTCTGGAAAGTTGGTTTATGAAATTGGGAAAAGCTGTAAAAACTCAGCGAGAAAATGTAGGTACAGTAAATAACTTTGTAATTGATTCATTAGTTTAGATGTTTTTCAGTTTTTATAAGTTAATTTAAATTTCAGCTCTAGCAGCATTTTAGCTTATATTATTCACCTGAGAAAACAATTTAACTGAAATGTTTTATATATAAAAAGAAATATTGCGAGTAGTACCTACTTTCATATTTTGAAAAAAATCAAAATTAATCAATCAAAAAGAAATTGATTTTGAAAGTAGGTACTACGTCAATTTCAAACATTCCAAATAGTGGGTCTTAAATGAATTATTTCTGATTGAAAGTTTCGAAAATTTCAAATAACGCATTATATTCAAAAACCGTGTTTTTTTTTTGTTTTTAGTACCTAACTACTTATTTATAATTTTTTCATTGGCCAATAAAATGTATACATTCAAAAAAAATATAATCAATCACTTCACGTGGTTTTTTAACTCTGTGGTCTGTATCTACTCATTACTTAAAAGGATTACAATTTGAGCGGTAGTGACGGGTGGACTATCTCTGTAAGTTTTTGCTTAATCTTATAAGTTATAGAGTTGAGCCATGATTGATTATGATGAATCCCTTTATTAGCTTTTTCTTACAGAATATTTTTAGCTAAATAAATCTTTGAGCTCGCACTTTGAAACTGTAGTAGGCGCTAACTGGACTGAGCGTACCTACATATTTGATCAGCGTTTACAGATTTTCTTCCGGAAGGTTTAAATATATCCTTATCCTTAATAGTAAGGTATGTATTATAAATCCGAAAGTGTGTTTGTTTGTTGGTTTGTATAGAAAGAAAATAAAAGACTTATACTAAAAAGATATTAGTATAAAAATAAGTTAATAAAATAATCCGATTAAATGAAAAAGAATAAACTTAAAACGAGACACCCGATTTCAAATACGCGCAAAATTTTGAAAAAGAGGTGGTCGTTAAAGTTCTTGCGTGAGTCAATATGAAGTGTGGCCACACTGATAGCGATTTAACGCAAAAGGATTTTTTCCTGTTTTTATTGACTTTTCCATGACAACATTGTGCTATGATTGCGTTTAAAATCATTTGAAGAGGGAAACTTAAAGCTAGTAAAAAAAGGAATTTTTGAATTTTATTTTGTCATTCATTTAAAATGAATACAAACTTTAGTCGAGGCACAATGATAATTATGTATTCAGGTGTTCTAGAAATTAAATTTATCTAACATCTACTTCTGTATTAAATGTAAAAAGCAGAAGAAGAGAAGGCACTTGTTCAGCAGCGGATGCATATTGGCTGATGATGATATTTATGATGATGAAGATGATTGTACACTAGATCAGTGCTCAGGTACAAAGAAAACAGTTCAAAGCCATAACAATGTAATGTAAAGGTGGCTAATCGGTATCTGGCTTCCATTGTCAGTAAATTCGGTTTTAACTGTCAATAAAATCGTAGTCAGCTTGTTTGTTCTAGAGACAGTTAGTGGGATGACAATTTTTATAAATGTGCAGTGAAAAGCAAGTAAGCATTACAACTCGCAACAAGTGGCACCGTACCTTTATATTATAGAGCGAAAGCTGGGGTATATTTTCTCCGCATCATTATCGTACCAATAGTCAATAGTTTGGATTTCTTAGATGAATCGAGGAGAGTAGAATTTTTCTTTCTTTTTTGTAGTTTTTTTTATTCGATGACAAGATAGTCCTTGACTACGATCTCACCTGATGGTTATTGACGAAGCAGTCTAAGATGGTAGCGGGCTAACTTGGAAGGGGTATGGCAGTGTAGATTCAACCCACCTACTCCTAATCGGTTCCTACACGCCATCGTGCCGGAACGCTAAATAATTTGGGAGCACGTCTTTGACGGTAGGGGAGTAACTAGCCACGTCCAAAGCCTCTGAAAAATCGACCAGAACACGCTTATTGAAATACTTATTAAATAAATTAAGTAGGTATCCCAAAGGACGTAATTTTAAGAAGAACCGCATGTTCAAAACTGTTCAAGTAAATTGTCCATTAAAGAAAGCCGGAAGGCTATTATTTCGAAGCAATTTCCTTTATGATATTATAAACAAAAAACAATTAAGCACAAAACATTATTCTGCATCGATACGAAATGCCGTTGCTGTAATAAAATTATACTTCACTGGCTGTTTTCCGCGGCTTCCCTCACGGTAAACTCGATATTTCAAATCCCTATTTTACACTAAGGGGTTCAATTTGTAAAAATCTTTTTTAAGCGGATACCTACGTCATAATAATCCGTCCAGTGATTTGAACTGTGCGTTGATAGATCAGTCAGTCAACACCTTTTCTTTTAACTTAATTAAGAAGATGTAAGTAGGTACCTAACCTCTGATAAATTCTATGTACTTGTTAGCTTTTGATCTTTTACTCCTCCGTCTGCCATTAAGTTGTTTGAGATCTTAGTTTGAGATTATTTAATAAGGACTCTCTAATTTTAGAAAGTTACAAATTAATATAATCTTAAACTATAACGTGGAGCTCTATATCGAGTAATCTAGCGAGATGTAGTTAGTACTTTTCCTGTAGGCAAATTTGGATCAAACCACTCAATTGTAATGACTGCAAATTACCCCTCTTGTTACTTAGTTGACTCAGTATTATACTAAGAAGGCAAAAAGCAACACAACCTCTCTTTCGAGTGGGAGATGCTTTAGGCAGATTTCTTCTATGACAGAGTACCTGATCACTGGGTCAAAAATATTATACAAATAAAGCTGACATTGTAGGCTAAAAATTCACCCACAAAATTGTTGATGTGGTGTTTTATTTTTTATGACCCCACTGACCTAGTCACCTTGTAACCTTGTGAGCAAATGGTTAAATTGCCTCAAATTTGTTTCAATAGTGCACTCAAATTGCGACTTTATATCATATTTCTTAAAAAACTTGTCCGAGAATTCATTTAGTTTCCACCATTTTACTATTTTTACATAGATATCATGTAGAAATTGGTAAAGGATTTAGGCTTTATAAATTATATTACACCTTGCAGTTTATTTAAGGTTTTATCATAAACTGTTTAAGCCTCACTAAAACACTATTTGCAATCACAGTCAAATACTAGTTTAACAATCAAGAGCCACAACAACTGTGTTCAATTTGTGAGTAGGTAGATTTTGAATTATTGGATATTTCCAAGATTTTAAGGCTAGTTGTATAAATATCTTCTCTTAGACGAATTGCTCGTTGCTAAGAAAGCATTAACTGCGAGTGTTCTCATCGGGTCAAGATTGCGAGCCTGATTGATATATAATAGCCATGTTGTATCAAACACCTCAGCGATCAACGTAATTCGACCTAAGTAATAAAAAATTAAAAGCATTTTCAAAACATTATAATGGTAACAGCGGTATAATTGCTTAATGACGACCCCGAATTTGTGACTCCATATTATTTATTCATGAGGTAGAGGTACTATCATTGATATAAATACCTACTCATAAACATCAGCTTATTATAAAGAAAGAGTGTCAGATACGTTACTCATTTTTTTTAATTACGAGGGTCCTTTTCCTTTTAACATTTTCATTTTTATTAATTTTGTCAAAAATGTTATGCTTTAATTTTTAACATTCTTCATTCTTTATTCATAGAGGCAATAGGCATCTTCTAGGCAAACGCGTTACACCTTAAACCATATCATTACTTTTACTTTTCGTCAGATGCGTGTGGTGTGATATGATAACGTATAAAAAAATAGTGTAATAAGTACCCATTTTTTGGACTCAAGCAAGACCATCAATGATGTATCTTGGGTTTGTATATCAATGGCTACCATAACTAAGATCCCTAACGATCAGGCTTTCGCGCGAACCAGATATTAGTTAACCAATTATGTCATCAACCGTTTTATGGATCTAAGTTTTTATAACATCCTTCTTAATGGTACAGCACGGTCGGTTAGGCTTTGTTAGTGTCTGTAATAAGCGTTGAAATACGCTTTGATGATTATGTTATTTAATGCTCTCCTGACTTTAATATACCGAAATAAGAAATAACTAAAAAGGGAAAAGTATCTATAAATTGAAAACTACAGAAACGATTTTGGTGAAATCTTTACTGTTCCCTAAGTTGAAATAAATGTAAGTAAATACAAAAAGAATGATCACGATCCGATTAATTGTTTCACAGAAATGCGTGGACAAACATAAATACATACGAACATATATGTATCTGTACATTTTTTAATGGAAACATACAGTTTTGTAAAAACTGAAGGAATAGATATATAATACTTAAACCTTAATTCCTTGTTCTATAAATTTTTTGGTTAGGTCACTATTTAGTGGGTCATCTTTGAAATTAGCTAAGGGAATAGTTTTTACTCTTACGTCAGTCACATTCGGAAAATAAAATAGAGATAGCAACCTTCTTCTGGACGATATGAATCCCTAGGGATAGTTATACGTAGGGGTTTATCCCTATTTGTGTTCAACTCATCAGAATTTCTTAGTCATAAGCTACTTATTCGAGTTTAATCGCTAGCTTATACCGCAAAGGAATTGAGAGTTAAATATACGTGTTCATTAAGGATTAAATTAAGGTACATTTCTTGAAAGTTATGCTATAAAATGGTCCGCTTAACTACCTAATTAAATTTCATGTTTGGTCAACATTCAATTCAAGTGATCAACACCATTATAATATGAGTCATCTGAATATATAAAAGGCAAAGGTGACTGACTGACTGACTGAATGACTGACTGACTGATCTATCAACGCACAGCTCTAACCACTGGACCGATCGAGCTGAAATTTGGCATACAGGTAGCTGTTAGGACGTAGACATCCGCTAAGAAAGGATTTTGGAAAATTTCAACCCCACGAGGGTTAAATAGGGGGCTAAAAAATCGAACCTTAACGCGGGTTAAAGCTAGTTATCCATATGAGTCAAGAAAAGTACATTATTATCGAAAAGGTCATCGATGAGTAACCAAACCTGAATTTTATTTTTCATGAAAGTAGAATTTATATTCATAAAAAATCAGATTGATTTTTTTGAAAAATTTAATACTTATATTATTAGCAAGAAAAGTAAAGTTTAGAATAATTTTGCTATAATCCGCCAACAGAAAAATCTGTATGGTCAAACATGCAGTTACAAGCTAAGCACCGCTTACCTCCCTAACCAAGCAAAAAAGCAAAGTTCCCAAGCAAGCAATGCCACCACCCAGTGGCGTAACTATAACGTTTGAGGCCCGTGGCAAATTCATCGGATGGGGCCCTCCCTCCCTCCCCAAAAAATGATCGCTCGGCACTAGCCGTAGTCACAGTAATGGCTATAAATGTTGGAATCCTCTTGTGCTTTCAGCCCTCTCTGTCTGGGGGCCCCTTCCTGCTGGAGGCCCGTGGCATTTTGCCGTCTTGCCACCCTATAGTTACGCCACTGCCACCACCCCTCACATGCACCACCACACAAGACTACTCTTGACGCACGTTTTGCCCCGACACCAGAGCATCCCCAGGAGATGTTGACTTTACAATGATGTATTGTCTAGTCATATGGTGTCTATGAAAATACTCGTTTTGGCGTATCCAGATAGATAATTTAGCCCAAACTTGCTGAGAAAACTTGTAGTGTCTAGTTGCATTCGTCAATTACGCGGTTCTCTGAAATGTTCTAGCTAAGAAAAAATAAATAATAAAGTATTGATTTTTAAAACTATCCTAATAATAATAATAAAAATAATGGCCTTTACCATGTAAAGAAATCGTTTGGATCAACCTTACAATTTACCTACTTGAAACATATAATCAGATGTATATTATATTTTAAGAGGTGACCACGTTACCTAAATTAAAAGGCAATTTGTATAGTTCAATGTTTAAAAACACCACAGTATTATTTCTAGACATAATCGTTCCTAAATATCGTTTGTATGGGTAGCAATTTAAACTTCTCGTATAAATTTGTGGGAACAAAAACGCATCAAGTTCGACATGAGTCGATCGTTGGTCCATAAAATTAAATGCTAATATAAATGATTATATTCTATTTTGTTTCTCCGTAAACGGTTTATAATGAGGGTGTACCGGTAATAAGATAGCTTGTAGCAGTGACTAAGATGCTGTCTTATACTGGGTCATAAGACGTACCTAATTCATGAGTAATAATTATGATTTATTAAAATCGTAAGTGTTTTCGCGGTGATTTTCGATCTGCTCGAGAGGAATTCAGTTAGCAGTTTTAATTTTGTCGAAATACTATTTGTTCCTATATCTTGAGATCTGATAGTCGCTGAGCAGTTGATAACGGCGAGATCACATTTTTTTGTACCAAATGGCAGCGGGCTAACCTGAAAGGGAAGCCGGCTAACTTGAAAGCCGGTAAAGATATATACTTAACAGTGCGTAGAATGCCAGAAAAAAATCCCCGCTATAAATTAAATGAAACATACCCGAAATCTCGTGTGAAACGGGAAATATGCAGCTTTGCGAAGCGTCAAATACATCATGTACCTATTCTAATAACTCGTAAGATATTCATTGTTTTTTTAAGTGGCTGGTCCATCTCGTGGTAAAATGTATAGGAATTTTATATAAAAATTTTGGCACTGTTATATGCAACACATTGAAAATAAATGCAAATTGATTAAAAATTAGACCTAACTTCGCGATTTCTTTTTGTCGAATAAACATTACTTTATGTTTCTGCTCAGTATCTTCCCTTGGAAATATGATTTAATTATTGTCTGTTTTTTTTTCAGATAGTTAAAACTTGATCTACTGCTGTAAAAATCGAATTTGCATTTGAAGATTTACCGTTACACGCGCTTTTAAGTAATAGGTATAATTGGAATCGGCAAATACGGGCTGTCATTTATTATTTTTATTTCACGTACCTACTAGAAACATAATCAAACTTGACTCACGCCACGTCTACTACTTAGGAACCCACAACGTTCAATAGTTCGACCTTAAATGCTAAGCCCCGATTATACAGATTATATGGCCACTCTAAATCATCCAATGCTTATCCTTTCTTTACGTCGGTCCGGTTTGAACTATACCCTGTAGTAATATTGAAATATTGCCTTTATAAGAAAGGAGTTTCATATATCGTTACGTCCAATAAAAGGACGTACGTCGTAAAAATTGCAAAGTGCTGGACTTAATATATGAAAGGTTCGAAATTAAATTAGATGGACAGTATCTCATATTATTCACGAAAGCCATAATTTTGGGATATTACCCTCCATAGCCAACGGTTAAAGGTGCGGACTCAAAACTGAAAGGTCGCAGGTTCGAATCCTACCCGTTGCACTTTTATCGTACTCCTAGCACAAGCTTTCCGCTGATTTGGATGAGATAGGAGGATATTACTCAATTTCAGCTCGACTTTAATTAAGCCTACTCGTGCAAATCCGGGGCGAATAAGTTAGTAAGAAATACGAGTAGTTACGTTTCAGTCACTTGAATTAAATGTAGTTTTATCAAGTAGTTCATCCAGACAGATACAATACAATACCTTTAACAATATTGAATCAAAATAAAATAAGCTTAGTAAGACCACACAGTAAATTGACGCTGTGGACGATTTGAGCTGAATCTTGCGGGTAGCCAGACAATTGACGAGTCTAGACAATGGAGCTTTGCACGATCAAAGCCAAATAAAATACCCCAATGATGTCTGATGAAAGCGCACTATTTTCGATTCTGCTCGACTCAGATTTTTTTGACCCTTGAATGAAGTTGAATGTGTATTAAATGCATTTTGGTAAAATAGCTAAAACTGATTTTCTTGATACACGCTTCACAAAAACAAACACGGAGAAGATTACGTGGGGTCGGGGACTCGGGGTGTTTGGTTTTTTTTTTTAATTTTATATTAAATCTTACTTAGTTCCAACTTAGACGATTAACTAAAAATAAATTACCCATTTCAACTCATCTTATTATAATCCGAAACAAACGAAACGAAAACGAAGTTTTTTTTAAAAAGTACAGTGCAGTACTTCACCAGTAAATCCAGACAGATTAGTGCGTGCGTAACATTAATTTTCTTGCAAAGGCGTATGCAGGCAGAACCCCTGTGTATGCATTGTCTGCAAGTATGCTATACAATGCAAGTGCAGTATTTTTATAGAATATTTTCATTCGTCAGGGAACATCGCTGCAGTTGCCTAAAGCTATGCGTTTTATCATTTTTAAATCCTGCTGCAGTTGTTTTTAATTGCTTTTTTCGCCTGACTGTAGAGTTGCAATGTCTTACTATAAAAAATTACTAGTAATAATATTGTTAAATATTAATCTAATATGCAGGTACAAGCTTGTATCTGCATATTAGAATAATTTTAAATCTTCGAGTATTTTTATATCTATCTTTAGCAGGCAACAAAAGACTCATTATTTTATTAATTTAAAAATAATCTAATTAAGTCTTGCAATGCACATTTTTAATTATAATTTTACTTCAGTTGGTCTCTCCTCATTGTGGAACAATAACTTTTTAACCTGAAATTCTCTGATGTAATAATTATGACAGTTCTCCACGAGCATACATGCTCAAGAGTGTTTTTTTTTAAATCTCTGCTTGCCGTCAGTGGCGTCGGATGTCTTCGTAGTTAGGTTAGTAGTGTTAAGTTGGTATTAAGTTGCATAAAGTTTTTAATTAGGTTAAGTATCTAATGTATGTATCGATGGGATTGGCATGCCAGCTGGTGAAAAGCCTAAAAAAAATAGATTAAAAAAAGTTTGTTTATATGTATTATGATTAATTTAATTTCATTTTCGGATGTGAATATTAAGCGTCGAATTACTCTATAAAGCTTGTCCAGTAGATAATAATATAACATGTCGGAGTTGAAATTTTCTTAAGTTTTTCCAACCAAACTTGATCTTATTCATCGAACATGTATCAACGTGAAGACTCGCCTTTTGAAGATTCAGTGCACTTTATTCAAAAAATACATTTTGCATTTTACAGTAGGAAGAAGATCATTAATTCAATTAACTGAAGGAAGTGACCTATATTCTCTTCAATTGTTGCGTGTCGCTGAATCACCAATTAAAAAGTACTTAAGAACAATTACACAAATGACGCCTAGGCAAATGCATTTGTAGGGAATATAAAAAGATCTTTATTTTCATAGAAGTAAGAGTTGATTTACTTAGCATAGATTTATACTTGATTTGCAGTATCTCTACAGTACATGTATGATAGAGCTCAGAGATTCATTTGTAACAGTTCAGACAAGTCATGAGAAAACTTAGAGAACAATTAATTTGAGTTACGGTTAAGGATTCTATAATAGAAACACGAGCGTAACGCGTGATTCTAAGTTAGAATCCTGAGTGTAGTGAGGGATTCAAAGGCATAAGAAACAAAAACTTTGCTATCGTGTGATACATACAACTTTTAACCTCACTAGTTCAAAAAGGGCACCTTTGTTGAACATTTCTTGAGACAACCCTTTGTCTCACTGAGTGAGCAAAAACGACTTTTGCTCACTGGTTATATACAGCAAAGGCGCCCTTTGAGCTAGTGAGATGAAAAAAGAATTACCTACGCCCTATTCACTACCACATTCAAAACGTCTCATTTCCTACTGAGAACTATACTACAAGCGATGCAAGCGACATCCATTAATTAGGAAGTACATTGAAACGCCGACCTAGATTCCATTGCTGTTTGCTTTAGTTTGCAACGTTTTGATGAACATATAGTTTTATTGTTTCACAAGCAACACACAACAACAGTTTAGTCTAATTGTTCATGTACGGACGTATGAGCGTAGCATAATTTGCATAACAATATTAATGTTATTGCTTATCGGACTGCCTATAGAAATTAAATCTGCCTATTTACTTCACACCATAGTATTACCTTCGGTAAATCGCAATTATCTATACTTATAATTAAACTGTAATTGGATGAATTCTTTATATTAATTATCTATATTTTGAAAATTTTAATCTGAGGATGCTTTATTGTCGATACTAAGACCAACACAATTTTTTTTTTTAAATTTTTCTCAGTCTGTCTGTCACGCAAAAACTACTAAACGGATTTGAATGAAATTTGGTATAGTGATAGTTGATACTTCGGGTCAATATATAGAATACTTTTTATCCTGATAAACAATAAGGTTTTCCGGGCTAGGGCATGAAAGTTTTTGTTGATTTTGCTCCATAACTTCGTCAAATCTAAACCAAATTAGATAATTCTTTTTTATTATAAATTGTGTACTATTAAAAATATTTGCCCTAATTTTGGTGAAGATCTACTAAATATTATCGGAGATAGAGGACATAACTTCTCGCGGATAGTAGCAAGTCACTCTAAACATCTTCCACGCGAACTAAGTCGCGGGAATCAGCTAGTTACATCTGTACCTTTAAATTACTTATACTCACACTTTACAACGGAGTAAGGTAATGTGCTCACAATTAATAATGAATTTTTTTTTTTCGAAACAAATTCGAATCGAATCAGAAAAGAGCAAGGTGAGTGAGATCTTAACAATCAAGGTGTCAAGTAAATTAATGGTACCACCCCCAGGCAGACGGCCAAAGTTTGTGCCGCACCTCAAATAAGTCGAGGCACGGACACTAATTAGGACATTCGGTCGCCCAAGTGCCACAAAAGAGCGAAGTTTGCGATGGCGACACTACAACGAGTGAAGCTTTGTCGCTAGTTTGCTTTGTCGCTCGTCTGCGGTCGAGTTCCATTCTGTTTGAGAACGGTGAAAGTATAACAATGGCTGGCAACCGCCGCTTTTTTGCTATTTAATTGCGGATTGCATTGAATACCTTTGCAGTTGGGTTTCATATTTTATCGTACAAAAGACGTCGTCTGCAATATAAATATTTATAACAAATTGCTTTCGTAAGCTTGATGTTACAATTTTTACAAAGTTAATTCAGAGAAAATTTTATAATTTTTCTTATTCTTTTGTGTGATATATAAATAAATTAAATCTAGGGTAAAACAAGTTTCTGTGGCACTCATTAAATATTATTTAGTCCCTCCAATTATGTATCACAAAAGAGAAAAATTAGTAACTTAGTTTAATTTTTTCTTGCGACACTAGAATTAAGTTTCGTCGCCAGTTTGCGGTCAATTTTTATTAAACTGAAAAAAAATTAGCTATTTTAACGACAATTGGGTCTATTTATATCTCCAACACTTAATGCAGTATCATTTCAATATTGTTTTGACATAAGCTCTCAAACAAAATTGAAATAAAACTGCTTTAAGCGTTCGTTGTAGGTATTGCCAAAGGTTCTAAAAAATTGATTTTAATTTTTAAAATTATTCATGAAATTCAGCCTTTGCTTGTAAAAGCTGGTGCTTGTAGTTTAATATTAGCTTCCAAATATAAAAACTAGTACTAAAAGAAAATCTGCATGCAAATGCAACGTTGGCAACTTTGGACCCTTTAATCCAGTAAGAAATGAGCTGATGCCTGAAATCTTCAAATGCCTGAACAGATCTTTATAAATCATAGCTAAGATCCATCTCGATCATGTCAGCTTTCAAACAAAAAACCGCATCAAAATCAACCCATTCATTAGGGAGAGACGCGGCAACAGACACATACGTCAACTTATAACCCCCCCCCCCCCTTTTATCGGGAATTAAAAATGAATGAAACTATACGTAGGTATAGTTCTTTCACTTCACGAAGGCTCGTGGCTCATGGTTGTGTGTGTGTCGAATCTGTATAAGTGTGAGCGAGCGCTTTCCACCTATGCTCCTGACAGGCACGCACACTTACGCAATGTGCTTGTACACGATGTAACCACAAGTAAAGCGCCCGTAACTTCCTGAGATATACGTACTATACTTTATATGATTTACGTCACGACAACTTCGCTTTAAAAATTCTAACCTCATTACAGCAATAATTTAAGGTATTATAACTAGGCAATTTCACACCTGGTTCACTCTCTTCCCGAGTCAGCAACGTGTCGGTGTCTGATGTCAACTAATTAGTGCATGCGTTGACGCGGAATGGGCGACGAACTTGCGTCGAAGCAACGAATGCAGAGGTGGCGAGTGAAACGTCATGCCGGTTTCAGTGGGGTTAGTATAAGTTTTAATTCGATTGATCGAATTCGTATTAGATGACATTTTTTTTTATTCGATGAAAAGATTAGTCCTTGACTGCGATCTCACGTGATGCAGTCTAAGATGGTAGCGGGCTAATTTGGAAGGGGTATGGCAGTGTACATTCAACCTATACCCCTTGACATTAGTGTTAAAATAAAATGAATCTTTACACTTTTGATTTAAAGTCACAAATTCAGTACAACGGATTTCAATTTGGAGCGTATCCGTATACGTAAAAGTATAAGAATGCGTACACGAAATTGAGCTCTAATTTAATATTGTTATGGTTCAATTTACTTTGACGCTAATGTCATCGAATACGAATACGATCAATCGAATTAAATCTTATACTAACCCTACTGGTGCACGAAATTATTCGGAGCGGAAATATTTGTACGTGACAAAACGTCATTCAAGATTTGGAAAGCAATTATGCAGATCTTGTTACTCACATCTGAGTCTGATAATTGTAAACTTTAGATTGACATGTGGGTTGTGGTAAGTTGCAAGTGTTTTTTTAACCGGCTTCAAAAAAGAACGAGGTTCTTATTTCGTCGGAATCTTTTTTTTTACACAGACACATGTGTGTGTGTGTGTGCCTGCGTGCGTGCCTACGTACGTGTGTTTGTGTGTGTGTGTGTGTATGTGTATTTAGTTTTTAAAATCCCGTGGAAACTGTTTTATTTTCCGGGTCAAAAAGTAGCCTATGTCACTCTCCAGGTCCTCAACTATACGCATGCAAAATCACATCGATCCGTAGCTCTGTTGCAGCGTTATTGAAGGATAAATTAACAAAAAAACACACTTTCGCATATATTAACAAAGATTCGAAACAAAGCTCGTATTTAATTTTGTTCCTTGTAAATTTTAACCAGTGAAAATTTTTCACAGTTGAATTATGAAGAACATTATCATAATATTAATGTAATGAACTGATGTTGAGAACCTAGCATTCTCTACGTCAGTAATCCTCAGAGATGCACGTACACTTTAAAGTAATCAATAGTATCTCTATCATCACACGAGGGGCGCTATATAAATTGCAAATCACTCTCGAAATGTCGCTAAAGCGTAGATAATTCAACCACATGTTTTGTTCACATCGAATAATAGTTTTATTACCCCAACCAATTATTACACAGGGAAAGTATTTCACATACAAAATCAGGGTAGTTCAAAGTTTTTTGCTCGGGGTCTGTACTCTCTATGACCCGTAGGGTAGTTGAATTAGAGGGTTAGATAGTGAAACAGGGTAAAGGGGTCAATAGTGGGTGAGACAGGGGCGAAGCTGCCGCCATATAAGCTTTATTAATGATATGAGGCCCCGAATCTATGAGGGCCCGAGTGTAAATAAAATTTCGAGTGTAATTAAAATTATATACAAACCTCACATTGATATAAGGCTTTGAAAAACACTCAGACAAATTAAATAGACAGAAATCACCAAAGTAGGTACAAAGACTTCACTTTACTTGGTCAATTAATAAACTATGTTTAGTATTTAGTTCTTTTACACTTAAATAATATACTTATTATGTTAATGCAAGTGCCTCAAAGAATTAATTCTTTAAGGTACTTGCATTATAAGAATATCAACAGAACATTTATAGCCCTCGGGATGATGTAAGGATTCTAACGATACCCAAATCTAAATCCAAATTTGTTCGGCATTTAGTAGTTATGGAGGAATAAACTCACATATATAATACGAACCCTGAAAATCCTTTTTTTGGGCAGTCGCTTAAAAACATTTTTGTATTCATCAAAACTGGGGGGCCCGGGGCTGTGATAGAGGGCCCATTTGGGACTAGCTCCGCCACTGGTGTGAGATAAAGGTGGCTGCAACAAATTGAGCTCCCGCCTTTGTTAACGGTCGTTCTGTACTTAATTGTGCTTTTGTCCGTCCTTGCGGTCCGCCCCGCGATTGGCCCGGCTTGGGTTAAGATGACAGAATTGATTCTATTTATCGTATCTGGATTTTCCGCCGCCGTTTATTAATGCAGTGTGTTTTATTGCCATGGTATTATAGACTAGTTTTTTCTCGCGGCTTTGTACGTTTGCTTTTTTACAATTCCACGGGAAGCCTTTATTTTTTAAAGAGAAAAAGTAGCCTATATCACTCTATACAGGTCCTCAACTGTAACCCATAAAAATCATTGAAAAAATCAAGTTGATCCGTTACTCTATTGCAGCGTGAATGAAGGACAAACTTACAAGCATTTTCCCATTTATATATTAAGTAGGATAGGATAGGAATTTACTTACTTGAGCATAAAACGTGTCAACAACTTTAAAGTAAGTGAAAATGCAGTCTTATCAGCTGAAAATCGACTCCAAAATGGCATTTAAAGCGCGCAGTGTAATAGCGACATTAAGGAAGTAAAAATCAAGTACGTAAGTTACCTATACCTATCTAGTTATTTTCTACAACATAATATTATAGGTAGTGCCAAAAATTTTCTTTTGTTACAAATGAAATACTGCAATTTAACGAATATAATATGTATTATAATTGATCGTTTTCTTCCCTAATACAATGCTTAAAGGCTTTCGGTAATGAAAAGTTAGTGTTCATTAAATATTAAAACAGAAGTTACGGCGGCGTTGCCACAAATTCTTCACGAGCTCACCGAAACGAGATTAAACTGTTCAGGCTCGTGTATAGTCTTCCTTACCTTAACATTTTATATTTACTACGTATCAACTAATTTTTTGATGAATGCCGTTGAAAATAAGTGTAAATAAGGGATGATGAATATAAGTGAAATGAATGATTAATTTCAGTTTTCACTTATTTTCATCATCATTATCATCAGCAGCAACTCATCAACGGCTCACTACTGAGCGCAGGTCTCTTCTCAGAGAAAGGTTAAAGTAGAGGCCAGAGTGTCTATAACTATAACTCCAAGTCTATAATATATAATTATATAATTTTTTTTTATTATGAGATAGGCTTGCGCTTGACGACAATTAGTGATGGAAAGCATTGATGAGGTTTAGGTTGGAGTACGCTTGCCTAGAAAATGTCTATTCAATCTTGTCTTGAAGGTACTCAGATTATACGTGGCCGGAAACACAAGCTGGAAGTGCATTCCATACCTTAGCCGTTCGTTTCAGAAACATTGAACTAAAGCGCACGAGTAGGTTGAATTTCAACCACGTATGGGTGCCATCGCTCGCGATTTCTCGAAGTTCTGTGGTAAAACGGTGAGAGGGGCACAAGTATATAGTACTTATATATAAAACTTCGATATTTCATAGACCTTGATAACGACATCTAAACCCCGAGTTGCATTGCCCTCATCTAGCACTTAACTAACGGACAATCGCATTAGGGTTCGCCTCAAAAAGCACCTTCCAACTGAATCATCCTAAATAAACAATAACAAAGCGACAGCTTTTAAACGATTTTCAGAGGATCAGCTGACAGATTAGCCGTCCCCATCGCTGATATTATTTGTACATTTTCGAGCTTATTACAAACACATAAAGTAGATTTTTGTATGACACGTTTCGGGACGGAGTATAGGTGTGTAGTGTTTTTGACGAGACAAAGGGTTATGATGGGACGCTGTTAATGTAGGGTGAACATTTCATTGAAATATTGCAGTCATCTTGTGCAGAAAAAATTGTCTAGACTCCGATTTAAATAAAACTAATTTGAACAGATTATTATTTATAGTCTCGTTTTCAAATTCTTATTATCCAGCTATCTCCATGCTTTGTATTTTTATTTATTTCAGCATTTAGTTGAAAGTCCACAGCTAAATTGTTGATTTTAAATTTAAATCCTGAAATATAAATACAATCCTGAATACAAATAAGCGTTAACAAGATTTAAAATTCTTTTAAAAAGTTACTCATATTTTGAAGGTGCAGTGGTGCTACTGTGTGTGTGTGTTGTACTTACCTAATCTCTTATAGTACGTTTATCTCACGAAGTTACAGGCGCTTTACTTGTGGTTACGTCGTGTACATACACTTTGCGTAAGTGTGTGTGCCTGTCGGGAGCGTAGGTGATACGACACACACACAACCATGAGCTACGTACTCTCGTGAGTTGAAAGAAAATTACTTAATTAAATGTAATAATGAATTATGTTCTCCACAGAAGAATTAAAATGTTAATAGGCAAGTACCTAAATACGCAACCAAAACTCTTCAATCACAGAATCCGGGGCACGTATTAAAATTTTTGTTCACGACATTTCGTAAATGTCGCAAACAAACTCTTCTTTCGTTAAGTTGGCGCAATCCTCGTGGGACGCGGCGTATGTGTCCCGTTATAATTAGCGAACAATGTTTGGCTTTAGCAAATCCCTTTGGGGCGTAAATTAAGAGATTCGGGCTTACGGATACATTTGCTAAAACCCGTATGAGCTAAGTATTTGCACGTGCTTAAGGGTGGGCATCCACTGGCGATGTGCGGAATGAAGAGCGGTGGACAGGGAAAAACTGAGCTCATCATTTCATCATCAGTCTAAAGGTCATTTCTATAGGTACATACTAGCCATTCGGGTATACATACATACTAGTCATACGGGTTGGCCGTCGTGGACCGTTACAAAACGACGTCATAAAATAGAATAGAATAATTTTTTTATTCAAATAAACTTTTACAGTGCTTTCAAATCGTTAAATGAATCTGACACTAATTCGGAATGCCGTTCCAACTGAGAAGAACCACCAAGAAACTCGGCGGTTGCTCTTTTAACAATATCATATTGTGTACAATTTACAGTTAAAATTCTCATTACATCCTTATATATTGCTAGAGCGAGTTATATCCGCGCTTTAGGCACAATTACTAATGTCGTTGATAAAAAATTAATAACTGTATTTTATCTGCAACTACCAAAAAAGACGTGCTGCAAAGCGGTTTAGCGTTCCGGTACGATGACGTCCAGAAACGGATTAGGGGTTGTTTCGCTATCATCTTAGACTGCATCAACACTTACCATTAGGTGAGATCTCAAACAGATCTCGTCATCGAATAAAAATAAATTGTCGGGTGGTGAAAGTCTCGGATAAAATAGCTTTAAAAATAATATTGTTGTACTATAATAGTAGACTATTTTACCAGCTTACTAATATTTTCCGTAAATCTCTGGTGGACTCTCATCCATTAGTATTGAGTACTAGGTTTGTATTGTTTTGTGAATTTTCACAAAAGATCTCTTTTGTTTTTCTTCTGATTCCCGCAGCTAAGCCAGGATTTCTCGGAACATAAGATAATTTGTTGTAAAGATAAAAGATATTAAATAAGCCAATTCCTTTTGTTTTGTTTTTTCGCAAAGGCACAAATAGGACTTACAAGATTTTCGCGTAGATTTTCGATCAAAACAAATTGAATTTCAATACTAACATCAAACAAAATATAGCACGTAGGTTTTTATTTAACAACGTGTCACTATGTAATATCTTGTCTTCTTTTTTATTCAACGTCAAGTTAATCCTGTGACCTACTTGTAACTACGATCTCACCTGATGGATAGTGACGATGCAGAATAAGATGAAAGCGGACTAGTAATGGAACTCCTCTTTTTGGTTTAAATATCAAAAAAATAATTAAAAGATACTTACTTAGTTTTTTCAGAAAGCTAAATAATTGCGTTAATTCGAATGTTTTAACGCACACAAAACTGTTTTTTTGTTTAGTATTAGCATTGTTAAAATGTTCATTATTAAAAAAGTATTTATTGAATAAATAGCACATGCCACAATGGCAGTTGTGACTCTTGTCTGTCCTGAACAGCCAGGCTGATTCTGCGTTAAAAAACGAGCCAGATCGTCAGTCAACAGATGAAGCAATTTAATAATCAATAAAATTAAGTGCTAATTAATAAAATTATTTTTGCTCAAAAATTTCAATACTGTATCATGAAAATTAAAAAATTCTTGATTAACTTGAAATCAATTTTCAGCGTCTGCGGTCCAGACGGCTGGATTCGATTAATTCTTTTAAGTGACATGTTATGGAACACACTTATTATAATATGTGTATATTTTACTAGCAGGCTGAGCAGATAACTTTTATGTGACCATAAACAAAAAGAAAAAATTACGTATTTCCTACGTTCCTACATTTGAATCGTGAGTATGGTGCGTTCAGTTCAAGAATTTGTGAATTTTTCGGGCAACTTTCTCAATTTTTCTTTTCATTGAAACCCTTATTTGAACGTTGGATTATTACGAACATTTAAAAAAATTGCCAAATCGGTCAAGCCATTCTCAAGTAATGTAAGTAAGTAAGTAATGTAAGTAATGCGCTTAATAACGAAAAGCATTTCAGTTTTAATAATAATAATATTTATTCTAGTAATATTTAATGTAAATAATAAATAATTTATTTTCACAGATGACAAGATGGTGTTGTTAGTTTATGACACAATAAAAAAATTGTAATTTCCACTATATAATTAATAAAAAAGGTAATAAATTAAATCTCTTGTTAGCCCTTTAGTGTAACTGAGTGGCTTAAAATAAAATTAATTAAATTTAATTTTCCCCTTTTTAAAATATGCGTTATGTCGTGATATCACGCGAACTATTAGTAGGTGGAATATAATTTATCGCTAAGTTGTGAACTGCTTAGGGTAATTTAAGTTATCGCATTGCCGTAGAAATCACGAGTTTGTTTGCAAAAGGGTTGAAACGGTTATTTTATGGAAAATAAGAACACGCATTTTGAGTCAAATAACAAGGATAAATTAAAAATTTAAAACCCCCCCAACAACAACAATCTATTATCGAAATGTATAATGTATTCAGGTACATTAATATATATATAGCTACTCGTGCTGATTCACTGATTCACTCACTCACTCACTCACTGACTCATTGATCACCTCTCCTGTAAAATTTTGTATGGAAAAAAATTTTTTCACGCATGGTTTCGTATAGAGGACAAAAATTCATTCGGAGGAAAAATATGGAGAGAGCTGATGATTGAGGATTTCGGAGACGGCTGAGGAGCACCGGCCAGGGTATCGAAGATAGGTAGGGGGTGTTCAACCAAATGTCACTCGAAACCTCATCCAATTGGCAGAGAGCCGAAAAAAAACTCCAAAATGGCGGATTCAAGATGGCGGCCATACAAATTTCGTCGGTGTCTATCTCGGAAACTATAAAAGATGGAAGAGTGATTTCTTGGAAAAGGATGATCAGGACTCGAAGGTCTACTTGATGAATAGAAAAAAAATTCAAGATGGCGGAATTATTTTTTTTCCATACAAAATATATGCAACACTAAAACATAGTTCTTTCTCAAAACATATGTTGATTTTGTATGGAGGATAAAAATTCATTCACAGAAAAAATATGGAGAGAGCTGATGATTGAGGATTTCGGAGACGGATGAGGAGCATGGTCAGGATATTGAAGGTAGGTGGAGGGTGTTCAAACAAAAGTCACTCGAAACCTCATCCAATTGGCAGAGAGCCGAAAAAACCTTCAAAATGGCGGATACAAGATGGCGGCCATACAAATTTCGTCGGTGTTTATCTTAGAGACTATAAAAGATGGAAGAGTGGTTTCTTAGAAAAAGATGATCAGGACCCGAAGATCTACTTGATGAATAGAAAAAAATCAAGATGGCGGAGTTTATTTTTTTCATATAAAATGTATGCAAGACTTTGATACGTTCCTTTCCGCTGATGGTTTCGCATACAAGACAAAACTTCATTCAGAGGAAATATATGGAGACAGCTGATGATTGAGGATTTCGGAGACGGGTGAGGAGCACGGTCAGGGTATTGAAGATAGGTGGAGGGTGTTCAAACAAAAGTCACTGGAAACCTCATCCAATTGGCAGAGAGCCGAAAAAAACCTTCAAATTGGCGGATCCAAGATGGCGGCCATACAAATTTCGTCGGTGTTTATCTCAGAGACTATAAAAAATGGAAGAGTGGTTCCTTGGAAAAAGATGATTAAGACTCGCAGGTCTATTTGATGAATAAAAAAAAATCAAGATGGCGGAATTTATTTTTTTCATATAAAATGTATGCAAGACTTTGATAGGTTCCTTTCAGAAATTTCTGATGGTTTCGGATGGTTTGGTATAGAGGACAAAATTCATTTGGATGAAAAATATGGAGGGAGCTGATGATTGAGGATATCGGAGACGGGTGAGGAGCACGGTCAGGATATTGAAGATAGGTGGAGGGTGTTCAAACAAAAGTCACTCGAAACCTCATCCAATTGGCAATGAGCTGAAAAAAAAAACACCAAAATGGCGGATTCAAGGTGGCGGTCATACAAATTTCGTCAATGTATATCTCAGAGACTGTGAAAGATAAAAGAGTATTTCCTTGGAAAAAGATGGTGAACACCTGAATGTCTACTTGGTGGACAGAAAAACCGCGGTTCGCTTTAGCGAGCCGCGCACCCACGCGCCCTACTAGTTATATATATCAGCCATACATCCTGTTACCCATTTTTATGCTCTACCACTAGATGAGTATGTTAGGAAACGTCGGTTAAAACAGACAGTAATTTATTTACTTCATTTAATCAATGTCGAATCTATTTCACAAAATATGTCACATATAATATTCGAGTTATAGTTCTTGCAACTCACGAGGATACGTGGCTCATGGTTGTATGTGTGTAGTATCTATATAAGTGTGAGCGAGAGCTTGCACGCACCTAGGCTCCTGACAGGCACGCACACTCACGCGTGCATGTACCTATATGACGTAACCACAAGTAAAGCTCACGTGCCCTCGTAAATTGAAAGAACTATAACAGCTCTAGGCCTAGTTTAGTTTAAAAACTACCACCAAATCCCCTTCAACGTATTTGTAGTGAAGCGTTTAATACGTACAATACAGAGTTCATAATTTATTCTTTGTTAGGACTCCAATATCTATTGTCTTTTCGAGAATATTTATGATATTTAAAGGAAAGAAATCACATTTATGAAATAAGTCTGAAGCTGAACGTTCCCCTTCATAATCTTGTTTGGACATCGTCTCTTTGTTCCACACATTTGCATATTTCTATTATTGTGTTAGCCCCGAGTTGGTTCTAATGTTTCAAAAATCAACACGCGTTGTCGAAGTTTTTGTATAAAATATGCAAAGTCGACACAAAAACTGAGTTATTAATTCTAAAATTATCATAAGGTGATTTTAAGGGTGCTTTCATCATATTGTCAATATAATAATATACTTTTATGTAGCACCATACTACCCTCACACCTTATTTCACTCCTATCACCAATGGTTGCCTGGTAGAGATTGCTCTGTAAGCAATAGGGCCCCCCTTGTATGCGTAGTTTTAAGATTCTGTTCCTTTCTGGTGTGCAATAAAGTTTCTATCTATCTATCTATCTATTGTCATGGTTTCTGGTTGTCCGTCAATCATGTAGCAAAGGAGACCCGAATCGCATCGATGCGATTCGTTGCATTGGTTGATGCTCTGAGACTAATTTTGCTCTATGTCCATCGCGCAAACCACAGCCTAAACCATTGCACTGGAGTTAGAAGCTTGTTTTGACACTATGTTCCTTTTATGACATAGGCAATAGGCATCCACTAAGAAAAGATTTTTTGAAATTTCACCCCCAATGGGGTTGAATAGAGGGTAAAATTTTCGAGTTATATCTATGAAACTATCTATCTTGGTATTTGGACTTTCAATTAAAAATTAAGAAATACATCCACGATTTTTTTGAAATTCCATCTCCTCACTGATTTTCAAAACTCTACACGAGCGAAGCTGGGGCGGATCATCTAGTATTTAATATGATACAAATTTTTTAAAGGAAATTAAGCCACTAAGTGTAAAATTGCAAGCATAAAGCAATTTATTATTTAATTCAATTTTATGCGACGATAAATAAAAATGTTTCCAAAGTAAATACCTTTAAAAAGTGCACTTTTAATCATCGCAAAAATTTTATAAATCCAAATTTTAACCTTAACTGTTTAAGTTTAAAGTTGTTTTTTGTATGTAGTTTTTCAGAACTATGAAATGGAAACATTTCTGCCCGAACCTGAAAGTTCGGAACCAATTAATATCTGGTTTTATTCATCAAAACCTCTCCTGAACACTTGTTTTTCGAATTACTTGTATATTCTTTTTGAAATTGGCAATGATGGAATATTATTGGCTGAGCACCAAAAAGAGATAATAAGAACTGGTTTTATTATCTGCGTATTGTAATACTTAGTCGTCTTTAATACTTTATTTGGTTTAAAATTATTTTGTTAAGTATACTTATTTACTATTCAAATACGTACGGACTAAAGATATTAACGATATTGTGAGGCACAACCTCTTGTGAAATTATTAAACGTTCTTCATATTGATTAATTTAATCACGGCCGTAATTTAATATCAATGTCTCCATATCATTGAAGATTTTGATCATTAAAAGTTTGATTGAGCTGTAAGAACATTATCCTTCGCATTATTAAAATTTGTCTAGAATTACTTGCACAATTTCGTTAATCAATCAAAAACAAAGGACATGCCAGGCCATTCTGATCCCTGCTTGTGACCTTAATCTAAAAATGAAAAATGGCGGTCATTAAATTTTTAGGCCCTTACAATTATTTTCAACCATGACGCTAGATCATGGATATTAAATCTTTCAGACCCTTGAATATTTTTGAAATAACGAGCTTTTTATAAAACAAAATTCTTTTTTATGATGTTGACAGTTATATTAATGACACCTGTTTTATACTTAGAACTAGCTTTTGCCCCCGCGACTTCGTCCGCGTGGAATTAGATTTTGGGGTGGAATTTTCAAAAACTGTGACACACGTCCTTCTTTATTTTTAACTGAAAGCTCAAATACCAACTTTGATGGAAACAGCTTGAAAAATGACGGAGTTTCATATAAACTTACATCCCCTATTTAAACCCCTTAGGGGTGGAATTTCCAATAATCCTTTCTTAGTGTGCGCCTACGTCATAAAAGGAACCAACTGTAAAAAATTCAAGTTTCTAACTTCAGTAGTTTAGGCTGTGCGTTGATATCTCAGTCAGTCAGTCAGTCAGGACTTTGAATTTTATATATATAGAAGATTATTTATTAATCATCATCATCTCAAACTATTGCGGATCCAAAACATGGGCATGGATCTCCTCAGAGACTTATGCTGAGGTCTAAAGAGCGTGCTCTGATTCAGCTCAGGCTTAAGGTGGTTTGATTCGGTCAGTGGTCACATCAGCGCCAATAGATGGCGTAGATTTTGTAATTAGACTTATTTTTTTTTTTTATGAATGAAAATGTGAATATTTTTTTATAATAATATGGTTCCCGGTTGTAGCGGTATATTTGTAATATATCCAACTACGTTTCAGATGTATTTAAATTTTCAAAATACTTTCATTTGTACTGATAATCACGCGGTGGTAGCAGCACTGCTGCTCAATATACTTTATTTATATCAGGACAAATGAAAGTATTTTGAAAATTAAAATACATCTGAAACGTAGTTGGATATACAGTGCAACCTCGATATAACAAATCGGAGGGGAACAAGAAAATATTCGTAATATCAAGTAATTCGTTGAACTGAGGTTTGTTATGTTGAGGTTAGATTGGTCTAAAATTCGTTATAAAGAGGTAAAAGAATAGTTTTATTCACCTCAATATTACGTACTTATCTTATTATAGCGAACAACTTCTGATTAACGAACAACAATGATTACTTTACAAACAAAAGCGTGTCCAAACATGTCGAGACATGAATCACATTATAAGATTAAGAGTTATATTATTGGTGGAAACTTTATATAAAGGTTTTGGGTTGGCAAAATTCGTTAATTAGAGGTATGAATACTTTTTCTTGATAGTTGAAAATTCGTTATTAAGAGGTTGTACGCAAAGAATGTTCGCAATGTAAAGGTATATTTTATATTGACTCTTATGGACAATTCAAGGGGATTACGAAGAATTTGTTAAATCGAGGAAGTCGTTATATTGAGGTACGTTATATTAAGGTTGCACTGTATTACAAATATACCGCTACAACCGGGAACCATATTATTATAAAAAAATATTCACATTTTCATTCATAAAAAAAATAAAATAAGTCTAATTACAAAATCTACGCCATCTATTGGCGCTGATGTGACCGCTGACCGGATCAAACCACCTTAAGATAGAGGTTAAAACGAGACACAAATATGTTCTGACACAAATCTGTCTCGATTTGACTCTGTCTTGAGTCTGAGCTGAGTGAGAGTATGGTCTATAGATTTCAGCCTTAAATCTATAGACTGCAGGAGTTCTGCCCACCTAAACTGTGGGGATTTAGGAATTGTAAATTGAAGAAGCAGATGACGTTGAGGGCGTCCGCTAGTAATTGAATAAAATGATAATCATGGTTAAACAAAGTCCCTCTTAAAAAAATTGTACAAAATTAAGTCACTGATTCAATATTAGAAACTGACTTATTTATTTATTTACTAAGGTACGCTAACAGCGAATTCACGAAACAACGCTAACTTAAAAACTATATAATATAATACATTCTTGTTTCTTGTGCTTGAATCTGAATGATAAAATGTTCCTGTTCATAGAACGGTTGAGCATGCTATATTTCCTACTTTCAATCGCAATTAGAGACGATCAAATAATCAACGGATGCATCTTGAATACTAGATGCCCTAGATACGGCAAGTGCACCCGGAGACTGTTTGCGTTATAATCAAACGTTTCCGTGAGGTCAAAAATGACGACATTGTTAAGGTATAGCTCTTGCAATTCACGACGGCGCGTGACTCATGATTGTGTGTGTGTCGTATGTGTATAAGTGTGAGCGAGAGCTTGCTCGCGCCTGACTGCTTCCACCTAAGCTCCTGACAGGCACGCACACTTACGCAATGTGCATGTACGCCCACGTGAATTGCAAGAACTATAGGTAAAGTTCTTGCAATTCTTCTTCTTCTTTCAAAGGTCTTCAATAGGTATTGAAGATAAACCCATAAATATGAAAAATTTGAACAAAAATATGATGACCCCTTTCGCCATCGCCGAGTAACATTTAACCGAGGAATTTCAATGTTCTGACAATTTTTATATTGAAAATCTGTCAAAATGTTCAATTTATTAGTCGGCTAAAGTTAACCTGGCGATTGTAATATAAGTCGTAAGATTTAGACGAAAAACTCGCAAGATGCACACTTACAATCTTTATTTCCTATAAGAAAAACAAAGTAAGTATAAGAAAAAGAGTGGGCGTCAAAAAGGCAGTTCCACCAAAATGGGAACAAACTTTTATATCCAGAATGATCACGACTCCTTTTATAGCTATCTAACTGACGGTCATTTGCAACAATTAACCGTAGTTGGCACGTTTAACGAACCAATTATATTCCCTTGTTCCTCACAACAGGCGACTTGTTTATCTCGAGTCTATCAGGTCGCCTTATCTCTTCCCTTGTATATTTTATTCTGTCAATAATAATTAGTTCCGATACTTTGAACGAGAAATTCTACAACAAGTATTCGTTTTATTGGAAATTCTTCACTCATAGTGACATCGTCGTTCTAAATTAATATCAAAAGTGTGGTCTCTTTATAGAAATTGCAAAGCAGATACGCTATTTTTTATTTCAGTAATTTTTTATTACATTATTAATCCTTGAATGAATACAACTCATCAAGAACCAAGTAACAACTTTTATGTACAACATTATTGGGTAAAATGAATGAACACGTCAAGGGATTATCTCATATTTTATTACCATTTAGCATAATAATTATATTATAATTATAGTGCAGATTTTACCAACGTCGAGTGACGTTTAATCCTGGAATAAATTGGGCTGACAGATTTTGTATTGGAAATTTGCTAAAATATCTTTACGCTCGGATAAGATCCATTTTATGTTGGTGAAATCGGCCCAAAATATAAGTAACTTGTAATCCGATATTAGGTATATATTGCTTAATCTAATTCCCATCGTCCTTAGCGAAATTTGTGTCACAGCATCATTGTCATCCCTATTTATAGCTGCTAGTAAATGTGCGAGAGTGGTTCAACTTATGTTCTCAGCGTGTTATTAATTTAATAGTATTGATCGTTAACCTATTTTAGTCTGTATGGTAGAATTATTTACGATTTTTAATCTAATGGATTGCAAAATTATAACGAATCTTTTCTTACTATCTTTTCTATTTATATCTACTTAATTTCTGGCCTAAAAGTCTCATCATGGCCATTTCAGCCAGATGTTAACCTAAATTATTAAAGAAAGTGAGGAACGGGCATACGGCCATCGAAATATTATTTTAATATTTTTTATTTAAAGATTAATTTCATTAATGTATTAACAGTTTTAATTTTAGAAATAATTGTTTAATCTCTACGTATTTTTTGAAGTGATCTTTTTCATATTCATCTCAAAAGCAAGCTTTTTGAAAAAAGTTAGAAAAAATTGTGCTTGAGTTATGCTTTCGTTAGATCATAAAATAAATAAGCTTAGAAACTAGAAAGAGCTTTTAAGGGGTAGTTGTTTCTAAATCACATAAATACAATGCAATTCAATCACTTCAATGCAATTTACTTCTATTACAAGATGCGGATATTTGGACTTTAAATATTGTGTACATAATATATTTTACTTGATATCCGATAATTATGGGATTAATAGGATATAATTGGTAATAATGCATTACACCTGTTGTTATTATTGAGACACATAACTGTTACGTTAATGATAATAGTTATTGTAATACTGATGATACGATTAAGGGATTTATTAAATACACATAATTGTTGATGAGGCGTAAACCCTTATTATACTTAAGTGGCATTACTGTCATTGTTAGCAGGAATTAAGGTAATAATAGAAACATAATATAATTCAATCTTACCACTTTAAACAAGATTTAAACGCGTGTTTATCTTAAGCGTACTACAATTTGACAGAGTTCCTATATACTTGTTTTGCTAATTGTTTTTCTTTTTCTCGCCTAGTGTTGTGTTATATGCCAAACAAACTAGGAAAATTAGATTAGGTACGCCTTGCGTTTTTTGATCCAGCCATTTTTGATTTTTTGACCTTTAGGACTATAAATGATTTTTGACGACCTCCCTGGCGCAGCGGTCAGCACTGTGGTCTTATATCTAGAAGGTCTCGGGTTCGATTCCCGGCGGAGGCAATCTCGGAATTTACAATTTCTAAATTATCTCTAGTCTGGTCTGGTGTGAGGTTTTAGCTGTTGCTAATTACCACCCTACCGTCAAAGACATGCCGCCAAGTGATTTAGCGTTCCGGCGTGTAGAAACCGATTAGGGGGTATGGCTTGAATCTACAATGCCATGCCCGTTGCAAGTTAGCCCGCTACCATCTTTGACTGCATCGTCACTTACCATTAGGTGAGATCGCAATCAAGGACTATCTTCTCAACGAATAAAAAAAAAACAATCGAGAAGCCTGATCGCAGTCCGTAGACTCGCTGTTTGATTTGATCATTGAACGAGCGAAGCGAGTTCTCTGAGTCAACTAAGGCGCTTGCCTACTAGACAGAGAAGTGTGTCCGTCTAATGTCTGTCAGAGCCCTATAACTTCTGAATTACTGAATATATTAGAACGTGAAACTAGGTTGAAAATTCAGTTATATCCTGTACTTGAACAACAAATACTAAAATTAGATAAATGTTGTAAAGAAACGAAATTATTTAATTTTAATGCGCCATCTATTAGCATTATAGTGAAGCTATTAGCTTCACAATAATGCTAATAGATGGCGCTGTGTCAGTAAAACAGTTTTATGTCAACTATTATTTTTTTTATTGCGTCTAATGTTAAAAGTTAATTATTACAATATATAATTAAAACTTTTGGGAATTATGGGATATCGCGAGGTCTCAGTTCGGGGCGAACCACTAGTAATAGTCATAGTCATATAATAGTGGAGCGAGACGTAAGACAGATCGCGTTCAGCAAAGAAAACAATTTAATGGAATATTCTGCGGTGGTCGACAAGTCACTTAAGCGTTATCCGAGAACATACTTGATGGTTTGTTGTGGACGGTTTACTTTGTAACCGAACACGGCGGACAGAAGCTCCGTAATGCTTTGTCCCTAACTCCGCGACCGTATTTGCGCTGCTTGTTCAAATACTACGACAGTTTTGCATTTCGATTTTATAAAGATTTTATACTTCGGCACGCGTCATTTAGCTTTGCGGTTTGTGGCCGGTGAGTAATTTTTTTTATTGACAAGATAGTCTTTGACTGCGATTTCACCTAATGAAAGTGCAATCTAAGATGGTAGCGGGCTAACTTGGAAGGGGTATAGCAGTGTAAATTCAACCCATACCCCTAATCGATTTCTACACGCCATCATGCCGGAACGCTAAATCACTTGGCGGCATGTCTTTGACGTAGGGTGGTAACTAGCCACGGCCAAAGCCTCCCATCAGAAAAAATGGTACCCACCACCACCATAGTAATTTATCAGGAATATTGCTCTTTAGGGTTCCGTACCCGAAGGGATCCTTATTAGGTACTAAGCCTCCGCCGTCCGTCTGTCCGTCCGTCTGTCTGTCTGTCACGGGCTGTATTTTATGATCCGTAATAACCAGACAGTTGAAATTATCAGATAATGTGTATTTCTGTTGCCGCTATAAAAACAAAATATAATAAACATAAAAATAAATTAAAAATTAAACGGGATGTACCTATTAGAAACGTGTCTTTTCGGCTTTTTTTGGTACTTGACTATGGCTTAACATCAAAAGCTGAAACTTATGGCTTCCTTCTTTTTTTTTTCAGAAATTATTTTTCTTTGTACCTACTTTCCTTTCACCAACAATTTTTTTATTATTAGAAACTTAAATACAACTTCCAAATATATGTTTCAAAACATTCAATAATAATAATTGTATTATTATCCAACAGGCGCATTCATTAAAAAAACAATTTTCCACCAATGAGGATATTATATTTTTATCTAAGTAACTATTCATAATAATTATACTTAACTGCCGTTCTAACGTTAAGCCGGGGGCACAATGCGTCGATTGAATAACTTTCTAACGTTTCTAAATCAAATTTGAATAGTTTTTATTGAATAAACGGCACACGACTAGCCGCAACAAAGATAAGCGATTGCCCATAAATTTTATCTATTAAAGTTTCCCAGCTCGCTAATCTCTCTCATATTTAAGTTATCTAGGAAAGCAAAATATTAGCGTTGTAACGTTACACGGGCAGCGACTTTTTGTTTCAAGACTTTTTGTTGTCACTTACATAATTTGTATTTTTCATGGCGACATGATGGAGACATAGGTATTTAAAATGTAAAAGAAATTTGAATGAACTATTTTTACACTGAATAGTATGTACGTAATAAGGTTTAATCGTGAATTATATTGCCTTTTCACTTCCAGTTGTGCGTTTCTTCTATCTTAGTTCTTCTTTCGGATTCAATTGACTGGACTTAGTCCGCGTGATATAATTTTTTTAATCTCAAGGAAATTTATTGTTTTTCCCAAGAAAAAGTAGTTTATGTCACTTTCCAAGTATTTACTACAAAACAAATCACATTTCGAAGGAAAAACCATCAATACAATAAACAAAATTATACACTTTTACATTTGTAAGGATTTCTTTTTTTATTCATTTATGTATTATGTGTTACTGTACAAAGTAGGGTATAACAACATTTTATCGAAAGACATGTCGCTAGGGTGAACTGATCTATGGAAGCATAAATTATTATTTAACTAAAATAAACTGTCCCAAGTGAGTCGTGCAGTCATAATTTTATGCCTATTCGGATTATATTCTTTTATCTTGACCCCAAAGCGTAAGTTGCGCTTATTGAATTAACATTTCAATTTGATATACGAAGCGATAGGGAAAGCCGGGGTGCGGACAATGTCTGTGAAATTTTGAGGGTTTGTCTCATTATACATAAAATATTAACCTCGAAATTTGATATTCTATCCTTGATACTGTTTGAACTCCGGATAATGGCTTTGTACAGAATACGCTATTAAATAGGACATTAAGGGTATCGCACACTGCAGCGATCCTTTTAAGAACCGTAGGAGAACAGTTAAAGCCGTAAAAATGATAAGCACTGCAAGAGCCACAGTTTGAGTAAACACTCGAAACCCGAGTGACCTTATTCGACTGCAATCTGCATCATTACATCATTAAAGTTCGCAATCAAAGCTTATAAATTTTGACAATTTAGAAAAATTGT
This sequence comes from Hipparchia sbordonii, assembly GCA_038048805.1. Lineage (NCBI taxonomy): Eukaryota > Metazoa > Arthropoda > Insecta > Lepidoptera > Nymphalidae > Hipparchia > Hipparchia sbordonii. The sequence continues at coordinate 11,336,377 of CM076108.1, read as the reverse complement.
GCTTAATATTTTTTTTTTTCAATAGTTATTGAAATTGGTGGATCAAACTGGACCCGAGTTGGCTTGATTTGACTTAACGCATATATAACGCTACAAGTCTGACTTGCGGCTTTTGTGGTCTTGCGTCTAGTAGGTAGTATAACTTAACCTTTATACTGTTTCTCTACTTCAGAATGGTTTTATGTTAACGGCGGAAGAAATTTTGCAGTTAAGTAAGAATCTGTGGGGTTAGTGTAAGATTTAATCGATTGATCGTATTCGTATTCGATGAAATTAGTGTCAAACTAAAATGAACCTTAATCTTATTGATTTAAAGTCATAAATTCATTACAAGCGATTTTAATTGGGGCGTATTACGTAGTACGTAAAGAACTACATACATTCTTATAATGTATGCACGAAATTGAGCTCTAATTCAATGTTGTAAGGGTTCATTTTACTGTGAGGCTAACGTCACCAAATACGAATACGATCAGTCGAATTAAATCTTATACTAACCCTACTGCTTTTATAACGTTTATAGTATAAGAGCTCTTGTAGTTTCTTAAGTACTTAAGGTTAATTTTTCCTTTGATACAGCTACTTATTGTAACATTTTTTGTTGTTTTGAAAAGAACACAGAGCAAAGAAATTTCGTACGTAGTGTCTCTATAAGAATTTGCTTTTCGATCCAGAGTCTCTACTTATTGTCTTCAGAGCCACAGTCAATTTTAAAAATATTATATGCCCATTTATTTACTTAAATACGAGCTGTTCATAAAATTGAACTTTTCGCACCTGCAGTGTTTACTTGTTTAGCTGTGCAATAGAGTAGCTAATTTTGATATAGACATTTATGTAGATCTATAAAAGGTTAGTATTATACTTAGACCAACTTATTTCATTTTAAGTATTTAAATGGAAACAAAAAGTATTCATAAAAATCTTGAAACTTTCAATTTCCATACATGCTTGTATACTTGTAAAAAAGAATTGAGACATTAACTTTAAAAGACAGTGATTGTTTTCACATAATCCTGCTCCTTCGAAGAGTAAAAACTTTATTAAGATACCTACTTTTCTAAAGTTTTCCAAGTAGAAATAAATCCATTCAAAGTAGTACCCATTATTGACAAGAAGAAACTTGGAACACTTTAGAAACAGTCATCAACTGTACCCTTAGTACGAGTTTGCTCATCTCGACAACGTTTGTAGACTTCGAGTATAAAAAAATAATTTCAAAGTAAAATTCAACGAAACCACCTTATTGAGTTCATTCCTCTTAGTGTCTTGAATAGATTAAAAGAAGTAAAAAGTAATAACATAAAACTGTTTACTGAAACAGAGCGAAGCGAAGATGTACTCAGCAATCGACTATATTATAAATAGACCTATTGAAAATGTAGATGTGAAATGTCTCGAAATCAGATCATTGATAGGTGTCGTAATAATTTGAGCACATTATTTTGTACATAACGTAATTTGTGATGTGCATCTTAAACAAGAAGCTCTAGACTCTACAGTCTACATCAATTTTACTTAAGCATGATAATGTTTGCATATTCGAAATCTATCATCATGTTCGAGATATGTAAACTCATCCTGATTCCAGTGGAAAATAAAAGTGTTGTAATTATTTGACCATATAATTTTGTAAATAAGGTGTTTGTTTATTTGCATCTTAAATAAGAGGTTCTAGAAACTAGAGCTATTTTATTTTGGCTTGATGATGGTTGGATATTCGAAATCTATCATCGTGTTCGAGATTTGAAACTCGTACTAAGCCTAGTGGAAAGTAATTTGTCTCGAAATAGCGCGCCGCGGTAGGCTTAGCCCAGCTGCGAACTTTCAGAAGGGACGCCAACAAACAATTAAAATATCTGGCTAATGGACCAGAGGGAATTCGAACCACGTTGATGAACATATCGGCGTCTTGTTCTTTATTTGTTCGCGACTCTAACAAGAATTTCCAATTTTGGGGGGAAAAAACGCGCCCACCATTAATTTACTTTGAGCATCCTGCGTGGCGTATGCTTTTAATATTTTTTTTTCACTCTAGTAACTGAAAAAAATAAAGGCCATACAATTCATTGATATGATATTAGGGAAAAATTATACTTAATCGCTCATGAAATAATAAATTTAGTAATTTCGAAATCGGTCTGTGAAAATAACGATATCGAGTAGTTATTTTAATCAACTGGTCGAACGTAGCTATTTTTCAACCGGTTAATTTGCGAAAGATGCGAAGCAGAGAAATGAAGTAGGTACATCAACAATCAATATATAACAATCAACAATCAATAATATTTTGAAACCAAGTTAAAAAAATATATGATTGAAAGAAAATGTGGGTGGCCTCCACTTAGAATACACTATGCCTGTCGCAGTAGAAGCAAAAGCATAGTCCTGGCTTTCCCAATATTTTTTAAACGCCATTATATAATGTTATTTTACTTACAGGAATCCCCGTATTCTCCACTCGTAAATACCAAAATGCTTTTTTTTTATATAGAATATTAGCCAAGCTGAATTTGACTTATATTGTCCTCTTCCCTCCAAATAAGCGAAAAGCTTGTGCTAGGAGTGGTATCCGACAATAGTGCAACGGTTGGGGTTCGAACCTGCGACCTTTCAGTTTTCACCTTGAACCGTTGAACTATTAAGGCTTATTTATTCCGTATTCCATATTTAAAATACAATTCATTCCATGACAAAAAGAAAGCTTGCATGGTGGAGACGTTTCGTGCATACTTTTCATACCGTTTCATCGCGGAAACGAACTCTTCTACTCTTTCTTTTTTGCTCCTCGACTTTCTTTATGAGAGACTTCTCATAAACAAAGTCGAAGGAAGTCGAAGCTGGTCCAATATGAAAATGAGGCTTCGGCATTGGTCGTAAAGAATTTTCATTACAACTTTATCAGTGCAAAGCCCAAGAAACTCTCGCTGAGCTACGGGTAAAAAGCAAATGGCGGAATGGATACCGATGAAATTATGCGACTCAGTTGCAAGCAATAACCGCCCGGTACGGTAATCCTGTCTTATTACTGCCGCCAACAGTCCTGGAGACATTTTTTCAATTATCCTGCGCCACCACGAATGCAATCGCATTTTCTTTTATTTACGCGCTCAGCTATATAATTTTTGAGATTAAAGTCTAGCGCCGACTGTCGAGTTTCGTTAGTTCCATTCTTTGATATAGAAGTTTGACCTACTTAAGTTTTTTTTATTATTTTATTCGATGACAAGATAGTTTTTAACAGCGATCCCACCTGATTGTAAGTGATGATGCAGTCTAAGAAAGTAGCGGGCTAACTTAGAAGGGGTATGGCAGTGTACATTCAACCCTTAACCCTAATCGGTTTCTACACGCCATCGTGCTGGAATGCTAAATCGCTTGGCGGCACGTCTTTGACGCTAGGGTGGTAACTAGCCATGGCCAAAGCCTTCCACCAGTCTCACCAGACTAGACCAGAGACACTTCAGCAACTATAAAATACCTATAAGAACCTAACAATACCTGTCTACTTTTAAACTGCAAAAATATAGTGTAAACTGAATCAGTAATGCACGTTCAGTAAACAAGGTACATTTTACAGATTTATAACAATTTTCAGTGAATACACGACTTAAATTCGGATGGTGAAGAAATTGTCATAAAATTGCAAAGATTTAGTGAATTACGTTGGTGTACATAATTTAAAAAAAACCTTTTTTTTAATTTATTTTGATCATGAGTCCATACATGCTCTTATTCTAGTTTTTCATTGAAAAGGTTTCATAATGTAGTACGATTTATGTTTGATATATTAGTCATCTGATAAATATAAATCGTCTACGCTAGGCATTATTCGCTTTATTTCGTTGCATCTTGGCTGAATAAATCACTGTTGTAAACTAAATTGCGTTTTGTAATAGAGGCGTGCTCGTATGATCATTGCTTTGCTACGCGAAATTACGGCATTACACATTTTGATACTGTAATAATGGTGCAGTAATAATTTATAAAATGGCCCGTTTAGTTGTTTGTCTTTTTGTAGCATCAGCAGAAACGTGGACACATAGTACTTGTGATATGATTTGTATTTGAAAATCTGATTATTTCGGGATCATTATATTCAGTTTTTGACATATATAATGCAGCTGATAAGTGATCCTCAAAATGACAGTAGTTTCCTATCGTAAAATATAATTCAAAAAAGAACATCAAGATAATTGAATACTAGAAATAAAAAAGGGTCTAAGTGCCAAAAATTTCGTTTCGGTTTTTATAACTTTATTACGTAGTATGTGTAGTACCTATAACCTAAAATAAGGACTAAACGACTAGCGTTGTAAAGAATTTTACCGTAATAATAACCATGTGAAGTTTAAAATAAAATAAATATTTTGTTAAAATTATTTATTATTTGAAACAAAAATTCCTGCTCTTTTTTGTTTTGGTACTTAGACCCTTTTTTATTTCTAGTATTCAATTTATTATGATATCAGTGGAGTTAATTTAAGAAAATCAATTTTTCAATTGAAAGAACTTGAATCTACTAAAGTGGAAGAACTAAAACTTAATACTGGTAAACAAAATATATCATCACCAATAAACTTCTCCGTTTCGCGCATGGGTAATAATAAATAGAACGGTAAAATTGAATCCCTAACATCTAACATGCAGACCCAGATTTGTAAACCTATAATCCCAGATAAATCGATTGTCGTGACTCGGGTCCCATAATTGCCAATATTATCGACTTCTTTGTGCTTCCAACCATGCAAATATCCTGTTGACTTATTTATTAGTCGAGGGCTATTTTAAGGAACGCCTGCTGATGTTATTGTTGGACGTGTATTCGTTATTAGTCAAGTAATAAGCGATTTAATTGTCTTCGTATGTTTCCAGAAATAAATATAATTGAAATGTTTGTCTAATTTGGACAGGTATAACTGTTCCTTAATGAAGCTTAACAACATGATACATATTTATTATTTTTTGAATTCAAACATAATAATAGGTTATATTATTATGTTTTTGAGTCTGTTTGCTTGGAGTAGGTAGTCTTCGCAACGGCGGAGTAGAGATAGTAAGAGTAGCAAGATTACTTGCCTAGAAAATTCAAGATTTATAAGAGTCTAAAACGTAATAAAACCACTTGAGTGTCGAATATAAATCTAAAATCTCCCGCAAATCACGAAACAAAGCAATAAAATAAGTAGGTCTTTCATAGACAGATATGAATTAAACTAAAAGTTAACGAGTAATAACCAAGTTCTTACATCTGTAATTTTGTAGAAAATGGGCCAAGCAGCTGCCAAACAGATGTTACAGTAGTGTCCTGGGGAAATAATATGAACCAAAACATTTAATACCCTACTGTTTACTTTACTGGAACGCGACCAAACTATTTTTGGACTAAATTCAAGTTATGAGTCCAAAGTATCTTTGTAATTTGGAGAATTAAAACTGGGGTGGGTTTGACCCAATTTTATATTTGAACTGGGTTACGAAAACTTATTGATTGTGGAGAAAAGTATGACTTTACCTACAAGAAAGTTGCTTTAGCCTTGTAATTATGTATTAGGTAATTAGTAGTTAGGGTTACTTTCAAATAAATGAGAGTTTAAATACTTATCTACCATTTAATTGTCCACCTTTTTTTTTTTGTATATATTTTGGTGTTGTTTTATACGTAGCAAGTACAAGCTGATGACTGAGACTTGATCTACTAGCATTGAATTTTAAAAAATTTCAGTGGGAGCTTTTGATTTTTCAAGATAAAACGTTATCTAGATCACCACCACTTCGTATAATTTTGAACCTGCTTGTGAAAATCATCAAATTTGATGATCAGTTCAACCTTCATAAGATTCCACCAAAAATAGACAGAGATATAAGGCGGATAACAATTCGAAATATAAATTTTATTTTGGTATAAATGCTATCGCTCAATGTAAATACAAAACTTTAGTTTTTGAGCAACGTAACTTTACACACGTAACCTCTTGCTGAGATCTATAGAGCATGCTCTAACTTAAGATAGAGTTAAAACGAGACACAAATATGCTCTGCCATAAATCTGTCTCGTTTTAACTATATCTTGAGTCTGAGCACAATAAGAGTGCGGTCTATAGATATCACCCTCAGACACTTGTCTGAGCTTATTTAGGTGAACTTGCACTTGTTTGTATAGATTATGCGATACATTGGACACAAGCGCAATAAGATTGTTCTGTGACGAGACTTACAAGCAACGATGACTATGCGTGAGAAAAAAATAAAAAGGTATTTTATATTAGTGAAGTTATGATCAAGTGATTATAATAGATTTGTCCAACGGTACCCAATCGCAGCGAACAATAAAAAAACACACATTCTTTTTAAGAAGCCTTATATATACGGTATAACACCAAATTTATCTAAATAGCACCCACATTTCTTTTTCGACTATCCAATAATAATGTCACCGTGTTATAAATGGGTTCCATATTAGTTCTTTTTTTGAAAACCAGTTCCCTAGTTATCTCTTCTTTCATAAATCTTATCGGATGATGGTGCGGACCGAGGAAATTGCCAATTTATATACTAAGATACAGTTAACGATAAATTAAGTAAATTCCCCACATTTGTATCCCGGCCCACGCAAGTAATATTGAGAACAAAAGGCATAGGAAAGGTAATTACGTACGTTGCTATTGTTTTACTGATCTTGTATACTCGTATTAATAATTAACTCAATTTAATGCTCAGATTTTAAATCAATAATGTACCTACAATTACATTAAATAATTAATCAAACAATGATTGCAATTTTTGAAATTTCTTTACCAAAACTAAATGGAAAAAAAATCATTAATAATAATTTAATATCTTAAAAACAGTACGTATAAAAATAAATAATTTAACATAATATACTAATACTTATAATTCTCTTTTTATTTAGAAAATAATTTTATCCAGGGATATTATTTGTTAGAGGAAAATTTTAAATAATAGGTATCCCGTCACCGTTTATTTCGTTACACAAAATAAAGAATATCTCAAATAGAAAAACGCAATTTTTTCTTCGGCTACCTGTAACAATGTGAATGAGACGGTTCTTAAAATAAAATAGTGCTTTGTAAAGAATCTCAAAATAAGTACAAGCAAAAACTAATTGGAGTTCTTACTTTAATCTGAATGCCAGACATTTTAATTTAAAATCACTAAACGGTTTTTTCGCTATTTATATATGAATCAGAACAGAAGAAGTCATTGAACCAGACTAAATACGTAGCTTAAAGACGCCTGAAAACAGCCGCACTATTGTATAAATAAATAATACTATGATTGCTACAGTGTGAGGATCGCGATCACCTCTTATTGAATGACACTCTCTCGCTATTGGCTAAAAAGCATTATTGCAGCAAGAATACCATAAATTCAACTCATCACCATTAAGATAGTAGCAATGGTTGATAGAGCATTTTCGCAATCAACAAGCTGACTACCTGAACTATAGCTTTACAGTCTGAAATTTTCTTAGATTAATTTAAATCTAATTTATTTAACCTTTTAAATTAATCGCCTCACACACTATTGTATCTACGTATAGAGTTTGAGCTGTCAACTTTTCCGTTTGCAATCCGGTTGCGTTATTAAAGCTCAGAGATCACATTTACAGAGGCCAGTGTAACTTTTAAAGTTTCTGAAGCATGGATAAACACCGACTTTGATATGTTAGTAATAAAAATATAAGCATCTTTCCATTGACTTTGGCACCATTTTTTCCAAACACTTTTGCTCATCATTGTACTTTCCGATAAAATAGTCACTCCTAATACATAATGTAAAATAATGTGCTTTCCATTTGTGAACAATGCACTTAACGACCATAAACACTTAATTAGATTGTAAACATCTCTATGGCTTATTAATATCTGCGTTAATAAATTAGTTCTTATCGATACTTCAGTGGACGAAAATGTGAATGTAAAATTGGGCAGGCATTGATATTCAATGATATTATGTTATGTTTAAATGTTCCGTAGTGAAACAATCCTTACAATTTTCAATCAGTCTGTAGGTTTGTTTGTCACAGCTAGTGTAAAACCCATGCAAAAAATCACGACCATCTCCGTTGCTGTGTGATTTAAGGAAAAACCAATATAAGTACATAGAAAAACATAGAAACACACTTTCGTATGTTCATTGTACATAAGGATTAAAGCTTTCATCGAAAGACGTTGAAAGTCATACAATTTTAACCGTATACAAAAATAATAAAGCAGATTGTATTTAAATTTGAAAAGTCGCTGTGCCTTATTTCCACTGGTGGGTGTTGGACCTTATCTCTAGTCCTTGTTTGAAGATTCAATTTTAACGTTAACCTACCTATAACTTTTTAACAGAAATTCGTTTTATGCGAGTTTTCGTTACCTCTACCAGTAGGTTTAGTATAAGATTTAATTCGATTGATCGTATTCATATTCGATGATATTAGTGTCAAAGTAAAATGAACCTTAACTGTATCGATTTAAAGTCCCAAATTCAGTTTAACCGATTTCAATATAGAGCGTATCCGTATACGTAAACGTATAAGAATGCCTGCACAAAATTCAGCTCTAACTTAATGTTCTTATTGTTCAAATTACTTTGACGCTAATGACATCTAATACGAATACGATCAATCGAATCTTATACTAGCTGTTCAAGCTAATAATAGGTTTTATGAATCAGACGTTTGTGGTGTGAGGAGTTCACTAGAAGAGATTCAACAATGCCAACAGTGGAAATCACGTTTAGCAAATCGTCCATCAGTCAAGTTTGTCTTTTATGTGCCTACTATAATAATATTATGTATGGAGTTTGTTCGCTAATGGCGGCCCGTTTATAACGATTATGAATACTATTACCAACGCGTGTATTTAATTTGGTTCGCGCCCAAAATCCTATTTACTCTGGCATTATGTTAAGAGGATTACTGTGAATTTATGGGGAGTAATGGGCCCGTTTCTTTATTATTTTGTAATGTCATAATTTTCACTCGGTGGGAAGTGTGGTCGGATTGCTTTTTTTACCAACTTTGTCGAAACTAAAGAAGTGTTTTGTTTTAGAAATTTATAGTCCACATCTGAAGTAAAAAACGCGTGTGTAATGCAAAAAACTCATCAAAAATAGGCTTGATAGTTTTCTTGGGAAATGTAAACGTGGTAGAAATGAGAAAAAAAAAGACTTGTGGCACTCGGGGACTGCCGCGGTAAAGCTATTGCATAGCATTTTTTATCAACGCCATCTAGCGGTGAGAGGAGTCCCGTGTTAGGTTATTTTCGGTCTCCACGCTCAAGGCCCGCGATAGAAGCTATGTAATAGCTTAAAAACGATTGCAGCGCCATCTTATGGCCTAAATCCGTAATTCATATAAAGGAACCTAATCAGAAGTAATATCATCCCTTCCCATTTGGGCCCACGGAAAATATTGTTTCCTCAAATTACCCGTATCGAATCTCAATCTTCGTTTCGGCTTAGTGATTTAATGCGATCTCATTGGAAATTCTTCATCAGTCGCCTAACTTCGTCAATTCGTGTCGAATAAATGTGGCAGGGGTGGTAAGGGCGTGGATATATTGACGCACTACCCAAATCAAATGTTGACGAATTTACTGCCTATGTGACAGCCCTAGAATGTTTTGGGGTTATAAATAATGAAGTAACTTAAATTATGAGGGTAAATGCGTAAGTGTGGTTTGTCCTCCAATCATGCCGCAATGAAGGATCGCCGTGATTTTTCGCGTGTCATATTTCACATGTCTCTAGCGCTCTAAGTCCTAAACCTAAAGTACCTAAAGTATAAGTATTAGTACCTAAAGTCTTATATGGTGGATAGGTATGTTCTAGGCAAGTGCGCTCAGTACACCAACCAAGCACACAGCAACTCGCCTACCAAATCATCAGTGCTTCCCATCATTGAATTATCATCATCAAAGGCATGCCTATCTCGCTATTTAAAAAAAATGTTCTTGCAATAAAAAATACTAATCCTATTATATTATTATCTAGTCTAGTCTAGTCTATCTAGTCTAGTATTATAAATGCGGAAGTTTGTATGTTTGTTACTCAATCACGTCGCAACGACTGAATCAATTTGGCTGAAATTTGGCACAGAGATACATTATAGTCTGGAATAGCACATAGGCTACTTTTATCCCGGGAAATAAGAGAATGAAAACCTCAATCCACGCGAACGAAGTCGCGCGTATTATCTAGTTTTTAAAATAACGCGAATTGATGTCACGATTTTATACGGCATTTTATTCGCGCAGATGTGGTGTGTCCCTTATACTTCAATATGTTACATTCCATTAGAATCCCGGGCGCGATTTTCCGCTAGATTTATCCTTGGCCTAACGTGGATAAGGGGGTCATTACACTCCACTGTCCTCTTGTATGCATCACACTAGCAATCATTTTTACAACAGTTCTCGGCAACATTTTGACTTCGTATTTCCCTCTGAATAAACTATTATCCTGATACTTTTAAGGCTTATTTTTCAATAGATTAGTTTTAAAGATGAATAAAACCTATTTAAAAAAAAAAAGAATTAAAACTACTTACTACTAATTATATTTACAAAAAATACACGCCTTCCAAGTGGTCGTTAATGGGCATGGTGCCCAAAACACTGGCGCTATTACCTCTTTAGCGAGGCTTAGCCGTTGGACTAAATAAGCGCCAGCTCTTTGGTCACTCGAGGCGTGGATCAATCTTTGGGACACGACATTCATAAAATTCTTCCCTCTGAATGATGAATGGCACTCGCAAGTACAAAATCCGCTCCATATAAACAGACCGTTAGAATTTTTAATGATTCCACATCGCATCGCCCATCGCGTTGGAAAAAATTAAAAAGAATGGGCTAGGAAGCGGTGCTCGTTTTGCTTTTTAATTTTCCGTCCGCTGCCGGCGGGCGCCTTTGCAGTCTGCAGCACAATCGCGCACAGCTGAAGCGACGTATATTTAGTTTCGCGAAACAAATCCCTCCAACAAAGCCTTCTTTTATGAGACCAATACAACATTTTGCGTTTAATTATCTTGGAGCTGTTTTAAAAATTACAGTGCCTTCAGTGAAATCTGGAGAGTGAAAGTGGCGTATGAAATTGCTAACTGGGGTAAACTCTTCTACTCTTTGGCTAGACAAAAGTATTTAATCTAAACAATAATTTTGTCTTATTTTTAGAAGCCTCAATAGCTCAATGGGACAAAGGCTGGGCAAAAGTCCTAAAGGTTCCCAGCCGCGCGCACTCTTAACACAAGTTAGTTTTAATTTGGAGGGTAAAGGGACATATTAGTCAAGTTTAAAATGGCAAATATTAAGATTACCAAAATAATTTCTCCATACTGATGAGAGTTATCTTGCATCCTAGTAAGGACCTAGCCTAGATCCTAATGTATCCTATGTACATTGCCGAGTCATAAAAAACAGACTGTTATTTTTGTATTTCTTCTAGCAAGCCTTATTGCTTTGGAATTGGCTATATTTCACCAGAAAATTATCGATAAGTAGTTTAGAAACCATTACATTTATACCCCATAATATTATGTACATTTATGCAATACATATACCTACTATATGCATTATGATTATATAATATTCATTACAAATACATACTTTATGAGCTTAAATAATGGGAACTTAAATAAACACAGCAACGTTATAGAATCTACTTTTCATCAATTCCCAAGTTGTAATCAATAAGTAGAATAGTTAACAAATCTCTTGCCCACGCAAGTAAGTCCGTAATCATTTATTAAGGCCAGACGAGACAAAACTCAATGTTAAAGTCCAAGTAACTAATCCCGCAAAGATTTCAGGACTAACTTAAGCTAATCACACATTATAGGATGAGTAGCATTCCCTCCATACATGGCTTTTCAGTAGGCATGTTATAGTTGAGAGCTGGAGACGTGTGGAAGTACTAGTTATTAGCCATCTTGGCAATAATGACTAGAGGATTATTATAGCTTATCCACTTCAATTTGCTGATGTTTTGGGTTGTATCAGTGACCTTGTTCAATAAAGGTTTTTTTTTATTTTTGAACCGATGCAAGTCCACAGCTGTATGTCCAGTTTCTTATTTACAGACTTTCACATGTCTCGGTCTTGCACCGCTTGTATCCGGTTGCTCTTTGCGACAGGTTTGATGTCGTTGTTTCACTTAGTGGGGGTCTGCCAACACTTTGCTTCCTGATGCGACGACGCTACTCCAGCCCCTTCGTTGGTCGTTGGTCCCAATCAGTTTTTCAAAAATTTTACCAGTAATATTACAAATGCGAAAGTGTGAGTGCTTGTTGGTTTGTTAGTTAGTCCTTCATTTACGCAGCAATAGAGCAATGGAAAGATGTGATTTTTTGCATTGGTATAGTTGAGGACTTGAAGAGTGACATAGGCTCTTTATCCCGGAAAAACAAAGAATTAACGCGGGACTTCTAAAAACCATTCGGACGAAGACGCAGGCAAAAGCTAGTGAGAATAATTACGCCTCCAACCATACAAATTCTCAACAGACTAAAGAACTGCTTTCCGAACCGGTGGTTGAGTCTTGATATGTCATAAGTGGCACAAGTTGGCCTACATGAAATGAATTTGAATTTGAATCTCACCATTTCTATATTACTCGTATGTGCGATCCGCTTAACTTATCCGCTAAAGGTTTCAGGACAAACTAAAAGCGTAGGTACAAAGGGCACCCCAGGACGAGCGCTCTGCTGTAATGAGATTCCTCAGATGTTATCTCGCCCGACAACGAATCCCCAATTTGTGGTCAGTCAATCTTCTTCTGAGATCTGGAATTCGATTTGCTAAGACAAAAATTATGTTCCTTCATTGATACACTATGGATCTGAGATAGTTATTTTTACTTTACATTCTCGGGCAAATCCTTACTTATAATATAACTAGCTTTTGCCCGCAGCTTCGTTCACATTAAGTTCGATATTTCAAACCCCTATATTGCCCCCTTAAGGATTGAATTTTCAAAAATTCGTTCTACGCAGATGGTTTCGTCCTAATAGCTATTTGGATACAGCCTGATCTATCCCGTGGTTTGACGTGGATCAGTCAGTCAGTCACCTTTTTCTTTTATATATTTAGATTAATGCGAAAGCGTGTTTCTGTTTGGTTTGTCCTGCAATCACACAACAAAAGAGCGATGGATCGACGTCGTCTTATATGAGATACCTTAAATTAGTAGATAAATAAAATTAAAATAAACACGGTTCAGTTTATATATTTATTATTATTTATACTTTACTTGCAATTAAACTCATTTTTTTTTGATTTTCCATAAAATAGGCGTACTTACCTTTCCAATAAGAAACTGTGCATCTTTGGTTTTGAATATCAGCACGCTCCCCGTAATCTGGGTCCCTGATATTAGGAACTTTTTAATTCAGTCTCCGAAATTGAAAATCAGATTATCTACGGTTGCTTATTCTGGAAATTATTATTTTTTTGGTACGCGCTGATTCAACAGCGGCAAAGCCAGTGAAAAATTGCTCACTTACTTTATGGAATTTACGTGTTTTTCAAGCTTTATAATTTTTTTTTCTTTATTCGATAACAAGATAGTCCTTGACTGCGATCTCACCTGGTAAGTGATAATGCTGTGTAAGATGGTAGTGGGCTAACTTGGATGGGGTATGGCAGTGTTATCATACCCCTAATCGGTTTCTACACCATCTCACCAAAAAATAACTTAAATTCTGACTTAACTTTTTTTTTGTTATTTTTTTTAAAGAAAATCAGCCAAGTTGAACTTGACTGATGTTCTCTTCTCCCCTCCAAATAAGTGAAAACTTGTGTTAGGAGTGGATACGACAATAGTGCAACGGGTGGGATTCGAACCTGCGACCTTTCAATTTTCAGTCCGCACCTTCAACCGTTGGGCTATTGAGGCTTAAATTATCTACTAGTTTTCCAAATAAAAAATGTAATTTTTTCGTAAAAAATGTATTCACCTGAGGCCATTTTACACCTACACAAAATTATAACCAAACAACTTTATTATTCGTACAAGATTTCTTTCGATTTGGGTGACGACAAGTATAATGTGTTTCTAATACGTCGTTTTATTCGAAACAATAATGTTTAAAATTTTTAGAAGTAACAGATGGGAAAAAACGAAAGTATTAGCTAAGTAAAAGAAGCCATTTGGCAACTATTTAACGAACCAGCACTTGACTGCAATTTCACTTCATGGTTACATAGTATGTAGTTAAGATGCTAATGCACAAACACGAAAGGGGTATGGCAGTTTAACTAATAATTCCCTCGTTTCTAATAAATTGTGGCATTGTACTGAGATACGTCAACCATAATTATGGTTTTATCATTAGGGTAAAAATTTGATGGAATTGACTAACCCACCTACTTTACAAGATTTGAGATGGTAAAATTAACATATATTTCCACAATTTTTGTAATAAGAAATTGATATAAAAATCTTATGGCTACAAGGATCATAATAAAAAACTGCACTGAGGGGTCAGTAAAAATCTTTTATTAGACTATTAAGATTATAATAGGCTAAGTATAGGCTTGTCTTATTGCCATTTAATGAGATGGAACACATTGTATAAAATATATAATTCACTAGCCAATGCCCGCGACTTCATCCGCGCAGAATTAGTTTTTAAAATCTCGCAGGTACTCTTTGATTTTCCGAGATGAAAGTAGCCTATGTCACTCTCCAGGTTTTCAAGTTTACTCGTGTAAAAATCACGTCGATCTGCTGCTCCGTTGCTGTGTGATTTAAGGACTAACTAACAAACACACTTTCTATTTATAATATTAGTAAGGCTAGTAAGAAGGTAAGGATATTAATCAGGATGGTTGCTCTACTCTTTCGCTCAATCTCTATGATACAAACCCATAATAATTTATCGCATACAATTCAGGTATATATTCTCATTAGTTCGACACTCACTGCCTATTATAAACTTTACGATCATTAGATACCACTGATAAATATCGATAGGAGAACTCGATTATAGATATCGATATCTATAAATTTTGTCGCGCTACTGCTCCGATTGTGATGCAAGAATAATCTAAGAAGATAATTTTGTTCGAGATTCGGTGTTATATGAAAGTTATGTTAGTAGGTACTAGAGTTCGAATAAGACAAATGGAATGGTATGGAATATTTAATAGCTAAGATTCATCTCGATCCTGTTAGCTTTCAAACAGAAAAAACCGTATCAAAATCTGTCCATTCGTTAGGGGGCTACAAAGAAACAGACAGACATACACGCACACAGACACACACGTAGAACTTATAACACACCTCTTTTTCATCAGGGGTTAAAAACTACTATTTAGTAAGACTTTCACTCTTACTAAGACTTATAACGTGGCACAGCCCACTAAACAAACACCTCTTTATTATAGGTGTCACCGAAAGGCCTCTATGCAGGGCTTGCATGGAGGCGGATGAAACACGGCGTGGCAGAACAACGCAACAACCATCTAGGATCCCCAGCGTCACTTCGAGAAGCCCTTGGTAACCTGGGCGTTCTGCTAGGCCTCTGGAAAGAGCTGGGATGGTTGGAGTAAAGAACATTGGAAGGATTGGTGCATCACACACAACATACCATGACTGGTTTAAGTGTGGAAACCAGCCCAGATCATTCTGGAAGAAAGAAAGCAAGACCATCACTCATTTCCAACGTAATTCTAACGGTAGAATAAATAAATAAATACCACCTCAACAATTTAACGTGCTACCATTTTTTCATTAGGCGCGACCCTTATCAGATATCTGAATGCGGTAAGCATGTATTACGGGAATGGGAAAGGAATTAGGCGGTTTCCTTTTGATTCAGACCTTTTAGTGATAATGGGGATGTGAAACAAAACGCCGGCCGGGACGGGTCATTAAAGGTTCTCACTTGACCGTGAAGGCGATGAGTTTGGGCTTGAGATGTATGTAATTTAATTTGCTGTCTAATTTACTCAGAAAATATAGTAATGTTGATGACGACCTCCTTGGCGCAAGGGTGAGCGCTGTGACCTTACAACTGGGAGGTTCGATGGCCTCAGGTTCGATTCCCGGCGAGGCCAATTTGGGAATTTATAATTTCTGAATTGTCTCTGGTCTGATCTGGTCGGAGGCTTTGGCCGTGGCTAGTTACCACCCCACCGTCAAAGACGTGCCGCCAAGCGATTTAGCATTCCGGCACGATGGCGTGTAGAACCAGATTAGGGAGACTTGAATGTACATTGCCATACCCTTCCAAGTTAGCCCGTTACCATCTTAGACTACATCGTCATTTACCATCAGGTGAGATTGTAGTTTAGAGCTGTCTTATGTCATTGAATAAAAAAATCTATTTTATATTGTTATGTTGGGGTCCCAAGGTGGTGGAGTGGCGACCACGCACCGGGAAGCGTAGTGTTGGCAGACCCCCACTAGGTGGAGCGAAGACATCAAACGAGTCGCAGCCGCTGGATTCAGGTGGCGCAAGATCGAGACCTGTGGAGGTCCATGCAAGAGATCTATGCCCAGCAGTGCATGTCTATCGGTTGATAAAGAAGAACAAGAATAGTCTTGTGAGAAAAAATATTCGCGCATCAATAAATGTAACGCCTTATGGCAGTTATGGCCACTCTTTTGAGAAGTGTTACTACTCTGTGCCTGAAGCATGCCTAAAGCGATCGGAGTACAATTTAATTCTAAAATTATTGAGGTTGTAAAAGCGACGCCGGCATAATTTATTCAAACTGTGACCGGGAGATGTTTGGGATGCAATCAAATCGATGTTGATTGCAGACTAAAGGACAAAAACAGATGGAGCTTTTGCTTATCAAACTTTATATTAAAGTTAAGTAAGAAATATTAAACCACTGGGTGATGTCTGCGATTTTGTGTGAGCTGTTTTATTTCCGAGATAAAATGAACCACCTAGTTAATCCTGGGTGTGATGTACAGATCTACAATAAACATAGGTGACCATGCCTCGCCCGACCGCCATGCTTGTTGTGAACATCAATGTGGACGGACGTGTCACGGTACCGATAAATTACATACAAGTGTTTTATTTTACCTAGACCCACGATAAACCAAGTGATACGTCACAGTGGCGACGAGGATGGGATGTAAGTAAAATTAATTAATAAAAAGGAAAATTACGAATCAAACAAACAAATTAAAAGGATCAACGATTATATTTATTATCCTTATCAGTGTGGTACCAATTCAAAGTACATATAATAATTATCTAGTTTGGATTTCAAAAAAAAAAAAGGAAAAAAGATATGGGTGCTGGAATATTAATTGATTCGTATATTCCTATATAGCAAAAATAATTTAAGCAGAAAGAATAATGTGTTATTTATTAGTGTGGGCTTAGCGGCAAACTTGAGAAGTTGAGATCTGTTATTATAACACGCTCGGGTTTGCGTAAACAAAATATTATGGTACCTCCGGTCTAAGAGCAAGGGCCGGGGCTCTCTTACAAAATAAAACTTACGGTTGAAACGACGATGGTTCATGTGTTTATTTAACCTTGAATTCAAATTCGTCAACAATTTAGAATCGGTGACCGTGGAACTATGAAACAAAATTAAGGAAAACTCAAATCAGGCTGTCATGAAAATTTCAGCTGGTGGAAAAGCAAATTTAGGGCGATTAAGTGAAAACTCAAGTCAGGCTGTCATGAAAATGTCAGCTGGTGGAAATGAAATTTAAGGCGATTGAGTGAAAACTCAAATCAGGCTGTCATGAAAATGTCAGCTGGTGGAAAAGCAAATTTAGGGCGATTGAGCGAAAACTCAAATCAGGCTGTCATGAAAATGTCAGCTGGTGGAAAAGAAATTTAAGGCGATTGAGTGAAAACTCAAATCAGGCTGTCATGAAAATGTCAGCTGGTGGAAAAGCAAATTTAGGGCGATTGAGTGAAAACTCAAGTCAGGCTGTCATGAAAATGTCAGCTGGTGGAAAAGAAATTTAAGGCGATTGAGTGAAAACTCAAATCAGGCTGTCATGAAAATGTCAGCTGGTGGAAAAGAAAAATTAGGGCGATTGAGTAAAAACTCAAATCAGGCTATCATGAAAATGTCAGCTGGTGGAAAAGAAAATTTAGGCGATTGAGTGAAAACTCAAATCAGGCTGTCATGAAAATGTCAGCTGGTGGAAAAGAAAATTTAGGCGATTGAGTGAAAACTCAAATCAGGCTGTCAGGAAAATGTCAGCTGGTGGAAAAGAAAATTTAGACGATTGAGTGAAAACCAAGTTGTACATAGGGTGTCATGAAAATGTCAGTAGGTGTAAAGGAAATTTAACTCAAGTGTACATAGGCTGTCATGGAAATGTCAGTAGGTGTAAAGGAAAATTTAACTCAAGTTGTACATAGGCTGTCATGGGAATGTCAGTAGGTGTAAAGGAAAATTTAACTCAAGTTGTACATAGGCTGTCATGAAAATGTCAGTTGGTGTAAAGGAAAATTTAACTCAAGTTGTACATAGGCTGTCATGAAAATGTCAGTAGGTGTAAAGGAAAATTTAACTCAAGTTGTACATAGGCTGTCATGAAAATGTCAGTTGGTGTAAAGGAAAATTTAACTCAAGTTGTACATAGGCTGTCATGGAAATGTCAGTAGGTGTAAAGGAAAATTTAACTCAAGTTGTACATAGGCTGTCATGGAAATGTCAGTAGGTGTAAAGGAAAATTTAACTCAAGTTGTACATAGGCTGTCATGAAAATGTCAGTAGGTGTAAAGGAAAATTTAACTCAAGTTGTACATAGGCTGTCATGAAAATGTCAGTAGGTGTAAAGGAAAATTTAGGGCTCAAGAGAGTGAAAGCATTGCAAAATTAATTTTGTTTCATGGTTCAAAAGGGATAATGGACCGCATACATTGCGTTGCGGTGTAATTGTTATTTCAAGATGTTCCAGATACTAACTTTGGGACTATTAGATTATGAGGAAACTGTAAAGGCGCAAAAAATGGGAAAAATGGAAACGGGTTCTTGAAATCTGACTTCCAGTTTTGGGTTCAAATACGGCCTCAGCAAGCGAGGTTTCGTGTTTAAAAGATGTAATGAACCACAACATTGTGGTGCGGTATAATTGTTTATTTTAAAATGTTTCAGATATCAATAACTCTAGAAAGATTTGACTATGGAGGCACAGAAAATGAGAATGATGAAAACAAGTTCTTCAAGCTTTGTTGCTAAAAATTTTATTCTCAAAAGAAAGAGAGCTTTAGGTTTAGATAGAGCTCGGGGTTTAGATACGTCAGTAAGCACGCACGCATTACTTCCTCGATGGGGGGTTAATAGGGATACAAGGATTTACTATAATAACCTATTTATAAATATAGAGGGTTTGTGATTGTTTTAAAAAAACTAGACAAGTACTTCTCTCCAAAACAAAGTTTTGTTTATAAGCGACATTTATTCTGAGTGGGGTTAATAGGGATACAAGGATTTACTATAATAACCTATTTATAAATATAGAGGGTTTGTGATTGTTTTAAAAAAACTAGACAAGTACTTCTCTCCAAAACAAAGTTTTGTTTATAAGCGACATTTATTCTGAGTATAAAGATTCAGTGGGAATTTTTGGAATTCTTTAATAATAATATTACGCAATCAAAGCTCTGCTATGCAAAAAAAAAAAAAAGACGTCATACACCAAATTATACGGTTAGATAATTTTGCACATAGGAAGTCGTGATAGTAGGGAATAAGCTAAGACTACTACCAGACTGCAGAGAGGCAGTATTATAAAGAATTATGCCTCTCGCGAAATACCTACATTAACGTGATAGAATTATTTAGAGATCCAGAGCCTGTGAAGAGATTCAAATCGTTTAGTAAGCACTTATAAAGTGCATTGGCAAATGGATTCCAAGATTAGCTACAATTTTAAGGTTGAGGAATTTTAAGGAATTTTTCAGTAGAGTCAATATATTATTATTTATAACAACATAATCTTTGTCAGACAACAATCAGTTGTCAGATGTGAATTTTGAGTCACTGGGACAGACAGTATGCTTTGAGTATATAATCAACAATATGAGAAATATGAGTATAAGCTCACTATACCTGATAAGTCCGGAAGTCAATTGGAGGAAAGTATTCTTATTGAAATATTATACAATTGAAGACTATTTAAATGATAAACACGTGGATATAACTAATATCATCAGAATTCATGAGACGGTAATAGTTATAAACTGTACTTAAAGAAAAAAAAAGCAACCGCCGAGTTTCTTGCTGGTTCTTCTCGGTTGGAATGGCATTCCGAACCAGTGGTAGATTCACTCGTGAATTCAAAATCACAGTAAAAAAATAAGAAAAATAAATAAAAAATTATAAAAATAAAAATATTTTATTCTATTCTAAAGCTAATTCGCGATCAGACAAAAGCTTTCCAAACATGGAAATGAAAAATAAATAAATAGAATAAATAAATAGAATAAATAAATAACAATAGCTAATTCGCGATCAGACAAAAGCTTTTCAAACATGGAAATGAAAAATAAATAAATAGAATAAATAAATAACAAGTATTTGCTGAGTTCAAAGAATTCTAAGGATTTCAGATCATAAAAATATTTTATTCTAAAGCTACAATTCGCGATGAGACAAAAGGTTCCCAAACATGGCAATACTATCGAATAAAAAGAATTGGAAAAATTAATTAGTGTGTAATTGCTGAGTTGAAAGAGCTAAAGTCTGACTAATATTTCAACTTTAGGGTTTTATGACCGCATGATAAAATACAAGGGACGGTCGATGAAGATTCATATTAGGTACTAAATGATATTCATGGATGTCAGATCATGATTAATGTGTATAATATGACTATGGCTATCAAAAATTAAAATTGCAAGACTGTTAGTTTCGCATGATCATCATCCTGTGGTGCGTTTCTTTAAAAATGATTGGTACAGTGTACCGGGTGTAATCGCCTCTGATGGGTCGATACTCTATTCTATTGACTTAAATCATTGGATGCAGAAAGAGCGCAATAAAGTCGGCAATCACAATTAATAAACTTAGCAATCACCATTAATGGAGACTAGCATTGATTGACGTAACTTTTACATAATCGACCTGCTGGATTCGTGATTTGATGAGAATTTGGCATTAGACTTTTCAATACAGTAAATATTGACTCAGTAAAACAAATTGTGATAAGTATTAAAAATTAGTGAGTACCCAAAAAATTGGAGAGATGATTTTCTACGTTATCTTTTGCATAAGTAGCTGCCAAAACAGAGACCTGGAAAGTCACCTTTTGGATTTGTTTAAAATAGATAATATAGAGACGACATTCTCTATAGGAAAAGCCGTAGGAGCTAGGACTAAATCTAATAGCTGCAGACAGTTAAAATAATAATAATAATAAAAGACAAAAAGTTGGCGCTAAAGTATAAGCAAAATTAAAAACTATTTTGTAAATTGTTCTTGTTAAGTCGACAGACAGAAGTTGATTTGGGTAAATTCTTTTATATTAAAATATAAATTATTTATTGAAAGGGAGAGATGTTGTGATTAAGCAATTCAAAATGAACAAGAAGTCATGGATGAACAAAAGTAATAGACTTAAATGACAAATAACCATTGAAATACCAAAAACAATATTGGTTAAACTAAATTGGTATTAAAAGATGTAAAGAACTCTTTGTAGATAAAACATTATAATTAAGGACTATTTTGTTAATTATTCTTGTTAAGTTGACTTGATTAAATTCTAATTATATTAAAATATAAATTATTTATTGAAAGGGAGAGATGTGATGTACAGATCTACAATAAACATAGGTGACCATGCCTCGCCCGACCGCCATGCTTGTTGTGAACATCAATGTGGACGGACGTGTCACGGTACCGATAAATTACATACAAGTGTTTTATTTTACCTAGACCCACGATAAACCAAGTGATACGTCACACTGGGTGTGAGCTACCTCTATTCTAAATTTCAGCTGAATCGGTTATAGCTTGATGTAGGAACAAAATTCATCCATCCTTCCTCTCCTACCATCTAAGAACTTAGATGGTAGTTAGAATGAGAGTTAGGATTTGTTTAAGAACATTAGTCATATTGAGTTTGACTAAAAGATATTCCCCTCCTTGTTTTAGGAATGGGTACGACAGTAGTACAACGATTAACTTTTCAGTTACTGATCCGTATCTTTAACCGTTGGACTATTGAGGCTTCTTTGAGCACTTGAAAACTAGCACATCGTGGAATAGATTCGGATTCCTAAATTTTATATTATTCTGAGTTGTCATTGCCACGCACCTGACTTTTTCGAAGGAGAGGTACGGCTTCATATTCGGGTAGCCATTCCTTCTTACCGTCTATTTTTTCTTCAGTCTGCGTCTTTATGTTAATACACTCCTAACTTGAGCTCCCGACCTTCTATTGAGACGTTTGGTTGTTTACGTCATTTGTTTCTGATACAGGCTGAAACACAGATGTGTATTAGAGAAAACTTTGCTTCGAATTAAACCTTGTTGCGTTGAATTTTAGGTCGTATTTTGGATGATGCATTTCAAATCACTGACTATGTCCACATATTGTATTGGTAAATGAAGATCTATTCATATAGTATTAATTGTGACTTAATTATTATTGTAACCTGATTCTGGAAACTTTCCGAATAAACAACTACGTTTTTTCTCATTTAGAAATTTTCTCACACTTTATTTGGAGAAAGTTATTTTAAGCATAGATATTTAACATAATAAGTAACTCGTGTGTCAAGCCTACATTGAAGTCGAAACATCAACGTTTTGGAATGCCTTGACGAAACAGAGTGAATTCTGAGAATTCACCATACTGAATTTGAGAGGAGACTCGAGCTCAATATTGGACCAGCGATAGGTTGAGATTACGAGTGGGTTATCTCTCTCTGTGTTCTGTATTCCTCATGGTAGTCATTAGTGAAGGTCGTGATGCCTTCTATCGAAAACCTCCAAAGTCAACAGGACTTCGGAGACCTTGGCGTTGAGAGTAGTGCGGATTTGATCAGACCAACGCATTGGTGAGTCAGCTGTCCTTTAACCTCGTCAACAGTACTACCTACCTAATAGTTGAGTTTGCTTTACTTATACTGAGATCTGTAGAGCGTGCTCTGACTTAGCTCGTACATAAGATAGAGTTAAAATGAGACATAAATATGCTCTGACATAAATCTGTCTTGTTGTAACTCTATCTTGAGGCCTCAGCCTGAGTAGAGTGAGAGTGCGGTATATAGATTTCTTTAGATAGATAGAGCCTTAGAATTACCTACGTAAGTAAAACTTAGAAGGTATATTAGTTTTTTTTTTCCGTTTAGTTCCGGCTACTATTTATTTTGTAGCAACTTTTAGTGCTATGTTTTTTTTTGTTTTTTGTCTCTGTCTTCTTATCTTAATTATTTAAATTAATCTGACTTACTTCTATCTATCTAGTATACCTATGACTAAATGAAGGACCCGTTGGTCCTTAAAACTTAGAAGGTATATTAGTTAGAGATATAGATTCGATCCGATATTCAATAAATTTTCATTAGGTATAATATGTATTATTATTTGACTACGATTTTAGAATTGAAATATTGATGGTCTAAAAACACAAACCTATTCAAGACTGCGTCATTATTGCGTCTTCTAAGCAAACAAAAAGGCATTATTCTTGAACAACAAGCTACTGTTCAATATTTAGGGTTGCCCACCTCCCTAAAAATAATATTTGGGTTTAAATGAGAACGATAAAAAGTTCGTAATTAGGTAAGCATCTAGCGGATTTGTCAGTATTTAGAACCTGCTTAAATCAGCTTTAAAAGCGTCGTTAAATCAACTTTAAATCAAATAGTTAATTCACATACCTCTGTAATTGTAATCAGCAATACCTATCAGAAAGAGAATCTAGATTTGATCGCCAAGCGGGAAAGACAAATTCTTGAGGTTGGGAATTGGCTCGATCTGTTTGACGAATTCGGTTGTATTTTATCATCAAACTCCGCTTATGAAAAATGGTAGGCGTAACGAGTTAAAATTACGTTAGTTAGCATGGGTCTATTTGACAATTTATTTATACGCTAGCTTAATGTTACAACTGTGGTTTTCTGTAGAGGTCCCAATTTGTTTTTTTTTTAATTTCTAAATCTCCTCAGGCAATGTGAAATCTAGACATTAAAAAAACACATACCACTTATATCATAGTGTTTCGGTAAGTGGCTATGTAGAAACCGGTTAGGATTGTCAACTATAGTTGTCCTTTCGTCTTAGACCGCATAGTTTGGTGATTAAAAAAATCAAAATAAACCGATTAAAGCTTGGAAAAAAAAGTTTGTTGACTAAAAATAAACTGTGACAGCCCTCAGCCGGTCTTTGTTTGGCACGCTTCACTCCCCATAGCGCTAAGCTTCAGAACTGCTCACATTGTTTCCACTGGGACCTCATCGGCTTCAAGGAAGGCTGTAAAAAGGCGTAAGCTTCCTTCCATTATAATAAATTCTTATTGCTTTTGTAATACAATGTTAGTGTGTCTTCTAATTTGACTCGCCCTTTGTTTCCTATCTCGAAGAGAATATGCAATCTTGCACAGTAGCTGCTTAACTAATAGTTCTTTAGAAACTCCCTATTACTTAGTAATTTTTTTCTAAATTGTTCAAAAGCTCGTGTGTAATTTTCTTTTTGTGTTCTCAAACATCTATATACAATGCCATTGTTTTGCTTTTGTTAAGTAGATAACAGCTTGATGATCTTACCGTGACATTTCGATAGAAGACTTGTCAAGTTAATGTATTGTCAAAAATAAACACTTGTAACTTTGAATCGCAGCTTTGAATGAGCTTTTAACATGTAGATGCTCTCCAAAATTGAAATTGTACAACCTTATTTTACTTTATCCCTTCCTTAGTCCTTCATTAAAGCTTGAACGGTGAAAACACATCGTGAGGAATACTACGTGCCTGAGAGTTCTCAATGTTCGACCGAATCCGGCCACGGCGGCCAATCTCCAGAGATTAGCCGTCTTCGCGGGAGATGTTATAGTGCACAATTGTGTCCGTAAACAGGTGCACTATCTATTACCTCACTCTCATAGTCTGGTGGGACGTAAATCCGACATGACCGGATATCATGCGCACGATCGACAGCTTTACATGCTTTCCGAGGCACGGAGGTGACTCACCGCCAACTTCCTAACTCCGGGCTATTACTGAGAACTTCTTGACAAAAAAACTCAATACATTTTTGAGCGGACCGAGATCGAACCCGGGACCTCGTCATCCGCAGTCGTACCTGCTAACCACTAGACCGACGAGGCAGTTACCTTAACTATACACAAAAATTGAAAGACTCAGTCCGCAAGTTGCCCAAAAAAATCTGAATTTAAGTACAGAACATCAAGTCCAGGACGATTAGTCATTCAATAATTCCCACATTCCCTAATCAGGAACGACACATGTCACGCTAATAGGATTAATTTCGATGTCAAAACCAGGGATGCCTTTTGTGTGTGACCCGGAGGAATTCCGAGAGTCCCGGGAGCTTTTTTTTAAATGTCTCGTGTCACAACGATGATCTTATCGAATGATCTATGCGACCACACAAGGTAGCCCGCTAGACTTAAAAAAATAGAGCGCAAGTTGAAAATTGAAGCTAGCTTAAATCCTTGAATCCATGATTTTTTTAATACATTTTTCATACATGAAACAAAACGCCGGCCGGGACGGGTCATTAAAGGTTCTCACTTGACCGTGAAGGCGATGAGTTTGGGCTTGAGATGTATGTAATTTAATTTGCTGTCTAATTTACTCAGAAAATATAGTGATGTTGATGTCGACCTCCCTGGCGCAGTGGTGAGCCCTTTGACCTTACAACTGGGAGGTTCGATGGCCTCGGGTTCGATTCCCGGCAGGGTCAATTTGGGAATTTATAATTTCTGAATTGTCTCTGGTCTGATCTGGTCGGAGGCTTTGGCCGTGGCTAGTTACCACCCTACCGTCAAAGACGTGCCGCCAAGTGATTTAGCGTTCCGGCACGATGGCGTGTAGAAACCGATTAGGGGTATGGGTTGAATTTACACTGCTATACCCCTTCCAAGTTAGCCCGCTACCATCTCAGACTGCATCGTCACTTACCATCAGGTGAGATTGCAGTCATGGGCTATCTTGTCATCGAATAAAAAAAAAACATTACTAGGTAATCGACGTGATTTTTTACATGGGTATATTTGAGGACTCGGAGAGTGATATAAGCTACCTTCTTAATAAGCTGTCCCGGATAATGGAAGGTTCTCCCGGGATTTTTACAACGTTAAAGTTTAAATTTAAGTTATGTATTTAAGTTTTGTTTTGTTGTATATAAAAAATCTAATTAAAAAATGACGAAACGTTAAACCACGCAGTCGCAGTCGAGGGCAAAAGCTAGTGATCCCACAATTTTTTTTCCGAAGCTACACGCTGTCTCTAAGCAAATAATCATAAAATTCCTTTTTTAATTGTTACAAAATAATACTTTTAACTATTCAATAACGATTCATGTTATTTTTAATGGAGTTTATTATTACATGCTATTAAAACCCACTCTTTCTTAAACTATCAAATCAAAAAGGGCTAGAGTCAAATTAAAACTATCCCCGTTGTGTTTCAAAAACATAAAAAACGTCAATCGGATATTTTATTAGTTGTTGATCGTTAGTTTTATACGTTTTCTGTTTTAATTAACCTCTATTTAGTGGACATTTGCATTCACGATTTGTTGGAACTTGGAAGGAACGGGAGCCGTGGCCGCCATATTTATTACGTCACATCGACAACTGCAATGGCGGGCGACGTGTGTAGGGTGGAAGTAGAGAGGGATACAAAGATAATGGAAGCGACACGTTAGAAGCTGACTTAAGCGAGTGATTTCTTCTTCGTTGTTGGCTAAAAATCCCATTGCCACTGTTCGATTTTTGAGAATAAAAATGGAGCCTAGATCCTAGATCTAATCCTCTATAGATTCAGAAGCACTAAATACCTGTAAAATTCTCTCTTATTTTGAGGGAGGAAATGATATTAAAATTACATTGGCTAGTTAAAAAAAAGTTACATGCAATCTAGATTTACTATTTATGAAATTAAAAGTAGCTGCATTTTTAAATACATAATTATAATCAAAAATATGAATTCTCTTTTTCAACATACTTTGGTTTTAAGTTGACTGTTCAAAAATTAAAAAATAAATGAATTAATATCTGTTGAATTAACTAAAATACTAATGAAATCTAAGTAAACCTAATACATACGTATGTGTTATAATATTATGAAGTTCTAAATTACAAATATTGGCAATTTACGATGTAAATATCTATAGTCTAGTTTATAGTTGTAAACAATATTGGCGTGGACAAAATAACTCTTAATTAATGAGAACAACACCACATCCAGTGAATCTTAGGACCGATTTATTTGAGCTTGCCACAATTTACCGTCGCAATAGTACGGCGGCTGAGAGCTTGTGATTAAACAATAAATCGTCTCTTACGCTCCAGGCCCGGCCTTAAGAATGGCTCAGCATACTTCAGCAGAGCTCATTGCCGTACGACCTAAGGCTACGTTCAGACTAGACTTAATCAGACGCCGAGTGTAATACAGCGCGCCAGCCGACGCACGGCCATCAATCGACGACCTATCCTTAGCAATATGGTGTCCTAACCATGGGCCCAAGGCTTGTTTTGACATAACATACAATGACGACCTTAAAAATCGCACGCCAAGGAACGCAATTTCATCCTCACCACCTGGGTACCTGGAGCACTTCGACCATCTGTTGCTCCAGATCTTTTTTCCACGTACTACCGAATTGTGTAATCATCTCTCTTCGACGGAGTTCCCAGTTAATTACAACATGGGGTTATTCAAGTGACGGAATTCCTGAAAAGTCGGCAAAGCATTACTGGTCTGGTAGGTACTACAAGAGTGTTCATGGGCGGTGGTAATCACTTAACACCAGGTGACCCGCCTGCTCGTTTGCCTGCTATTCATATATAAAAAAGTGAGTAACATAAGGACGTCATTCTATGACATGTCAAAACAATATTGAAATAATATTACTTCAAGCGCTGGATATACAGTCTCTAATCAGTGGTCATATCTCCCACTTATATAACTGGAGGCTATCCTGAGGTCGATTCAGTAGACGACGGCAATGACTTACCGCTGCTAAACATATGACTGGCGGTAAAATGGGCGCATGACGTCACAAGACTCGCTCAGCGACCATCCTACCATAATTCTGTGCTAGAATTTCGGTATTGGTCTAGGCATTGATCAATTTAACTCAATATTATAATATCAATACTTTGAAACTTCCCCATTATGTGATGCGTCTCATCGTCGTTTCAATCGATCACCCAATTACAGCGACGGGAAATACGTTTGATGTGAACGATGCCTTATAGTTATAGCCCATTGCAATAACAAAAGGGCCTTCACTCTAAGCTTAAAGACCTCAAGTGGTTTCGTTGGCTTATTAAGATTTTTATCAATATTTTCTCTTGTTGAGACCTCCATTTTTCTAAGCGAGCAAACATAACAATAGTGCATTTTTAATGTTAAGTATGCTTTCATTATTCTTGATTGTTAATAAAAAATATTTTTATCATCGACTTTGGAATTTCTGCTGAATAATAGGTTCTACATTTTGCCCCGTGTTTCCTGTCTGATTGCCATGCTATCGGACTATGAGAGTGAGGGAATACAGAGTACACCAGTGTCTGCATACACACTTGAGAATTATATTATTTCCTGTGTAGTTAACTAGCCTCCTTTGAGATTATAAACTTTCCTTTTGAAAAACAAACGAATAAATATCTCAGACTAGCTTTTGCCCCCGCGACTTCGTCCGCGTGGAATTAGGTTTTGGGGTGGAATTTTCAAAAACTGTGACACACGTACTTCTTTATTTTTAACTGAAAGCTCAAATACCAACTTTGATGGAAACAGCTTGAAAAATGACGGAGTTTCATATAAAATTCCATCCCCTATTTAAACCCCTTAGGGGTGGAATTTCCAATAATCCTTTCTTAGTGTGCGCCTACGTCATAAAAGGAACCAACTGTAAAAATTTCAAGTTTTAACTTCAGTAGTTTAGGCTGTGCGTTGATATCTCAGTCAGTCAGTCAGGACTTTGAATTTTATATATATAGATATATACAAATATGGACAGGTACAAAGAATTGTAAATTATAGCTTATTTTGTAAACAAAACTTTACAATACAGTCCGAAGAAATCGATGTTCTGGAGACAAACGACTGTTTCGTGAGCGAGAAAAAACAGAAAACAATGTTTTGAGATGGTTTTGAGGCCCTTGGAAAAAGAATAGAATAGAATGGATACTTTATTTGCAAATCTACGTACCTACTATACGGCGCAGTTCAGTTCCATATACACATAATTGAAAATATTAGAATGTGCGAGAGAGAGAGAGAGAGAGAGAGATGCAAAACGTTCACTGGCTCTTAATCTCTTAAGAAAAAAAAAGACGTGTGGCACTCGGGGACTGCCGCGGTAAAGCTTTTGCATAGCATTTTTTATCAACGCCATCTAGCGGTGAGAGGAGTCCCGTGTCAGGTTATTTTCGTTACGGAATTTCTGGATTCGGTCTCCACGCTCGGTGCCCGCGATAGAAGCTATGCAATAGCTTAAAAGTCAAATTCAAGTTTTTGTCATTACGTCTTAATTCTATTGGATGAGCGGTGTGTTAACTTAAAAACTATTCATAAAGAATTAATAGACGGCCGCAGACCGTATCGACGGTTGGATGTTTGGGATGCCCACACAACGCTGTTGTGTAGCTTACGCACATCGTCCATCAAGTTGACAAGCGTTAATACAGTTTCCGGGGAGACTACTATTTGTTCAATTTTTGTATTGATCTCGATCTTTTCTCGATACCTATTGCATTTTCATAGTAATCAATGTAAAGCCTCAATAAGTGCGGACTGAAAACTGAAAGGTCGCAGGTTCGATCTCCACCCATTGCACTATTGTTGTATCAAACAGAAGTTGTATGCTTATTTGGCGGGGAGAAGAGAATATAAGTCAAGTTCAACTTGGCTTTTTCTTAAAAAAAAAAAATCATAACTGTCATTTTAGTTTCATTTTTAAGTAACACTTCAATCTTCCGCGGTGCTGTATTTAATAGTAATAATAAAGAAATTTACCACTAATAGTGGCTCACTTTATCTTAATAAATAATAAGAATTATAATTCAATTACGAGTACGTGTTTAGGATATTATAGTTCATCACGCTAGCCAAGATTAGATTGATAGATTTCACACAATTTTGAGAATATTATGAAGAAATCTCAGCCATGCAGGTTTATGTACGATAATTGCTTTTGCCGTTAGAGCAAGTGATATTTAATAGCTGAAAATTCACATTTTGAAGATTCAACTCAATTATGCAAAACTCAGTGCGCTGAACGCTCGGTATCTTTCAAGCCGAGTCATTTAACAGCGACTCTTAAAAAACTCTAGACTAAGATGAGACTATCCTACTAAGGATTCAAAATTGTGACCCACAATCGTGAATCCTTAGTTGGGTATTTTACCAAAATGTCCCCCGCCCCTCGTCTGAATCTCGATGACAAATCGCTGCGTAAATGATAGTGTTCGCTCGCTCGTATGGCTGGTCTCTGTTTTTGTTGTTTGATGTATGTCTACGTTATGTCAGCCATTGTTGTAGCGACTGCGTTTTTGCCCCGTTTTTGCACTCAGGTTACCGCAGGAAATGTTTTTGGGCTCTATCGCAGCTTTTTTATCGTTCCATTGTTTTTTTTTTCAATACTCGCTCATAAGTTATACAATGATCTGCACGCTGCGAGGCATCGTAGTTTCATAAAATTGGCGTTTTTTGTTTTTTTTCTTTATTCTCTCGTTAGCGTCTGCCAATACGCACTTAGCCAGCGTGGTAGACAGTTAGACCATAGTCATTGATTTAAATTTACTACGTA
Organism: Hipparchia sbordonii; assembly: GCA_038048805.1. Classification (NCBI taxonomy): domain Eukaryota; kingdom Metazoa; phylum Arthropoda; class Insecta; order Lepidoptera; family Nymphalidae; genus Hipparchia; species Hipparchia sbordonii. Next base: position 11,305,418 of record CM076108.1, on the reverse strand, counting down.
CTAGATAAGGCGTTCCGAGCCTTGATCAATTGACATGCACACTCATTAGTAGTGTGGCAAGGGCATTGGCGACGTACTTACTGTTGAATTAACTAATTTAAAGCCCTCGTGTATTGAAAGAACTATACTAAATTAACTAATAACCAAACACGGGAGTAAAATTAATAATACCATGACAATAAAGATAGTCTATGTACCTACAGTTTGAGTAGTTTAACAACCTTTCTGATTTCAAACAACTCTCACATTTTTTCTCTATTAGCATAGTGTAAGGAGATATTATATACGGCTAATGTGTTGAACTTTTATTTGGAATTGTCATCTTTTGTTACACACACATTATGCAAATAAAGAATTCTATTCTATTCTATTACTATTCGTACTCTGTGCTATTGAGTACGCTTTTTATTGCCACGTTCAAGTACAATATCATCACACATTGCATTCCTCTAGATCATATCGCATTCTTAATGGTTTCCATTTATAGAGAACAAAACACAATTTTTCATATGAAAAAGGGTCAAAAAACAAATTTGTTCCTATCGCGTTCATTTAAACCCTTTCACGGTCTACAATCAGATAAACGGCACCTGGAAGATTAAACTTTTGGGAGGTTTGTGGGGGGGTCGATGACATAGCCAGGGCCGCAGCCAGGGTGGGTCACAAGGGAGAGTCCCTTGTGACTAATGCTGAGATCTATAGAGCGTGCTCTGACTTAGCTCGGACTGAAGATGAGAGTTAAAACGAGACACAAATATGCCCCTACATAAATCCGTCTCGTTTTACCTTTGTCTTGAGTCTGAGCAGAGTGAGAGTGCGGTCTGTAGATTTCAGCCTAAGAGCATAGTTTTGCTGCTAAGGGAGGCCACATACGATCAAGTTTGCCGTCAAGTTTACATGATGCTTAGGGCTTTGAAAAAAGGTTCGATAACTGAATAATATAGATACTTTTGTTTCAATACGTAATACAATTCCCGAAAGCTGTACCACTCTATCGAGAGATATAAAGCTGTATATCAGTAAAAAAATATTAGGTATAGACTATAGTCTTCTTACTTACGGTACTTTCCCAAATACTCGATACTTTTATCTCGTCACTAGATTTCACACGTCAGACAGCAGACTATAGTCTATAAAGGACAAACAACAAACTTAATTTCGCATTTATAATAATAGTAAGCATCAATACACGCGTTACAGTTTCTTGGGTCCTTGGCGATGATACCCAAGCTCCGGCCCTGGCCATGGTTCAAAATAATAAATAATTGTATTATTAATGATTATCTATTACCCTCGTAGAACAAAGGTATTGAGTGCCCCCCGGGTGGGTCTTGAAAAAGAAGCGTATGGGTTACTGTCCCTAAGTTTCTGGACCATTAATCAATTGATCTTTGCTTTTAGAAGAAACTTATGTGGCAGGTGATGGTAATAGACGAAAAAAAGCTAGTCTCATAAAACTAATAATCATTAATCTTTATTTATAATCTAGTTAGATGAAGTCCTGTCTTTTTGTAGGATCTGTGTACTTACTTCACCTAGAAAAATAATATTGTAACTTCAGACTTAGTTATATACGTAGGTACATTTTCTGAGATAGATTTTTCTAGAAATATAATTTGCAAGGGTACTTAATACCTACCTACAATACTGGGTACAACACAGGGTAGTAGTATGTATATATGTATGTATGGTAAAAATTAATTGTAATGACACGTATCAAATTATAGATGGCATAGCTCGAAGAACTGATGGATGTGGGGTCACAAGATGCTGAAATGGCTACCCCGCACTGAGAGGCGCAGCATCGGAAGACCTCCCACAGCCCACTACGTTGATTGACGATCTCAAACGAGTCACTGGCAACCGCACTGGATAAGATCGTGTTCTGTTCTGTGGTGATCCTTTCAAGAGACCTAAATGTCCAGCAATAGTTGTTTATCGGGTCAAATGTACCTATTACAGATTTTGACTGGTAACTTACTTCAAGCGAAGTCAAGGGTATTTATATGGTATTTTCCTGAATTATATTTTTTTCATAGCAGCCGTAATACATCGTTATCGTTCCTAGAGTTGTAAATAATAGCGACATTTTTGTCAATCAAATACGTTCCAAATTGAATCCGAATCCGATACTCGAGTGAAATACGGAGAGAGAGAGAAAAAATTAAAAAAAAGTCCGTCCTTGAGAGCGTTCTTCGGATTTCAATTACCGCCACATATTCACCGGATTGTGTTTTGCTTTCATTCATTTCATCCGAAATAATCTCTACCGCAAACAGAGCTTTGTACAGACGGCTTGTCAAATATAATACACGCTTTGTGTTCCAAAAATCGATTATGGCCTTTTTGTTGTCAAAATTGAGGCTCGAATTTCTCGGGTTTCACAATAGTTGCGATGTTTATCGCGGCCAGGTGTGTTCGCAGCCTTAAATGTATTTTAATTGAGCGAGACTTGGGTGCTTCGGTAAGAAGCTTTCGAAGTTTGGGAGTTCATTTTTTGAAGATTAATATTTTGATCGTAACCCGAAACTTAATATGATATAACGCTTTGTGTTGTGGGCTTGTTATTGTTACTTGCTGTCTATGAAAGTGTAACGTTTTTTGTATTCTTTAACTATAGAATATCTCAGAGTTGATGTCAATTTATTAGGTAAATATTGTGGGATAACAAATTCTTGAAAAGCCACCAACGTATTGGTGGTGCCTTTGGTGCTACAACTGTTCATGGGCGGCGGTAATCACTTAACATCAGGTGACCCGCCTGCCTGCTATTCGTATAAAAAAATATACATAATATTATCTATCTTAAAGGTTTAATTGAAACTGCCACACCCCTTACTGTTGGCCCGCTACCATCTTACTCTGCATCGCCATTTACCATTAGAGCGGCAATATGGATTGCGATGAACTCGCCTGGCTCCTATACGAAATCGCTCATTTGCGACAAGGGTGACATAATTCAAAATCGATGATGAGAGAATTCTCTCGTTGGAGAGTAATGTTTTGTGGATGCTGCGGTCTCGAAACAACACAGCGACCAACAAAGCGACAGAGCATTAAGTCACGATCTCTCTCGCTCTTATTTTTTTGTGCTTAGCGTAATGTTGTTTTTATGGCAAAAAGTATTTTTCGACACTAAAATTGGTGAATTTTGAATTATGTCACCCTTGTCGCAAATGAGTGAAATGTCACATTCTTTTAATCTGTGCAAATAAGTTTTAATATTATTCAGTTTTTGAGAAAATAAAGGTGTTGAAATGGTTAATTATGAGCAATCTGTGATCTAAGTCGTAACCTATGTGTTTAATGAACAGATCTAGACAGTCATATCTAATTCAAAATATGTAGTCGATGTGTAATTATGTTATTTTCATAACAAGAGGTGTTTGTTTACTCGAACATCGAAGTAAAGAAGAATCGACTGTAATAAATTTAATTCTACGTTTGGTAGCCATAGCCCTTGACATTTCACAACACTGCCTTAATTTATAGACTTGTTTAATTACAGTATTGGTCCGGCATGTCGGTGCTACGCCTGTAATTATTATTAAGCTGTCATTTTTAACGCATACAAATTGCTGGGGATCATTTTAGTTATATTGCTAAAAAACACAGTGATTTCAGGAGTCAGTGTTAAATTGATTGATAAATGCAAGGAAGAACTTTTTTATGTGATGAGAAGTTCGTTCTTGACTGCGATCTCATCTGATGGGCTAGTGACGACACAGTAAATTAGACCCATACCCCTAAACCGTTTCTACACGCCATGGGACGCCTTGCTCACGTATCTACTACGCGCGGGTGCCGAATGCAGTGTGTGTCGATTCTCTAAAAATGATTGCATCAGTGTAGCGATCGCAATGACCTCTGATTAAACCTCTGATTGGTACCAGGAGCTCTCCTGTCATTTTCATACATGGGCGTTAACTTTACCTTTACCACACAATACCTACCTAAGTACCTAAAATACAGAATACCTGCTAAATAAATAGCGACTCTTGTTATCATACCATCAAGTGCAATTACCACACCATACAGCGCTTCTTATCTACCATCTTATTCACCTAGACTTTTCTCTCTTTCTATAACTCTCATTCCTTCGCACTCTCTGAATTTATCAATTTAGGCTCTTAGAAGAGGTACGCCATGTACTTGTAGCTCCGCAGTTTGCTGCGGAGTGCGCCAGGCCTGTCTTTACTATTCGAAAGTTAAAATGTTCGTACTTAGGCTACTGAAGGTCTACCTTTTGTTCATGGCATGGCCTCAACGCGATAGTGATAACGAAGACAACGATTGATGGCTGATGGAAACAGCCCGTAATTACCATTAAACTTCTGTAGTACACAGTCTGTTCAAGCGATCACCGTAATTAATTTTACGTCACGTCCGAAACCATAGCGCGTGGCATTTTGTGGCGAGGCATAAGCTTAATTACATTGTATGGGCTGTTGAAGCGGCGTGTTGGTATTAGGACTCTCATTATTGGGAAGCTGTCGGTGGGTTGCTTTAAATTCCTACTTTACATCAGCTTGGTCAGTTCTTTTTTTAGTCACACTATCACACTAATATTATAAAGGCGAAAGTTTGTGTATGTGTGTGTGTGGGAGTGTGGGTGTATGTTTGTTACCCCTTCACGCCACAACGAATGGACCGATTTGCCTGAAATTTGGAATGAAGATAGATCATACCCAGGATTAAAACATAGGCTACATTTTATCCCGGAAAATGACAGAGTTCCCATGGGAATTGAAAAACCTTGATCCACGCGGACGAAGTCGCGGGCATCATCTAGTAAGAATATAAGCCCAGCTGAACTTAACTTATATTCTCCTCTCCCCTTCAAATAAGCGGAAAGCTTGTGCTGGAAGTGAGTACGACAATAGTGCAACGGGTGGGGCTCGAACCTGCGACCTTTCAGTTTTCAGTCCGCAACTTTAACCGTTAGGCTATTGAGGCTTAAAAAAGTAAAGTTGTTGTACACATTGTTGCATTATCCATCTATGAAACCGTGTAAAGATGGCTACAAGACGAGGCTCGCAATCGCTTCTGATTGGCTGAATTTATGGCGTTCTTGTTGCGTCAATATATTTCAACAAATAGCGAGAGAGTACCAGCCAATCAGAGGCGACAACCAAATCGACTGATGCACTGTCATACCTTTATTCTATAAGTATTATTCAAAATAAAATTATATTATTATTCTTACTAATATCCTTACTAAACCTTACTTCCTTACTAATATTTTTAATGCGAAAGTGTGTTTATTTGTTGGTTTGTCCTTCAATCATAGAGCAACAGAGCAACAGATAGACGTGATTTATTGCATTGTTATACTTGAGGACCTGGAGAGTGACATGGGCTCCTTTTTATCGCGGAAAGTCTAAGGCTGGAATCTATAGACCGCATTCTCACTCAGCTCAGACTCAAGATAGAGTTAAAACGAGACAGATATACGTCAGAGCATATTTGTGTCTCGTTTTAACCTCTTTCTTGAGTCTGAGCTGAGTCAGAGCATGCTCTATAGATCTCAGTATAAGTTAGTTCCCGCGGGATTTTTGAAAACTAAATCCACGCGAAAGAAGTCGGGCGCATTAGCTAGTTCAACATAAATACTTACTTCAGCATACAATGTAGCTGAGTGTTAAAAACTGAAACCGCAAAATTCGCCGTGTTTCACGTTTCCGCCCGTAGGCACTATAAAGCTGGGCACAGACAGTCGACGACACGACCGCCGTCAAAGCTTTACCAATTTGCAGATTAGTTGATGCGTAAATTGTTGTATAATGGTGCGGTTAAACGGCGCGCTATAACACGAGCCGCGCCGCGCCGCACCATCCGTGTAGGCGCGGCTCGGCTTAATGCGGACGCAAGCCTGCTCATTTATCGGGCAAAGTTTGCCGAGCCGCACCGAGCGTAGTTGTTTACACGGCGCGTGGCGCGCCGAGCCACGCGCCGAGCTAGGCTCGGCTCGTGTTATAGCGCGCCGTTTATTCGCGTCTTTAGCCATACGCTCCACGGACACGGACCGGGCGAGGAGATTTGCATTTTGTAGACCGGCTAAAAGTAACATTTTATGGATTTTACTCATATCTACTTCAACATTGGGATAGAAGCAGGCGTTACCTTGCGGAGTTCTATGATAACAAAAGTAATATTTCGCTGTACTCCGCCAAACCAGAAAAAATTTATATGGCAACACGCGAAATATTACTTTTTCTTTTCTTTTAATACTTCAATTTTATCTTCTCTTTTACATATTAGAATAACACCATCTTGCATGGCAAATAATTTTATTTGCCATACAAGGTAGAAACAGATGAAAGTTGTCTTTTTTCTTCGATAATTTTTCAATTTTGATCATAAAATTAACAATAGTGTAGTTATTATCTAGTAATTTATGCAATAGGTTAAATTAGCGTGTCTTTTTACGACTCATAAGTGTCCCTTTGTCTTTTCTAAAGAGCTTTATCGTCTTCAGGCCTAGGTTATTACAGCAGTAATTTGATACCGGCCGGCCGTAATCCCGATATTGTGTACTCACCTTTTTGTTGTGCTAATATTTTTGCGTACATTCCGGTACTCAATATGGACCGTGTAATTTAATAGGATCAGTTATATTGTCTGAAGAGTATTATGTAAACACAGCTGTAAAATAAGAATAAATAATTAATTATAATTACATAATTATGTATTTTTACTTTTTTCATTAGAAAATAGAGCGTGCGTGCGTGTATGTGTGTGTGTGTGTGTGCACGTATGTGTGTATGTGTGTGTGTGCGTGTGTGTGTACTATATGTGTACAGAGAACTACTGCTATTCCTGTGAGGCTATCATTTTATTAATAAAACTAAAATAAAATTTCTATAATTTTTATTCTGTACTTAATCCTTTTCACAATCAACGTAAACCGTTCTACTCTTTTATTAAAATCCTAGGATTGGTAAAGGTTAAAGAGAATTTCAGAAACTTCTTAAGGTGCAGAAAATAACGGGAAATTGCTAAGGAACCACGCTTGGCTTTGCCGAGCTTAGCAAAAGAGAAAACCGAGATTTCAATAGAAATAAGATTTTCCTTTGATGTTGCTAGAAAAAATCGTCAAGGCAGAACAAAAAGCAAACTTTCCTTTTGTGCATTTAATTGGGGAGAAGCTTTTACTTAGGTTTCTGCAAAAAGATAGGACCACTGGGTCAGAAATCGAAATTTTTATTATCATGATAATTGTAAATTGGGATCGAAGTGATAATTATTTTGCATAATATAATTTCGGATTCGGGTTAAAAAGTTATAACTGTGAGAGTGTCATTGAGGGATGCAAACCACACCCCTGATAGCCTCGCATTTGTTGGTGTGCATGTTGTCATAGCATCTTTGGTATCTTTACCAAGTACTAGCTTTTTATCTATTTATCTTTTCGGTCGTTGTATATCCGCAGTTTAAAAAAACAACTGTCATATTATACTCTCAACTATATCTGTACAGAAAATCACGTCAATTCGTTGCTATGTTGCTGCGTGATTAAAGAACAAACTATGAAATAAAAACGCTTTCCCATTTAGAATACTAATAAGATTAGTAAAGATCGCGAGTTTGCTTTGGGCAATGGGCATAGTGTTTTCATAGTAACATATTTTTATCATTTTGTTCAAGTGCGGTTACGTGTGCATATCTGAGTGCTAGAATTCTATCTTTCACTATCTGATACCCGCGATTTCATTCGCGTGGATTTAGTTTTTAAAAATCCCGCGAGTACTCTTTGATTTTCTGGGATAAAATAGCCTATCTCAGTCTCCAGGTCCTCAACTATACCCATGCAAAAAATCACTTCGAACCGTAGCTCTGTTGCAGCGCTGTTGAAGGACAAACCAACAAACAAACACACATTTGCATTTATATATTAGTAAGGATTCTATGTGGATGAGAGGGACTGGTTCTTACTTCTTAAGAATAGGTATATCTATATACCTACTCTTGAAGGAGTTGCTTGACAGACCAGCTGAATCAGCGACCCGCGTATTAAGATCAATGAGTTTTAATATATTTTAAATCTTTTCTCATTTAGACAAAATTAATCGGGGTACCTTACAATAAAATAGAGAAGAAAGATACTTTGCTTCTATTAAATATTAAAAAACGCTCTCTTTTTTACTTAACAAATAGCGGATATGATATTTTATTAAGACCACATATACGTGCGTTATAGCGGTCGATATTATTGCAATACGTTACTCTGAAACGCATGCGGTCCAACATCAAACATACTTCTTAATAATATAGATAGGAATTATCACGCTCCTTATACAAAATGATTTTATTTAAAAACAAATATCACAAAAACGCATAGACATATGTATATGCGATACCTAATATCAAACGTGTGGTCCAGCCAATCTAGTTTTTACCAATAGTATTTAGGGAGAAGGTTCTAATTACTTTTCTAAATATTATCTTTAAATATCTGTAACTATACATTTAAAACCACCCGTGCGAAGCCAGAGCGAGTTACATAAACCTTATACATATATAGAGATGAAAGAAATTGTGTCAGTAGCGACAGCCATAGCAAAAACAAAGGCAAAAACTGATCATTTCAATATTTAACTTATAACTCTCCTCCGATAGCAAAATTATGTTTTGCTATTAACAAACTCTTATTTGTTTTCAATAGTTCTTAAAAGAGAAGAAATAAGGTCTATAATTACTAAGAGTGAGTGATTTCTGTAGATGATAATAACAACTTACCATATTTTCGACTGCCAAATGATATTCTGCAATTTTGAAATATTTTATCTTTCCGCGATAGCTCTTATTGTAAAGGCATGGAGACTATAATTGATTGATTAGGAGTTGTATTGATAGCAATTGTATTTTGTTAATAAATCACAAGTCAGAAGGATAAAAACGAAAGTGTCTGTTCGAGTAGAAAATTTATTTCTTTCTACCACATTTCAGTGGTTCTTAAAAAGTTTTTAATTATTCGCCGGATGCCGACTGGTGATGCGGACATTTCTTTTTATCAATAGGTACAGTATATTTCAAGAATAAAAGGCATCTTGCAAATGGAGTATTAAATTAAAAATATTAAAGTACAATTATTTTGAACAGCTTCATTCGTTTTGAGGTAAAGTTCTTTAAACGCACGGGGGTGCGTGAGCTTTACTTGTGGTTAAGTCGTGTACATGCACATTGCGTAAGTATGCATGCCTTTCAGGGGCCTAGGTGGGAGCGAGCAGGCGCGAGCAAGCTCTCGCTCACACTTATAGAGATACGATACACACACAACCATGAGCCACGCGCCCTAGTAAACAAGAGCTATACTAGGTATTAAGTAAGATCTATAAAAGAAACATCAGCCATGGCGATCGATTTAAAATGCGTACCGAAGGTCAAATACATCATAAAAATATAAATAACCTTCGAAAAATAATTACAACAATATTTTTGTTTGCTCAAAAAATCTAAATCATAATAATGTTTACCCGTAACATATAAAGGATAAACAAAATGGCCGAGGAACCAGCAAAAACCTCTTAAAATATCCTCGAGAAAACATCCGTTGTTTGTTATCGTGGAAGCCGAAAGCCGCGAAAAATATTAATGTCCCTACTTTAAGCTGAAGCCACACTTTAATATACATTTCCAAACAATAAGCCGCGGTATTACCTTATCTGAGGTTTGTAATGTCTTTTTTATACATTTTCACGACGAATATGACAACTTTTGAGTAGGCGTCTCCGTGTCGATTTTCTAAAAATGATTGCATCAGTGTAACGATCGCAATAGCCTCTGATTGGCTGAATTTATGGCGTTCTTGCTGCATCAATGCATTTTAACCAATAGCGGGAGGGTACCAGCCAATCATAGGCCATTGCGATCGTTACGCTGATGCAATCCTTTTTAGAGAATCGACACACTGCAGAAAACCAAATCGTACCCATATTGCAAAAACCGATTATCTGCACCAAAATTTGAGCGAAAAGTTTTTGAGTTATAAGCATTTGAAACTTTAACGACTTAAAAATTAGTTATAATGATGTCAATTTTTAAACAATAATAATTTTTATAAACAAGAAACTATTCAAGAAATGTTTAGTAGGTTAATAATTGAAAAAAACTTACTATTTTTTCAACAAAAAGAAGAAAATAACTGGTAAGGAGCTCACTTAGTTAGTTTTTCCTGAATGTAGAAAAACTACCAAATTTTCAAATTTACCGTTCTGGTAGCTCTAATGGCATTTTTTATTTAATCACTTGTTTTGAATAGTAATAATCATCAAGACAAAAATCGTTTTAGTTCAACTTTAGCCAGTACAGGTGTAAAATAAATATCTTTAGTTGCTTTTGGCTGAAGGTAAAGTAGATTTCATTTAACTTTGTACGTACTAACTGCAGCGCCCTATGGTTTTACCAGAGGAGTTCCCGTTCCCGTGGGAAATGGGTAAGCCTACATTATTTCTTATAATCTCAGCTATCTTTAAAAGAAAGTTTCGTTGAAATCGGTCCAGCCGTTCTAGAGATTAGCTCATTTAAACAAAAAAAACTATTTCGTTTTATTATATTAGAATAACTAGCTGTGCCTTGCCGTTTCACCTACATTTGTCCCGTTCCCGTAGGAATTTAGGGAAACACTACAACTGTAAACTTTCCTCTCGAATCACTCTATCTACTGATGAAAACTGAATTAAAATCCGTTGCGTAGTTTAAAAGATCTGCGCGTACATAAAGAGGGCCAGACAGCGGGAATTGATTTTGTTTTATACTATGTAAAGATAACATATACAGCAGAGCTAAGTTTTCCCGCAAGCGTTGCTATATGGGTGCCCTATTGTAGCTTTGAATCCAGGGTTAATCCCAAGAACACTGTGGAGTCCTCAGTTTTCAAAGGTTCATTATTTATCTTTAAATTTTTACTGACAGTTCTCGGGTTAGGTAATAAAAACTCAACACACTTTGTTTTTTTAGTATTTAAAAGTAGATTATTTGCCGTAAACCATTCAGAAACTTGAGATAATGCATTATTTCCATCGTCAAAATTGTCTTTCATCCTATCGACTTAGACGTATCATCAGCAAATAGTACAATATCGCAAGTATTTTGGACAAAATGTGGTAAAGCATTTATGTAGACCAAAAACATGAATGGACCTAGAATAGAACCCTGGGGTACACCCATTACTGAGGCTGATCCGGATGATTTTACATCATTGACACATACCTAACTACTCTTTGGACTCGTTCACTGAGATAAGACGCAATGAGACTAAGTGCAAAATCTTTAATGCCATAGTGGCTCAGTTTAAGCAAAAGTGTCTCGTGATCAACGCAGTCGAATGCCTTTGACAAATCACAGAAAATACCAACGGCACTCTGTGAGTTCTCCCATGCCTCGAATATGTGTTGTAACAGCCTTGCGGCTGCATCGGTTGTTGATCGACCCTTTGTAAGTATGGTTATACTGCTCAGTGTGTAGGAGTTTATTTAAATTAAAGTGTAAAAGCAGTTGGTTGAGCATTATTTTTTTGAATATCTTGCTGAGAGTTGGCAAAATTGAAATTGGCCTGTAGTTATTCGGGTCACTTTTGCTTCCCGATTTAAAAAGCGGTATTAGCTTACTACATTTCATAAGGTCTGGAAAAGATCCAGAATCTACTGATTTATTAAAAATTAAAGCAAGATATGGCGCAATAATATCAATTATGTTATGAATTATTTTAACTGATATCCCCCATAGATCTGCTGTTTTCTTATTTTGTAAAGATTTAAATGTTTTGACTATGTCATATGGGGTAACGTGTTCAAACCTAAATAACTTATTGCACTCAGAGACATTGCTCCTTAGAAGACGATAGACTTCTGCTGGCGAGGAATTCAGAGAACTGGTTGTAGTAATTGGAATATTTTTGAAAAAGTTCTCAAATGTATTTACAAAATCTGTATCGGAATTAATTACATGATTATCACTTTTAAGCTCCAATTTATTATTATTATGTACCTTATGTTTACTCATTTCATCGCCGATGATGTTGTAATTTTATTATCAGAATTGACAATTTTTTGTTTTATGTGAAGTGACTTTGCTTGTATACACACATTTTCAAACAATTTAGAATAGTTTCTTACATATTCAATAAACGCGGGGGAATAATTATATTTTTTTCTGCATACAAGTCAAACAACTTATTTCTACTTTTATAGATGCCGGCAGTTTGCCAGTCACTAAACTTAAGATCTTTAGACAGTCTTTTCTCTATCACCTTAAAGATAGAGTTATATTGTGAGCTTTACAAATCAAAAAACTTTTGATTTGTGAAGATGTTCAAAAACCCTCGTAGCCCAGTTATACAGTAAAAGTGAACTTAAGTTCTTTTACCTGCAATAATTTTAACAAAATATTGAGTTCATTATTCTGCAAAAAGCAACTAATGTTGTTTAGTTCGTTTTACTTTTTAGATACATCAGCAATTTCTAGTATATTAATAAAAGCTGAAACCTGTTAACGCAGGTTAACATGTATTAACAGAATAATATTGACATAATGATAAATCAAGCAACTACATCTGAAAAGTATTATAATACAATACATTGTTTTTGTGGTATAGATTTATAAATCTAAATTATTTAAATGAGTTTAGTTCTTTTTTTAAGAAGGTAATTAAATCATACCTGTAGGTAGTTGCTTTTAACTCTAGCTATCTCCGTAAAAAAGCGTCGTAGCAGATAATGGGTTATACCAGCAGCTTCGCCGTGAGTTGAGGAGTCGATTGATATATTTAACCTAATTTTGGTACAAAAATGCAGATAATCGGTTTTTGCAATAAGGGTACGAAATACAAATATAAAAAAAAAATTAAAAAAAAAAATTAAAAAAAAAAATTAAAAAAAAAAAAATAGTCCAACGGACAAAGGTGCGAACTGAAAACCAAAAAGGTCGGTGGTTCAATTCCCACCCGTTGCATTATTTTCATATTGTAAAAGTGTAATAACAATTTTTCGGCAGCGTTTGCTAGTAGTCTTCCATACAGTAAAGATGGCTCATGGCCTCATTTCATTTTAATCCCTGTTTTCGCGGAAAATGTAATACTTTTGCATATTTTATACTTAGTTTAACATCTAAAAGCTTCTGAAAAATGAAAATATCTAGTTGGCTCGCGAGCCGGCGCGGTTTATTTCACTTGGTCTACTTTATAAAGGTATTACCACTCAGTGAACCTTCCCACCTGCTTTAATCTTCATTCAAATTTAACCTTGCCTTTATTTTTTGACTTTAATGCTTATACTTTTTTCTAGATTTTTCAAGTTAAAAACTTTTTAAGCCAAATTGTATACTGTCTTGTTGCTTTACAATAAGGTTAAAAATATGAAACCGAACTTAAAGTTAGCGAAGCCGTGGATCTTGCAAAGATATTGTGAGTTGTGACTAAACCCGTGCTATCATTTTCCGCAGATAGTAGGTATTATGAAAGCACGTGAGTGATTTAAACATATCACTTTCGTTTAGGTATGTATCACAGAATAAGCCACATTGTTAGCTTAGAGAATTTAAATTCTCCTAGTGTAAACCGTCGATGTAGATATATTGACATTTGACACGAATGATCGTATAATTAATTCACTAAATCAACTATACTTTTTTGTTAATTACTTGAATATAGGTATTGTTGACTTTGTTTTAACCATCTAAGTGCTTAAAAAGTTTTACCGCGTAGATAATGCCCCGTTCATACGTCACCAACACCCATGCCACACTAACTAATGCACGGTCCACTATGCATGTCAGTTGAACAAGGTACATATTCGGAACCCCATATCTAGTACGTAGTACATTTATATCGATGGAGTAAACATAATAGTACGGTGTCAGACTATCACACTATTCCACCAAGCATACAAAAACAAATAGTGGGGATTGAGCCGCCTTAAAAATTATTTAGACGTACTTTGTCGTACCGACACCGTTTGAGTGAGATTGCAATCAAGCGCTTAACTCGCGTGGAAAATGGCTGTTAGTAGAACCGACGCTGTATTAGGTGAAAACAATAAAGACAGACACCAAGAAGTAGAACTTCAAAGGGATATCGATCCATTAGGACGCCGCATCAATCACGCTGGGCAAACATCGGACCCATTATATTGGACAAACACGCGACCGGCTTCTGTTCAGCGGTCCTATTCTATAGAAACACTATTCGCTTTCAGCGCTTACGCAGCGACGAAATGGAGCATATTTGATACAACACATGCTTACATTTAGAATGTTTACAACTATTCTTGTTTTAGTATTAGATTTCTTGTTTTAGTCATTTAGTTATAAAATTAACTCGCTTTTGCCCGTGGCTTAGCTCACGTTAAGTTCGATTATTCAAACCCCTATCTTATCTGCTTAGGGGTTGATTTTTAAGGAATTCTTTCTTGGCGGATGCCTACCTTCTTCCTAATAAGTCTCTGTTTGCCTTTCAGCCCGATCTGACCAGTGGTTTAAGCTATGTAAATCTGTAAGTCAGTCTTTTTATTTATCTGGAAGTCAGTAATTTTTATTTATCGGATGGTGTGCCGTAGAGTCAATTTATTACGACAAAACATAAATAAATAATAATACGTGCATAAAAATTAAACATTGCTTGTAGTAGCTTGGAGCTGAAGCTTGTAGTAGATCATTTTAAAAGCCTACCACTAAAGTTGTATTTTCTCAAAAACTCCTATACCTACTCTAAACTAGACGCTTGGACCTATTTGCTTCGTTGGCGCACTCAACGACGAGCACAGCTTCGCAGAGAATTACAGAGCAAAACTCCGACTCTTTCGGACTTGTTGATCTTTGGGAATATAATAGATGTGTGAAAGCATAATGATTTTGTAAACACATTTTATGTTTGTTAGTATTAAGGTAAATCACTGTAATCCTAAAAAACTGTAGTATAATTAAGGGTTTCAAAGTTTGTAGATCTCCGTCGTACCAAATATAGTGGCCAAATCAAAAAACATAAAGATACAAAATACATAAAAAAATTATTGTCCACAAGAAAGAAACAAAACTGAAAACATCTTAAAACTACGCATGCAAAGGCGACCTTATTGCTAACAGAGCAATCTCTACCAGAATAAAAAAAATATATTTAAATAGACATAATTAAAAGGTTGTTGGCAGTTTTATAAAACTTACCTATTTTAGGAACAAAATTTAATTATTGCTTGCTCTAAAAAAATAACTTCTTCAACTTTACTAGGGTAACAGCAAAATTCTAGCACAACTTTAGGAACACAAAAAACAGCTGACTCGTTACATAAGCTTTATTTTATTTTGCTAACGGGTCTAGAACTTTGAAACAAAATCAAAAATATGTCTCCTATCGTCCTAATGATCCTCTAGGACTTTACAAATACGTGACCCAAGCTTAGTTAAGAACTTTTAATGATTACCCGCGTAAAAATCAGCTTCGAATTTCCAGCTACGATGCTACAAAAGTAATAATTATTCTTCGCTTCTACCCAAAATAATGACAGGGTTTTGTTAGAAATTATCGGACTTTTAACAAGCCCGCCTATCATTCAGAACGCTTTGAACTGCTTTTATTTTTGTAAGATATTATAATTTATTCGTAGGGTAGGTACCTACAAGTGACCTACGTCGATAATGTAACGACCTTCACCCAAAATTTTTGTTACTTGTTCCAGTGTAGACTTTGTAGGTACTTCTGTACATTATTTATTAGCCTAAGTGGAGATGTTTCTAAAATAAACTAGGTAGGTACCTACGTATAACATTTTAAGTAAATAATTCAAGAAAACTTTGGTAGTAACCCAAAAAGATGTCCTATTTTCCTTCGACAATAGAAGCTGTGACCTGCTTTGTATCACTTTACTCTAGCTGGCTTATACATAACATATTATATAAAATATATATAACACATGAACGTGGACAAAATATTTGAAGCCACGCAAGAACACGCCTTCCATAAATTGCGAAAGCAACGTGACAGCTGCATGGCATGGGGTGGTAATAGAAAGTTTTTGATGTGGTGTCACGTTTACCATATAGGGGAGACTTTAAAGTCCAATAGAACGGACTGAAAACTGAAAGGTCATCAGTTCGATCAGTTCATCCGTTGCACTATTGTCGTACCCACTCCTAACACAAGCTGTCCGCTTATTTGGAGGGGAGAGGAGGATATTAGACAAGTTCAGCTTGGCCAATATTATAAATAACCGGTCAAATGCAAATCGAACTCGCATACGAAGGATTCCGTACCAAACCACGCCGAAAAAAAAACATATTTCTAGTAGGGGAGTCCCCGTTCATTTTTAATTTATTTTTATAATTTGTTATTATAGCGGCAACGGAAATACACATTCTCTGAAAATTTCAGCTCTCTACCTATTACGGATCATGAGATATAGCCCGCTAACAGACAGAAGGACGGACGGACGGACAGCAGAGGCTTAGTAATAGGGTCCCGTTAGTTACCCTTCATTGACGCAACCGCAAATGAGGTTTGTTATTTTTCTCCCAGAACGCATGCAGTCACAGAGGCCGTTTTCCCCCCTACTCCATAATTATACATTCCACACACCACGATCTTCTTTGCAAGAACTCAAAAAGGTAACGTAAGGTAAAAGGTAACTCGCTAAGGATTTTATTATTTTAAAAAGCTTTGGCACAGCCTCTGGTATAGTTCTTTCAATTCACGAAGGCACATGGCTCATGGTTGTGTGTGTGTCGTATTTGAATAAGGCTGAGCGAGAGCTTGTTCGCGCCTGACTCCTGACAGGCACGCACACTTGCGCAATGTGCATGTATACGACGTAACCACAAGTAAAGCTCACGTGCCCTCGTGAATTACAAGAACTATAAGTATTTTTATGCAGGAGTTTGGTCTCACATTTAGCTAGTGCATCAGCCTTAAGAGATGGAGTGGAATGAACTCTAAATAGGTTTGACCACCCTTGACGTTAGTAGACCAAACTATCACCACTAGGGAATGCAATCTCGATCTCGCGAGATCTCGTTTTCGCGAGATCTCGGCCTTTTTTAGCGAGATTGATCTCGGCCGAAAAAAGGGCGAGATCTCGCGAGATTAACGAGATTGCACTCGAGCATAATTTTTTATGCTCGAAGTCTTATTCGAAGCGCGGACTGACACGGACGGAGTTGCGACCTGTCGGTTTCGTTCGGTGCGCGAATTAATTTTTAAATTACTAAAAGATTTGCGTTTGATATTAGAAGAGAAGACTGGTTGTTTTTTTCATTTGTTATTTCAAATTCAAAATTTATTTATTTCATGTAGGCCAACTTGTAGCTCTTATAAATCTACCACCCACCCGTTCGGAATGCAGATTCTGTTGAGAAGAACCGGCAAGAAACTCAGCAGTTGCTTTTCAAAAAATAAAAAATATTTTTTTTTACAATAGGTAACCAAACTGTGCTATGTATACACTGCCCTCGTAATTGAAAACACAGTAACTTAAAGGTAACTTCTATTTAACTTACTTTGTTTTCAATTACGAGGGCAGTACAGTGCTTCCACAGTGATTTGATTGATACGTACGTCAAAGTTTACTACTTAGAAGTTTATTAAAAAATTATAGACAATTTGATTCATAAAAGTCTATTGAAAAAATTCGTGAAAATAAATGTTATCTTATAATACTTATAATTTTTATTATTTTTTTTCTAATTTATTCAAATATTGTGATTATTTGCAAAAAAAAACACACAAAACGGCCAATCTCGCGAGATCTCGAAATTGGCGAGATCTCGCGAGATTGTTATTTACAATCTCGCGAGATCTCGCTTGAGCCCCAATCTCGCGAGATTTGCATTCCCTAATCACCACCCTTTTATAAAAAAAAAACTTTTACTAAGTAAGTAGGTAGAATGAATTACGCTAATGTAGAGTTAACATGAAAAACGTATCAAGTTACCTAGCATGAGTGTTAAAATTAAAATAAGGAAAATATTGTGCTATTACTAGTTCATTAACTGTCTAGTGGTCAGAGGTCAATGACTACCTGAAAAATACCTAGAATTTTCTTTACTGTTTCTCTAATACGTTTTATTTTTCTTCCAATAGATACAGGCGACGCAAGACTGTGGCATGTGAAAGACTATACAAGAGACCTATGTCCAGCAGTGGACGTCATACAATTGTTAAAGAAAAAGAAGAAATTATTTATGGTATGGGATTGGTATTAGGACGATGATATCAATTATAAAAACTTAAAACTTCTTTTTACAAAACCGACTTCAAACGTCACTATAAATATATCAATTGTGCCTATAAAATTTGAGGAGTTCCCTCGATTTCCCCAGGATTCTATCATCAGATCCTGACCTAATGACAAGTGGACAACTGGGAAGTATACCCTTTCAAACAAAAAAATAATTCTCCATTTCGGTCCAGCAGTCTTCGATTAATCGGGGAATATAAAAAAAAAGATATCGACGAATTGAGAACCTCCTTCTTTTTCGGAAGTCAGTTAAAAATCTATTAAAATGCCCTTATCCAATTACTTTCTGAGATATTATTTTACCTAACAATTGCGATAAAAGAAAAATATATTACTAAATCCAAGATACTGCAAGTCGTCTCTATTCATTAAGCGTTACTTGTAATAAACTCGCCTACAATAATTGCACAATAGACGAACACTTCATTAAATTGTCACTCACGGTAATGAAGCTTTTTCGTAACGCGTTTCATAATGTTGCCCTTTATGAATGGATTTTGTCTTTTCTAAAAAGCATTAATTAATAATTGTTGGTTTTCTCATGCCAGTTTCAATAGTTGATTAATTTTGCATTGAACACCACTGACTTGAGTAAACATTAAAAGTAAGTATATTGGAGTTATAACCATCTCAATATTATGTATTTTTACACTGTGGTCTTATAACTGGGACGTTTCGGGTTCGATTCCCGGCGGGAACAATTTGGGAATTTTTTTAATTTGTCTCTGGTCTGGTCTAGTGGGAGGCTCTGGCCGTGGCTAGTTACCACCCTATCGTCAAAGACGTGCCGCCAAGCGATTTAGCGTTCCGGCACGATGGCGAGTAAAAAACCGATTAGGGGTATAGCTTGAATGTATACCTACTGCCATACCCCTTCCAAGTTAGCCCGCTACCATCTTAGACTGCATCGTCATTTACCATCAGGTGAGATCGCAATCAAGGACTATCTCGTCTTCGAATAAAAAAAATATATCTTAATGTTCATGTATAGGAAAATATTGTCAGTGTCTTTAGGGTAGATTTCCTTAAGAACGAACCTGGGTTGGATCTATTCCAGCAAGGCTGCGACTCCAAATAATATCCAATGAAAAATAATTAATTTCAAATTAAATCAGAAGCAAAAAGAGGATCTCGGAGAGCGAAAATTTATGCTGTCACGAAACAAGCCGCGAACACATAAATTACAAGTTTAATGAGCAGTTTTATTTGCTTGATGGTACAATGTCTTTGATCATTCCAGTTAGCTACTTAACACTTAGATAGGTAGTAGTCCCAAAATTCATAGCGTGTCATTCACTTACTGGGTATTTTTCACTATGAATAAAAGTTATTTTACATTCAGTTTTTTATTCCTTCTAAATGGATCATAAATACAAATCTTTTTTTGGACTTTATGACTTACAACAAACATAAAATTTTCATAATATTGTGTACTGTGTTCATAGAGAATTTTGTCTTCATTAAAAAATTATAATTTAGTCATAGAATCTTTCTTTCCTTGAATTACAAATCACAAGTAATAACTGACAAGTGATTGGCCTATATTTTCACTATAGCTAAATTTTAACCAATGACTAAAGTTCAAGTTTTAACAGTTCATTTATAAATGTTAATCTGTTAAAAAGTCAAATTTATTCGTCGTTTAAGTTTATTTGGCAATCGTGAAACAGACCCTAAGAAGATAAATGTGAAAAATCTTACTTAAATCTTGGCTCACGACTTAGTTGAAGAAACATGAAAGCCGGGGTCTTTTTGTACCCAATAGCCAGTGCAAGTGTTAGCAGCATTGTTACCGCCAAAACATTGTTCGGTGACAAAATTTTCTGGTAGTTTGAGCTTAATTGCTATAATACCATTCACGCTTTGCCCGAAGCACCTATAATTTTCATTCACGGTTTGTTGAACACTTTAAATGCTAACATAATTTCTCCAACTAATTTTCATTGTAAAGATTTTCATTGGATTCCTCATGATAATAATTCTCGAAGATTTGCGTTTGAAGTGAACCGATTTAGATTAAACTGTTGCAGTTAAAATGCTTACTGGCAATATCCGCATAATAAGACTAAGTAGCTATAAGTTTTAGTCCTCCCAACTGAATTCGGCCAAGTCAGCCAATCTCAACTTTGATTAGTCATCTGCATGGATGATATTAGGTATAGTGCCCAAATGTGCGCCCATGTACAGGTGCTCTCAATTCCCTCATTCTCATATTCCGATGGGACAGAAATCCAACACGACCGCAGAGATCAGGCGCAGGACCGATGGCTTACGTTCTCTCCGAGGCACGGGGATTTTTCATATAAGCTATTTGATAGGCCTACTAAACCTTTATCTACACTAAACCCCCTGAGTAGTAGGAAGAAGTCTTAACCTATTGACGTTTTTTATGATGTCGACGCTTTTCATACACCGACGTTCAAAATAAGGGAAGCTTTAAAGCCAATGTTTACTTTATCGTTTGTGTTAAGATTCAGATGGTTTAGCGCAGCAGATGTTGTTTCAAGTGGACATGCCTCGATGCGAATCTTACGAGTTTGTCGCTCACAACCAACGCTCACGACTCACAAAACTACAAACGCGAACTGTCAACAATGGGTTGTTATTGCAAGTGTGTCGCTGGTTGTATAAATATCTTTGACAAATTGGGCCGGCCGCGGCGGTGACAAGGATGAACTAGTTTTTGAGTGTCTTCATCTTATTTGTATGAAATCTTAAAACCATGTTTCCTGCATCAGTAAATAGTCTTTCCCTTACTTGTTTTAGGTTATAGCTACAGGTCTATTCTTTTAAAAGAACGTTTGATAGATGTCTTCTTTATTACCTCTTTTAATAGAATTGTTGCACGGTGTTGATATTACAAATAAAAGTAAAATATAAATTAAAAAGAATACACAGTGCCAACTGCCAACATTTTCAAAATGCGTCTATAAATGACGGAGTTTTATGGTGTTGAAAATTCCAACGCAGAATGGATAGTTGGGAGCGGTGAATGTGACGCGCCTCACGTGCCCATTTCCCATCCGATATGGGGCGCCTTAAAATATTTTTTTTTGTTAAAAAAGTTAATTAAAAAAAATTAGAACGATGTAACATCAATAAATTTATTTCCTTAGGTACTATTGTGTTTAAAACCACAAAAAAAAAACAAGTCAACTTCACTTCATTCTACCAAACTCTACCTCCATTCGTGATCTGTTTTTTAGGTGAAGATTTAATTTAGACAAGTTCATGGCTCGCTCTATCATCAGCCTTCAAGTGTGCGTTTTAATTCCGTTTAAATAATAGAGAATGTACATATTATAACAAAGACCATAACATTATAGAGTTGTTTCAAATCCCAGACAATAGTAAGCACATAGAACAATAAAATTGTTCTATTACAAAATAGGTACTATATCAAACCTGAGTGTGGCCTTGTGGAGTGCATTAAAACTAATATTTAGTAAGAGGTTCTTTCATCATCTTTATCGCATTTTGATCCCACCGATGGCCTACCATTAGGCAGAGGCTTCCTTTCGACTGAAAAGGATTTAGGCCATAGTTTGTCACAACTGTGGCCTAAACCCTTGTCATTCTGAAAGGAGAACTGTGCCCAGTATGCTTAGTGGGCCGGGCGATGTGCTGAGTGGTTGACTAATAGCAGTAAGCGATGAATAACCTTAAGACCTAGGCTTTCTTTCAGGGGTGAAAGGTTGGCCAAGTGTGGATTGGCAGACGATTGATTGATCTATTAAGTAATCTATAGATTACTATTAATCATAAACATAAAAGTTGTAAACATTTAAGTTTGGACAGCGAATTAAGCTGCGAAGCGAAGCAGCTACCTATCCTAAATCCATGCTTGTATCTATCTATCTATGTAGTTAAGTCAACATTTTTTGAAACGTAATTAAAATTCACCAATATTCTTACTCTATTTATTCTAAAAGAAATACCGGACAATTACATATTAGTTAAACAAAATTAAAAAACCTTTTGTTTCAAACAATTGTCGATGTAATCTGGCATGAGTCGGAGGTTTTTATAAAAAGTTATCGTGTGAATATCTACCGACTGCCGCTGCCGATCTGAGCCGGACGGAGCATGTAATTTAATACTTTCTACGCCGTAAACGTTGCATTTACAAAAATAATTACATGGTGGCTGCTTATCTGACGAATTCTTTGACAGCTCAATATTCATTTGCCGAAACATCTAAACATTACGATGTTCGATGTTGAGAAACCTCAATAGCTTGACGGGCAAGAGGGCATGGGGCCGGACTCAAACCGTTGTCGTGCTCACTCGTCGTTCTCATTCTTCTTCTTCTCTATCAACTGATAGACAAGCGCTAGTATAGACTAGCCCTTATATAGATATTAAAAAAAATAGACGTCGATAAAGGTCTCTTGCCCAGACCTTGGTCTTGCGTCGCCTAAATCTAGCGGCTCCCTTGATGTCGTCGGTGCAAGTAGTGGGGACTCTGCCAACACTGCACTTCCCGGTGCGAGGTCACCACTCCAGCACCTTGGGACCCCAACGACCATCAGCTCATCGAACTATACATAGATACACACGTCAAAGTTATAACACCCCTACGCTTGTGTGGGTGCACTTGGGAGCGTCGCAGGTAAATTCCCTAAAGAGGAGAGTAAACAAGTCTTAAGAAATGTAAATAATTAAATAATAAAGGGTTTCACAATAAATAACTGTATTAACAGTATTATGATAATACGGCAGCGCCCTAACGAGAGTCGAACAGCCTCAACTACTCGTTAGCGTGGAATCAAAATATTTATTATGAATTAATTTACATAAACAGCCCACGAAATATGCATTCGCCGCTCCATCTTACAGTTTGTTTTGTCAGCGGATTTTGTCTTTGCCTCTTCGAACAACCGAGGTAGATACAAATAAAATCATTTTACTGTTAATATGATTAGATGATGTACTAACATAGCAGCACTCTCTATTCCCTCACTCTCATAGTTCGAAATTCGATACAAACACAGACAGATCGGGCTCAACGCCGACAGCTTTAAGTTTCACACGGGGGTGACACAGTCTACTTCTCAACCTACGTACCTTACTGATAATTCCTTGACAGAAAAACCCAAAACATTTTTGGTCCAACCCGAGAATTGAACCCGGGATCTCATCATCTTCATTGGAACAGATGAGCCACTAGATCAACTTAAGGCATCAGGCACTTAAAAAAAGAGAAGCTACTTGTACTACTTGAGATAGATTTTATGTCGTTTGTCCTGACATAAACTCTATCTCAAGTTGAAACTCTATATGATTTTTACAATAAAATTGAACAACGTTTATATAATAATATGTTTATACATGTGTTCGCGGCTACGCTCACTTAAAGTTCGAGTTTTCAAAACCACTATTTTACCCCCTTGAGGGTTGAATTTTCAAAAATCCTTAGCGAATAGGTACCTACATCATAACGGCTATATGTATGCCAAACAGTCCGATCCGTCCAGTGGTTTGAGCTGTGCGTTGAAAGATCAGTCAGTCAGTCAGTCACCTTTTCTTTTTATGTATTTAGAAGATAACATCTCTTAACATCACCACGAGTAGCTCTTTGTAGATACAATTTAAGATATTACACAACATTCAATAGACTTCAGTGATGTCTAAAACAGTCGCGACACAATAACAGCTTCTTTAGTAATTCAACGCTCCGTTTAGACATAAAGACAAATCATTAATTTTCGTTTGTCACAACTCACAACCATTCGCCTTGATGTGAACACAAACGTTTCCTTTGAAGAAGTTACTAAATTAAAACACATTCTTGAAATTCAACGATATAACTCGGCCGGTAATAAAAAACCAGGAATATTTAACCATGATTACGACTTCATAGTTCAGGAGCTGGGGGTAATTTAAGTAACGCGTCGTCAAATATTTCATTTGCATAAATGTATGTCGTTTTCGAGTTTATTGTGTTCTCAAGGTGCTGAAATGGCGACTTCGTATTACAAAATGCAACGAGAAACCTCTCAATAGGTCTGATGACATCAAATGAGTCACAGAAAGCCGTTGAATACATGCGACACAAATCCAAAAGTGAATGTCCATTTGTTGATAAAGAGAAGAAGATAAAAGTATGCGGAAGAGTCTGGGAGCTCCTATCGCATTATTATCCTAAGAAAACTTCTCCCTCGTCTCTATCTATCTCTACTATGCGAGTAATGGAAGGGGCCAGAAATCTCAGCAATGTTTCAATGTAAACGAAATGAATGAATTAAATCTTTTGGCTTTTTTGACTCTTCCACCGATCACTTTTCTTTTATTATCTTGTAATAGGTAGTTTTGTCTTCAATTAGACACCATAAAACATTGTGTGCTATGTACCCACTCTTATTTTTTGTTCATTTCTTGATGCAACCTACCCACTAATTCTAAAAACTTAAATAAGAACTTAGGTAAAGATCTTTACCTACTATCCTACTAATAAACCAAGGTTGCAAAAAGTCGATAAGATTGCAGACTGCAGTCAAGTGTGAAGTCACTTAATAAAAAAGTAGCGAAAGTAATTTTCTTTTTCCCCATAAAATCTGTCTAACGACGGAATCATTTAAACATTATTGCCCTCGGCTCCCTAACTACAGCAGTATCAAGATGAGAAATGAGAGTAATTTTATGATGTAAAAATGGGTCATATCGTAGAGTAAGGTACTTGGGATCCTTTATATTTGCTGAGTGTCAACCTTTCTTTGAAAAGAGAACGCCTTTTAGGCTGAATGCACATGAGATATGAATTTGTAGCGCACATTCCTCCTTTTATGTCTATACAGATTCGTGTTACGTGTTTTAGGGTTACCTACCCAAAGGGTGCTAATAGAACCCCGTCGTCCGCCCGTCCGCGTTACGGTGCGTGGTCAACTTGCAATTCCCGCGCCTACGGCTCGTCGTCCCCGCGCTTACGTCTCTCCATACCCACGTGAATTAATTGATCTGGTCTGGACCCACGTTGATTGAACGGCACCCGTTTACCCGTCAACTTGCGGTCGGCGAGCTGTAAGCGCGGCGTCGCCTAGCTGTAGCCCAGTCGACGTACCGGAGCTGCTGATTCGCTTTTAAATTAGGTTGACGGCGAGGCGAAAAGCGACGGTGACGATCCATTTCCGAGTTGATATGTATGCTGACTCCCTTAGAATATCTTATACTATTACTTACAACGTGAAGGAGTCTTTATCATAATAGTTTTTTGATAAGGGGTGTAGGTGTAATAAATTGTGATGTGTGGACAGCCCGCACGGATGTGTTATGTTGGCTGTTATCTTACATGTAGAATATTAATTATTTTACACACACACCTGTTTAGACATGAATAAGTAAATAGAAGAGGCTAATCCTCACTAATATTATAAAATATGCGAAAGTGTGTTTGTTTGTTAGTCTGTTGGTTTGTCCTTCAAACACGCAGCAAAGGAGCAACGCTAAGTTATTCAGGACTTAATATAAGTGTTAACTGATAATAATGAAACAAGCTTAATAATATTGTAAGAAAATGTCCTCAAATACTCCTCCTGAAACTGTTGCCATTAAGGTGTAATAAATCATTCGTGATATCTCGTAAATCAAATAATACTATATAAATTTGTCTGAATAAAGGCTTGGACAGACACATCGCGATACGGCAGTGACGCTTGAACGCAGCGCGTCCAACGCGGTTCCATAAGCAGCTGCAAATAGGTCAGTATTTGATTTGAAATTGTCGTGGTAAGCTCCCGTGTTGTGGTACCGAATGTAGAAGCACAATGCCAGCGCGCGACAGATTTTTTTTAGTCTAATAGAAGGAAATGTGCGAGTGCATTTAACCTCACTTGCATAGGGACTGCGCTTTAGCTAGTACGAATCTTGTTCATCCATGCCTTGCCATGTAACTTGTGCTCCATGAGCAGTAGTAGTCCGGAACGTTTCATTTGACCGAAGGGCTTAAAGTTGAGGCATGAAGGTGCGGTACAGGGATAATGACTTTACCTGTAATTGTATTTCAGCTGCCTAATAGTTAATAAGAAGGAAAGAATGGTGATCAAGTATCTCATCGGCGGGCTCCGGCTGCCGGCAAGTTATTTTCCGCCTTGCGCTGAGCTTAGTCGTATAGCAAATTGTACACGCGTTTAGTGCAAGATCCTGTAGTTCTTCCACCGCGCCGTCACGCGTTGTGTATGTTGAGGGCCTAATTGTATCTACTTAGAAAGTTTGGAATTGTTAAGACATCTTTGTTCTCGTAACTAATGTAACACAAATTAGGATCTTAATGGGTAGTGCCAAGTTCCAAAACAGTAAGACATACCTAAGTTAATTATAATTCTATTTGTACGCCACAGTGGTAGGTACCTAGATGAAACTCATTAGTTCTTCGTAATAAATACCTACTCACTGTATACATATCTATACTTGGTACATAATTATCACATCACATTAATATTATAAAGGCGAAAGTTTTTTTGTAGTATGTATGTATGTGTGTGTGTATGTTTGTTACTTTTTCACGTAAAAAGTACTGGACGGATTTGGCTGAAATTTAGAATGGAAATAGCTTATACCCTGGATTAAAACATAGGAAATCAAAGAGTTCCCGCGGAAATTAAACCTTAATCCACGCGAGCGAAGTCGCGGGCATCATCCAGTAATTAAATTATATTGAATTTTCTGCATTTGATCATGAAATAATTGCTTTTATTAAGCCCACATATTAATATGTATTATGATTATTTAAACGATATCATAAGTTCATAACCAAAACACAAAGTAAAGCCTCAATAGCCCAACGGTTAAAGGTGCGGACTGAAAACTTACAGGTGGTCGCAGGTTCGAATCCCTCCCGTTGCACTATTATTGCCGTACCCACTCCTAACACAAGTTTTCACTTATTTGGATGGGAGAGGAGAACATCAGTCAAGTTCAGCTTGGCTGATATTCTTTAAAAAAATAATAATATTTGTTTGTCTAAAAGGGTTTCTTGTTTAATTACGGAACTCTTAAAAAAGAATTCCCTCACAAAATATTTTCATTAGAGCTTGTCAGCTTTCACAAACTAAGTTTATTGTCCCGTTTTTATCTTGAACAATGACTCATAACATTTTACGTATTTTATTGTTCTTTCTCAAACAGCTACCGTGTTCTAAAACAATGAACTTTTTTTGCGTTCTTTGAATACTTTTCTTCTAAGGGAGGAAGCCTGCAAGGATATCAATGGTAAATGAATTGTTTCTTGAATACAAATGATGTTATTCACTACGTTAATTTAACATTTATGTTCTAGTAGACGATGCCCGCGACTTCGTCCGCGTGGATCAAGGTTTTTCAATTCCCATGGGAACTCTGTAATTTTCCGGGATAAAATGTAGCCTATGTTTTAATCCTGGGTATGAGCTATCTCCATTTCAAATTTCAGCCAAATCGGTTCATTCGTTGTGGCGTGAAGGAGTAACAAACATAAACATAAACACACACATTAATACACATACAAACTTTCGGCTTTATAAGATTAAGTGTGAAGTGATGTGAAGTGTGATGTGATGTGATGTGAAGTGTGATGTGATGTGATGTGATGTGAAGTGTGACTATGATGCCCGCGACTTGATTCGCGCAGATTAAGGTTACACGGGAACCCACGGAAACTCTCTTATTTTCCGGGATAAAAAGCAGCCTATCCGACTATAAACTATCTCATGCATCAAATTTTAGCTAAATCGGTTAAGTCGTTGTGGCTTGATTGAGTAACAAACATCCGTCCATCTATCCATCCAAACTTTCGCATTTATGGTATTAATAGGATAATAATAATAATGATAAATGATAGTACATAATTAAATAATAAAGACTCAAAAACATTTTTTAAACCTAAATTCACGTAGAAGAAGTCTTGGGTATCAGCTAGCCTTACAATCTTACTAGTATTATAAATGCTGTGTTGCTTTGTCCTTCAATCATGCTTCAAGTGCAACTATCTACGGATCAACGCAATTTTTTGCATGAATATAGTTGAGGACCTGGAGATTGACGTAGATTACTTTTTATCCCAAAAAATCAAAGAATTCCCACGAGATTTTAAAAATTATTTTAGAATAGAATAGAATAGAATATTTTTTTATTCAAATAAACTTCAATAAGGTGCTAAATAATGCATACGAAGTCGCGGGCATCAGGTAGTAGCTTACTTATAAAACTGGGATTCGTATTGCCCTCAATAGACCTTTATGACTAGGGTTGCTTCAATTAAGATGCCATTCGCTTATCCTGCGAACGGATGCCTCGAACATGTCGCATGGATAATATGTTGCCAATGTTATAAGTTTAGATATTGTGAGAATCGTTCATAATATATTTGAATTCTAAAAGAGCATCACCTATATTTTGTAGATTTTTTTGCCATATTAGGTTAATAAACATTCTTCTGGTGGGAGGCTTTGGCCGTAGCTTGTTACCACCCTACCGTCAAAGACGTGCCGCCAGCGATTTAGCGTTCCGACACCATGGCGTGTACAAACAGATTAGGGGTATGGGTTGAATTTACACTGCCATACACCTTCCAAGTTAGTCCGCTACCATCTTAGACTGCATCGTCACTTATCATCAGGTGAGATTGCAGTCAAGGCTAACATGGTATAGAATGAAAAAAATATAAAAACATTTGATAATAAAGACTGCTATGTTAGAATTTTGAAACAATCCTAAATTATGTCTTTATTACATAAAGAATTACTTTAAAGTTATTTGTCTCTTTCTTTGGTGCTCATTATCTCAAAAATAAACAAAAACTCAACTATATAAATTGCATCTTAGATAAAGCGGTTCTTTTGTAAATTGATAAAAGTATTTGTTTAAAATTCCGCCGGCGCACTTACCTTGTGATTATGATATGAACTGCTTTGGGTGACCTTAGGATTCTGGTCACGTTTGCGAGCTGTGTCCTTTGTCAGATCTAGGTATTTTTCTCCAGAGGATTTTTATCTTTATTTCATTTTAAAATGAAACATTTTATATTTTGCTACCTTGGGTTTCAAAACGCCACTGTATCATTTATAAGGATCTGTTTGAAAACCTACTTGTTTTTAGAGATGTAACTTTTTGTTAGGTATGTGGGCGAAATGAAAAAAGATATTATATGCAAAAATTATCACAATGGCTTTATTAAAGTATATAAATAGGTATACTGTGACTTAATATGGACATCTATTTACACATTATATACAAAATTCACATAATCTACAGCAGTCTTATAGAATTTATTTACACCAACATACATTACGAAATGAACGCCCTTTTTAATGGCTTTTTAAATTACAAAAATAGATTAAAATCTTAATTATTTGGTAAAGCGCGCGTTTTATAGTAACAATTTATACATGAAGCTTTGACTAAAATATTTATATAATTCAAACATTTAGAAGCGAAGACTAGACAAGGTAAGCTTGGCCACCAGAGTGCTGGGTATCAATCAAAGCAGGAGGCGGTGGCCAATGCCTAAAGTCTCGTCTTCGATTAGGATTACTTCCACCTAACTCTAACGACGAGTAATCTGAATCTATAGATGAATATATGTGATCTGATGGTGGCCTTCCATCGGAACCATAAGCGGTCTGGGCATGGTGTGAACGACCGTCTGAAAATTCAGGAGCCTCGGTTACACTATCCCCAGGCCCTCTCATTTTGTCCGTAAAGGAAAACGACCTCATCGTACCATTTTGAACACCACTTCTCATCGTGTAAGAACTAATATTGTTTCTAAAACTAGAGGATTTTGTCCTATATTTGCGGTCGGGCATTGCATAGCGTAATTTTTCCCAAAATTTATTCTGACCCCATTTTATTCGTAAACTGGTTTTTATATACGGCCTGAGATCTGGATCGCATTGAGCTTCATTCAAAACTGAACTATCTTCTATAATGACTAAGGTATAAATTCGTGATTTTAAAATGCTGTGTAGGGACTGCTTAAATTCGAAGCGTGACCATTCGGTTTCTAGAAAGTTTCTTGTCAGAACAAGAACGATACGTTTAGACGCTTCAGCTGCTTCTGGTAGAGGTAGTGTACATTGCATATAGGGTACCCCAGCCTGTGGGATATCTCGATAATGCAAACAAAGGTGATAAGATGGGCTACCATTTTCTAGTTCAGCAGCAAGCGTCTGTATTACAAAATCATCATCTTTCGGACTATAACATACATACGCGTCATAGAGCTTATCTGTGTCGTCATAAGCTCCAGCAAATGGGAAAAATCTAATTCCACAGCTGGTGTACAGCCATAATCTAATTGTATCTCTACACAAAAATATGATAAGAGTGACGAGTAGGATTAACATGAATCCAGTTAATGAGGTCACCATCATTGGCATGTAATTTGTAATGAGCATATTGTCGATTGCTGTATCGCTGGCATAATAGTCACTGCATATGGTTCCATTAAGATTCAATTCTTTCTTTTGTGGGGACTGTCCTATATTAGAACACCATACATCTGTCAAATCTACTATTTTAGGAACATTATCAGATATATATGCTGTAAATCTTTGCAAGTATCTACATTTACACGACCACATGTTATTCCCTATAGAGATGCTATTTAAATTCTTATTCAAAGTTAAGATCCATAGATTAAAATCGACTAATCTATTCCCATCTAACCTTAAAACTTTTAACGAGACTAAACTTGAAAATGTGTTGTTTTCTATATAGCCTATAAAATTTTGCTGTAAATAAAGCTCAGTGAGTGAAGTCAAATGCTCAAACTCGTATCCATTAAGATATTTCAGTTTGTTATTCCCCAGATGCAAAATAACCAAGGAAGATAAACCGGCAAATGTCCTATTATGTATATTTTCAACTTCACTCGAATTTACATAAAGAGATCTCATATTTTTTCTGCCAATGAATGCATAATTTTGCAATTCTTTAAAATTATTCCCATCTAAATATACCTCAGTTGCGTCCATAGGAATTTTTTCTGGTATTTCAACAGCGCTTTGACTAGAACAATCAACCACGTTTGTATGCCAGGTCGGATCGTGGTAACAAGAACAATTATAAGGGCAAGTCATTTGGCAATCGCAAGCAACATAGTCGCAACAGTGGCACAACGTAAAGCAATGAGTTTCGTATGTGCACAGGAAATCTGTTGGTTTTAAATAACTTAAAGGAATGTGTGTAACACCTCTAGTATGCGTCATTTTGCATAACACATTTTCAAGATCCATTATTCTAGGGTGTTGTCTCATGGCAGTCATGTTATTTATTAATGGCAGCCATTCCATAGAGCAATCGCAATCAAACGGATTTCCTCCTATATAGAACTCTGGTAACGACTTGTTCAAGGGGACTGGCGATAACCGGAGGCTGTTGATATCTAAATGAGATATCTCATTTGCGTAAATATCAACTCTGGTGAGATTACGCTTCTCCATAAATGTGTTCACTTGAATATTGTTAATGTGGTTGTTGTTTATAAACAATAGTTCCACGCTGTTAGGAATCGCTAATGGCGATATTTCTGCAATTCTGTTATGGCTAACATCCAGTGTTTTTATTCTAATTTGTTCTTGAAGTTTATAATAATTACCTAAATGCTCTATGAAATTGCCGTGTACATCTAACCATTTCAAATTGCTAGGAATAAACGCGTAATCAAACCATACTAAATGATTTTCAGATAAATTAAGCCAAAGTAAACTTAATAAGGTTGAAAACACCCCGTTTATATCCGATATGAAATTACCATCTAATCGTATGGCTTCCAACTGTTTATTTCGTTGAAAGCTGCCTCTTTCAACGGCTTGAATTTTATTTTTTGCTAAATTCAATACTTGAAGGCTTGGTAAATCCCAAAACATTCCTACACTAAGGTTTCCAATTTGGTTATCTATCAACCTCAAGCCAGTTAACTGATCTAAATTTTTAAATGACCCGTTTTTTATATCATTAATTAAATTTTCTCCTAAATCTAAAGTTTTCAATACAGACAGTTCCCATACAGCTCTTGGAACATCGGTTAATTGATTAGAACTTATATCTAATTCTTTTAAATCCGAACAGTTTTTAAATGCCTTTGCGTCTATGTTAATCAAAAGGTTATTATTCAAATTTAATTTACTTAAAACAAATAAGCCATTAAAAAGGAACTCGTCGATGGTATGTAATCTATTTTCAGCTAAATTTAAAGTATGTAAGTTATACAATGGAAGGAAAGTATTTTCTTCAATATATCCGATAGAGTTATTCCTTAAATCTAATATTTGAAGGAAGAATAAATCCTTGAACGTCTTACCATCTATCCTCGTCAAGGCGTTATTGGATAAATTCAAAATGACTAAGCGAATAAGACCAATAAATGTTCCTCCATCGATGTGAGCGCTTGAGAGTTGATTATTCGATAAATCTAAGACAAGCAGCTGTTCTAAACGGTGGAAAACGCCTCTGGCCAATTCAAATAATATGTTATTATTCAGATATATTTCTCGCAACTCTTTCGTATTCGAGAATGTGCCCTCGGGTATAATATGCAAGTTGTTATGAGAAATATTCAATATGCGTAATGAAATTAGTCCATTAAAAATTTCACTTGAAATATCACTGATGTTATTATGCTGAAGTCTAAGTTCTTGGAGGCGACGAAGTCCAGATATCTCCGATTCTTCACTTAATGATTTTATCTCATTATAACTTAGGTCTAAGTTCCTTAAACCAGATCCACAGCTTTTCCCAAAACCAAGACGGTCTATGGCCTTGATTTTATTATTAGTTATGTTCAATATTTGCAAATTATCTAAAGGGCAAAATACATCCGTAGGTATTACTTTAAGGTTATTTTCCCCTAAATCAAGTGTCTGTAGCTCCCGTAAGCCATTAAAAGTTCCAAGCGAAAGTTCCAAAATTTTATTATGGCTCCAGTCATAGTTCTTTGTTCGTACTGATAATTTCTTAAGTTCACGTAATCCTTCAAAAGCATTCCCAGGTATCCGAAGAAGTTTGCAATTTCGTATGATTAACTCCTCCAATGTTGCAAATCTTTGAAAAGAGTTTGCTTCCAGATAACTTTCAAACAACAATAATTGGTTGCACTCAACGGTTAAAATTCTCGTACTCTCAGAAGGTGCAGATAAAAGGTTTGATCCATTTGTTTCGAGCGTCCGTACATGACACAAAGTTGTGCCTTTAATACCATCAAAATCTCTTCGGCAGTTATCCGAATCTCTCGTAACATACGCGGAAATTGCACCCAAAGTCACTAATAAAAAAGTCACAGATTGAAACATTTTCTATAGACATTTGTCTTTGATCGTATTGAAATTTGTTCATTCACTCATACACTGTACCAAATTTTATTCAAGTTCACTGGAACATCACGCACTTCACTGATCAATGTTTACGTTGCGGAGAACATGCGAGACGCGAGGAGGCGACGCGGACGCGTGCCGTCCTCATCGTAGTTCGTATTCGACTGAGGCGGTTCGAGTTTCAACATCAGTAGTAGCGAGCGAGAGTGGTGCACGCTGCCGCCCCTCTGGCCGTACGCCCCCCGCAGTCCCGCACCCTGTTGCCCCCACATAGTTACACGTTGCATGGCGCCACTCGCGCACCCGACCGCTCTCGCACAATTATGTAATGTTTTCTTAATCGAGCCACCGCGTATCCGTTTTAAAAGGAAGCGAACGGCTTTAGAAACACAATTTCTATCGTCATTTCTACGATGTAAGAATTAGGATCCTGGATTTTAAATAAAAATAATAATATTACTTATGAGCTATTAGCTGATGCCCATGACTTTGTTCGCGTGGATTGAGGTTTTTTAACTCCCGCAGGAGCTCTCTTATTTTCCGGGATATAAAACCCTATGTGTTAGTACAAACTATAAACTATCTCTGTGCCTTTCAGCCAAATCGGTTCTGTTGTTACGGCGTGATTAAATAACAAACATCCATCCATCCAAAAATCCAAATTTTCGTATTTATAATATTAGTAGGATGACGAATAAAATTAAATAAAGTTTTTTACTGTGTAATCCACATGTTTTAAAATTCAACATAATAGTTTAAATAAAAGGGCAACATCAAAGCGAAAATCAGTCATGAAAACAGTGCAGGCATTTTGTTTCGGGCACCCTTAATTCTTTTTGTCGTCTCTTATTGAATTCCCTACTCACATACTTTGGTAAGGACGCCCAATAAAGCTTGTTTGGTGTCATGTGCCCCTCCAAAAATTTTTGTGTTAGAGTAACGTGTAGAATTTTCAAATGGACGGCTGAACTCGGGTTTCAAATTCCAGGACCTCGTTCGCTGAAAAAGGTGAGAAGTTAGAAGTTGATAATTTGATTTCCTTGTTCGACACGTAAAATCGTTTACGGTCTAGAAGTTCGCTACGTAGAGAATGCGGCGAAAGTTTTAGAAGCTAGCTCAGGGAATAAAGATGTGTCGCTGGCCTCACTGACATTGTTTGCGGGATTCATTTGGTGCACAATTACGGCTTGTGGGCTAGAGCCGACATTTTAGTTCTTTGGCTCACTTATTTTTTTCGTATACCTACCTGCAACAGAATGTTAATTTTTTAATTTTTTAAAGGAGAATCTCACACTTAACCAACTACTAGTTCAGATATTACAATATCCTTTTAAACCGAAAAAGAACCTATATGCGACGGTGGTTACGCTTTTCAAAAATTCAAATAACATTGAATAATATTGCCGTCTCAAGGAGCTCTATTTTTTAAAACACCTACCTCTATCACTACTATCCCGTTCAGAACATTTATGTTGTCTCTATTTATAACTTATTTAGCAAGAAGTAAAGAAGCTTTTCGTTCTCAGATGCAGCTACTGAAAAAAAAGCTGTCACATTTTGCGTTAAAAGATAGCAAAAAGTCTATAACATTTAAGGGGAAGTTTCCCCACTTACGTGATAAAACACGAGGACATTCAAAAAACACTTCAAGTAGGTAGTGTGATATCCTTAATATTAATGTCTTTTGGCGCGGCGCGGCGTCCTGTATCAAAAGTTTTAGATGTCGAGAGTTCTTAGAGCTGGCTTGATAAATGACTTGGACCACTTTTATGAAAGTTGGTCTAATTTTTATTTCTATATCTGGTAGTGCGTTTTATGGCACGTGCTTGGAGTATACATGACACTTTGTTGGAATGGTTCTTATTTTGGAAATGTCTCTATGAACTTTTTAAGTTTTATCATTTCGTAACTTTTTAGGGTCAAACCGGAAATTAACCCGGGACCTTATGACCCGGTGCCAAATAAAGCTGGTCACTAGACCCACGACGCTTTTGCCAGCGGCTTAGCTCGTGTTAGGTTCGATTTTGCAAACCTCTATTTCACTCCCCTAGGGGTTGAATTTTCAAAATTCAAAAATCCTTTCTTAGTGGATGCCTACGACATAATAGATATCTGTGTGCCAAACAGCCCGATCCGTACAATCCATCTATCTTGTATCTATCTAAATATCTATCTGTTTATCTGTATATCTGTATGTCTGTCTATCTGTTGCTCCGTCCATCCATCCGTCAGTCTATCTGTCTGTACATTCGTTTGTCCGTTTGTTTGTCTGTCTGTATGTCTATCTATTTGTCCATCCGTCCTTTCTAACTATCTTAGATCTATCAATCTTTCATTATAGGTATTCTTCTTGTATTCTTGCACAACGCGAAACTTACGCCAACAATATAATCGTTAGCAATGGATTTTATAGCCGCCATTAAGTAAGGCGACGCTTTGCATAGCTTTAAGCGTAGATCGCAATTAAAATGCACATTATTTTGTGCCTTACAAACTTATTGTTATCTGCGATCACGTTGCGTAGGGAATTACTTGCAATAAAGTGGAACGGACTCTTAACTTTATCTGGATTCAAATTGTTGCAATAAGTTTCTTTTTTTTATAATCAGGTTATAGCTACTTACCAGTTCAACATGCTCTTCTCAGTAGAATCTGCTTTAAGAACCAGTGGTAGAGTTTTCATTTGTCAGAGCCACGAGTTGGCTTATACGAAATAAGTAAGTACCTACCTACCTAATTTTTAATTTTGACTGTCATCTTACCTGATGGAAGTGATGCAGTTTAAGATGAAAGTGGGCTAATTTGGAAGGGGCACGGCAGTGTACCTACATTTAATCCATACCTCTAATCAACAACATAACAAAATACAAAACATGTACACGATATCGAACCGGAACACTAAATCGCTTGGCGATAACAAAATACCACCACCAGACGAAAACTTTGGTTATTGCAAACAATCTTTTTATTCAATTTATCCATCCATAGCTGAAAATATTTCTTGAACTGAAAACCGAATTCGAGTATTTTTCAAAACATCTCTCAAAATCTCAATTCTCAGATAGCAGTGATCGCTGGCACCCACCTATAAACCTCAATAGCCCAACGGTTCAAGGTGCGGACTGAAAACTGGAATATCACAGGTTCGAACCCCACTCCTAGCACAAGCTTTTCACTTGTTTGGAGGAGAGAGGAGAATATAAGTCAAGTACAGCTTGGCTAATATTCTTAAAAAAAAAAAAGCACCTAGAGTAGGTAGGTAGTAGAACTCGTATAGCAATATTGCCATCAGCAATCCTTATCTACGACGATATTACGCATTGCCACCGTACATCAGCCCTTGTTCCAGCAGATCTCTGCATATAGATTGCCAAGCTGGAATATATTAAAGCCTATTTCATTCACACACAATAACATTCAAGTGAATAGGCCGGCTTATCTAAGAAGAAGCAATTATTTATTGGATATAGTTAAAGCCTCCGTGGAACATGGCCATGCATCATAAAGGGGAGATAAAAGACCAATTTATTTTATTCATAATCTGATGTAGAATTTGAATTTCATATTATAATTTTATTTCGGAAAAAGTTGGAGACCTTTATAGTGGATGAGAGATGTTCCCGCTTTAAGAAAACCATACATTGTCTTGGGAGGGATTTCGGATACCACCGTTAAAACCGTCCAGAGATTAAACGTTCCGGTACGAAGACACATGGAAAGTGAATAGGGTTTGCTAAGAGAAAACATGGGCAGTCTGTCCATACAAACGTATTCTTTTGTTTTCTCCATTGAAAATAACAATAAGAAAAATGTTTGTACCCTAAAACCTGTCGCTATCCATGCCGTATTTTTCAATAAGAACAAAGAACTTTCAAAAATAGAGAAAACGGCCCGGTTTTATAGCAATTATCCTTAGCGATTTATTTATCAGACATCCCGCAAGTTTTGACGAATATAATTAAACAAAGAGACATTACATACATAGCAAAGTAATTCTTAAATTAATTATTTTTTAATTTTTTCATTGGTCCAGCTTTGTTGGAGGAATTGGAGAATAGGAGAATAAGAATTCGTTTGTTTTTATAGGTTTAATCAATCCAAATTGTAGCTGTCACTGTTGTGTGTATTCGAGCCAGTGCAGTGGTAGTGATTCGAAAGCACTTCGTAAAAGTTTATTTGAATAAAAAAAATATTCTACTCTACGAGTATTATATCTATCATTCGGTCTGCATCGGAAACAGCGCAACAGCAATATTAGTCTTGAAAACCTTTGAATTTCTTGCTGCTTCATCTTAAACCTGCTGTACCCATTTAAAGTCAGCCTGGTTCCAGCTCATCATTTACCACCAGCTGAAATAGCAGTCACGGCTGAACTTGCTTGGATGGTCCTAAGACTTAGGTATCGCAGGATTGATCGCTTTGCATAGAGGGGTTGTACAAAATTCGCTAATCCAGTCTTACCTTGATTCTATTCTTGAGACTTAGGACACAATCCTGAAATTTTCTCGCCCTTTTAATCTTTGTATTGGGAATTGGGTTACTCCCACAAACTTCCGAAGAATGTAAATTTCCCACACGTCTGCAGTTATTGTGTCCTCTTTCCTTGTTGACTGTTTACAGATCGACTGACTGAGAACAAGCAGCCGGTATGAGATTATGAGATAATATTTGAAAAAGGAACTAAGACGTAAGGACTTGAGTATAACTAATGTATTTTTTCTAAAATAAGTCTTATCGTACATAAACTGTCAATATATCAATAAGATCGGATGTGATGTTTGGTGAAATCGGTCCTTAAGCAAACTACGATCGATAATTTGTAGTAGAAATAATGTCAGTCGAAAATAAGTTCTCTCTCATGATTAGGAACTTATTTTAGTTAGTAAGCTAACGACAGAGTGCAGCCAAAATGTGTTTTTGCTTATTTTACGTAAAATCTTTTATTTTAGTTTGATCGAGCTGGCATACTTTTTCATTAATTATTCTCAACCCTCACAGGTCTCTCCTTAAATTAGGGAAGGGTTTAGGCCATAGTGCACCACGCTGGCAAAGACCGGATTGGCAGACTTCCTTTACCTTTACCTTACCTTACCTTTACCTAACCTTACCTTTACCTTTGAAAACATTATGGAGAAGTCTCAGGCATGCAGGTTTCTTCCTGATGTTTTCCTTCACTGTTAAGCAAGTGATATTTAATTTCTTAAAATACACACAACTCTGACAAGCTTATCATTACAAGGAGATTTTTGGTCTGGTGGGCGGCTTTGGCCGTGGCTAGTTACCACCCTACCGTCAAAGACGTGCGGCCACGCGATTTAGCGTTCCGGCACGCTGGCGTGTAGAAACCGACTTAGGGGTATGGGTTCAATGTACACTGCCATACCCCTTCCAAATTAGCCCGCTACTATCTTAGACTACATCGTCACTTACCATCAGGTGATAAGGCTTGACTGAGATCTGACTAGAAGTAAAAATACAGTTTGAGATAGGAACTATACCTAGAAGGGGTATTGGTTTGTTTACTAAACCTGTACCCCTAATCGGTGTGATCAATATTAGGAATAGTTTATAGGTAGTTTAAATGGTCTTATGTTTATCTCCTCTCTTTGGTGCTGTCTTGGTTGGAAAGTTGCGTGTCTCTATCTATAGAGCGATCTCGGCTCTAATCGACACCTGCGGCCTATTCCGATACACATTCAATGCCGGCGACAAGGCCCGATTGCGTGTTCTATTCAAATTGTGGCGAGACATTAGATAATATTGTGGGGCAATTTTAGAATACAGTTAAATATACTATTGTAGGAAGTGTCCTGTTATATTACTCAACCATTTGACGACCTTTCTCGCGCAGGGCTGTCACCTTGCCACACTAGATTTCGGGTATAATTTAGTAAAGAAATGGCACAAGTTATTTTTGGTTGTCTACGATAGACTGGTGTCGATTATTTGGTGATTGATTCTACGATTTGTCTGGTGGGAGGCTTTGGTCGTAGCTAGTTACCACCCTATCGTCAAGGGCGTGCCACCAAGCGATTCAGCGTTCTGGCACTATGGCGTATAGAAACCAGTTACGGGCATGAGTTGAATCTACACCTTTCAAGTTATACCATACACCTTCCAAGTTAGCCCGCTACCATCTTAGACTCACTAACCATCAGGTGATATCGCAGTCAAGGACTATCTTGTCATTGAATAAAAAAAAGACTACCTCCTATGTTTTATAGTTTTTTAAGTAATATTAACCATGCTGAGGACATTAATTCTCCTTTTCCTTTCAAGTAAGCGTAAAGGTTAGAAGTGGACCAGACTATAAACTCCGGGGAAAGTCTGAACTTCGACCCGTCGAAGGTTTTCAAATGACCTTTTAACAAATTTTCTCAAAAAATAAATAGAAAGAGAGTTATGAAAATATAACATGGAGACATACTTAGAATCAAAAATTACAAAATAATTTGTGTAAACAATGAGAATATTAGTGTGCGGCTTTAGTTTGTGTGAATGTGCGTGGGTGCTTACGTACAGAACACAATATAATAGTAGGTACTGCTGTTAGGCTCTTTGGTTTGAATGGGTATTCTAGCAGAGTTAGCGAGTCCCAAATGTGGATGACGTTGATGTAGGTGGGATACGTAAATTCATTTCCCAGTGAATCCAAGGACAAGATACAACATATCGTTGGACTATGAACGAGGGAAAAAAATAAAAAAAAAACTTATTATCAATTATTCTATAGATACAATCAACGAGTTAAGAAGAAGAACAAAGAATCGTAGGATATAAAAGTCCCTTCCCACTAAAGGCGATCCCATAACCCATCTGTATCAGCAATCGACAGCATAGACAATGCAAAATTTAGAATTAAATCTATTCCACTTGATGCCCGATCGTCGATAAAGGGAACCATTTCAATGCTAATGGTTACATATTGCTGAACTTCTCACACAATTTATCATTCAAGTAATAAATGTGCAAACTATTTTATACGAACAGAATTTTATCGTTGATAAGAGATCAGTTGAGGTTCTAGTTGGAATATTGTTCGATATCTGCTATCCGGCTATAAATGGAAATAATTTAGATAAAACTTTTAAGCTATTTGCCATTGAATACGATTACGGTATCCGCTTATCTGTTGGAACTGGGATAATAATAATATTATAACTAGTTACTGGCGCAAAGTCTGAGTTCCTATTTAATTGCGAAAGTGTGTTTGTTTGTTGGTTTGTCTTTTTATTACGCAGCAATGGAACAACGAGACGGGATTTTTTGAATGAATAATTAATTTTTTGAATGAAGCTAATTTTGTCATATCTACTCTTACCACAAGTTAAGCCTTCTTAATGGCGATGATATTTTTGTTTTAAATAACGCTAAAAACCTATTTACGTCTATATAATACTTCAAAGCACAGTTTTTACGTTAATAAGCAATTATTGCATTTAAAGACCGACTACGCAGCATCGTCAATGCTTTAGTATGACGAGCTCGCAGAAAATTATTAAAAAAAGACTCGACGTACTGTGCTTTGAAAGGGTATCATAATTTATCACACACCCATTAAAAGCATAATAAAATTATCACTAGCAGTATAGTTCTTGCATTTCACGTGGCTCATCGTTGTGTGTGTGTTGTGTCTATAAGTGTGAGCGAGAAGTCGCTCGCGCCTCCCGCTCCCACCTAGGCTCCTGATGGGCACGCACAATTACGCAATGTGCATGTACACGACGTAACTACAAGTAAAGCTCACGTGCCCTCGTGAATTGCAAGAACTGTACCAGAATGTAATTACATGGTACACTCATAAATTCATTGGTTGTTTTGAGCCTAAGTTTGGAGTGGAACTTTGTTAGAAACTTCTGTTCGATGTTCGATGCCTATCAAAATTTTTCTAGCAAAATATCAATAGCAGAAAATACAAATACGAGTAAGTCGATTCTTGTTTATTATTCAAAAACCAATAGCTTCAGCCAACATGTACTAAATTCATTCCTTCCAAAGTTCCCAAAACAAATACGAGGTAAAAGGTAAACCTTCCAGAGGTTTATTTACCACGTTTCCAATCAAACGTTCATTAAAACTTCAGCGACTTTAATTGCAACATATTAATATAATCGCGGTTCCAAGGTATTTAATATAACTCATTAATAGGTACCAGATAGCTTATAAGATGTAGCTTCATTATTCAGTAATCTATAATATTTCTAACCCCTTTCTTCTTATTAAGTTACCATGACTTATTCAGATTTTGCAGCTTTGTAATTTTATAGTTCATGCTATGCTAAACACTAACGATTAGGTACAATACATTTTTTTTTTAAATATCAATTGAGTCAATATAATATTAATTTAAAAACTAAGTGTATATAGCAACATGTTCTAGAACTATTTCACAGCTTTTAACTTAGCATGACTACAAGATAAGCACTGGTTTAGTTACTTTATTTGCATTATTCTATATTTTATCTAATTACAATCTAAAATAAATACTTACAGGAATTTTGGGATAAAATTGGACCCGCATTGTAACTTTGGATCAACTCTTTCTCTTTTTTATCTACATTCAAATATCGAAGCCGTCAAATACGTAGTAGTAACACTTACATAAACATACCCAGCAAAATGCTTCCATGTACCTAACATTCACAAACATCTACAAAGCGGCATTTTAGAGACACGCTCTCAAATTCCTAGAATACAGTACAAACTGCATTTCAAATAGATATTATTTGCACGCAATTTTCACCGATACCGACATGTTTGAACTTGTCACCGCTGCATGCTAATGTTTGCAGTTAATTATGGTAATGGATTGCAGTATAAACACCGGGCTTGTCTCTCAGGCTGTTTACTCTATGAGTTCGGGTATATTCGGAATTTGTTAGATGGAGATGTAATTTCGGTTCGCCGTAACTGAGAGGAGAGGTGGATTTCGAGATGTAGACACTGTGTCGGATGAATAAAGTATAAGGGGCGTGGTTGTGGCCTCTTTTAGACTGCTTCTTAGCACGAAGTAAGGTTCTTGTACTGTATAATGGATAAGAGGGACGTTTTAAGCATTTTAGGTTTATAGCATTGACGTCTAGTGTTTCTTTGGATAAGTATACCTATCTAAGAGCAGTATTGCATATTTTACCACCTTCAAGGAAATTTTAATTGATAAATAAATTTGCCATTTTCACAGATTGCCCTTACAAAAACTGTCAAAATGTCATTTTTATTCGTCGGTTAAAGTTCACCTTAGGCTTTAAGACTAGTAAATAGTAGATAGCCTAGTGGTTAAGACCTTAAGACTGGGTTCGATAAATCGCGGGTTTGATCTTGGATTTTTCAGAGCTATAAACGTTTAAAAAATTCCTTATCACATGCTTCAACGGAAAACTGCCTGAAATCGTCTGAGAGTTCTCCATATTTTTTTCAAGGGTGTATGAAGTCTGTCAATTCGCATTGAGCCAGCATGGTGGAATATGATAACACTTCTCTGTTTCTTCATCTACGTTCAGTAGTGAGCCGATGATGGGGTGCCGATGATGAAATATCTGAAGGACTAAAATCAACGAGTCAAGTAATAAAAACAGCTTTTGGTAATGCACAAGCAATAAATTAAAGCGAAATAAGTTGGTAAGTGTCGATGAATACTACCAAATACATAATATTTCAGAAATCAGAAATTTAAACGTACATCGATATTTTTTTTTTCAATTTCACAATGAAACAAGACAGAGGTACCTAACAAGAGCAATTATTGAAGCTGGCTGACCCACTGCCATGCGCCTCGAATCACCCATTCGCTACTGTCCCAGTGAACGGATTCCACTTAATCAACATTCGGATTGGTGCTATTCGAAGTGATTGAAGCGAGAACTTCGGTTGACGAGCAATCTTCTAGTAATATCCTTCGTGAACTCAATTACAGTATGCGAACACCTTCAATTTGCGAGCGTAGTGCTTACTTAGTTTCGAAACTGGAAGACTGTTCCAGTATTCAGCGAAACATGGCAAAACATTTTGTAGCACTAAGTTTGGAACCTATGTTGCTGCTACATAGATTTTCGTATTAAGAATGTTCAAGCAAGTTCATTTTTAAACGACTTACAAAAAAAGAGAATGTTTTCAATTCAGCCGGTATCTTTTTTTTTCTATGCACATGCCCGACGAGATTACTGGGATTTCTTGACCAATTTGCGTGATTTTTTGGTATACAAAAGAGTTACCCTAGAACATGATATTGTGTCACCTGTATCCGTGGCTGCCAAAAACTCGCTTTAAGTCGTCCGTCCACCTAGCTTCCCAACCCTCATTCCACCAGCTTTTGGTGCGAGATCGCCGTTCCAGACAGCACTTTGGGACCCCAATTTTTCGATCTATGTGTCCCACCTACACCACAACACACATTTGTGTGTTGTGGTGTAGGTGGGACAAATAGATCGTGGTGTGGATAGATCCCTAGAGGCATTTGCCTCAGTAG
The DNA here is from genome assembly GCA_038048805.1 of Hipparchia sbordonii. Classification (NCBI taxonomy): domain Eukaryota; kingdom Metazoa; phylum Arthropoda; class Insecta; order Lepidoptera; family Nymphalidae; genus Hipparchia; species Hipparchia sbordonii. The sequence continues at coordinate 11,261,445 of CM076108.1, read as the reverse complement.
CTATTTCAGTTTTGTGACTCTATAATACTAACTCTAGTTGTCCTACTGTTCTCTTCAATGCTAATTTGATACCGCAGAAATACTCCGAGCATAGCTCTCTCTATGCTTGCTTGGGTTCTATACCTAAGTTATGAAACTATTGGACTATTTTACTGTAGGATATTAACATTTGGAAGCTCTAAGATTTGGATTCCTTAGTTCAATAAAGCACACCATTTCTACTGTATACATAGAGAATACTGACTAGATCCACTTCAGTATTGTTGAATAAGTAAATATTTATTATTTAGTTTTGGATATCCGGGCTCCGGTATTGGATATCTAGGCTAAATTCATCTATATAAGTATCTAGATTGCTCTATTACTATAATCATCAGTGCAGCCGCTCTTTCGATTATAAAAATAGATGTCATTTTTAATAGTGACAGTTACATATTTATAACCAAATTTCATAACCATCATCGATATTTTTGACTGACTTCCAAAAAAAGAAGAGGTTCTCAATTTGTCGAAATATTTTTTTCTTCTTTTTTTTTGTATGTTCCCCGATTACTCGAAGACACTTGGACCGATTTGAAAAATTCTTTTTTGTTTCAAAGGGTAAGTATACTTTTTAAGTGGTCCCATTATCATCAGGTCAGGATCTGATGATGGGATCTTGCAGATATCGAGGGAACTCTTCAATTTTTATAGGTACAATTGATATACTTTGTAGTGGCGTTTGAAGTTGGTTTTGTAAAAAGAATTTTTACATTTATATTATTATTTTAAGCGGTAGTAGCAATAGGCGGAAAAATTAAATTTGCTTTGAGTAAAAAATTTACGAAAGTCTTACTTTACTAGAGTGTATTTTTAAAGGGATAACGAATGATTTTAATCAGGATATAATCATTTTGGCTATTGTTCCATAAAACCGAACGTTTTGGTTCTTGTATGTTTTAGTCCTGTCTCGGATTTGCTCATTATATCAGGCCACGTTTGACAAGCTTACAATAGGTTTTAAAGGGTTAAAAGCGCGTATTAAATTCTGGGTGATTTAAAAATCCATTTACCATATAATGGGACAAGAATATTTATAGAATCTTTTACGCTAATAGCAACGCTGTGCTAACGGCAAGAGAAATAATTTAAAAGGTAATATTTTAAACGTATGTAGTATACAGAGTTGAGAGGATATCACAAATGTTTCAATGAAAATTAACCGTTACATCTCATGTTATAAAGGTTATATTTGCTTCAAAGTAAATGGATATTTCTTGAAGTTTATGGTGTTGCTGTACGCACATCAATACTTCATCGCGAAAAGGTTAGCTGCAAGCGTTAAGAGTCCATACGTCAAACTGATTTTGTTTTGCCTTTTGCGTTCTCAAAATTGAAGTCTGTAAGTTATTTGCTAGTTAGTTAATAGTTTCTGCAATATACCTAGTTCTCGATGAAAAATTCATATTCAGAGCAAGTATGGTTTCATGTAACTTTTATCTAACGCAAAAAGAAGAACTTAATGTTTTTGTAATTGTAATGTTGTTGTAATGTTCTGCTGCTACTAAAAACACTCTGTACTTTATTCTGTTTTTACCCAACTGCGGCACGCAAAAGAGGGTATAGTGTTTACGAGTATGTATGTATGTAGATGGTGCTCTGGAGATCAGACGCGTGGACCGATTTTGATGATTCTTACGTCAATCGATTTGTCTTAACCATGGATACTCATTAAATACATGACAGCAATCAAAATTCAATATGGCGACCACCAAACGTTATATTGTGAAAAGGATAAAAATGAAAGTTGACAAACTATATTAAGTGGGGTATCATTGAAGAGGTCCTATTTGAAAATCACTGTTAATCATTTTTAGGTTTCTCTGATCATTTTTTGAATGGCCATTTACGATCTATGTCAATTTAAAGTTTTCAGTTGATTTCCTTTAAAGCTGTTGGGGTTTTAATCTCTTTTAACTACTTGTTGTTGCCAGGTTCTGTATTTTTTTTTCATAGAATAACAATTTTATAAAGGATGTTATATCCAATTTACCGTAGTATTTTAGTTTTTCTTTATAATAATATATTCTGTATGAAACATTTTTTGATGGAAATAAATCGAAACAAGCAACGCTTCTTGTGATTTATAGAACACGGGTACAATAGATTGACCGTTCGTGACGTATAAAATAGTAGCAGCTAGGTCCGGAAGCTATACCTCAAAATGTCGTATATTACCCCCTCCGTAAATCTGAAAGAGTGAACAATGGACTGATTTATTTAAGCTTCGCAAATACTATTTGCACAGTTTTGCACTCTGCATCTAGTATTCATACGCATGTACAACCAATATATAGGAATTGGAAAAGGTATGGATCCGAATAACTCGAGATTTGATTCGTTTTTCAAAAGTTGAATATAGAGCGTATGTTTCACAGTGCTGCATAGTTTAATATCGTTACTGAATAGTTTATATGCGCAGGTCATATAAAGTATTTGTTTATTAAGAGTAGTTTATTCGCGCAGTGTGTTAGATATCTGTGATGGAGGCGTCAGAGGTAAATAAGTAAACTCTGTTTTGATGACATTACAATTAGGTACATTATCTGTCTACAGATCTATTAGTTTGTTACATAGATGGACAAACGGTTTCATAACCACATTTCATTTTGTGCTATGGACTATGGAGATTTTTGTTAATGGACTTGCGTCTATGTCCAGCTCTGGGCAATGATGGACAAACAATCTTACTGTGAGCCACTGATACAATCGCCATACTTTACGAAGATCTTTGCAAGGAACTTGTAAGTCCAGCACTGGGCATCTATTGGTTGAAACGGCGACACAATTAAGTAAGTCCCGCGATTAATTAACCTACTCGATAGTTTAGTGATTAGCAATGAGCATTTTCGACTGTGGAAGACGAGCTGATGGGTCGTGTCAGAAAATGAGTCAATTTTGTGTCAATTTTCAGTAGGTACTAGCTCGGAGTTAGGAAGTAGGTGGTGCGTCACCTCCGTGCCTCGCAGAGTACGTTAAAGGTCGTAGCCCATTTACACGACACCGCTGCCACCCAACCAAAGTATGAGCATTCAAATATGGACTTAATATCGTGCTCTGGAGGTGCACTTTACAGTAAAACTACAGTTGCTCATACTTTGGTTGGGTGGGAGCGGAGTCGTGTAAATCGGCTACGACCTTTAGCCATCGATGCTGCGCCCGGTATCTCTCCGGTTGTGTCGGGTTTCCGTCCCATTGGACAATGAGAGCGTGAGAGTAGAGAATGAACCTGTGTTTGAACCATACCCCTAATCGGTTTCTACACGCCATTGTGCCGGAACGCTACATCGCTTGGCGGCACGTATTTTGACGGTAGGGTGGTAACCAGCCACGGTCAAAGCCTCGCACCAGACAAACCAGACCGATTCGGTCGGGAAAACTTTTAATTATTATTAATTCCCTAATTTATAAACAAAAATTCGGCTGCACGCATTCCTCTAACCCTTGATGCCGGAACACTGATGTTACGCGGTGACCGGCTGCCCGTGACGATGAAATATTGATTGGAATCTAAAATCCATGCCAGGCTTCAAGCCGCCCGCCACTTTTTATATTGCCTTTTGTGCTATGAAGTGTGTTTTTTGTTCATCTAGTTATTTGATTTCATTACGATAACGCAACGTGTTAATTTTGACGGAAAATAGGGTTGCGTCCCGTTTTTATTTTATTCTGTTTTGGTTTTTGATTGCATGACATGTACCTGTTAATGAAGTCGTAGTAAGCGTTTGTTTAATAGCATTAGTTTTTTCTCTAATCGTTGTCAAGATAGTCCTTGATTGCGATCTCACCTTATGGTAAGTGACGATGCAGTCTAAGATGGTAGCGGGCTAACTTGGAACGGGTATGGCAGAGTACATTCAACCCTCGGTTTCTACACGTCATCGCGCCGGAACGCTAAATCGATTCGCAGCACATCTTTAACGGTAGGGTGGTAACTAGCCACGGCCAAAGCCTCCCAGCAGACAAAAGAGTTCTTAGAGTTTATTTATTACTAAAACACATAACACAAACACACATTATCAAATAAAGATATTAGATAGAAGACAATCCTTTTATTCGATAGGAAACATACATGTCCATATATCCAGTAACGGGCTGAGATGAAAAAAAAAATGACTCGTTTCATTTTCATTAAAATCATTAGTCATTAGCTTCTTTGATATGTTCCGATAAGAACGAGCTTTATAAGATTTAATAAATCAGTAATTTTATTAATCAATACAGTCGATTTATGCATTCCTTCGCTTTTTATTTTCTCGTTATTTCGGTAGAATATGACAACAGCTTTCAATTATAACTTTTGATTGCAATGTATGAGAGACAAACAATGGAAAAATACGAATCGAATCGGTTTCTTGAAATTATATCAATGCGATCAGAGTGACGTTTGACTTTATATAGAATCGATTGGAAACGCAAAAAATAACACAATTGTTTTATATTTATTTATCTTTAAAAAAATACACGTCGCGCCAAAGCAACCCTGTCATCCAAGCCTTTATATATTATGTCTCTCCAAAACTTTTTTACGGAGCCCAAAATGCAACAAGATACAAGAACAAGCAAAAAAACTGCAGCATTGTTCCGTATCGTTTACAAACAAAGATTCGGTAAAAAACTAAAACATCGCCACCCGAAAAAAAGACGCATCAATACAAGAGAGTGTCATAATATATCTCAGTTACGGAGCTCGCGGTAAAGTGTGAAATATACTGTTCAATATTTATAGGATTTTTATTTGTGTTATTTATTCACGGGGCACGTTTTGTCGTTGAGGGCTAGTGTTGCCAGACCTTATTGGAAAATAATTCCGATTTGTGATACAAACTTCGGTATTAAACAACGAACAAGCAAGCGTAGTGTGGGGCGCCCTCCAGCAAGATGGACCGACGTCATAAAGAGAGTGGGAACTACCTGCATGAGAAGGGCTGAGGACCGGGTGTGGTGGTGCTGTTTGGGAAAGGCCTATGTTCATCGGTGGACGTCCGCAGGCTGAAATGATGAAGATGATGAAGCTTCAAAAACTGTTTACCCATTTTAAGTGATATTCCCTAATTTTAAGCCTAATTTTGAAAATTCTCTACCTAGAACTTTTATAATTTACCTACTTAACAAAAATTTGTTTTCATAAAAGTTACGTTGGCTCAGGTGATGACGCTAAAGGTTAAGTAGTTAATAAAAAAAGAAGTGAATTATATTTTAACAAAAATACTTAAGTAATGTTTTTTAGACATTCATTTTTTTATCATGTTTTTTAGACATTCATTTTTTTATCATATTTAGACCTCAGTCTTTAAAATTAGCGACGCTCCACAAAAATCTCTATTTCTGGCAACATTAGTGGAAACAAAAGAGGACATTATGGACTTTCTACCTTCTTTTTCATCAGTATCTGCATTCATTTCGGATGTCTTAGGTGGCATAAATAATGCATTATCACGCGTAGGGTCCGCAGCGGTCAGAGGGAATAAAATTATTTGCGCACGTACGATAACATCAGATTTTCTGTCTGTACGTACAATGTCTCACATTGTCATGGTAATAAAAGGAATTTCAAATACGTGAAAGGTTCAATGCATTATTTAAAATTATTACGAAATAAAGTTGGAAACAGCCAACGCTTTATGCGAAGACTTGGAAAAATAACAATAAAACAAAGTTAAATAAGTTCTTGATCTCCTCTTATTATCCCGTGGGAACTCTTTTATTGCTATCTATCTGTCTCGTTTCGTCTAAATCATGACACTATTATAATAATTGTATCATCCATAAACGAATAGTAGAAGTAATTCTTTGTATGACTTTATATATTCTTTAAATTTCTTTACATCAACAATTTCCATACAAAAAAAGGTTAAACATATTCTATTACATTATATATCAGTATGGTTGTCAGAAACAGGCGTAAAAAAGAAAATTACCTATCAACTAAACATGCAATACTTTAAATGAAAAATAACAAGAAAAGAAGAAAGATAAAAAAGATAACACTGATAAACATCAGTACAGGCGTAAAACAGACGATAGCTAAACATACACTACTTCCATAAAACAATGACAAAAAAAAGAAAGATAAATAAGTTCAAATTAAGTTAATGATTAATTAATACCAGCTATATTTTTTCAACATTTTTTATACTTTTTTTAATTTAACCAATGGATGCTCAGTTATTTTTCACATCCATTTATTTTCTTAACTCACAGGTGGAATACGTTCAATTTTTTTTAACACAAAGCTATCGTAAAGTAAACTCCAGAGTAATTCAATCATACTAAAATGTGAGTAAAAATTTCGGTAAAGAGCACCGGGAGTACAAAGATGGCGTCGGTCGTTTAATTAGAATGCAAATTTAATAGCCGCTGTTGATTTACATGTCAATAGGGGCCGAAATAATGTAATCCTGAATCCTGTACACAAAGGAGTACACCAGATACCTATTGATCTTGAGTCTAAAGTTGTTAGAACTGTGATTGCCAATATGTATGCATCTATGTTTCTATGATGTGGAATATAGTGGCAATATACTACATATACGTGTGTGGATTTGTAAGCCGAGATGCATTGAAGACGTCTATATTATTATTTTGAGAGATGATAATATGAAATCTCATACTTCAATAAATAAAAAATGAAATGAAATGAACAATGAAAAACATTTTTTTTAAAGAATTTTGGGCAAGAAGTTGACTAATGTCCTCCTATCCCCTCCAAATAAGCGGAAAGGTTGTGTTAGGAATGGGTACGACAATATTGCAACGGGTGGGTTTCGAACCTGCGACCTTACAGTTTCAGTCCGCACCTTTAACCGTTGGGCTATTGAGGCTATAGAAATGAAAATAAAGAATGAAAAGAATGAAGGCAAGATAACTGAAAAGATGAATACACTAACTAAAAAAAAAAAAAAGTTAAGTAAGTAAAACTGTAGGAGCAATAAATTATTTAACTAATTTAATAATAAAAGCGAACCAGAATAATATAAATATAAGCAAAAAGAATAACGCGCTACTCTAGTAAAACCCGGAGTCGTAACAACTGGTATTGTCTAGATTAACTTTTTAATAACCCGTAACTAACTCGGACGGAATTATAAAATTAGTTTAATGAAAGTTGCCGGCGACTGCCGGATTAATATTTTACATGAACGCAAAACTCGGTCGTAGTATTTTCTTTTCGAATCCTCATAGGAATTGAAATTTCATTAAAGGATTTGCTTTTATTAACACACGGGTTTGCATAAAAAAATATTGAATAATGGGTCTCTCAGTATCGATAACGTATTAAAAAATTAATACTTCATACTTTTACTTACTACTAAACGATGCCTGCAATACGCACGCACGCAGGCACGCACGCAAACACGCACGCATACATGCATGCACACACGCTCGCACGCATGTACGACCGCACGCACGCACGCACGCACACACACGCACACGTCAACTTTTAACACTCCGTCGTTTTTATGTTAGTGGGAGCGTTCAGGCGCTAGCAAGCTCTCGCTCACACGTATAAAGATACGACACGCACACAACTATGAGCCACTCACCCTCGTGAACTGCAAGAACTATAATATCTAGTTTAGTTTTTATTCCTTAAAATAGTCGCCACTGAAGATTATAATCTTGATGATAATTATCATTCAGTGCAACTTATTGATGTATTGAAGGATAAAATCCGGTTGATGTATTCATCGCCTTTAGATCAGCTCTCTTATGAAGACTGTATACATTGGACCAATGTCCCCAAGCAAGCTTAAGGCCGAGCTTTTTCCCGTGAGAGTATAAAATAATTGGCAACATTTTTATTTTTATTAAATTCTTGTCTACGTGGCTCATGTTTATTTACTTCCTCGAAACTCCCTATTAAATGTTAATCCTCGAAATATTCAGGGCTCTAAACACACAAATAGGCAATATTGTTTATGACAAGCTGACGTAAAAGGCGCTATATTTCACCAGAAAATTTATAATACTTTCAACACGTGCCCCGAAAATCAGATTATATTAAATTAGTAGGCACTAAACTGTGTTTGCGAAGGATCATAAACTTTCAACTATGACGCTAATAAAACGGAACGTTATTACATTCAAAGGGAATTCGAAAAACAAAAGCGCTTTAATAAATTAAATTACAGATAAAGAGATGGTGGTCGTCTAATTGAATGTAATTGAAGCCAGTCCTTTGTTGACCGAGCGAAGTGTAGTCTCTGAGTCTACTTGGGTGAGTTTGCACTTTTTCTTTTATTAGTCTTTATATCTGTTACCTAAAGTAATATTAATATTAAGGTTAAATAAATAATTTTTACATAAAAATATTGATGTATGTCTATTTCTAAAACAAGCGAAGTCAGTACGTAAGTACCTAAATGTAGTCGTAAATATGAGTACAGAGTATCAGCTCTTAGACTATTGAAAATAAGGTTAGGTTTACGAGATACTAAATAAATAAAGACATGCGAACGCCATTAGTGTTATTACAATTTTATAGAGCTCAATGCCAGGTGTATGTACGCGGATAATAGTTGAATTGGAAAATCTCGTCAAAAGAGTACCCCGTTTGCGATAAAATGTTATTCAAACCCTTTTGCTTCCTTACAACGAGAGTTGAATGTAAAATGCATTGATATAAAAACAAAGATGCAACGTACAAGAAAGTGCAATTTTTATTTTATTTTATTTTTTTATTTATTTGCAAGAACATGGGTAACATAAGATTTTAAAAAGAAAAACTTGAAAGTGCCGCATATTCAGTCAGATGATAACTGACATACAAAATACGAGTTACTTAAAGATAGGTACGAGTTACATAAAGATTAAAGTTTATGATCTATAATATGCATAACATGTACTTAGAATAATGTAAAAATCTTGTCATAGTAAGAATCAATGTTAATGGTAAAAAAAAATTACGTAATATAATTTATATTTTCAATTAGGATCTCAAAATCATACATGAAAATCAAAAATAAAAATTATAATAAATTATGATGACGATTAAGGGTTAAAGTTTTATTGGCGATGTCGAAATGGGTCCTTAAACTAATATGTCTTTATTTAAAAGACCACTTTCGGAAATACCAACTAAAGCATTGCTTGTAAAACTACCTATATTATCATTATAATTATTATTATACTCGTTACATAAATTGCAAAGATTAATGTATCTATTCGGGAAGCCTAAATAATAATGACCTCCCGACCGAATCCGGCCACGGCGGCCAATCTCCACAGATATTAGCCATCTGCAATAGAGAGTGCACCTGGCACTCTCTATTGCAGACGGCTTGTTGTGTGTGTTCGCAAACTTCCTTCACTCTCATAGCCCGATGGGACGGAAAATCCGACACGACCGGAAAGAGATCAGGCGCAGGACCGACGGCTTTAAGTGCTCTCCGAGGCACGGGGGTGACTCACCGCCGACTTCCTAACTCCGGGCTAGCACTGAAAATTTCTTAACAGAAAACCCAATACATTCTTGGCCCGACCCGGGAATCGAACCCGGAACTTCGTCATCCGTGGTCGAACTTGCTAACTACTAGACCAATGAGGCAGTTTGCCTAGACTGCATGTATCAAAAATAATTTGTATTCCTTTATATACGAAATGCTAAAAAGTTGCATTTCATGGCTATCGGATATCGTAGGATGTCAAATCGAAATTTAAATATCTTCGATCATTTCTGTGTTTAAACGGGGTCTGCCGTTTATTCAATGACTGATTTGACTAGATATGACAGTAGGTACCAGGTTTTATACTGAGCAACTGGTTTTCGTATAAATAAATAAGTAGAGCAAACAAAATTATCATTTTAGACTCGCTTTTTGACATTTTATTAATTTTAAACAGCTATAGTTCTTTCAACTCACGAGGGCGCGTGGCTCATGGTTGTATGCGTGTCATATCTATGTAAGTGTGAACGAGAGCTCCACTCACACCTAGGCTCTTGACAGGCACGCACACTTACGCAATGTGCATGTACACGTAACACGACGTAACACAAGTAAAGCGCCCGTAACTTCGTGAGATAAACGTACTATAAAGAGTTCTTAAATTTTTATGCCCGGCAACATACAATAACAGATGGTAAATACACATATCGGCTAGCTTCATCATCGTAGAGCGTCGTGTTTGTCCAATGAGTAACAAGAAACGACGCCCTAAAAATACAAGGCTGCCCGATTGAGTAGATTACATGTTTAGAGAGAAAAATATAATATACCTAATGATTTTGTCTAAGACAGGGAAATAAAAAAATTGATGCAAAAGATTTATGTTACGGAAAAAAAAATGAAAAGAGATAAAGAGACTTACTGTAGAGTCAGCATTATTTTTTATGTTATTTTTTGCCCTCGGTAGTATCATTTTCCATCGGCCGCAGAAGCTTTCATGAAAGCTTACAGATTCGATTAGAGACAACGATCAAATTTCCTATTACGTTGACTGCAACCGCCGCCCGCCCCGACGTCACGCGCTTCCTAGTCGAGCCTCGTTATAGAAGCCTTTCCTGATACCCTGGTATTTTTAAGTTTAATAGTTACTGCTATGCTGACATCAAAATTAACATATAAAAAGATTTTCATGAACTACTTATTATTATTTGAGAATGTAATCAAGTGAAAACAAAATTATTCTAATTGCACTTTAATTTACTTTAATTTTTTATTGGAACGAAGTTCCTTATCGCGCGTTGTGAAAGGGGGCTAGACGGAAAAAATTCTTACGAAAAGTTGTCACGACACTTTTTGCTATCGGCGTCGCATGTTTCTCTGTCTGTCTCTCTCTCTCTCTTATAGAAAGCAAGCCAGATATTTTCATTTCTATTTCGCATTGAACTTCGTTCCATCCGGGTGTCCCTTGACACCTCTCAAGTTTATTTTTTCATAAAACAATACCATTTTCATTAATAATGTAAGTTTAGTTGTTTTATTTTCTTGCATCGGTGTATAACGGAGAGTTTTTAACTCGGGATTAAAACCTATTAAAACTCCGTTCTATAGCCTCCGTCGTTGTTGTTTAGGAGGCTAAACGTTTCATAATAGGTATATGATGGCTCATTTTAGTTCCTTTTTGAACAATTTGAAAAAAAAAACTTTAAATTAATGCTTAATTGGCCTTTTAGACACCTCATTTTTAACCTGTATGTTTAATATCAAGCTTTCCTTTTAAAAGATTTTCCAGTTCGTGCAAAGAGATTATTACCTCCCCTACTGATTCATTTCAAAGTAATATCATGAGATTCAATAGATTCTTATAAAGTAACATAAGTTACTCGCGGCTGGCCTTTAGTTAGCGCAAACCAGTGCACATAACTTCAAATAATAAACCTATATCGTACAGTTGAGTCGAGAATTACGATTTACTGTTGATTTAGTAGATATTATAGTTTATTAATTTGTTTTTCGAAGAATACGAATATCAGAATGAGTCTTCAAGTAAGAACACCCTGCTCTAGTTTTTTTTTTTTTTTTTTTTCCTTTAGCAGGTGTTTTTTCCACTCTGCGTGCAGTTCCCTAACTAGCCTTACAAACTAACTAACTAATCTAATATTCTAATCTTACAACTAAATAGATAAACACATTCATATATTACAGAGCAATAGCGCCATTTGCTTTTGCTGCAATTTTAAGTGCTTTTTCAGCAAACCCAAGAAAGTGAAATCGGCTGTTTTCGTCCTCAATCGCAATGCATAAACTATCTTTGCTCAGCTGGTAACCCAGCTTGAACTCACAATCTAGGCGATGAGCTCCGAAACGAGGGCAAGATATTAGAATATGATAAATTGTTTCTTCACTTATATCATCGCAAGGGCAAGCCGGACTACCGCTGAGCCTAAATCTATACAAATAGGATTTAATTCCGCAATGACCTGTTAGTAGTTGGGTCCTTAAGTTTGTAAGATTGAGTCGATTTAGAATTTTGTAAGCTTTATCAACCAAAGGGAGAAAGGTCTTCGTGACTGAGCCTGTAGGAGCCTCCGAGTATATTTTCTGCCAGGTTTTGATTGAGCTTTTCCTGATGAGATGTTTAGCAAACGAGACAGGGAACTTGTCGTAAATTGTTAACCCTTCATCAAGTAGCGTTGCTTCTTTGGCTAGCTCGTCTGCTCTTTCATTACCGTGCAGTCCAATATGCGCTTTGATCCAGTAGAAATTAATTTCAAGGTTTTTTTGATTAGCATACTTTACTTGCTCTTGAATATCTCTGACTAGTGGATGTTCTGGGGTATGGGAACATAAAGCTTCCAGTGCGGACCGAGAATCGCTAAAAATGTTGCCGTTATTTCCTTGCTCTTTAAGGTATACCACAGCTTGGTGTAACGCGACCAGCTCCGCCTGGTACACACTGCAATATTTCTCTAACTTACAGGTAATTTTGTGGACTTCTTTTGCTGCTTGCCAGCAACTTACTGCTGCACCCACCTTGCCAACAATCTTACTGCCATCTGTATATACCTTCATCCAGTCATTGCCAATCGATTCTAACTCATCGTTGTTTGAGATTTGCCTGTAAGATATCGAGATACGTTCCGCCGGATGTGGTAAGTGAAAGGGATTAACCCGCTTTTCCAGTTTTCTTGCACCCTGCTCTAGTTGGATGGACAGTCTCAAGCAAGTGACTGGCGGCCGCTGGACTCAATGTATTCTTACTGTGGTGAATTTTTCAGACCTCGTCCAGCGGTGGACATCTGTCCTGATGGACGGACGGACGGAAGTGCAAATTCACTCAAGTAGACTCAGAGACCTCGCTTCGCTCGGTCAAAAAAGTAGCCTATGTGTTATTCCAGAATGTAATTTATCTCTGTGCCAAACAGCCAAATCGATTCAGTCTTTCGGCGTGATTGAGTAACAAATATTCATACATCCAAACTTTCGCATTTCTAATATTAATAGGAAATAGGATAACTCGCTTGAATAAAAAAAGAACGCTAATGTATAAAGGGGACAAGAAATATTTCTTTCGAGTTTAATACGAAGTCTTTATAATAGTTCAATGTTTATACTATCTGATGCAGACTGTACATACACAGACAACAAATGTGTACGATTATTTACAACTTTCAATACATAAAAGCCTTATGCATGAGGCAATAAGGTGTAATATTGAAAAGCCGTTTCGAATAAGGTTAGCACACGCAAGCTGTTGGATCCCACCGCCTGTGATGTTAATATTCATTAGGAGTCTCCTCCAGGGAGCTCGAGGCTTAGGAAATCGACGAGGCTGTCGCGAAACTTGTCAGTCTGTTATCGGGGAGATGTGGAAACGGATTCCTTCGAATATCATTACAATAATGTTTTATTTCGAACAAAGGAAGTTGGATTTTCTTATGAAAATACAATCGCGTTTGGAAACTTGCTGCTACATTTTTTTAAAACAGTATTTAAGTTTATTTTATAGTAGAGATTTATATTTCACTAGCTTTAACCCGCGGCTTCGCTCACGTTAGGTTCGATTTTTTAACCCCCTATTTAACCCTCTTGGTGTTGAAATTTTCCAAAATCCTTTCTTAGCGGATGTCTACGTCCTAACAGCTACCTGTATGCCAAATTTCAGCTCGATCGGTCCAGTGGTTAGAGCTGTGCGTTGATAGATCAGTCAGTCAGTCAGTCAGTCAGTCAGTCAGTCACCTTTGCCTTTTATATATTTAGATTATTATACTCTGAAAATAACAACATTTTACAGTTTCAGGATTTTTTTTTTTAGAAAGAATATTAGCCAAGCTGAACTTGACTTATATTCTCCACTCATGAAACAAGCAGATTTATGTCAGAGCATATTTTTGTCTCATTTTAACCTTTATTTTGAGTTTGAGCTGAAGCAGAGCCCGCTCTATAGATCTCAAGCTTAAAGAACCAGAGTTACCGACATAGCATTGAGATGTACAGGTGAAGTGACAATGGGCGGGAGGAACTATTGGACTGGTGACTGCCTACTTGTGGACGGACATACCGAAGCCAGTCACTGATAGCTGCTGGATACACGATCACGTTCTGCGGCTTTCCTTCTTAGAGAATTATTTCTAGCGGTGAACGTCTATCGGCTGAGATTCTTAAATTGTGTCTATGGTTAGAAGTTACGCGATAAAAATGTATAAATTGCAAATAATTAACCCACCTGGTCAGTATGGAGGACTATGGTTTAAATTCTTCTCATTTCAAAGGAGACCTGCGCCTAGCGTTAGTGTGCCAGCGAGTCTTGTTGTCTGTGAAGACAACAACACAGTTGAAAGGATGAATAAATGAAACCCTTAGCAGGAGATCATTAAAAAACAGATCGTACACGTGTAAACTTAGCTCCCAGCTATCTATTGGATAATCTAGTAGCACACGTTTAAACACTGTAGTGACTTGTGATAGCCTGTCTGCATTCCAATATAAACCTTAAACCAAAGAGTCAAGGGCTATATTTGCTTCTATTGTGAAGCTTTGAGTTCCAAATTAATATTCATTTCCACCAGTCTTGGTAAAGCTTCCCTACCAATGAAGTATATTCAGTACGTCTCGACGGAATAGGTATCCGACTTTTGCTGTTGTACTTAAAAGCTGTGTATCTGACAGTTGCTTTTCAATGTGAAGAGAAATTATATTTTTAAAGGTAAAGCCGTTAATACGGAGATGTTATAAAGTCCTAAACGCTTTAAATTATGCTACTAATCTAACACTTATTTAACTGTCTTTCTTCACTGTTTTCTTTCGCCTTTATTTTCGATATTTGAAGATTAGTACAAATCTTTTAGAGCAGATTCAACCGACTAATATTAATATTTAGCTTTTAATCTTTGATATTTAGGATTTAGTTTAATTTTGATTTTAGTTATAATATATATTAAGAATATATTAATAGTCTCTTGTTATTAATCCGCTTTAAGTATTGCAATTCTAATATTAATTGGATACATAATAATATCTTTTCATTATAATGTCACATACAGTGTTTTGCTTTGCAGCAATGAAAATCAACGCCCAACAGTTGTAATAACAAGATATGGGAACGTATAATTTTGTTATTCCTTTTTACATAGGCTTATTTTATGAGCAAAATGTAACTTACAAATTCATCATGGTTTATATTTATTTCATGAATATATTCAGAAAAAGAAAAATGTAACTTTACATACACCATTTAAATGTTGAACATTAAATATATTTACTCGTATATTAAAATCAATCGTTGTTCGTTAGTATGGCTACAACTGAAAAAGGGCTTGACCGATTTAATTTTTTTTTGTTTTGTTCGCTTTAATATAGGGGTGGTTAAGTAAGAAAAAAACGCTGAAAACCCACAAGAACAGTTGAAAAATCGAACAAATCAAAATTGGTAATTTTATATGGGAATCACCATTTCGGATTACTGACTGTTCTCCTCATAGCCCATACCAAAACATTGTTCAAAGCAAAATTATCATTTTATAATGATGGCATAACTAGACTACACCACTCCACTCTACTGTGGCGTGCATAAGAAGAAAATTAATGGACCCCGATGCATAGATTATGCAAATTGACGCATATCCGGGTGGGTCCTTCCATTGTCACGTACGCTTTCGTTAAAGGATAAGGATTTCTGTACCTATCCCATCATAATTCCTCATAGAAGTAATACTAAGGGAGGTAGTAAAACCAAGGGGTGGGGAGAAAAGGCATGTAGAAACAGAATACATTAAATTAGTTGCAGTTTTATAAATCCCGAGAGACTCCTCAGTTTTCCCGGAATAAAAAGAAGGTTAAGTCACTTTTCAGGTCTTCAACTATTGCCTCAGGTGCTACAAATGTTCATGGGCGGCGGTAATCACTTAACATCAGGTGACCCGCTTGCTCGTTTGCTCGCTAAAAATAAAAAAAAAATATTATGAGTAAGGAAGTAAGGATTTCAACGCATCTGTAAATTTCCTAATTTTTCCAACAACATCAAAACGAATACGGGAAAACATTGTTAGAAAAAAATAACACTTCAAGTCAACCCCCCGACAAAATTACGGGGTATCATAAAACAATGATTTAGATTCCGGAACGGCCTTATTTCCTCATTATGGGGAGTGTAACGCAGTTATCTAGGCAGGTATCTATGGACTGATTTGATAATAATACCTTCGCAGACGGAAGCGTGGCAACCAAGGGGTGAAAAGCTGGGGCGTGAAAATGTTTATGCTGTTATACACTTTCATAATTTTGAGGGGATGATATCGAATTGCTACAAAGAGGGGCCAGAAAAGGGCTTTCAACAAAATACTTAATTCGGGAAATACGAGGTGGAAAGCCTGGTTTACGTTTACCCTATTATTTGGTCTCAAATCGGTGTTTGACAGGATTTCTCTATCAACAGTATATATTACAGTACGTCTATCTCACGAGGTTACGGGCACTTTACTTGTGGTTACGTCGTGTTCATGCACATTGCGTAAGTGTGCATGCCTGTCAGGAGCCTGAAATCGGGTGGGCCTAAATAGATACGATGAAACCGATGAGCGACGTTAGCTCGACTTCAACATACGTATATAAAAATTATTTTTGTAATTTATAGCGACATTTGAAGTCGGTTTATTAAAAAGAATTCTTATTAAGTATAAGCTTTTTAGTGTAGCTTCATAGGACCAATTTACATAATATTCACTAATCGCGAGCGATTTGCTCTTATTCATTAAAGAGTTCCATTCTCCAACACAAAAGATATTCATCAGATCTACACCAAAAATGGATACCAACCTGATGATATGTTATAACCAAAAGGTTTTAATTTAGATTTCAATTAAGTATAATTTGATGTTACATATGTAACAAAACAAATAAAAAAAGAAATTCTATTAGCACACGGTACTTCTGAAAGCAAACACACGAAATAGAATTAGCATGAATAAAATACATTCGGTGGCAGCCCTAGGGACGTACCAGAAACGGAACATACAGCGTGTTCAGAAATAACAAAACCAGAGTGCATCGAATTCGCTAACTCTGCAATTTTTAAATTCCAGTGGGAATCGAAGACGTCATAATTTTGTTTCGAATTTTGTTTGAACCTGAATAATTTAACAAAACCTATTTTGTCACGAGAATTTCACACATTACAATAAATTCCTACCATAGTATGTTTTTTTATTAATTCGTATCAGGGTTTGAAGTCAGGTGCGTTATTTTATTATGAATTGTAGATTATATTAGTAGATTAATAATTATTTTTCCACTTAAACCATATTAATAATACTGAAATATACTCGTTTTACGTTCATATTTTATTAGACTGTTACGTTATATTCTTTTAGTTAATTTGATTTGAGAAATGTTATCGTACATATTTTAGAAAATATTCTCATTTAGTTAAGTTTCCATTAATTATTTTATTCGATAAATAGGTAGGTAAATGATAATTACTAAGCAAATACATTTTATATCTGTACTGACATAGGAGTCTAAGAATAATATACTCCAATTAAAATATTTTTTTAAATCATCATGTATCGTAAAGTTTTCAATAGGGCGTGTGCCACAATAATTTAATGGGCACCTAAAAAGTGTAGTGCACTATTAAAGTAGCAGTTTTCTTCGCCTACTCGCGTCTCGGACGCTCCTGATGCAAATTTTATTTATTCATGTAAATTAATATCTATTCTCCGAGACACCCAGTGAGGCGGGAAATTGAGTACGTGCAAAAATAAAATTTATGGCACAATTGTTATTGGGGCAATCGGAATCGTTTTCCATAACCCTTTTATATTTTATAGGTAAATTGATTGCGTGAATCCAATGTTAAAATCCAAGTTCCTAAGGTTTTGTAACTTGGATTTTAACGTGAGGGGTGATCCATCGTTTTTTCAGTTTAGGATTAAAATGACAGCGCGTATCTTTTCATTCTTTTTTTCGTATTTGACATGAAAATCAGAGTCATTCCGTGATATTATATCATCATACAAAATTAGCATCCAATTTTCTAGTCTGTCTCCGATAAAAGTTATCTACTATATCTTAAAATGCACGGTTATATAATAATATTATTATCATTAGGTATTTATCTATCTGCCCAAACTGCTCATTCAAGTTTTGTAAGTTGAATGGTTTCGATAATTCAAAGAAGTGGTAGATATCTATAGCTTGTGATTGTAACGAACGCAATGTCAAAATATAATCATTCAAAGTAACGTTGTATGCAAATTATAAAAATAGGTACCTAATTCTTTAACCTCTCTAGATAAAACTTGAAACTAAGAAACAAGTGTTTCATTCCGATCCCGACTGGTCAACGACAATCCCAACGCAGCTCCCGCATTATGCAAACAGTGCCGTCCGGGTTACCAATTAGAATATCTACCCCACATTGTTTGTCATTCAGTTGTAAAATGACACTGTGTCGTGACACGGAAACCCTAATTCTGTGTAACTGAAAAGGGGAGACAATTGAATTTGGAAACGAAATTTATAGAGGGAAATATATATAACATAGGTTCTTGTACACGTTGAAGAAATGCGTTTAGAGAGTGGCTGCTAAGCATAAATAATTATGCTACTTGTGAAATGCATAGAAAGATTTTCAGTATTGATGCTATTTTTGGTAAGCTATAACTTGAAAACTTTAAACACAGTTTTGATTTGTGGGAATGAAATTAACCCTGCTCCGATTTTTTTGTATTTATCGTCCCTTTCTCTCAACTTATTTTTAAATACTTATATATAGATTTAGCTTGATTGCGATCTCACCAGAGGGTAAGTGAAGATGCAGCCTAAGTTGGTGCGCGCTTGCCTAGAAGATGCCTATTCACGCTTGATTTAAAGACCCACATTATAGTTATTTGGAAAAACGGAAGCCGGAAGGGCATTCCAAATGCAGGGCAGGGCATGATAGACTGATGTATAGAGACTCTTTTTCTCTACACATCAGTCAATCATGCCATTCTATCTCTTACACACTTCTACTACAATTTAGGATTAAGGTGATCAAACATTTAATGCAAGTTTCATAAACAATTTTAAAAATAATATGCATATTTAATTTCTGAGACAGCTTCTTATACGCTCCAAAGTTCAAACACCCCTGTAAGATGAGTCGCGGAAATCTTCGCGCCATTTACTATGAAAAGGGTTCACATTAATTGTGTTGTCACTCGTGTAACGGTCCGTCGGGCTGTTTTAATGGTTTTCTGCATCAAGCCACCGAATTCTATTACTTTGGATTATTGATAACTAGCTTCTGCCCGCGACTTAGTCCGCGTGGAGTTAAATTTTTAAAATTCCAGCAGGGACCCTCTGTTTGCCTTTAAAAGGAGTGTTTTAAAGGAGCCTACACCATTCTTCGAGTCTTCAACTATACCCATACAAAAAATCAATGTGTGACTTGTTTAAAAAAAATTCAAAATTCAAAATTATTTATTTCATGTAGCTCTTATGAAACGTCATGACTCTACCACCGGTTCGGGCTCGTTCGGTTAACAACTGATAGATGTCCACTGTTGAACAAATGTCTCTTGCATGGACTTCCACAGGCCTCGATCTTGCGCTACCTGCATCTAGCGTCTCCCTGTAAGTTGTTTGATGTCGATGATCCACCTAGTGGGGAGTCTGCAAACCTTGCGCTTCCTGATGCAGGGTCGCCACTCCAGCATCTTGGGACCCCAATAACCATTAGCTCTTTGAACTACTGGTATGTGCAACGGTGTGTGAAAGTTTGCTAATTTGCATTAGACCGGTGGGTCTATAAACCTTCTCTGAGAAGAGACTTGTGTTGTGTTGTGTTGTGGTGTGTCGTGTCATGTCGTGTCGTGTGTAGTGACCTGTTGTGATGAAACTTTTCAAATCAACCCTTGTAATTTGCAAACGTCTACATTTTAAACATAATGTATTTGTTTAAGAAAACAGTTTTGAAGTGCCAACCATAACGCTTCCCTATTACGAAACCAAATATAAATTGCCATCAAACATGGGATTGCATTGAACAACAGTCCACTACAAACACTCATTATGACACGTCATTAACACATACAAACGTTTGCTTAGGGGAATACGGTCACAGATGTACCGAATGATTTATATTCTCTAACAAGCTTTTACCTGCGGCTTCGCTCCCGCCATCACCATTATGCAATTACCAATCGTTGATGACTATAGAATGAAATATAATTTTTTTTATTTAAGCAAAATTTATTTTTCCTTTTCTTTTTGCTTTATAGAGTCAATTGACATCTTCTGAAGATACTTTGAAGTGAGCTATAGAGTTTTTCCTGTACTTTTAGCTTGAAGTTGGAAGTGCGGAAGATACGTAGACCGTATTGTACGTTATGCAAATTCTACTTTGGTCGTTGAGATATTATGCACAACTAGATGATGCCCGCGACTTCGTCCGCGTGGATAAGGCTTCTTAATTCCTGCAGAAACTCTTTCATTTTCCGTGATAAATGCTTATATGTGTGGTATGAATTATCTCCATTACAAATTTCAGCGAAATCAGTGCAGTAGTTTTTGCGTGAAAGAGTAACAAACATACATACATAACACACACACATACACACACACACACACACACACACATATAAAAAAAATTTGCCTTTATAATCTTAGTGTGATTAAAAGCTTGACGCGCTTGCTTCTGCTTTGAGTTTAATAAAACGACGCCCGGGTGTGTGCAGTGCTAATTTAGTTTATTCTAATTTAAGATAAGATGCACTAAAATAGCTTAATACTAGAGCAAGCCTGGCGCAGGATAACAATAATACTAAACATGTTAATACCGCACGAACGTGTGTGTGCTACGAAGTGGTTCAACAAACACCGTTGCCTTAAGACTATTTGGCTTAGGTACCGCATTTCACGAAAATCATAAAGGTGCTTTCTCACTGTGCGTAATTACACGAACCTAAACTGTCAGCTACACTGTTGTTCCATAGTATACACATGTTACGGTAGTTTGATCTTCCAGTAGTTTGTTGCCTCGAACGTAACTCTCAGGAAACATGTCCAGTTATTAAATATAAACTATGAATATGCACAATTTAAAATAAAAGTGTAAGTTATTGAATTTCTCGTTTACTCGTACAAATGACTCAAAAATATTTGTTTTAACTGTACCACTTTGGTCATGCGGATTTCACTGGAAACCAGCGAGCATGAAATTTAGATAATAATATCTAGCGCATAGATACTAAACTTAAATTGACAGGCAAAAGACGAAACATGCCGACTCGAGTCTCGATAAGTAGCCAAGGAGCAAAAACTGCTTGTATTATTACATGCCATGGGAAGGTATCATAAGGTCTAAGCAGCGTGAAATACTTGCAAAAACAGTTTATACGCAGGCATATTATTAGGAGCCTGCTGTTGTAATTAGTGCAAAATAACTTGATAATGCAAGCGCACATAAGACGAGACTAGGTTAATTTTAACACATTATTATTTAGGAGGATGCACCCAAAATGTTAGCAAAATATAGGGAAATTCAAGTAGACTGACATAAGCAACTTCCAAAAAGTTAATCATAATTATCTACTTTCATAAGTGTCCTGAAGAGAATTACTGGTGATTTGTCTAATATTTGGGTTCACAAAGTCATTATTGCTGAAGTGGTCAGCTGTTTTTTGAACTACTGGAAATGTCTACTGGGAAATTCTGTGGATGAATAATGGAAATTCTGTTAGGCATTTAATCCCCTCAGATAAATATGTAAATGGAAAAGGTGACTGGCTGACTGACAGTCTGATTGACTGATCCAACCCCTAAAGGGATGAAATAGTTGAGAAATCGAACTTAACGCGAGCGAAGATGCGGGCAAAAGTTAGTTTTTCAATATAGAATAGAATGTCGTATATTCATTGACATGATATATATTACACACAAAAAAAATACTGTTATAATTATGTTTCGGCTTTAGTTCAAAGCCTAATCCACAGGTTCAGTACACACGGGCAAAGAAAAAAAACCAAGAAATTATAAATACCTACGATGCCGTAACATAAGCTCCGCCACTCTAAACATTATGAAAACCACTAACTTCTTTGTTTAAGCATTCTCCAGTATTTCAACTAAGCCTAAACCTGAATTCCAGTTGGCACGAAACGCCGCGCAGGTACCTCTCGGCGCCAAACTTCAACTATTTTCGAAAGCCTACATACTGACATACATAAGCACTCGTTGAACTATTTCCAAAGTAGAACGGACTATCATTAGTTGGCGAACTATTCGGGTCTACATCACTTTGTGCTGTTTCAACGTCCAAAAATCTGGCAGCAGAAATTTAAATTCGGGTCAATAAAGGGTACAATTTTGTTGCTTAAAAACCTACCAAGGAGCAAGGGGTTTTAAGAAATATTCATTTCTTTGTTGGAAATGTAGTTTGGTGAGATTAAAGATTTGTACTTTTGTAGTTTTTAAATTTAAAACGCAAAACTAACAAACATTATTGCTATAATTCTTTCATTTCACAAAGGCTCGTGGGTCATGGTTGTGTGTGTGTCGTATCTGCATAAGTGTGAGCTAGAGCTTGCTCACGCCTGGCCGCTCCCACCTGGGCTCCTGTCAGGCACACACTTACGCAATGTGCATGTACACGACGTAACCACAAGTAAAGTGCCTGCAACTTCGTGAGATAAACGTACTAATAGTACTATTGTAGCTGAATTAATTCAATAATGCATAGAACAGTAAAAAGCTTGCAGTAATTGCACACCTGATTCACACGTTTCCATTTGAACTGAATCCTTTGTTTTTCTTACCGTGTCCTCGTTTAGTGATAGAATTGCATAGTTAATAGTGCAGCAGACTAAGCACATTAATTGTGATAGCACTTTCTCGCGGCTTTTTAATCGGCAAAGCGCCATTTGTAAAATGCCGCGAGATAAATAAATATGACAAGAGCTCATGGAAGCTCATGAAAATGAGAAATAATTATTGTTTTTTTTTTGAACGAGCGAAGCGAGTTCTCTGAGTCAACTAGGGCGCTTGCCTACTAGACAGAGAAGTGTGTCCGTCTAAATGTCTGTCAGAGCCCTATAACTTCTGAATTACTGAATAATATTAGAACGTGAAACTTGGTTGAAAATTCAGTTATATCCTGTACTTGAACAACAAATACTAAAATTAGATAAATGTTATAAAGAAACGAAATTATTTAATTTTAATGCGCCATCTATTAGCATTATTGTGAAGCTAATAGCTTCACTATAATGCTAATAGATGGCGCTGTGTCAGTAAAACAGTTTTATGTCAACTTTTTTTTATTGCGTCTAATGTTAAAAGTTAATTATTACAATATATAATTAAAACTTTTGGGAATTATGGGATATCGCGAGGTCTCAGTTCGGGGCGAACCACTAGTTTATATAGTTCTTGCATTTCACGACGGTGCGTGGCTCATGCTTGTGTGTGTGTCGTAACTATATATGCGGGAGCGAGAGCATGCTCGTGCCTGCCACTCCCACCTGGGCTCCTGACAGGCACGCACACTTACGCAATGTGCATGTACACGACGTAACCACAAGTATAGCTCACGCGCCCTCGTGAATTGCAAGAACTATAATATTAAACAATTTTTAATACTTATAAATACGCAGTTAGTCGGGTTTCTTAGAAATCCGCAGACTTTTCTCTCCTTCTATTCTACAAAGTATTTCCCTTACTGTTGATAAAGTTAAAATATTTTATTACTGGCAAATGGTAGGTACTTACCTATATTTCAAATACGTTACTCGTATACTAAGCTAATCAAACATTCCTCATGCTCACTTACAAGTTACATTCACGCAGCAAATTACGTTTTGTGAGAGAGTAAGTATTAGGAACCAAGGAAAATGATCGTCAAAGCAAATTGTCTGAGCACTGCTCGTGACAGCGTACATTAAGTATATTTACTGCGCATTCGAAACATCTGATATAATGTCAATAACAGGAAGCGCTTTTACACCTTCACTATGAACATACATCTTCGCTTATTATGACATCTTAACTTATTATGACAGTAACTATACAGGGTGAGGACATCATTACGAAAACCGGAACTAGGGTTTCAGAATGTAGGTACGTACAGGATTTTAAGTCGCTCAACGTTGGTATTTTTCAAGACTTCACCCATGTTTTTTATTAATCACAACATGGAATTGTCTATGTTAAGGCTGCTTAACCCTAGGCCCAGAAACGAATTGAATTGCAAAATAATTCTGCAACATTTTTGCATAAAAAACATCTCTTAAATCACAAACCTTTCCACAGATTTTTTCCACGTAATTTGAAACTGTGGAACCAACTTCCTGCAACGGTGTTCCCACTAAATTATAATATAGGGTTATTCAAGGGGCGGACCATCAAATTCCTGAAAAGCCGGCAACGCATTGATGAGGCTTCCGGTGCTACGAAATATGTTCATGGGCGGCGGTAATCACTTAATATCAGGTAACCCGTCTGCTCGTTTGCTTGCTAAAAGCATGTCTATGTAATCTATCTCATTCTGATTTTGCACAAGTCTGTCCGACGCCGGTTAGATCCTTCCGGCACGTGTGGAATGATGCCTTCTATTTCATACAATGCCACATCCACTGTACGGCGTGAGCCCGGCACCGAACGGTACATGGAAGTTGTGTGACTACAGAGACACTTCATCAGAGAATCTGCGCCTGATGAAATATTTACGACTGCAGTAATGGACGATTTCGGCCCTAATGGCTACGTGATTCTCTTAAATCGTGCTAATTGCACGCTACAAATCATTGGGAGAACGGTCTTTGTTCTGAACGTCGATTTTATTTTTGATCGTCATGTTGCGAGAACTAAAAATCGATTAAAGGATATAATTGGTTAGATTTATCTAAGCTCCTGAACAAAATTATTCATTAGTGTTAATTGGTCGAAACTAAACTTCATGCAGGTCTAAACGTTAACGTCCTTTGGCACTCAAAATCGGAGTTTTTAAATCGATCGTTATTATTAAAACACGCTATTTTATACTTATAGGTACAAAATATGACCAAAAGGTTTGCGTAGAATAAAAAAAAATGAACTGAGTAAATAATTTTTAGAGAATCTAACTTATCATCGAGATTTTTCTCGATTTTCTTGTCCCCTCAAATGAAATTGAACTTAAATAATAATTTTTAGAGACAATTTTAAAGTAGGCACGTCAAAATGTTTCACAAATCGTTCTGTTTTTTTTTGTTGTATTTTGTTTCAATTAGGTACAATTTGGTCCACCAAAATGTGGCCAGAACTTCTATACATACAATAAGAAACAGCGAAAGCGTAAGAATTAATGGCACTAATAAAATAAATGTGCGACATTCGTTTACACGTTCCTGTCTTTATGTCTCATTTAAGACGACATATACTTTTACAGCGTGGTCGTAAAGCGTCTCATGTGGCGATATACCAAAGTTATACACAATGCGTGTGTAACTTTTGATATAGTTCTTGCAATTCACGAGCGCGCGTGGCTCATGGTTGTGTTTGTGTGTCGTATCTGTACATGTTTAAGCGAGCGCAATGCACGCGCCTGATCACTTCCACCTATTATAAACTCCAATAGGCACGCACACTTACGCAATGTGCATGTGCAAGACGTAACCACAAGTAAAAGTCACGCGCGCTCGTAAATTACAAGAACTACTTACTTACCATCATTGTAAGCGGTAGAGACCTTGGAGTCTAGGACAAAAAGCCATCATTATTGCAGTTAATGTAAAATTGACATTTCTCGTATATTGAACACATCCGTACTGGTAAGGACTAAACTATACAATGGTAAGAATATATCTAAGTAGTTTTTTTCCTTTAAAAACGTGTCAATATACGACACGAAATCGTGATGCAAAAGCAAGAAACTTATAATATGTACATTCTCTGCCTACACATAGTATCCTTCTCTTCTTGCAAGTGATGTCGCACGTCTAAAGGTACAACATGGGAGAAAATGTTTTGACACTAAATGCAATAAAGTGAAAAAAAAAACAAACTAAAAGTATCCACCGTTTAAACCATAAAATCTAATTATACAAACATACCATGAACTAAAACAATTAGTAGCAAGATTTACACTTTAAAATAAAATACTGCCTTCAGTTTTATTGCAATTGCATGTTCAGAAGTCATTAATACGTTAACTGAAAGAAAATTTGTGACTGGTAAGGAAAATTCCTGGGTGCAACAACTCAGCCCGGAGAGTCAATTCACACCAAAGAGGACGGATATTATTTTGTAAAATAATTAGTGTTGAACACGCAGCAAACGATTGTTTATGGTCGTGTTCTTTTTTAAATTTATTTAACAATAGCCCGACGTTTAAAGGTGCGGACTGAAACTCAAAGGTCGTAGATTCGATCCCCATCTGCTGCACTATTGTCGAAACCATTCCTTACACAAGCTTTCGGCTTATTTATATTTAAAAAAATTATATCTTGGCAAACTGGTGGGCCCTTTTGTTGGCAAGTTGGCGCTCTTAACAATAATTTCCTTCAACATGCATTCCTTACTTCAACATAAAAAAAAAAGAAATAGGTATAAGAAAATATTCTTTCGAGATTCGAAAGGTGGAGTGGAGTAGTCTTATACTAAATCCCTAGTTACTAAATTGTAATAACTGTGCGCTGTGCATCTTAAGTTTTGGACATTCTGATTCGATATCTATATACTATATAATCAGTTACCACACTACAGCACCTATGTTGTTTGTGATGCGTGAGTAACAAAAAGCCATCGCAAAGAAAGAAGCAGCGAATTTTTGTACCGTGGACTGAAGCAATTACTAATCCTTCTTTTGGTAAGATGCTTTTCCTACGTAGGTATAGCCCACAGCAGTGGCGCTGAAGAATTTTTTTTTTAATTTTTTCTGCTGGAGTATATTATTCCATCCGAAAAAAAAAAATAGCCGGTCAGAATGACTGTTACAGCGACACCGCGGGATTCCGTTCGAAACATCGTCACCTGGAGGTTGAGCTCATATGGTTCGAAGACATCGGGGGATAACATCTTCATCAGGGGTGGAGTGATTGAACTATATAAGTCCATATGTCCCCGTGATCGTGGTAAGGCAGATCTTCTTCCTTTCAGCAAAATCTGCATTCCGAACCGGTGGTTTATTCATGACGTGTTATAAGAGCTACAAATTGGCCAACATGAAGTAAATAATTTTGAATATGAATTTAATTTGAAAGGTTCCACGCCCGGGTGACGATAGAATTCGGGGACCTCGTCTTCGCCAACTAAGACGCTGTGACCATTGGCAAAGTGGTCCCTGGTTTACTTCTTTTACATTGCCTGCACCACTTGGCGTATTTTTTATGCTTTACTAGCTCTGTTCCCATCAATATGAAAGGTCCACAAGGCAGGCTATACAAACAAGTAAATAAAGACACGCGACGCCGAGGGTGGACGCTTAATGAAAAAGAATGTCTTCTATGTCGATAGATTCCGTATAAATCTAATAAAAGTGACCGCTCTTTATACGGCTTTAGCGGTGTTATTTTCCTGCAGTTTTAGTACGTCGTAAGTGGTATGAGATGTCATGAAAATATTTACGTTATACTGCTTTCGTTATAATTAGAGTCACTGTAAATTATCAGCTTTTAACTTGCTACTTTGACTGGGAGGTCTCACCTGATGGTAAGTGACGATGCAGTCTAAGATGGTAGTGGACTAACTTGGAAGGGGGTGGCAGTATACATTCAACCCATAATCGGTTTCTACACGCCATTGTGCCGGAACGCTAAATCGCTTGGCGGCACGTCTTTGATGGTAGGTAACTAGCCAGGGCTAAAGCTTCCCTCTAAACCAGACTAGAGACAATTCAGAAATTATAAATTCTCAAATTGCCCCCACCGGTAATCGAACCCGAGACCTCCTAGTTATAAGACCGCAGCGATTACCACTGTGCATTGTGTGTGCAAACGCACCTCCATTTCCAAATAAACATCTCACATTGAATCAAAAAAGTCACACATCACGGACACATCATTAATTCAATGGCAATAAAAACACACCTAGGGGTGTGTGAAAAGTGAAAAATTTCACCCCTAAAATTTTAGCTTGTGAAATTGCAATTTCCACATACAGTATAGCGTGTTGCAAAAGATGCATTATCCTTTACATTTTGATGGGGCTAATGACGTTGAAAAATAAGCTTGGCTTAGCCGAACCGGGCGAGACTTAATAGAGGGGCGGGTGTTACTTACTGATGTATTGTGTCATATATTAGCTTTTATATTAGCTTTATAACAGGATATTATGAGACCTTTTTGTAATAACTTTTTATTTACAACTTTTTAATTTTTTATAAACCAACTAGAGAATGCCCGCGAATACGTCCATGTGGATTAAGGTTTTTGATTCCTTAACTTAATTTTCCGGTAGGTATAACAGCTTACAGCTAGGTATAGCAGCCGGCTTTGTGTTTGGGTATGAGCTATCTGAGCCAAATCCGTCTAGTACTTATTGCGTGAAAGAATAACAAACAAACAAACATTATTTGGCAATTTTTGCTCGACCTTAGCAATCGCTGTTACGATAGTACGGAACTCTTCCTTTAGGAGTCCAACACGCACTTGGCTGGTTACGAACCGGCCAATAGAAAAACGTGTCTAATCATTTCATTTGCTTCAGTGTATACCTACATATTAATTTCTCTAATAAAGCACAACGTTACAAAAACTTTGTGGTTTATGCTAATAACTATAAAAGACAATTAGTCTTGAACAATTAGAAATATTTGTTCACTGTCAATTATTACGCTTATATCTGTAGGATTTCAAATCTTATTATTCTATTGCAAATTAAAATGATTTAAGAGAGGCCAAATATACTCCGTTATAATTATTTTCTATTATATTCCATCATTGTTGAGAATGTTTCCAAACAGAAACGAATTATCGTTCGCTGAGGGTAGCCTGAAGGTTGTATAATGGTATTGCAAGGGTGCGTCAAGTGACAGTCGCATTGCCATCCATTATTACCGCAACCTTACTCTAAGCACCAACCCACACTGTGAATAAAATCCGCGCGATTTTTTTTTTTTCGCAATTTTGTAACACTTGGAATCATGTGGAGATACCCGCACTTGCGTTTTAAAAACCGCGTAAAATTTGTATCTACAACTACAGATTTTTTCCGCACGAACGAAATTCGCGCAATTTTTTTTTTGTGCCGTACAAAATAATGATATATGATTGCAAATGTTGCAAAATTGTGAAAAAAATCTTTTTCGCATTTTTTCGCATTACGAGCTAGCTCAATATATGAAAAATCATGCTCACTTATATTATAAAATTTACTTGTATAGATGTGAAAGCATGTTTGTTCGTTGCTTTGTCCTTCAAGCTTCAAACAAGATTTAAGATTGACGTTTTTTTTACATGGCTGTAGTTGAGGACCAAGAGAAATGACATGGACAACTTTTTATGCCGGAAGGAAAGGATTATCGCTAGATTTCTTAAAAACCAAACTCTATGCGGACTTTGCGTCTTAATAAATTTTCTTTAAAAGGAATAGAAAGTTTTTATTTAAATAAACCTTTGCATTTGCATTTACAAAGTGCATTCATTCAAAAGTAAAGTCAAGCTACCACTGGTCCGGCATGCCGTTTCAACAGAGAAACGAGTGAAATTAACGCTTTTTAAACTACACTGTAATATGTTTATTTCAACTCTATAATACAAACTTTTTTTATACTTGCACTTTTAATAATTATGAATATTATTCCCAGAATAAGACTGTGAAAGACGTTGCGTACACATCGCCAAGAGCTGCATTCATTAACTAATGTATAGACTTTCAAAATATTTGCACATGAAATTTTGCCCGGGGGAAAAAGACGAAGGAAGACTTCCGGAGATAATAATTAATGATTTGCCATCTTTATCGTTACCTATTCTTTTAGCCCCGCAAAAATGGGGTCTAATGGCTAATAAATCATAGAAAGGAATTAATTTCATCATTTATGATAAAAATCTTGCTGATAGAGAGAGCTCTCTCTCGATCGCGAGTCGAAATACTAGATGTGGTACTTTACCATTAGACGGTGGCTAGGGTCCTAAGGTGGAATATTAACCCGTCACCATAAAGTGCAGCTTTGCTGCCGCCCCCTCCCCTCCCCCTCCGCCCCTCCCCCTCCCCTCCCCCTCCCCCCTCCCCTCTCCCCTCCCCCCTCCCCCTCCCCCCTTCCCCCTTCCCCGCTAGCTTAGGTAACCCGTAAAAGATGTTAGTGAAAACGGGCGTCAGAATTCATTGACATTTTAACAGTAGTAGATTCATTTGACAATTCAAAAGCACTTTGTAAAAGATTATTTGAATGAAAAAATTATTCTATTCTAGTAGTTGATGCCCGCAACATCATTCGCGTGGCTTTGTAATTCCCGCGGAAACTCTCTTATTTTCCGTGATAAAAAATACATCCACACTATAATCTATCTCTATGCCCAGCCAAATCGGTTCTGTAGTTTTTACGTGAAAAGTAAACATCCATCCATCCATCCAACCATCCATACTTACAAACTTTCACGTTTATACGAGTAACATTAGTAGGATTCTATTCATAGTGAGTATTAAAGACAACATTTTAATATTAAGTTAGCTATTCAGTGCTGTAATACCAACTAAGATCGATATGTCCCGCTCTACATTTTATGTCGCGAAAGGGAAGTGAAAGTCCTTTTTAGCATAATGGGTTATCTGTTACATCACCGATGACGTGACAAAGCTGTAATATGTAACGCTGTAAGATTTGTATATTAACCGACTTCAATAAAAGGAGGTTATCAATTCGACACGTATGTATGTAATATTATTGGAACTGCAAAATATTCACATATGATACCTAGTCTATTAGGGCTTCCAAACAAATATACATATAGATGGAGGAATGTGTTTATGTATGTTTGTATGTATTTATGTTTATCCACGCATTTCTCCGAAACTGCTTATCGAATTGTGATCATTTTTTATTTGCTTACATTTACTTCAAATTAAGGAACAGTAAGGATTTCATGAAAATTGATTCAGTAGTTTTTTTATTATATGGATAATTTTTTTTTTCACATTTCGACCTATGTTCCTTGGGGAAAGTTGTTCAGTTTCATGAGCACATTCAGGGTTATTTCACACTTTTGTTACACGTTGTATATCTTTCAAACAATCTGCCTTCATTACACCCTTTTGTTAAACCACCTTCCGCAACGAAATGTTATGCTTAACAAATGAAAATAGTTCCATAGAGTAGCTGGAAGGCGCAGTAGGCAAAGCGTTGTTAACAAGAAAATGTCAGCCAACAATGCAACAAGGCTGACATCGCCGAGACGCGGCCCCTGATTGCGCCGGCCTGTCTCGACACCCTGAGATATTAGACTTGTTCTGTCTTGCACTTGCTGCTTACTTTGACATAAACAAGCTGGAAGTGTCTCGACTAATTGATATGTTTGTATGTTGTTGACATCGAGGACAAACCTCTGCGGTTTTTTCGACGTCCGTTATATAAAAGTGTATAACTTTATAAATGGTGATTAAATTTAAAAAAAAAAAAACCGCGACTTCGTCCGCGTTTAGTTATCCACGTGGATGAAGTCGTGAGCAAAAGCAAAAATGACGGCCTGTCTTGACACCCTGAGATATTAGACTTGTTCTGTCTTGCACTTGCTGCTTACTTTGACATAAACAAGCTGGAAGTGTCTCGACTAATTGATATGTTTGTATTTCAAACATTTTGTCCGCTACTTTTCCGCGTATAAGATTTTTAAAAATCCCGCGGGAAGTCCTTGATTGTCCGGGATAAAAGTAGCCTAAGTAACTCTCCAGGTCATCATTAATATCACGCAAAAAATCAAGTCGCTTCGGCCGGTTTTTATCCCGGAAAAACAAAAGATACGCGCGGAATTTTCGGAAAACCCGCGACTTTGTCTGCGTTTAGTTATCCACGTAGATGAAGTCTTGAGCAAAAGTAAAAGTGAGTTCCATAATACTCGGTGAAATTTTAAGTAAGTAGCTATTACTAAAAAATGTAACACAAAAAAACGCAGACGCGACCAACTGGATAAAATTAACCCTTTCATTTTATCCAAAAATATTACTTGAGTAACCTAGTAGTAGAAGTAGTAGTAGTAGTAGTAATATTTGTAATTAGTAGTGTTCATTAAGAAGAGGATGTGGTGGTGTGAGATGTGGTGTACAATAAAGTGTATTCATTTCATTTCAAGAGATTTTTTTAAAATCCATCCCTGAGAGGTTCTATTGAAATTACCTTAATAATTCTTATGGACAAGAAATAAATTAAAAAAAAAACTAAATTTATTATTCTCTACATCTTTGTAGCTTTCAGTTCAGATTGTCTCCGGACTTCGCAGGTTATTAATGTAGTTTTAAAATTTGCGCTCGCAAAGACTTTGTTCTGAGTTAAGAACGCGTTTTATGGTTGTTAACACTTGAAATGAAGATTTTACCAAGACTCCTAGATAAGGACGAATAAAATTAACTAATGTTCTCCTCTCCCTTCCCAATAAGCGGAAAGCCTGTGTTAGGCGCTAGTATGATAATAGTGTAAGGGGTGGGGATCGGGCGACCTTTCAGTTTTCAGTGCGCACTTTTAACCTTTGTGCTAGGCTATTACTATTTATAGAGTATCTAAGAATTCGTTACCAATTTCTTTAAAATATGTTCTCTTATTTTCGCTCGTATTAAACTTATTTTACGTTGGTGAAATCTGTCCTAAGAAGTTTAAAAACTAAAACTCACCCTTGTTGTTTTCTACACGCCATCGTGCCGGAACGCTAAATCGCTTGGCGGCACATCTTTGACGGTAGGGTGGTGACAAACCTCCTTCCAGATCAGAGCAGAGACAATTAAGAAATTATAAATTCCCAAATTGTCTCACCGAGAATCGAACCCGAGACCTCCCACTTATAAGACCACAGCGCTCACCACTGCGCCAGGGAGGTCGTCAATATGACGTCAATCCCACTACACTTCTAAACTGTCTCGTTTCACAAGCCAACTGTAATGGCGGTCAAGTGCCTCCATGTTCAATTAAAACGAGGCCCAGATACCGGCCGTCACGTACGCCGGTTCGAGGATATCTTGTCAAATCTATTCGGATAGCCGCCACTCGCGGTCTCATTTATTTGTTAACCCCGAGGCAAAAACGACGTTTGACGAAAAGTTTTCCTTGTCTGTGTGTGAGTGTGTGTGTGTGCGTGTGTGTGTGTGTGTGTGTGCCTGTCTGTTTGTGGCATTGTAGCAGCCGAACGGATGAACTGATTTCGATTTTGTTTTTTTTGTTTGAAAGGTGAATTAGTCGGGAGTGTTCTTAGCTATGTTTGATGAACATCGGTCCAAGATGGCCGCAACTACAAAATGGCGGATTACAAATTTCTTCTCAACTCCCTCAATATTGATAGCGAATCAAAGGGCTTGACTAGTAGAATACTATACACTATGATAAATTTCAAATCCAAGATGGCTGCCACCACACAATGGCAATTTTTTTTTTTTTAATTTCACATGTTCGGGGTGTTTTAAATTTTCAATTTACATTTGTAACTATATCTATCAATAGACTAAAATTGAATAGGTACCTTATGTTAGCCTCATGTTTAAAATTGATTACGAAATATTAAAATAGTAAGGATATACAACTATAATGTATTGAAGGTAGGGTCATATTTAAATTGATCTTTTGTTATTTGAAGGTAGTTTGATAAAATCGCTATTAAACATTGTTGCTGTGCGGCGTAGAAACACGTCTGGCGCCGGACTGGCGCCGGCCGTCGGCTATAAATAGGCGGGTTGGACGTTGCGAATTCAGTCTCTTCCAGAGACTCATACGGCTATTGGATGCTCTCGCGTCTAGGTCGTTGTATTTGGTTAAGGAATTTTTTTTTTTTTTTTTTATACATTATAGGCACACGCTTGACCACTACCACACCTGATGGAAAGTGATGATGCGGTCTAAGGTGTAACGCGTTTGCCTAGAAGATGCCTATTCACCCTTTTTTTAAAGATACCCAAATTGTACGTGTTAGGAAACACAGATCTTGGAAGAGCATTCCAGACCCTAGCCGTGCGAATCAGGAATGAAGACTTAAAGCGCTTGGTGCGCGTAGGTGGAATATCAATCGCGATAGCAATCGCGTCCTAATCAAATAAATATTGTCGGAGGTTAGGATTAGTGTAATCGATTAAATTGTATTTTTGATAATTACCCACACGTGCAGATGGTGGTTTTGTCTGACGTGTTGTGGTTAAATTGATTAGATGTGAGGTCAGGGGCCGTTATAAGGGGCGGATGGAGACGGCTGTAGGTAGGGTTTCAGCGTTTTAAGAGATCAGATCTCTTAAGGCGTGATT
The DNA here is from genome assembly GCA_038048805.1 of Hipparchia sbordonii. Taxonomy (NCBI): domain Eukaryota; kingdom Metazoa; phylum Arthropoda; class Insecta; order Lepidoptera; family Nymphalidae; genus Hipparchia; species Hipparchia sbordonii. The sequence goes on along the minus strand of CM076108.1, from coordinate 11,227,129 downwards.
AGGTTAGTACGGCTGATTCCCACTTCTGGGCTGTGTGCTTGTGTGTAGTGTTGTCCTTTTACTTATTAATATTATGAATGCAACAATGTGTTTGTTTGCTAGTTTGTTGTACTGTTTTTTTGTCCTCCAATCAGGCAGCAACGGATCCATGTGATATTTTTCTTGGATATGGGTTTAGTTGAGGGCTGTCAGTGACATAGATTAACTTTTATTCTGAAAAAACAGAGGGTTCAAACCCTAACACGCGACTTTGACCGCGTGGAAAACATCCAAGAGTAATTTTGAATTTAAGATTTTTATCTCAAAAGAACCCCTTCCATTTCGTGATTAATGGAAAAGGTAAAGTCACTTGGTAATGAGCAGATAGAAAGTGAACTATTACCTACAGCACGCATAACTTTTTTATTGTGCGTACGTTTTTATAATTACTACACGTCAGACGTAAATACTCTACACAATCATCAATCAATAAGTCGGAAAGATTGATGAATGTTTCACGAAAATCAATTCGGCACTGATGAGGTGTTTTGGCCGATAATGTGACACTAAACATTGGTCGACGTGAACCTTGAATTAATATTGATGTCTGCGTGGTTTGAGGTAACGAGATTTAACTGAAATTGGTGGTTAGAGCGGCTAATAAACTGCATTTTCACAGATTATTATTTATATACGAACAAAAGTACTAAGGGATGTGTGTTTATTTTTATATAAATAGCGGGCAAACGAGCAGACGGGTCACCTGATGTTAAGTGATTACCGCCGCCCATGAACACTTGTAGCACCAGAGGCACCACCAACGTGAATCTCGTAAATAGAATAGCTTTATTTTAATGTCTTCGTTCATCTCAATAATCTTACTTATAGGTCTCTTGTAAGGACTCCCACACGCCATAGTCTTGGGTTACGTGTATCCAGCAGTTTCTGAAGACTTTCGATCAAACTTTTGAGTCAAACGCTTGCCCTTGCAGATTTTTCAGTTTTGCTCCGCCAATTTTAAGCTTTTTTGCTAATTACATTAAAAATCCTACTTCCAATTAATATTATAAATGTGAAAGTTTGTGTGGATGGAACAGATTTTGATCAAATTTGACAATGTAGTAGTTTATACATAAGAAAAACACTTAGGTCCTGGCAGGCAGGCACGTACATTTTATCCCAAAAAATTAAAGATTCTCATTGGAACCAAAAACACCAGCTAGTAGATAAATAAATAGGGACTAAAAAAGCTTCTTTTTACTTTCATCGTTTTGTCTCATTTGTTACTTATAAAACGTTCACATGTCTTTGGTTTTAGTATATTAAAAGTCAAGTCTTTCATTACTGGGAAAGCTTTGAACTGAAATAAATATAGGTCTCAAAACACCTTACGTTAAATGTGTTTTCTAAGTAGAGTAGAAGCTTTTACACTAACGAGTGTTTTGATGACATCCACCTGTTGCACGGGGGTAGATTAATCGCCTTCTAATAAAAAATTCCAGGTTCGATATACGGTTAAGTCAATATTTAATGATGGATTCTTGCTCAGCTGATTTTTAGAAACGTACAGGATTTGTTTTGAATGTTATTGACCCACTCAGAGACATTCATTAATTTATGTCTAATGAGTCATTAACTAATTATTTATCATACCTACATATTTCTTACTAACCCTAAGCGTTACTTAAGTATCTCTTTAGTATAGATTTAAAAAACATCACTCTCGGGTTCAGTGAACGCGTTTCGTTAACTACACATAATGATACGCTTATTAACTTTATTGATTGTAATTTAATCTTTCATTAAGTAATTAATATAATGTAATGAATGTTGAGTGCGGCAGTAGATATGGAGTGTCTTAAAAGTTTTTAAGCTATTGCATAGCTTCTATCGCGGGCCAGCGTGGAGACCGAATCCAGAAATTCCGTAACGAAAATAACCTGACACGCGATTCCTCTACGGTGAGCCGCTAGATGGCGCATTTTTTATCAACGCCACCTAGCTGTGAGCCGCTAGATGGCATTGATAAAAAATGCTATGCAATAGCTTCACCGCGACAGTCCCCGAGTGCCACGTCTTTTTTTTTTAAAGAATATTAGCCAGTTAAACTTGACTTGTATTCTCCTCTCCCCTCCAAATAAGCGAAAAGATTGTGCTAGGAGCGGGTACGACAATAGAGCAACGGATGGGCTCGAACCTGCGACCTTTCAGTTTTCAGATCACACCTTTAATAGTTGCTATTGAGGTTAAAAATGCAGTACGTAAAGGTAATAAAGTATCGCTTTATTAGTCGAATACAAAGGTCGAATATTAAGAAACTTATTAAAACTTAACTATGTAATTGTCATGGTAAACCATTGGTAAACAGCCGTTATTGTAGTTCGTTTCATTAACGCTGTTATTAGAATAAATTAAAGATGCTATCGGTACTATGGCTCTATGGACTCAACATGGTAATGACGTTTCAAACGCAGTAAACATAAAGTCTAAACATTTAGATGTGTCCAAAACTGTATTTAACATCGAACACTTATAAAAAGTAGATTTTTTCCTTATTCCAAGATTCTTAAATGATAGTTATGATATAATAGTATAATATCCATAAATTATACCCGATCAGAAGAACTGTATTAATCAGCTAAGCCAGTGGCTTTGGTTTGATGAAATATATTTCTTATCTAACTTTACGAGTATATTACCATTTTTTTAAGTAATATTTTCTAAGAAAACTCATGCAAGTTTTCATCAAAGTTCCCTAACTTTGACGGGTTCCCTAAGCTAAATTAGGTATCACTTGCTATCAATTTCGTTTTCACGAACCTTTGGGGAACACGTAAAGGTAGCAATGAAATTATTAATTGCGTTCTAAATTTAAATTTCCATTTCATCTTCGAATGCGACAGCCAGTGCTAGTGAACAAATCGTCAGCCATCCAACTTTCATGGATGTCAGACTCTACAAACATAGTTTTGTAGGCGCATAGTTGGACACATCCAACCAGTCAGAGTATCGCTTACTCGTGTGCGAAGATCAAGAAACGCGGTGTGACGCGAGGCGTAAATTGGACGTCTCGGGTTACATTATTCAAATTAAAATCACCATTTAAAAGAGGTAATGTGACACGCCATCAGTCGCAGGTATCCCAGTGTTATCGCCATTCAAATCTTGACGCCTGTGAACGGTCAATGGTACAATGAAGCCCTAAATAACGTCGGCAGACGTCGCGCGGCGCCGCGCCCGACGGCAGAGGGTACACCGCACGTACGAACGGACTGACGGACAATACCTCGTGGCTGACTGGTCTCGGATTCATTCAAAGGGTACAAGCGACCGCATCCGTGTTTGCGGGTTACTCTGGTGTGAAAATGATAAACCCGTTTTCGTACGTGCAATGAATAGTATTTCTAGTGGAACGCGATCGAGGTGTGAGTTTGTACTCTTTGGTTTTATTCGTAAAAATTTTATTTGAATAAACTGTTACAATATAATTTATTAGGTGATGCCCGTGACTTCGTCCACGTGGTGTAAGGTTTTTTTTGATTCCTGTGAAAAAAAATTAGCCTTTGTGTTAATCCTTAGCATGAGCGATAGCTCCGATGTGGCTGAAATTTAGAATGGAGAAATATAAATGAAAAAATCATATCGGATAACATCAGTGTACTAGTAGGCAAATATTTTCATAATCCGTAAAGAAATGTCGACGATATAGATCATCAAAAATTTAAATTTCAAGCGCTTTTGATTGGTATAGGCAATTACCGAAATCATCTAAAGCTTCGGTGGAACCTATACAACTGTAACAATAAGCATTTAGTCACACCTACCTATCAGGTGGGAGCACAAGTATAGTTTATAGCTTACACTTCTTTGTGTTACCTCTATACTGTAAGCCATTTGCTTGAATATTTTCCCTTCATAATACCTTTCACGGGAGTCTTTACAATAATGTTATTTTTACTGCGATATTTTCTTTATCGTATCTCCGCCGTTAGACACTAATAGGCGGTAATTTAACGTTAAATGGACCGTATTTCATAAGTTCTGTGACATAATTCCCGTAGGTGTTGCCTTTCTAACTACTTTATTTCATATTTAACAAACCTAGGGAACCAATACGATATTTTTTATGAGGTGTCACCGAAATCATATAATTTTATCATATTATATCGTATGTGGTTTTATCATCTAGAAGTCGTTATTATCTAATGCATAAAATTAATAACATTATCTTAGATATATATTACATTTTTTATTAGTGTAGTAATTTGATCAAAGCTTGATTTTTAATTAGTGAGGTTGCTTGGTAATTTAGAACATAATATTTTATAAATCCTTTGTAAATGTAACTTGAATTTTGTAAGCTCATACAATTTTATGAATACCAGCTTACAGATTTATTGTAAACGGTCTAGTTTTTATTCTTTGCCCAAAAATATTTTACTGTCAAAATAAAAGCAGTATAAGGAATTACAGGATTATGTTTTTTGGTATCGTAGAATGGCTGAAAATAAAATTAGGGGGCTACCCCTGATTCAGTATCTCAGTGGCTATCAGAAAATGAAAGCCACTGACATATATTTTTTATCCATTGAAGGTTTACTGTTAAATAGTAAATGATATTTCTCTTCAAACCTTCAATGGATAAAAAATGCCTATCGTCGATGATAGACACTAGAGATTCGATAATAGATTAGAGTCGATGATAGATTAGAGTTACAGAATCAGCCCCCAGATCCTGAAGAATGCATGATGAAACTGTGCTATATATAACTTGCTTACAGTCGGAATGTTTCCTTGGTCGAATTTTGGTTGGATCTATCAATATTTTATGAATTAAAATTGTCTATTTACTTTTCTTTAATGAGATCAGGCATAGTAAGGAAGGTTTTCAATTCAATCTCATCCTGTGTTTGTTGTTGATTTGTCCTTCAATCACGCGGTAGTATTTCTAATTATTTTCTTTAATATAGTTCAAGACCTGAAGAGTGACATAGACTACTTTTTATTCCATAAAAACAGAGAGTTTTATGGTGGAATTTTAGAAAATTAGAATCCAGATATCGAAGTTGAAGATGAAAACCAAGACACGATAAAAAAAAACTAAGAAATAACTTAGCTCCAATGAAACCAATTTGTTATAACATAACGTAAGCTTTATCATGACTTTATCACACGCGCATAAAACGTAAAGGCCACATAAGTCGGGACATTAGGGAGACGTATAAAATTTTTATATACCATTCTGTAATGTCTACTCCTAAGGCTTATGCACAGGATACAATAAAAGTAATGTTCTTCAGATATTGTCGAATGCGTCTCGCATACAATGTCCCCTGTTGAAGTTTACGAGGGCCTTTAACGACACATATGATATGTTTTATATCTTTCATCCGTATCAGTTTTCGTATTGTCATATTTTTGTATTAGACCATTTTGTGATACGTCCTGAATACAATTTTGCCCCAGCAATTTTACTGCTCTAGTAGTGGTAATAGCGAAATAACAGTGAATAAAATACAAAATTTTCTCTACATGTATAAACAAAGAAGTTATAAGCCTAAATATACATCGATGCCTAAATACATATATATAACATAGTGCGATGCTCGGTGAAATAAATGGGACTATGGTATTGTTCTTGCAATTAACGACGGCGCGTGGTTCATGGTTGTGTGTGTTGTATCTGTTTAAGTGTGAGCGAGAGCTTGCTCGTGCCTGCCGCTCCCACCTACAGGCACACACACTTACGCAGTGTGCATGTACACGATGTAACCACAAGTAAAACTCACGCGCCCTCGTGAATTGAAAGAACTATAACCAAATGTCCATGATAATGTCACACTCACATCTTTCATACCATTTTCAAACACGACATTCTGCGCTCATTTCTTAACAGATTTCCAAAATGGTTGACATATGTAGCTTTGGTAGTTTTTTATATATAATATCAATTCTATTATCATGTATTATAATAAAATATTATTTCTTTATGTACGGTAACAATAACAACATACAACTGAAATAACATTTTCCCCGAAAGGAGTTCCTTTATAATAACCACATTACCGCGAAAAATCTCCATACGATCTCTGCATTCCTTTATGATATAGAACCTTTTATCATAGGTCGTGTTACATTAGGAAAATGGGTGGAGCGAAGGGTGATACGAAGGTCGTTCACCCCGCAGAAAGGGACCCTGCAATTTGTTTTGACAGTTTGTAAGATATACTGCAGAGAAAAAATGACATATTTGCTCACATTGTGACTAAGATTAATTTGGTCTATGTACTCTCTACATATAATACCTATTTGTTTTATTTTATGCACAATAGTATAATTATGTAAAAAGGTAAATTTAACATCTAAAGGTAAGGTACGAGTAATCAAAAGGATAAGAAATTTTCCAATTAACCATCGTTGATTTGGACAAAGAGAAACATTGTGTGTAGCTAGAGAAATAAATAATAAACCTAGGTAAACAAAAACTGAAACTCTGAACAAGTGAATTATAGCACTGTACTTTGTACTTAGTTAAAAGTTTTTACGTAAATAACAATAAAAAATAATAGTACAATTAAGGTAAGCTAACCGCCACCGAACACAATTTCACCCTCACCACCTGGGTGCCTGGAGCACTTTGACCATCTGTTGTGCCAGATCTTTTTTCCACGTACTTTGAAACTGTGAAACCAACTTCCTACTAAATTACAAGGTTATTCAAGGGGCGGACCAACAAATTCCTCAAAAGCTGGCAACGCAATGGTGGTGCCTCGGGTGCTACAAATGTTCATGGGCCTGCACGTTTACTCGCTAAAAATATAAAAAGCTAGCCATCAGTGCTTGAAGACCAAAGTCTATCGAACAGTGCGTGTAGTCAATGATAATACCTACATGGCTGAGATATACAATAGTAAGTGTGTTAACTAGTGATGTTTAAGACTGTATTTACCAAAACCTCAGCGCACGGAGAAAATGTGTAATCGTGACGTCAAAGTTGCATCTCGACATAAGTCAACAGCTATAGAGATCTCAGGACCAGTAGTGTTCCGCAATCCTTTAAGCAAACCCCATTTTCTATTGAGCCAAGAAAATGATAAAGATAAGGTGTAAAGTCGGGGAAAGCGCCGACGTGTTTATCTTTTCCGGATACGCTTTCATAATACCCGCGTGTTTACATAGGAAACTATTCTATCAGAGCAAGCGCCAGCGTCATCCTCTTTTGGGTATAAAAACTCAATTTGAACGAAAAATAGATCAGCTAACAACTCAGCACACCCTAAATTATCCTTACCAATATTATAAATGCGAAAGTGGGTTTGATCATTGTTTGTTCTTCATAACGCTGTCAACTTTCAATGTTTGAGGTCTTGGAGTGTAATATAGAGAACCTTTTGTCCCGGAGAAGCAGTGGTTTCCCGCGTGATGTTTAAAAACTTCGACCATTTAGCCGGGACGTGGCAAGCGCACGCATTCCCCTCTGCCGAAGTACATGTACAAACGTACGGTTCAGTTTGTAAGTGTGACAGCTTTTGAGTTAGTGTGTGTTCATAGAGACATCAAGTATTTACAAGAGTGTGCGGAAGTGAGTAAAATTACCCCACGTCACCGCAGAAAGTGGCAGAATATATTCAGTACTAAATCTGCGTAAAGGCGCGTCCCGGCTAAATGGTCGAAGTTTAAAAACCAAACTTCACGCGGACAACTGCACTGCTGCGTGGTTAAAGGACATCAATTTAAATTAGTTTTTATTATTCCCATTCTTCCTCGGGGGGGAATGTCGCGAATGCGAAGGTACATACATAGCTATGGATACCTATGTATGTACCTTCGCATTAGCTATGTATGTACCTTCGCATTCACGACATTCCCCCCCGAGGAAGAATGGGAATAATAAAAATATTAACAATCAAAAATACGCCCGTTTTTTACCACATGTTCCATGTACCTACGATATCGATGTATTATAGATCCGTAATTCGGCGGAGTACAAAATACACAAAATACAGAAAGACCTTTGTGTATAATGAATCTTAATAATACTCTTATTGTATAACAATAGACGACCTAGGCACTTGAAAATCAAATTGGACATTTGAGTTTCATGCGAGGTGCAAGCCAACGGAGGCGTGAGGGTGTCGGGTTTAATTGGTTCTATACTTCAAGACAAGTCGAGACTTCGTGCACGTGTAAACCCGTAATCAGGTGTGGTGTAAGTGTTAGCAGACTTCAGGATTGTGGACTGGGAGGTCTCGGGTTCAAACTCAAAATTATTTAATACATGTATGCCGACTTGTGGCGTTTATGACAAGTCGAGAATCTACCACCGGTCCGGAATGCTGATTCTGCTGAGAAGAGCCGGCAAGAAACTCAGCAGTTGCTCTTTTCAATTCCCGGTGGGGGTAAGGGGAATGTATAATTTCTGAATTTTCTGTGGTCTAGCCGTGGCTAGTTACCACCCTACCATCAAAGACGTGTCGCCAAGCGATTTAGCGCTCCGGCACGATGGCGTTTAGATGCCGATTAGGGATTGGTTGAATCCACACCATACCCTTTCCAAGTTAGCCTGCTACGGTCTTAGACGGCATTGTCACTTACCATCAGGTGAGATTACAGTCAAGGACTATCTTGTCATCGAATAAAAAAAAAAATAAGTTAGTCAGTCAGTCAGCTTTTCCTTTTATATACGTATTTTAATAGCCAAGTAATTAATTTAATTTAAATTACTAAGAAATTAATTCAAAATTTAACATGAAAATTATTACTCATACAAAACTTTCAACAGGCGGAATTATGAACCCAGCTCGTACTGACACCACACCTTTGTAGTGAATTTTAACGTGCTGTATTGAAGGAGCCACTATTTGTTTTGAGACCACTTTGAGACCACTCGAAGGTGCGTCTAATTGGATGAAGAAGGGCTGGCTACGAAAAGATTTTCTATTGATCTACCGGATTCTTTCTATAGTCCCATAGATGAATGAGATATATCTATTCTGTTTTATATATTATGAGTATGAATATTTGAATTTCGTAATAATATGTATAAGAGTTATTTTATAGTTACATATTAGTAGATATTTTTTTTTGTAGTAAGCACTTACTTAGCTTTCCATTTTAAGGATTTCTAGAAGAAATCTCTCTTGTGCCAAAGTGGTTCAGTCGTTGCGACATGATTGAGTAACAAACATCCAAACTTTAGCATTTATAATATTTATACATACAACATTACAACATTATAGGATTAATGCACCCAGTAATAAAAACAATTTCTCTTTTTTGGGAACCGATGAAGACTTTCTCGACTAAAATGTTCCTTGCAACCCTCTTCGTGATGTTCTCAAAACAAATTTTGTAAGATAGGTAGTGCATGCTTAGCCCGCGGGTAGTTCATGTCAAATGTAGTGTAGCAGGCGAACTAGCTCTGGCGCGATTGTGATTCGCCAATCGGCATCGAACTTAAAAACATTTCGAAGCATCGGAACGCCGCTGTTGCATTTAAGAGTGCCCGCAGACTAATAATTTCAAATTGGACACCCATATCGAAGAGTATACAGAAGTATCGAAGAGTATATAGTAGTACTAGTTGCTTGGCATAGTGACTTAGTTGGATAAGATGTGCGGGCTTTTTTTTTAACGTTGGGAAATGCATTTACGCATCCCGCCCATCTATGATAAACCACAAGACACTATGTCTATTTATTAGTAGGCATAGTATGCCATTTAGTTGTCTAACTTAAAATTGTAAGTCTGCGGATACTTTAAGAGATCCTAGTTTTCTTTTTCTGATGAATCTATGAAGAAACTGATTTTATCTTGTCAGTTGGATTTTTCTCGATTTTACTTATTGTTGCTTCAATTAGTCAGGTCAAGTATATGGAAGTTCACCGCTTTATTATCCTAACAAAATCTCCACACTATAGATACCAGCCCGACTTGAAATCCATTAAATAGCAAGGATCAAGGTTAAATGCACCTATTTAACCTTGCATTAATCCTTTGACCCTGATGGGCCAAATACCTAATTTGCAAAGGATTGCAAAGGACTGAAGTTTTTTTATGTATCCATTTCGAAATGGAAATGGGTAGAATTTCTTAAAAGCTGTCTACACAATTTGTCTCAAGAGCCACAAGATGATCTGATGAAGGCGATTACTATTGGAATAAAGACCACAAACTGAAAACAGAAGAGCCAGTTTATCTGGTGGAAGTCTTATGCAGTAAGAAAATAATGGCTTGCAAATGAGCATACCTAATATATAGGCTACCAATAAAGAAGAAAAATTACAAAGTAAGAATTTTTCCATTCCGATCTCGATTGGTGTAACGTAATTGCACTGCCACCAGATATAGTACAGACAGAAATTTACGAGTACTCACGCGCAGGCAGGTTGACTGAATTTATTGTCTCTATCACGAAGCTTCAAGCAATAAAGTGATTTAAATAGGTTACGTCGTAAATTTCACTCGCTAACGCCACATAAATTAAAGGCTTAAAAATTGAATTCCCGCTAAATGTTGCTCGTCTTTGTTTTGTATGAATACGGATTATTGTATTGTGGTTGCAATATTTATTTATATTGTCCGATAAGTAATAATAATATTATTTTAACCACAAAAATGAAATATTTCATATTCATAGAACAATAAAGGTAATAACAACAAAAAATTTTAACAAAAACTGTTATTAAAATTTTTGTATCTAAAAATTCCGATATTGTATTGCGGTTCAATAAAAATACTTGCCTTATGAAACTCTTGAATTTGATCAGTGTCATTTAGATCTCTGTAGCTAATAATAATAAAATTACCTATACATTGTGAAGATCTAACGACCCAAGTAGCACACGGAGGCTGCTTAGCAGCCGAATAACGAATTCCCATCACGCTTAAAGCTGAATGCTGAGTACTCTTAAAAGAGTCTTAAAACGCGCAGAGTTTCAAATAGGTCTAAAAGTGTGTATTTATACAGCTATCTGTGCTACTTGGGGAGTAACTTTTGAAGTTAACTAACTTAAAGTGTGAACTGGGTTTGATTTGAATAAAATCTAATAGAAGTTAGATATTTTAATTCTAAACATTTTTTGGTGTTTTTGATGGAATTATCGTCTCAAGTTCTATACTTTTTTCAAAGCTTTTTCACATACAACTCTTGAAATATGCCTTGAAGAAAGAATGTGATTACACAAGCCCGCCTGCGAGCGTCGCACCTACTACGATATTATTAATAACGATAATCAATTTCTCTGTCACAGCTGAACAATGCCAACGGAGTAGGTGAGCTTTATTAAAATAAACGGCCAAACGCATGTTAGGCCACGAGCAGTTTAGGGTTCCGTAGTTACCCATATATGCACACTTAAACGACTACATACAAGTATGATGTAGTTTTTTTTTTAATTTGTTGACTAGATAGCCCTTGACTGCAATCTCACCTGATGGTAAGTGACGATGCAGTCTAAGATGGTAGCGGGCTAACTTGGAACGGGTATAACAGTGTAAATTCAACCCATAACCTTAATCGGTTTCTACACGCCGCGCCGCCATCCCGGAACGCTAAATTGCGTGGCGGCAAGTCTTTGACGGTAGGGTGGTAACTAGCCATGCCACATTACAAAATTCTGTTGCCCATATTATTAATAATAAAAATGACATTGGGAGTAATGTATGAAAATACGCTTTGAAAAGCTTTAACGTTTCACTGAGTTAAATTGAAACCTTGAAGTTTTCACAGCATTAAGAGACCATTGACCTAATTTGTATTCAATATTTTCAACTTATACCTCTAGCCATTTCTGAGAAAAAGAGTCTTGACACACAGGTAGGCGGACAAAAAGTGATAGAATAGAACAGAATATTTTTTTTATTAAAATTAAAAATTAAAGAGGGCTCCCCTACTAGAAACGTGTTTTTCTCGGCGTTTTTGGTACGGATCCCTTCTTATGCGAGTCCGACTCGCATTTGACCAGTTTTTTTTAAATATTATGTTGTACAGCTTTATGGGTTTCTATTTTTCGGAACCCTAAAGATATCCTCTTCAATTTTCAAATAATCGATTCTATTTCCGAACTGTACACCGGTCACCGTGGCATCCGAGGCTGTAATTTGAGCTATCATTCGAGATTATTCGATAAAAACCACAGTGACGCGGCCCAAAGTTTATGAACCTGTAATAACAGTTACTTTGAACGCGACTTTCTTTTGCGTAATGACACAAAATGGCGGCTTCGTAACTCACGTAAGAGGTTTCAATACCGCGGTTAACACAATGAATAAAGTATGCTGTAACTTTAAGATAACGTGATAAGCCTCAATAGCCCAACGGTTAAAGATGCGGATTGCGGAATGAAAGGTCGCAGGTTCGAGCCCCACTTGATGCACTATTGTTGTAACCAGTCCTAGCTCAAGCTTTTCGCTTATTTTGAGGGGAGAGTAGAATAAAAGTCAAGTTCAGCTTGGCTAATATTCTTATGAAAAAAAATAATGGTGTAGTGGTGAGCGTTGTGGTCTTATAACTGGGAGGTCTCTGTTTCGATTCCCAGCGGGGACATTTGGGATTATATAATTTTAACGTATAAAACAACTAACTAAAAAAAATAAATTGCTGTACATCGTTGTAATATGGTTGTAATTTAAAAGTGGACGACCTATAAAGCTAAATTCAATAAGAAAATCACAACTATTTTGTTCGCAGTGGTGAATGTTTTTGCTATTCGTACAATTTTTTATTCCCGAGCTCTTTTAGCAACCTCAATTTGTGGCTAGTACAAATTGCGTCGCTTGATGAATAAAACTCTCTTTTATTCAACGTTATCTACAGTTTTTAGCAGAATTAAATTTGGAATTGACCCGATAAAAAATATAAATTAAGTTTTAGTTTATTTTTATTACATATTTTTTCAAATTGGTCCTCGTTCTCTATATTCTATGCTCTGAAATAAAGTGACTTTTATAGATACCTTCTGACGAGCAAGTGGAATGTTAAGAAGGCATGCTTATTATCTGGTATTTTAAATGGTTTTTTTTTCACTAATGTAAACCAACAGAATAGTTACAAAACGAAGAATGATAGACGACGAAGATTGATAGATAACTAACCTACATCATCAGAGATTTAAAAAAGTTCAATATCTTTACTCTGAGTAATTTTGATACACGTACACCTGTACCTACTACGTATGCCAAAAAAGCTCTCCTGTAAAGAGAAAATCGTATTCACAAACATTATGAGGTCTTACAGTATGCTTCAACTTCTTCATAAGCCTTTTTTACTCAATTGTCCAAAAAAGGAGTTTTCAGGCTTCATGTATAGGTAACATACTAATATTATAAATATTATGTGTGTGTGTGTGTGTGTGTGTGTGTGTGTGTGTGTGTGTGTGTGTGTTTATTGCTCCTTCACGCCCCAACGAATCTCAAACTCTGGTTTACCACTAACATTGTGTTCTGAAATTGAATACCGGAAAGCAATATAAATAGCAAGGAGAACATTTTTAAACGGAAAATAATCTACACAAATGAGCCCTGAAGATTTATTTACAAAGGAAACGGAAAATTACTTTTAAAGCGGATGCTAACTAGAAACGAATTGACGACGGCACATTAAAAAACTGACAAATAACGAATAGGCCTAGTTCATTTAGCCCAAGAGATCGTTGAGGACTTTTAGAAGGTGCTGTATAGAAGCTCAAAAATTGCAGTGATATTGATAGTTTAGAAGACATCAACGTGCACAGAATTCATATCGGTATAATGCTAAATTTTTTTGTGAATTTTTTATAATTTTAAGAAAATACATACGCAATCTATGAAAAGAAAATATGTGACAGCAAAATGTTAAAATACTGTTACTACTCAGTTAATTTTTAATTTGTGCTTGGGCTATTGTTAATAGTTAATAGTCTATTAGACAATATGTAAATAGATTAATGAGCTGTTTTCGTATTCTACGTAAAAGTAAATACTGAGATTCGTTAGTTATAAAATATTAACGACGGTACTGTTTTTTTATCATCTGTGTTATTCCAATTTACGATTTTTTAAACTAGTCAGTTTTACCTAAGGCTCTGAAATCATGAACTCGTGAAATTTTAATAGCTGTAAGAACGGCTTCGAAATACTCAAGATTATTTTCTCAAGCATCATCTCAAAATTTTTCACCATCTCTTTAGCTAATTTTAGCGATGGCCGAGCCAAGAGCTTACCTCACTGTACTGTTGATTTTACAAAAGTAATTACTTGGCGTCACTGACTTGTAGCGCCCAGGGGCGTTCTGACTATTCTTTAGCATGACAGACGCCACTCTAGATTAATTAGTCTCATTTATTAATGGAGGGGAAGAGGCATCCGTGCCTTACATAATTGCCTAACGACATAAATTGCATCGCACACATACATTTCTGCACACGACTGTAGCTTCTATGCCTTCAGTACTTGTACCAAAATAGCATAACTCAATTTTGAATTTGAGACAATATCACACAATGTATGAGTAGGGTAGCAAACGACAGTCTAAATATTCAAAATGCAACTTTGTTGGTATACGCTGGGAATTTTGTCAGCTGTGTTCGGTTTATTGTTAGGCTGTGGTCTAATAAAACCAGGAGGCATAACACTAAGTGTCGTGATGTGTAATAACAGCTTTCATTAGGGGAATGCAGCGACACGCTTATAAACTGGGAGGCTGTTTGTTGTTACTTGAATCTAATGTGAAAGCGTAACGAGGTGGTGTTCTATTACATCCGCCATATTTTCGAGGCATAACAAAATGGAAGAGAAAATGGGATGGTTTTGAGCTTGATAGTTATTTCTTTGTTTGCTTCTTATTAGCATAAGCTAGCCGATTTAGTATTCTTTCAATCCCGTGAGAACATTTTGATTTTCCTGGATGAAAAGTATCCCATTTTCTCTTCTTTCTTTTCTTCACTTCAAGCTTTCATCTGTACAGTGACAAATTAAATGAAGGTTGATTCAGTGGTCGAGTAGTAACAGGCCAGGCGCACTCCGCAGTAAACTGCGGAGCTACAAGTACATGGCTCACGTCTTCTAAGAGCCTTAATTCAGAAAGTGCGAAGGGATAAAAGTTACGCGATAGAAAGAAAGAAAAGTCTAGGTCAATAAAACGGTAGATAAGTAGCGCTGTGTCAACCTGAATTGCACTTTATTGTGTGGTAACAAGAGTCGCTATTTATTTAAATCATTTAATGAAGTGTATCTTTTGTACCTTTACCTTACCTTGCTTAGGTATTCTGTGGTAGTAGGTAAAAAGGTAACGCACACTTTATGAGAATATTAAGTAGTATGGATTATAATCGATATTCCAAGATATATATTCATTTATTAATTAACTCTGCTAATATCTATGTAAAACTATAATACTATTACCTACATTATAGTTTAATTTACTTTGGTTGGTAGTTATTTCTGTATTGAGTTGCATAAAGTCGCCTATAAGCTGGGCCTATATTAACGACAGCAGTAACAATTTTTAGTACCTTATTAAGAATTCTGTGCTCGAGATAATAGCACCACATCAAAATCAGATTCAAAGTCTCGTTGAATAAATTGGAAAATATCTGAAATAAAATAAAAAAATGGTACCAAAATAATGAAACGCGTTTTAAAATTTCGCCAACTCTGTTGCTATAAACTCTTTTGACTCACCGAGCTTGGGGGAGTGTAGCCACCAGTCATAATTTCATTTTCATTGAGACAAATATTCATATTAAGGGGATATTAGGGCTGATATCCATTGTTCAAAACGTCACCTTCCTCTTATCGTCCGTCCGTTCTCTGTCTGTCAGCGAGGTTGTCTCTCATGATCCGTAATAGGTAGAAAATAGACAGTTGAAATTTATAAAAATTAAAGTGTAGCCACTTTAATTTCTTGAAAGGAATTAAAACAACATGTTTTAAAAAATATCTATCATAGGTATACCTAAAAAACTTGTAATAACTTTACCAAAACTATACCTACCTTTATAAGATAAGTTACGTTTTTGTTTGTAATTTGTTTGTTTAACAACTGCTGTTTGTATAAGTTATTTACTATCTAGTTAGATACCTACTGTTCTGCTTAGTGCTTTATATATTCTTTTATAACTTTTTTGGCAATGTTTTTTCTATCTATAAGTTATATAGTTATAAGTTAGTAATTAAGTTAACTTGGTTTCTATGTAATGACTGTCTGCTAAAATAAATTAAAAAAATATATAAATTTTATTAAAATTTAAAAAATCGTCGTTTTGGGTTGGTATACGATGTTCCACATGTTTTTTTCCACGCACTTTGAAACTGTGGAACCAACTTCCTGCGACGGTGTTTCCACTGAATTACAACATGGGGTTATTCAAGGGGCGGACCAACAAATTCCTGAAAGGCCGGCAACGCACTGGTGGTGCCTCTGGTGCTACAAGTGTTCATGGGCGGCGGTAATCACTTAACATCAGGTGACCCGCCTGCGCGTTTGCTCGCTAAAAATATATTTAAAAAAAAAATACATCCACCCTTATAATATTTATAAAAAAGTTGTCCAATAATAAAAATAATACTTTTAATAATACTTTAATGGTTCATACTCTCCTTGTACCTAAACGTAACACAACACCATATAAGTGGTAAGCTACATACGATAAAAAACATTATTTGTACTTTTATATAGATCACATTGCATCGTAAAAAAGTAGGAGAAAAAACCACTAATTATAAAGAAACTGTCTAGTATTATATATATACGATCTCCTGCAGCTCATTATACAGAAAAACATAGATGGCCGAAGACCACCTCCGTCGGAGAAGATTTTAATTAACATCGTGGCTTAAGAATCTGCGCCAGTGGTATGGGAAAAGTACCCGATTCTTATTCCATGCAGCTGCGTCCAAGGTGCAGATAGCCCTAACGGCTGCCAACCTCCGATAGGATACGGCACTACAAGAAAAAGATAATTTATATAGTAAAAAACAATAATTACCTATAAAACGCATCCGTCGAAAAACCCGTTAAAGAACAATAGAAACGCGTAACAAAAATCCAGTGCGTGCTCCAACAGCGGCGGGCAATGTGCAAGTGAAAAATTTCTCATTTCATAATGCGTTGAGTATGTAGTTTCAGAGTTATGGACGCCGCGATTAACATATAAATGTGTGTAGAAAATGGAATGTGTGAAATGAATGAAATATTTCTCGCTTCATTGAAGTAATGCAGTACCGTGCAGAATTCAAATAAGAAACATGGAGTATGTTTCAGTGGTATTATATGAAGCTGGGTGCGACTGTAAATTCATAGAAATCACATTAAAAATAATAATCACAGCCGCAAAATCCGCACGCATCAAACTAAGTGTATTTTGCGGTACCTTCTCATAACTTTCATGTACCTATTTAATTATTCTGTACCACAACTTATTCTAAGATAGATATATAAAGGACGTGCACAAGAGAAACAGAAAACTCTGTCCTTGTGCTTTTCATTTTCAGTACATTCTGATGGCGTAATGACGTAGTGAAAATTGGAATTTTGGCTTGAAGAGTTTTGTTATTATATACGTGTGTGAGTGGATATTGGTGTTCCAATGTGATAAATGGCAATCCTGAACCCCTACTAGACCACTACTAAATACGCGGATAACTCTGCCAACCACTGGATACAAATTCCCCCTACTAAATATACGGAAAACACTGCCAACCGCTGGATACAGGGAGCACAACTCGTGTTCTATGCGGATCCTTTCAATACACCTATGTCCACCAGTAGACGACTATCGATAGAGATGATGATATGATATGTGAAATAAAAAAGCAGCTATAACCACAATTTCATTAGAAAACTTAAGAAGTGGATGCCGTCTAAGCATTAGCTGCATATTTTATTCAACACTTGAGGATTTAAATATACATAGTTGCATTGCATTGTCGCGTGCGGCACGTTTGACTCTTGCAGCTCGGTTATAGTGTGCGATTACTATTAAAGTGTATTAAGTAGGTACGGTCTCAAAAAGATTTTCTCGTACAGTCGGAAAAGTATGCACGTTGGCACTTTACTTAAACTTTTCAATACAGTTCAGTCGTGACTTTTCTGCGACCTTCTATAATATAAGGCTGATCGCATATTATCACAAATAATAATTAACTTTCAGAAAATTGTCTTTCATATATTAGAAGGGGTTGTTATACACACTAACGATATGCTAATGAATATTGTTATTGTTAATGTAAGTAAAATATTATACAATGCAGAGTAAGACTCTCTAAATATTCTGAGACCTACGTGGGAGATATTATAGTGCACAAGTGTGCGCGAATATACAGAAGCACTCTCTATTCCCTCACTCTCATAGTCCTATGAAAATCCGATGCGATCGGAGAAGGACCAGGTGCAGGATCGACGGCTCTAATTCAGTTTTGCGTGGGAGATATAGTGCATTCTATCTATATTCCCTCACTCTCATAGTCCGACGGAACTCCGACACGATACGAGAGAGATCAGGTGCAGGGCCGACTGCTCTATTACCGTTTATTAGTATGGTAAAAAGACAGAAACTGCACTTTAATCGTGAATACATTTCGCTGTCCGCGTCGCAGGATCGCTGTCACGCTTCCCTTGAATACGTGACGTGTATGTATTAAGGAGCTGCCGTGAATATAATGGCGTGGATGAAGAGTCACTGAATAGGATACTCTTTTTTTTATTCGATGACAAGATAGCTCTTGACTGCTATCTCACCTGATGGTAGATAAGTGACGATGCAGTCTAAGATGGTAGTGGGCTAACTTGGAAGGGATATGGCAGTGTACATTCAACCAATACCCTTAGTTGATTTCTACACGCACGACAACTAATAGTTGATACAGGATTCTGATAATAAACCAGGTATTTTACTTATGTAAAAATAATCTGGAACTGGAAATAATACACTTTCGCATTTATAATATAAGTACGATTATATATGATTTTTTGTATGGATATAAGGATTTCGAGAGTGACATATAGGTTACTTTTTATCTTGGGTATAAAAAGGGTTCTCATGGGATTCTTTAAGCCAGCTCCATGCGGATAGTTAGTAATGTTATAAAAGAGTATACCTATTGAACCCCAAAGAACTTCTGTATTTTACTGTACGCCAAAACTAGCGTAGGTACCACTTCCAGAGAATTCAATATCATTGTCACGTACAGCATATTTCAGGGAGGTATATCCTCATTTTGGAGTCATTACACGAAATAGTATCACCGCGAAAGTCCCCTGGGTGGGGGATCTAACTTTGTGGTTGTTTATACACTCCCATATAATATATTTTGGTTAATTAAGTTTTTGTGCGGCCGCGGATTAGTATCTGTTGCTAGGGGTGTGAAATTGGCACGGAAGGGGATGAAAGCTGTGTTTAATGTAGAGCTATTTTCGGGTTGCTTCCGTAATAGTATTACGGCAATAATATTAGTGTGAGTTATAAAAATCATGGACTCTGATGTTAGATATTAGATAGAGCCGTGGAAATTAAAGGGACGTTTCAACAGCCTATTGAAGCCTCAATAGCCCAACGGTTAAAGGTGCGAACTCAAAACTGAAAGGTTCCAGGTTTGAATCCCACCAATTGCATTATTGTCGTACCCACTCCTAGCACAAGCTTTCCGCTTATTTAGAAGGGATAGGAGGATATTTTATTACGCTAATATTCTTTTTTAAAAACCAAAAATATCTATCTATAAGTGTATATAAAATAACTTTTTTAGTAGCATAAGCACCAACCTTTTAACTTTCCAATAGTAAAGGTGAAGTTTACGCCAGCAAGAAATTTTTTATGAAAATTTTATATATATAGATGACAAGAACTCTCCTGTCATTTTCATACAAAATTTCTTGTTGTCCACCTAGTGGAGGGTCTGCCAACACTGCGCTTCCCGCTGCGGGGTCGCCACTCCAGCACCTTGGGACCCCAACGACCATCAGCTCTTCGAACTATATGCCCCGCCCATTTCCACTTCAGTTTCGCGACTCGCTGACTTTGGTTCTCTTACGGATCTCCTCATTTGATTTCGCTAGCGGAGGCTTAGTAAAAGCCTAAACGCCGAAAATATCGACTTAAATACGTTGTCAATATTATATTTAGCTACATTTCGGTATACGAGAAAACCATAAAGTTAATTAAGACCGTCAAGTTTTCCTTTCTTAAAACACAAGTTTAAATTAACTCGCGCAGTGTATAATTATCGAAACATCTCTCACCCGGCGCAATTACCGTGATTCAAGTTACAGATTGAACATCAAAGGCTGTTAACGAAGCCTTAGAAGGGTCATAAATGGCTTACAAAGTAAAACTTGCAATATTTACTTAGTCTGAGGAGGCTTTAATTGGCTCGCTTTCTCGTTTCTTAAGGTTGTTTACAGCCATTAAAATTTCGATATGGTTATAGATATTGACGGCTTCGCTGGCTGGCTGTATACTTTTTACAACTTTATTATGAAATAAATTTTAGATTTGGCTAATGATGTTCATGCCGAAGTCCACGAACAACGGCTTCATCACCACGTTAACGTTGAAGCAATCCAGCTGCCTGACGTAACAGAGCTAGTGAGGAGATTAAAACGACAAAACCATCTGAGTTGATGTATAGTGAGTTATAGTGAGTGCAGAGAAAGTGCTGCCTGAAAGAACACATGAACAAAGTGTCTCTAAAGACTATTTTAAAGAAATACTAAGATGCGTCGTTGGACAATCTTTTAGTATATAAGATAGTAGTTTAGAAGTTTAGGTTAAATTAAAATTGATAATTAGTCAACTAAGTTAAGCTAGACTGTAATTGTATTGAGCACCACTTTGGTGCTCAGAATCAACAGAAAAAAATGTTCATTGATGTCATAAACAACCCTAAATCTCATTACAGAACGCAAGTCTCCTCTCAGACAAAGGTTATAGACCATAGTCTACCACGCATGCCCTATTGAAATTGATAGTCTTCACACACCTTTGAAAACATTGTAGAGAACCTTCAGGCTTGCAGGTTTCCTCAGGATGTTTTCCTTTTTTTATATATATTTTTAGGAAGCAAACGAGCAGGTTGGTCATCTGATGTTAAGTGATTACCGCCGCCCATAAACATTTGTTGCACCTGAGGCACCACCAATGCGTTGCCGGCATTTTAGGAATTTTTGGCCCGTCCCTTGAATAACCCCATATTGTAATTCAGTGGGAACACCGTCGCAGGAAGTTGGTTCCAAAGTTTCAAGGTACGTGAAAAAAAAAGATCTGGCACATCGGATGGTCGAAGTGCGCTAGGCACCCAGGTGGTGAGGGTGAAATTGTGTTCGATGGTGAGCGGTGCGTTTGTAGAAGAAAGACGGTTCCTTCACAGTTGATCTGATATTTAATTGCTAATACGCTTATAACTCCGAAAAATCAGAAGTCCTCGGGATCGAACCTGTGACCTCCTGAATTGGAGACTGCAATTCTAAGTACTAAACTATCACTGTTAAAAATTTAATTGGTCAGTGCATAAATTTTTGTCTAGGTTAATAAAAAAAAGATAAACAAAAAAGAAGAACATTTTATGGGCACTTTAAATATCTTTTACCTACCTGATACATAAAATGAGAGAAGTCATAACCAATTCTCGGTATAAGAGCCTTTTGAGCAAACAACCACAAATATACTTCAAAGGTGAATATTGAAGTCACTCAAAGGTATCCATTGGAGCGTGAGTTTCGGAGAACAAGTCACTTCTAACTATAAAAGCTGCGACACACAAACGATGTGAAAGCTTAAGCAAGGTTGAATGAATATACTTCACACGTATTTTACGAAAACTCTACAGCTATTATAAATATTGTGAACGTCCACATGTGTACCTAATGTAGATAATTGTAATGAATAAAGTATATACGACTTCACACAGAGATTCTGGGCAGAGTTGCACCGAATGACCACCTTTTTTACTTTTTACTCTTAAAAAAGTTCACAACATATTAATCACAGAATTGGTCAATTTCCACAGAGCAGTAGCCAGAGCCTTTGTGCAGGAAATATTAGGTATAGTATATAGGTGCACTCTCTATTCCCGCACTCTCATAGTCTGATGGCGGAAGTCAAACATGAACGGAAAGAGATCAGGCGCAGGACCAACAGCTTAAAGTGCTCGTCGAGCAACTTTAAAGTTTTTTAAACTTTAAGTAGGTAATTAAAGTTTATATAACTTTTATGTTCACACGTCTTTCAGATACTTAATTTTTGTGTGATAGAGCTCTAAGATGAACATAAGATTCAAATCTGTCTTAAACTCCTCCGGGCGTTAGGAATTTTATTAAAAACTTCTCCCCTTTGACTTCAGTTTGATAACAACTAGAGACCAATTAATGCCGCCGTTTGCAAAATTTTATTTCATCCAAACCAAACTCTGGTTATTTGATTTATTAACATAGACTACTGGAAAAGATAGAAACTAATCAGACGGTACTAAATTTAAAAGGAGCCAGATCCAAGTTCAGTGACCCAAGGAGAATCTTGGCCTCCGAAACTAAAGCTGTCACTCATGATTTTTCTGCATCGCTTTACGCCAGTCAGGTCTCCTGAAAGCTTATTTTTAACAGTTGTCAATTAAGTATGAAGTGTCTTAGACTAGGAGCATTAAGAAAGATTAAAATTGAAACAATTTCACGGTGTAGCTTACCATACTCGATGTTAGCGGTCAAGTGTAACTTTTTTTACTCACTCTTTAAATAGGCTGGATTATAGTTTTTCACAAAAATTCCAAGTGAGATAATATTTTGCGACAAAATCAAGTCTGTGGAATGACAAATGTTGTTCGACCAGGAATTTGGTATTTTAAATTTGACAGTATAAAAGATGAATGGTGTAATTTGGTGCCATTTGACAATTTCATCTTAGTTCAGTTGATAATCGATTAAACACAAACGGCGATGTTTTGTCTCATTCACATTTACGTGATGGTAATAAACAAAAATTGGATAAATATAATATAAATATAATAATTCAGGGTTCCATGCTTTAGTGCTACTGCCATTTCAAATGCTGTTTATAATAATAATATTTGGCTTCACTTTTATAAGCAATTTCGTCTATCTGTAACGTTTAGTCTATGTTTGCTAATAGAACAAGTTTTATTTTGGCAGCTATTTGCATAAATGTTTCAATTTTCACTTGATTTGATTCAATTGTCGGCTTCAGTCATGTTCTTTAGAGGATGATAAATTTTTGCCACTTTCATAACGTGGTTTTATTTATTAATAATTTTTTTGCATTTATAAATTAAATTTTTATACCCGCTGTAACAAAATCACAGCCATTGTATTAGCACTTAGCATGGTAATTTCAAAAATTTGTAAATGTACATTGAAAATTGAAAACGCCTCCGACCGACATGTGAAAAATACAAAATCATCAAAATTGGTTTATCCGTTCGGGAGTTACGATGCCACAGACACACACACACACATCCACACCCACACATACACACACATCCCCACCCACAACCACACCCACACCCACATCCACCCCCACCCCCACCCCCATCGCTGTTACGATGGTACGGAACTCTTCGTGTGTACAGTTTTTTCCAGCCAAGACAGACGGATAGACGGAGTACGTAGTGTTTTATCACGGAACCTTGAAAAAGCTGGCTCACAATATTCCAATCCTAAGCTATTAAAGCAAAACAGTTTTTTACTACTTACCTTAAGTATACTACTGATTAACTACCTATTTTCCAAATGAGATACTTCAGTTACAAACAAATTACACCAGAAAGTAATTCGCTACAACCAACAACACGCACTGACGGCTCTCACCAATCAACTTTTTTTCTAATTTATTCTAATTCCAAGTTATCTAATCAAATGACTCAGCCAAATGCGAGTAGGTCAGTATGATACACGCATCTTATTAATGTAAGGTCGTACTGGCGACATGACACGCGACTAAATGTTGAAGGGTTTTATAGGTCCAGACTACCATGGTAACCCCAATGTAAATAATTAGTAGATTTCACATACATATATTTGAGAACATTGCAGAGATATCTTAGGCGTCAGGAAACCTCACGATGTTTTCCATATTGATATTTAATTGCTTTTTTTTATTCGATGACAAGTTAGTCCTTGACTGCGATCTCAACTGATGGTAAGTGACGATACAGTCTAAGATATTAGCGGGCTAACTTGGAAGGGGTACGATAGTGTCCCTTCAACCCATGCCCCTAATCAGTTTTTACACGCCATTGTGCCGGAATGCTAAATCGCTTAGCGGCACATCTTTTGACGTTAGGGTGGTAACTAGCCACGGCTACAGCTTCCCACCAGAAAAAGATCGTATACGTGGTAGGTATAGGTACTTACAAACTTTGAGTATTTAATGAACGTTTCAAATCAAGATTAAAATAATTGATATTTTTTATTATTCGTAGAATTTAAAATTAAAAAAAAAGAATATTAGCCATGTTGAACTTGACTAATGTTCACCTTTCCCCTTCAAATAAGCGAAAAGCTTGTGTTACGAGAGAGTACGACATCGGTGCAACAATTGTTTCAAACCTTTCAGTTTTCAGTCCACACCTTTAACCGTTGGGCTATTGAGGTTAAAATTTATTATTAAATGTACTTTGTCTAGGCCTTAGGTCGATAGTGTGACCTTACGCATCTTATTATCGGCAAGTCACCGCTAGTTCATTATCACTAGCTGGCACATACTTCGTTACCGCCGAACACGACGGTGGAATTGAATCGCATTCACGTTTAATAGCCAGTAAACAGCGTTCCACTTCTATATTATATTATATAGTACGTTTTGGAATAATTAATCTATATAGAGCTAATACAACCCTCCACAACCATTATTATAATGCTTGTATGTACAGTTGAAAAAATAAAAGTACAACGTCATTCTGAAGTAATTAGTAAACGTAATGCACCTGGTATTTCCATAATAATAATAATTATTAAGATTAATAGTACATTGCATATAATTATGCATCGTGATTAAATGCATTCCGAACCAGTGCAGTGGTAGCTTCATTTGATGGTTCAAAAGCACTGTACAAACTTTTCTATTCTACAGGAACAGGGCGAGGCACGACAAACAATAATATCTGCTCTCAAAAGGATCTCAAATTTTTTTGCAACGTCTTAGTAACTTATAATATTATATAATAACAATACAATAACCATAATACATATAACAACTACAACAACTTCACCTTTATAAAAGTTGAGTTGTTGTTATAAAACAACAACATAACTTGCTTTAACGGTGACTATGCTGTGAAGATACCTGCCTGTGAGTTCTCCATAATGTCCTCAAGGTATAAAATCTGCTAATCCATACTTGGCCAGCGTGGGGGATTATGGCCTAAACCCTTCTTATTTTGAGAGAAGTGCCGGGCTTTATTAAGCACGGGACTTCTCTCAAAGGAAAGGAAAGGCGATAATTTGAGATGATAATAACGATGACCATAAAACTTCTCCATTGCTATACAAAACAATTAAGAATAAGAATAAGAATTTATTTATTCACTTATAATATTTTAAAATTTCTATTAGTCCCTATCCTCTGCGCCAGGAAAACCTGTGTTGCAGAGAATAGTTCCTTCCAGATACAAGATAAAAAATTCCTTATTTATTAAGTAGCTAAAGCTATCTTAAATTAATAGGTATAACATAGGGATAACATGAAATTTACTAACACTGGGTGTATGAGTGTGTGTGGGTATGTGTGTGTGTGTGTGTGAGTGTGAGTGTTTGAGTGTTAAATTGCTTCAAAGCACATTCAAACCAGAAACAACACACAAGCAACAGCTCTATACAGATCTTCATCATTACACCGGCAAGGCGGAATGCAGCCGTAGGTTGTTAACCTGTCCCACCAAGGTTTACATCTGATACGCGATACGACAGTATCTTAGACTATCTGCTACCTAACTAATGCCCCCGATATTGTAATGAGGGTGCCTGATATTGGTATAATGTGACGTAATAACTTCTACATTTATTGCCTGAGAGTTCTGAGGTGTTCAAAGACCTTTTATATTATATTATAAGACATTATGAGACACCTAATCTTTAAGCATATAGGTGACGAGTTGGCGCATAGTGTATTCTTTTTTTTAAGCTATTGCATAGCTTCTATCGCGGGCCAGCGTGGAGACCGAATCCAGAAATTCCGTAACGAAAATAACCTGACACGGGACTCGTCTACGGTGAGCCGCTAGATAGCGCATTTTTTATCAACGCCATCTAACGGTGAGCCGCTAGATGGCGTTGATAAAAAATGCTATGCAATAGCTTTACCGCGGCAGTCCCGGAGTGCCACACGTCTTTTTTTTTTTGATGACAAGATCTTACCAATGGTAAGTCACGATGCAGTCTCGTGCTGAGATCTATAGAGCGTGCTCTGACTAAGCTCAGACTCAAGATAGAGATTAAACGGGATACAAATATGCTCTGACATAAATATGTCTCGTTTTAACTTTGTCTTGAGTCTGAGCTGAGTGAGAGTGCTGTCTATAGATTTCGGCCTAAGATGGTAGTGGGCTAACTTGCAAGGGCATAGAATTGTACCTAAATTAAACCTATAGGTTTAATTTATAGGACCTGAACAAAATCGTAGTGATGTACATTTTTGACCTATACCACTCTATAATTTCACCTTACTCACTTTCAAGGGAAGCTGGAAGAAATTTCTTTTTTAGAGATAAGCTTCACCTATGTATACTTCTTCTAATATATCTTCTTTTGTAAATATTTATATGTACATAAAAATTAAAAAAAAAATAAAAAAATAAAAATCTCTATACTCTATTTTTCCGTGTAAACTCCTATCCTGCCGTCAGTGTTTGCATCCTTACGTGGTTGAAATCTTATCTACTCGCGCGAAACGCTTTAGTTCAACGTTTCTGAAACCAAACGCTAACGTGTTGAATGCCCTTCTAGCGTCCGTTTTTCCTGTCTCGTATAATTTAAGTTCCTTCAAAAGACTTCAAGACAAGAGTGCATAGGCATCTTTTAGGCAAGCGCGCTTCAGTAAAGATCTCATCAGGGATTTCTATCACTGTCGCCAAGCGCATCCTATCACGCAATAAAAATAAAAATAAATGTTTCTACGCGCTATCGTATAGATCGCTTGGCGGAAAGCTTTAGGCGGAGAACCTCCC